>CM035133.1:124797297-126047297 GCA_020205605.1 Panax ginseng | reverse complement strand
TATTTGCATAGTAGTTCATTTTTTTATGTGTTAGCATTGTTTTTTTTTAGTTGCATATAATACATGGTAGTTATTTGCATATTCATATATGTGTTGCATTAGTATGTGTTCATGTAGTATAATTGCATTTTTATTTTTTTTTTTGCATGAATCTACATGTGATCGGTTGGTGTGGTCTTAGCTTTCACCTATGATAAGATTGGTATTAAATGTTAACTTGAATAGTGTTGATAATTGATGATGAGTTCTAATTTTAATCATGATGATAATCTGAGCACTTCTACGAAACTTATGTAGCGGTTAGCACTTAAAGTTTAATTGTTTTAATCCACTTGGTTCAAGGTTTCATAATTTGTTTACGAGGAAAATCTTTGTTAAAATTTAAGGAAATTAGTGAAGCTGGCGGTAAAGGTTGGAATGACGTAAAAGCTTGAGTTTGGGGGAATCTATGGGATATATATATTACAAAAAAAAAAAAAAAAAAAAAAAAAATGATGAAAAGAAAAAAAAAAAAAAAAAAAATCCGAAAGAAGAAAAAAATAAAAACATGTGGCATGCTTGTCTAGTTTTGTGGCCTTTGTTACTTGAGTAAAAGTAAGCAGCAGGATTGTCTTTACACCTAGTGCCCTAAGGTCTTAATGGCTTGGGAGTCGTTGGTGAAAGCTTCGTTAAGGTAGCCTTTGAAAAGCTAAGGGAATAAGACATTTACTGACCGTGAGAAAAAAAAATGAATAAAACACGAGAAAGAGCAAAAATGCCCTAAATGGTTGAAATAAAAGTATAAATAAATCTTGTATTTACCTTAAGACTTGGTAATTGCTTAGTTTTAACTTGGAGTTGTCATGTTCACAAAAGTAATTGAATTGGGCCAAATTTTCCTTTTAAGAAGTTTGTTATGTGATTATCTTGAATTGTGGTTGGTTAGAATGGTTAACAAGCACACACGCACAACATGGGTGATGACATGTTTGGATTGACTAATTGGTTAGAGTTATGGATTTTAACTTGATTGGATATATTGTTTGAGTATCATTGGTATCTTTGAGGCATGTTGCTATATATCATCTTGATTTATTACTCGATTAAATAGGTATATTAGGAAGTAGATCATGCATATGCATTCATTTAGTTGAGTTATTTTGTTTATTTTTAGTTCTTTTGTGTTTTTGCTTGAGGACAAGCAAATGTGTTTAAGTTTGGGGTATTTGATGAGTGAGTTTTATACCCATGAATTGGATACATTTGGGCTTAATTTATTGTTGTTCTCAAGTCTTTTAGAATAGTTTTTAAGTGTTTGTGTCTATTCATTCATGTTTTATGTTGTTTTGTAGGATTTGGGACAAAAGTTACTTGGATCGACGTTAAGGTGGCTAGATTAGCGTTTTAAACTTGCCATTTACACAGCAGATCACTTGAGAGCCAATTTGAGTATTTCTCTGGACCTTATTTCGAAAACATTTAAAAATGAAAGTTGTAGATCTACTTCTCTCTTTCGGATCATCTTGAATCATCGAAATCGGAGTTGAAACGAAGAAGTTATGGCCATTTTTCCAAAGGGCGTCGGAGCGAAAAATGTCGAGAACATGTGCGGTCTTGGGCGCCCATTTTTAGCCTATGCCCAGTGTCGAGTGACTGGGAGCAGCGATGTTTGAGCGTCAAACCCAGTATTTGAAAGCCTTTGAGAAGAGATTGGTGATGGCTTGGATGCGTTTTTGGGTAAATTTTGACACCTTTTGACTCCAAATTGGATTGGGTTTGTTCTAAGCTAAAAATTGGACTTGTAACCTATAAATACATGATGTAAGGCATAAAATAAAGGAGAATACATAGATTAGACTAGATTAAACACTCCATTAAATTAGAATCTAAACCCTAGTTCTTAATTAGCCATTGAAGATTGAAGCAAATTGAAGAACACTTGAGATCAAGAAGCGAAGAGCAAGAGGGCAGCATCAGTTCTTGACAATGATTCTATTCTCTTCTCTTATCATACTTTTATCTTTTAATGTCTATTCAATTGTGGATTCTTGGTTTTAATTCATTAATTATGAACTAACTCTTTTATTAAGATTTCAATTGAACCTTTTATGGCTATAAATTAGTTATTTAATTTATTCCAATTATTTGTGTCAAAGTGAGTTGTTTATCTTGCCTTATGCTTATTGATTAATTATCGATCGATAATTACCTTGTTACTCTAGAAGGAATTGGAAGAGGAATTCTAGGGTTAGAAGCGGGCATGATATCATGTGACTTAGTTATTTGCCTGAGTGAATAATTAGGTTTGTGAATAGAATGGAAATATCTATTTACATGCATGTAACACATAAGGAAATTGGGATTATAACGAGTTTAATTCAATTGTTTTGCATAGGAATATAGCAAAATTAATCTGGATTAAATAGAAGGCAATTGATCACTTGGAAAAGGGCTTTTGGCATTTGAGAATTCACATTAACAATTGATGAGACATAATAATTGGGATAATTGGATAATTGATTTATAGTTCATAATTGGGGATATTGGAGTCTTAATCCTTATTTACACGAATTCAATCAAATCTTAGTTTTGTTTATTTGCTTTCTTTTAGACTAATCTCTTTTAATTGTTTTAATTTAGTTTTCTTAATTAGAAAATTCACAATTTGAGATTGTTTAAATAAAATTGATTTGGTTAAGAGTTAGTATTTGGTAATTTTTATTAAATAATTCCTCGTAGGAACGATACTCTACTTTCACTTTATTACTTGTTGGCCAGTGTATACTTGCGTATTCATTGATTAACGAAATCGATCAACAAATATCCTTGATATTTGCGCTTCATCCATTATCTTTTCATCAAAATATTCTTGACCATTCTTGAATTTTACTCTCAAAAAGTATCATGTTGACAATTTGGACGTTATTAGTTCTGGATAAATTAATTCTTGAACTTGTTTTTAATTCTTATATCATTGTCATCATATCTTGTTTGCTTATATTATGTTGAAAGTCATCTGTGGCTTTTGTAATGCATAAATGGACTTGGTATGATTATGACCGGTTAATCGGTATAATCATAATAATGTTACAAATGATTTGGTAAAAGTCTTCATTGGCCCGTAGTGCATTGATGGACGATGATCATGACCATTGATGAGTACACGAATATCTTTGGATAGTGGATGGATAATTTGTGGTTGTGATACTAATGAATATCCTTGGCCGTAGTCTGATGATGTGGATTATTTATTAGTGATCTCAAATGATAAAAGTGATGAAAACCTTTTAAATCATAAAAGATAGTAGATTTTATTCTCTACTTGACTCTTTTAATGGATTGCTTGTTCAGTTCTGCGATTAAACTTGATGTTTATTGTATTTTATCGGTTTAACATTATTGAAGGCTAATGATAATTTATTCTATATTATCTTAGTCATAATATTTCTTCTTGGGCTAGTTGAGCTCACCCTTTTTTTTCATTGTTCTCTTGAGAAAATGAGAGCGTGGCGAGGGACTAGTCGGGGAGCGGGTGACGGTCAGAGATGATAGCATTAGTAGTCCTCACTATTCTATAAAATAGTGTGTTAATAAATGTAATGAGGACTTATTTTGAGTTTGGATATTGTCTAGAAGACAATATTTGTATTAAAATCCACAACTCATGTTATATATTTAAGATTGTATTTGTATTCTGTACCATGTATTTGGTAACTCAGAATAGGTGATGTATACCTATTTTGGGGACATCACGGTTGATATCAAAGCTTAGGGATATGATCCTGGCCGAGATGTGAGACAAGAACTAGGAGGGAGAGGCAGAAATTCCATCATTAGTATGACCTACCTTAATTTATTTGGTATTTAATTGGTCGGTCAGAGTATAGGGATAATATGTGATATGTTAATTAACCCTTGTTTTGTGGCAGTATTTAAAAATGGCATTCGAGAATGTTGAGATTAGCAATGGAGCACAGGAGACCGTTGAGTCTTCACAGATCAATAATTAGGATAATGTGCATCAAGAAGGCGACAATCCTCAGGCAAACAACAACACTGACCAGATGATGAACGATGGAATGTTCAGAGGCTTTATGCAATTCATGCAACATCAGGCAAGAGTGGCTCCTATATAAAATACAGGTGGAAACACTAGCATCTCTCGGACGGTCACCGCTAAGCAGTTCAAGGAACTGGGACCACCGGAGTTAGAGCCAAAACCACTTAAGGCGGAGACGTGGATAAAGCAGATCTGCAAGATATTTGATGTCTTGGGATGCTCCGAGGAGCAAAAGGTTCCCTTTTCCACCTTAATGTTGTGTGCAGAGGTAGATTACTGGTGCGAATCTGTAAAACGTACTCAACCTGCCGCACTGAAGATGACTTGCGAGAAGTTCCAAGAAATGTTCAACGACAAGTAATTTCCTGAAAGTATTCGTAACATGAAAGAGGTAGTGTTCATCAAAATTTGAGAAAAAACAACATGATGATTGTCGCGATCTGAAGCCAAGTTTACCAAGTTGTCCCGATTTGTGTCACATTTGGTTGATAATGAGGAGAGAATGACGCGAATGTTTCTAAGAGGTTTGAAACCTGAGATACTTCAATATCTTATCTCTTATAAACTGTGTTTGTATTCAGATGTTGTTAATAGGGCTTAGTTATTGGAGCGCAATAATGAGTCAACCCAACCAAAAGAGAGCAACCGGCAAAATGATAATACTAGTGATAGCAGTCATCGAAGCGGTGACAATAAGCATGGAGAGAATCAACATACCAGAAATGATAACCACTTCGGTGGTAATCATGGCCAAAACAATAAGAATGGAAATTTCAAGAAGAGGAGATTCAACAATGATGGAAAGATGTCGACCAAAGACCACCGTTGTTAAGGAAGGAGAACGACCACCTATCATATGCTTCAAATGCGGAGGGGAGGGACACATCAGTCCAAACTGCGCGATGCCGTCCAAAGTAAGTTATAATTATGGAAGAGAAGGTCACCTAACTCGATTTTGTCATTCACCGAAGACAAGTTCAGCTAGGATGGAGGCACTAAAGGACGTCCCAAAAAAGTCAAAGCCAGTAGTGCAAGGGAGAGCGTTTGTCGTGACCTCCCAGAAAGCAAGGAACCCGAATGAGGTCATCACGGGTAAGCTTATCATAAACTCTAGCAAAGTTTATACCTTATTTGATACCGGTTCTACCCATTCTTTTATTTCTCCTACTTACGCTCAACGTTTAAATTTGACTCCGGAGAAATTAGAATTTGAATTATCTGTTGAAACTCCATTGGGAGAAACCTTCATTACATCCACTGTTTATAAGTCTTGTTTGGTTCAAATCGGTACCCTCACATTACACCGTCGATCTTATTTCATTGAAAATACTTGCATTTGGCGTAATTCTAGGGATTGATTGGTTAACTACTCATCATCATGCAAAAATTGATTGTTTTCGTAAGGTTGTTAGCTTTCATATTCCTAACCAACCTATTATGCGAATTCAAGCAACCAAACCATTAAAATCAATCATTTGTCATCTCAAGCCATAAAGCTATTCGTTTATTGAAAAGCGGATGTCAAGCTTTCTTAGCTCATATCACGGATCTAAACAAAAATACGTCGAGTTTTGAATGATATTTCTATTGTTAATGAATTTCCTGACATATTCCACAAGAACTTCCCGCCTACCCCGAGAACGTGAAATTGAATTTTGTATCGACCTTGAACCCGGTACAAAACCCATTTCAAAAGCCCCATATCGAATGGCTCCTATTGAACTTCAGGAGTTAAAGACCCAACTGCAAGAATTGTTAGACATCGGTTTCATTCGTCCTAGTACTTCTCCTTGGGGTGCTCCTGTTCTATTCGTGAAGAAGAAAGATAGGAGTATGCGACTTTATATTGATTACCGGGAGTTGAACCATGTCACTATCAAAAATAGATATCCATTGCCTCGCATTGATGACCTGTTTGACCAGTTGCAAGGAGCCAAATTTTTTTCAAAGATTGATCTTCGTTCCGGATATCACCAATTGAAGATTAGAACCGATGACATTCCAAAGACGGCTTTAACTCCTTCGATGCGGGCATTATGAATTCCTAGTCATGTCTTTTGGATTGACTAATGCTCCTGCTGCTTTCATGGATATGATGAACCGAGTATTCAAGGAATATTTGGATCACTTTGTGGTCGTCTTTATTGATGACATCCTTATTTATTCAAAAGTCGTGAAGATCATGAGCAACACTTGAAGTGATACTTCAAAAAGCTTCGTGAATATAATCTTTATGCCAAGTTGGAGAAATGTGAGTTACGGCTTGAGGAAGTAGCATTCCTTGGGCACGTGGTATCAAGTCATGGAATATCTGTTGACCCAAAAAAGATTGAAGCTATTCAAAGTTGGAGCAACCTAAATCAAGTGGCCAAGAAATCGTAGCTTTCTTGGCTTATTTGGTTATTCTCGGAGATTTGTAGAAGGGTTTTCTCGAATCGCTACTCCCTTAACTCAAATGACTCGGAAGATACAAAATTCAGGTTGAATGAGGAATGTGAGAAGAGTTTTCAAGAACTCGAGGAAGACTCATTTCAAAGACTGCTACGATAATACCATCTGGCTCGAAGGGATTTGTCATCTACAGTGATGCTTCAAGCAAAGGGTTAGGTTATGTTCTCATGCAACATGGGAAAGTCATAGCCTATGCCTCTCGACAACTCAAAGACAATGAGAGGAATTATCCTACTCATAATCTAGAGTTGGCAGTTGTTGGCTTCGCACTTCAAATTTGGAGGCATTACTTGTATGGGGAGAAAGTTGAGATCTTTAAGGATCATAAAAGCCTCAAATATTTCTTCACTCAAAAGGAACTCAACATGTGACAGCGACGTTGGCTTGAACTATTGAAACATTATGATCATACCATCCTGGAAAAGCAAACGTGGTAGCTGACGCATTGAGTAGAAGATCATATGCGGGTACGAGTGCGATATTGTCAATGCAGAGGCCCATTTTGTATGACTTGCAAAGGATGGAGATAGAGATAAAGACTCAGGGACCCACGTGATGATGGCGAATATCTGAATAGAACCGACTTTAATCGAAAAGTTAAAGATGCTCAAGCTACGGACTGGAGTGATGCATATGAGGAAGAAAGTACAAGAAGGTGCTATGTCGGAAGCAAGAATCGATGAAGAAGGAATACTTCGAGTCAACTCCAGACTTTGTGTTCCTAACGATCATGAGTTAAAGTATAAAATCACGATGGAGGCGCACAACACACCGTTTGCAATCCATCCTGGGAGGACCAAAATGTATCGTGATCTTCGTTATACATTTTGGTAGAGCAATATGAAGAGAGAGACAACGCTGTTTATCTCAAGGTGTCTAATTTGTCAACGAGTCAAGGTGGAGTATCAAGTACCAAAAGGTCCATTGCAACCACTTAAAATTCTAGAATGGAAGTGGGAGCACATTACCATGGATTTGGTTACTGGTCTTCCCAAGGTTTCTCAAGGCATAGATGCAATTTGGGTCATTGTTGATAGATTGACCAAGTCTGCTCATTTCTTACCAATACGAGAAACTTATACACTTGAGTGTCTTGCTCGTATATACATAAACGAGATTGTAAGACTGCATGGTATGCCAGTATCCATAGTTTCTGATCGAGACCCAAGATTCACTTCATGATTTTGGGATAGTTTGCAAAAAGCTATGGGCACGGACTTACGATTTAGTTCGACATATCATCCTCAAACGGACGGACAATCAGAGAGGACTATTAAAACTCTTGAAGATTTATTAAGACTCTGTGTCCTTGACTTCAAGGGAAGTTGGGACAAGTTCTTACCATTGGTGGAGTTTTCTTACAACAACAGTTATCAAACAAGTATTGGCATGGCTCCATTCGAAGCGTTGTATGGAAGAAAGTGTCATTCTCCAGTATGCTGGGATGAGGTGGGTGAAGCAACGTTGTTGGGACCGGAGTTGGTACATATGACTATGGAAAAGATTCAAACGATCCGACAACGTATAAAAACCTCATAAGACCGATAAAAGAGTTATGCTGATCTTTATCGAAAGGACGTGGAATTCGATATTGGAGATCATGTGTTGTTACGTGTTGCTCCATGGAAAGGAGTTACAAGATTTGGAAAGAGAGGAAAGCTCAATCCTCGATTCATTGGCCCATTTTTAATCCTCGATCGAGTAGGGACTATAGCCTATAGACTCGCTTTACCACCAAGTATGTCTCGTGTTCATAACGTTTTTCATATATCCATGTTACGTAAATATGTGAAAGACCCGAACTACATTATTGAGTTAGAACCGAAAAAAATAGCGGAAGATTTAACGTATGAAGAGGTTCCTGTTCAAATCTTGGATAAGAAGGAACATATTTTACGCTGCAAGGTTATACCTCAAGTCAAAGTTTTATGGAAGAACCACGATGTTGAGGAAATGACCTGGGAGTTAGAATCTGAAATGAAATCAAGGTATCCTTACCTCTTTGACATACCAGGTACGTACCCTAATTTCGAGGGCGAAATTTCATAAGGGGGGATTGTAAGACCCTAATTTTTATGAATAAAGATGAATTTTCTATAATTATCATTTTTTTAATATTATGGAATGAATTTGATATAATGTTATAGTTGTGGGTAATAGTTATAAATTTTGCAAAGTACGCAAGTTGTTATATAATATTCGATTGGTCAGGGAATATTTGTTTTAACAGAGAATATTCGTACGACGACACAATCATTGGTGGACCCCACAACAGAATTATTTTCGGATTGAGAAAATGACAAAAATATTTTATGAAAATAACGACATAAGTTTTATCGTTAACTGTTGAAACACCCGGTGTTAAAAGTACAGGAATACGCGTGGTTGCATAGTAGCACACGGTATTGATTATTGATGCTTACGTGAGAAGTCACTCAGTTTTGTTCAATTGTTGTATAGTATCTCACGTTAATTGATTCAATTATTGTCGATATTTTATATATTATTAAATCAATAGTTGAGACGACGAAGTTATTAATATTATTATTTGCAATATTAACGATGTCTAGAAGTTCTGCCAAGGAGAGGTTTGGTCACCTAATTGCGCGCCAATAGGGAGAAATCCTTATTGAAAGCCCCTCTTTCACAGGAGCGACACAGTCGATTAATAGTGTGAATTATAATAATGATGATGAAGTTTTATTTTATTAGTATTATTAATGTAATGAAACAGAAAAGCTTTTTATATAAAAAATGAAATACTTTTATAAAGTTATTACGTTTTATTAGACTATAAATAGAATATATTATATTATATTATGCATATATATATTTTGGATAGTAAAATCTTTTTATATAAAATGAATACTTTTATAAAGTTATTAAACTTTATTAGACTATAAATAGAATATATTATATTTTATTATGCATAGTGTTTGCATAATGCTGCATAGTATTTTGTATAGTAAATTCTTTTTATATAAAAATGAATACTTTTATAAAGTTATTCGTTTTATTAGATTATAAATAGAATATAGTATATTTTATTTAAAAGATTTTGTTTTATTAGAATATTTTATAGTAAACCAATAGGACCGTCCTTTTAAAAAGTAAATCAATACAGATGCTCAGAATTAGTTACTATTCAGTCCATTCTCCTATAAATAGAAGCTCATTCCTTCATTATTTCTTACGAATTCATTGAAACTCTAGAGGGAGAAACTATAGAGAGAAAGAAGAAAAATATTATGCTACTTCACTACTTCTATATCTAGTTGTTCTAAGGTAAAGGGTATTATTTCTTTCTTTCGTCTTCATGAAGAGAACTTCTGTTATTCCATTCTTTGTTATTATGTTGGAATAACCTGTCTATGCGAATTACTTCATACTTGGTGAAATTCTTCTGTTATTCCATTCTTTATTATTATGTTGGAATAACCTGTCTATGCGAAGTACCGCATACATGTTGAAATTCTTCTGTTATTCCATTCTTTATCATTATGTTGGAATAACCTGTCTATGCAAAGTACCGCATACATGGTGAAATTCTTATGTTATTCCATTCTTTATTATTCTGTTGGAACATCCTGCCTATGCGTTTACGCATGACCTCGTTCCGTTATTTATTATTCTATTGGAACATCACAGCGGTCGGTGCAATTTACTTTGACTTGGTTCCGTTATTTATTATTACATTGGAATATCACATCGCATGCGTTCTGCATGACACCGATTCCATTATTTATTATTACATTGTAATAACACATTATGTATGCTTCTATCGCATGCTGGGTGATTTCTTTTGTTATTCCATTCTTTATTATACTCAGTTGGTTAAAGTTTTGACTTCTATACTCCATGAAATTAGTGAAATATCCTTGATATTTGCGCTTCATCCAGTATCTTTTCATGAAAATATTCTTCTAGCATTCTTGAATTTTACTCTACAAAGAAGTATCATGTTGACAATTTGGACGTTATTAGTTCCTGGATAAATTAATTCTTGAACTTGTTTTATTGAATTCTTATATCATTGTCATCATCCTCATGTTTATATTATGTTGAAAGTCATCTGTGGCCTGTAGTGCATAGATGAACTTGGTATGATTATGACCAGGGATTAATTGGTATAATCATGATCGTAATGTTACAAATGATGTGGTAAAAGTCCTCATTGGCCCGTAATGCATTGATGGACAGTTGTTGGCATGATCATGACCATTGATGAATACACGAATATCCTTGGCCGTAGTGCATGGATAATTTGTGGTTGTGATACTAATTAATATCCTTGGCCGTAGTGCAGGGATGATGTGGATTATTTATTAAGCTGAGTCTCAGCGATAAAAGTGATGAAAAACCTTTTTAAATCATAAAAGATAGTAGATTTTATTCTCTACTTGACTCTTTTAATGAATTGTTTGTTCCGCTACAGTTAAACTTGATGTCTATTGTATTTTATCAGTTTAACATTGTTGAAGGCTAATGATAATTTATTCTGCATTATCTTAGTCATAATATTTCTTACTGGGCTAGTTGAGCTCACCCTTTTACTTTCATTGTTCTCTTGAGAAATGAGAACATAGCGAGGACTAGTCGGGGAGCGGGTGGCGGTCAGAACGATATAGCATTAGTAGTCATCACTATTCTATGAAATAGTGTGTTAATAAATGTATTGAGGACTTATTTTGAGTTTTAATACTGTCTAGAAGATAATATTTGTATTTAAACTCACAGCTCATGTTGTATATTTAAGATTGTATTTGTATTCTGTACCATGTATTTGGCAACTCAGAATAGGTGATGTATGCCTATTTTTGGGCCGTCACATTCATGGTTGCTCTCATTCTCTAGAAAAGACTTTTACATTATGAACCTGTGGGAGGAAGAGAAATACCTTGGGATTAGTGAATAGAGAGCCCATGTAGGATGTGTTTGTGAAAATGAAAGGAGAACTAGAAGAGAATAAACCTTATAGAAGATATTTGAAGAAATTTACAAAAATAATGCATCAATGTATACTAAGCAAATACATGGTTTATTATGACTTGGGTTTTTATTATTTACAAAAAAATAATACATCCACAAACTATTAATGCCTTAAACTTTTCCAACTGACTTGGGTTCAATTTCTTGGTAATAATGTTGGGGACTTTCATGTCACACCAATATATAATTTTTCCAGTGAATTTTCTGTTGCATTTCTCATAATTATAACTGCAAATAAACAAAATCAGATTTACACAATCATTAGTAACTAATATAAACAATATTTAGACCATAAACAATTACGTAGTAACCAACAAATAAGATCATACTAACCAAAGCATAATATAAAAATTACACATTAGCCAAAATAGACTATAAAAAGTAGTCAACATCCCATATTGACTGCACAATAATAGTTATCATATCATAATATAACAGTAACCATAACATAATAAAACAGTAACCAAACATTTATATTATATACTCTAATGGTAACCAAAATATAAACATGTAGTACAGACCAGTTTATGTAGTAACCAAACAGTTATATATAATATTAACCAAAACATAATTTAAAGGTTACCAAAACAAAAACATGTAGACCAAAAATATACTAAAAAGTAACTGAACAGTTATATGATAGTAACCAAACCATGTTTTAATGGTAACCAACACAAAAAAAAACATGTAGACCAAACCCAGTTTAGTCAACCAATGTATACTAAGCAAATACAAAGTAATCAAAATAACATAAAAAAGTAACCAAAATCCCAAATTGAGGGAACAAGAATGGTATCCAAATCATAAGCTAACAGTAACAAAAAATATACTAAAGAAGTAACCAAACAGTTATATGTTAGTAACCAAAACTTATTTTAATGGTAACCAAAACATAAACAAACTTTCCCTTCCTCTCCATAGCAAACTTCTTCAAGTCCTTAACAGAATCACCCTCCGTGATTCTTTTCCTCTTTCCATCCTTCTTCCTTGTATCAACCATTCTATACAAAACATAAAAACAACACAAACCCAAACAATCAAAACTCCATTCTGTTAGTAAACTACTTTAATAGATAATACATTAAACTATTTAGAAAATACTTACTTGAAACAATAATAAACACCAGAATCGATCAATGGAGAAGAAGAAACCAACTAAACCACTGTGCAACAGCGATAACGAGTAACAACGACAATGACGAACAACTAAACGAAGATAGTGAACAACTAAACGAAGATGATAACGAGTAACGATCACCAAAATGTAGAATAAATCACCGGAAACGATCAATAAAGATGAAGAACGCTACGAGCGGAAAGAGAGAAAAAGGGTTTCGATTATGCGAGAACAAGGGTTTATGGCAAGAGTCCCAATCAAATGATAGATGGCGATTATCACGCGTTTCAAAAAAAATCAACCCGATTTTAAGATGGACACTAATTTGCCATGTCAGCCCATTAATATTAATTCCTTAAATTAAGGACTCCTAATTGTATTAGTATTATAAATAATTATGATGAAATGTCATATTTTTGTAATTATTTTATGGATGTATGATTATTATAATTATTTTTAAAAATGTACTATAATATGTAATTAATCCAAAAATATATCCCTAATTTTAAAAGCAGAGAGTATATAAGATTGACCTTTAAAATTATTATTTCATTCGTTTCAAATTATAAGATCAATATTGACTTTTAAAAAGTCAATTTAAAATATTTTAAATTTAAATGCTTGAATTCAATTATTTTATATAATACAATTATGAATACTATAAATCATATAAAAAGTTATACTAATTATAAGATTTATTTTAAAAAACTTAAATGAATCGTGTCAATTTAAAATTTCTAAATATCTCTAATTAATTTTTTTTAAATTAATAATAATCTTATAATTTTTTTTAAAAAATATTATATTATTTAATAACAACATGTCACGTCAGTAAATTAAGGAAAACTCAAAGAAATTATATTATAAATTGAAATAATAAATTGGGTTCGGCCGAATCTAAGTTTAGGCTGTGAGCAATGTCTAGCTAAAGCTAAAGGGTTAAAATTCGACCACCGGTCTACGAGTTAAATATTAGTGTAAAGGGTATGGGCAGAAATAACACACTCATACCAAGTCAAATCGAAGTGAATAAAGAGATATTCGAATTTGATTTAAAATATTAAATTATATTTGAAAAATTCTACTCGACTCGAATATTTAGTATTCAAATTCGATTCGTCGGATCGAATTATATTTAAACTGCTCGCGAACTTTAAATTCAAGCTCGAATTCAAGTCTTCACATAATAACTACCTTTATAATAAATATAATTATAAATTCAATTTGTTATTTTATTTAGAAATTAGAAAATATATTTACTGTTATACTTTGTAAATATAAAATCACAATTAAAATTAAAAATAAAATAAAATAATAATAAATAATTATCCTAATTTAATTTATTTTTGTATATATTATAAGAGAATGTATCGAATATCTAATCGAATCTTTATCAATTGAGTATGTATCGAATCACAATCGAATTCCAATAATTTGAATCTTAAATGAGTCGAATATAATCTTACTCAAATTTTATTCATATTTTTATTTGAATTATTTTTTATACTTAAATTTAGATTATACTATTAAAAAATTCGAATCTTATTTATTTATTTTTGAATCGAGTTTAAATCGAATCTGAACTGTTTGGTTCATTTAATTACTTAGGTAGGCCTCCCTCAAATTTAGTCACTTTTATGTTATTCTTCTAAAAGTTCACTCGCGTGTATCCGAGTTCGCGTCACACACAACACATTTGGATCACGCGAGTTCCAATAAAATTGATTGTCGTGTACGCGCCATTTTATATTTAATGGGATCACAAAGACTTTATTTCTCTCTCTAGTGTGAGATTAATGATTATTGTAATTTTTAAAGTAAAAATAATATTATAAAAATAATAAATATCATTAAAAATATTAATTGTCGTTAGAATAATATAATAGTGTCCTAACATATATATTTATTACAATATATTATTTTTACTCATAATATTAACCGTCTTAAAAAAGATAATTAATTTTGTGTGAATAAAATGATTTGGTCAAAAAATAATGTTGTATAATATGTCAATTATCACTATATAAATGTAAAAATCTCACTAAATGAATATTTCGATAATAACATTATGTTTGCCCTTAATTAAGGGTATAAATCAATTGAGTCGAAACAAGTATATGTTGTTTAGATTTGATTCATAAAATTTATCGAGTATAACTTGCTTAGCTACCGAATCAAACACAATCTCAAATTGAATCCGAGCAAATTGAACTTTTGTAATGAATATAATCCGAGTATTAATAGAACATTGCAATTTAAAGAGATTTCAATAATTTATCGAACTTTAAAATTTACTCATATTTGAATCATTTATATTTTAAGTTCAATTTGAATTTTTAATTAAGCAAGTATAAATTAAACTGTTTGTTCATTTTACAGTCTTATTTTCAATAATTTTAATAAAAAATTTATTAATTTTAAGCACAATAAGTAGTTGGATTGATTACGTAATTGGTATCCACCATACACAAGTAGCACAACCCTACACACGTCAAAAAGTTACATGTGGCCAACTTAATTGACGAGTCTTATCGGCTAATTAAAATATGCCGATTATAAGTATTTATGAGTTACTCTATAGTTAACTTTATAAATTGGTCAATTAATTAATATAATATTAATATATAAAAAAATAAATTATTTTTTAATTTACATATTAATATTATATTAATCAATTGATAAAAATTAACTGGATGCTAATCATTTCCCAATTACAATAAAACATATTAAAATTTTGTTTACTTTACCTTTTTAAGTAGTTACTACCTCCCTCTTCATTCAAAATAATGATTTAAATAAACTTTATATAAACTTAAGCTTAAAACTTTTTATTTTAAATTGAGATTACAATATTTATCCTAAAAATAGTATTTTTTTTCTCTAGTTGTAGGCCCAAGATATGTATATTTTCTAAACATTACTGAAATAAAACATTTTTGCATGGAGTTCAAATATTTTATAGCTTTTATTTATACATTTTGGTCATTTATTGGAGGATTCTTTTTCTCTAATGAGAACTAATATTACATTTATAATGATATTAATGATAATCTTGCATTTTTTTTAATACGTGTATAAATTATATTTTGTTTATTCTTTTAGAATATATAGAAGAAATAATAAATACTCTGTCCTAAAAAAAGATGAACAAATTATAAATTTTATATATATTAAGAAAAGTAAAAATAGAAGAAAGAGAGTAAATAAAGTTACAAAATTCTCCTTAGTGGTCCAACAAAATTCATAAAATAATGAGTATTTTTTTTATATTAACGGGTCATACTAAATAACATAATTACTCTTTATTTTATTTATTTTATCTTATTTTTTTGCGACAAAAATATATACACTTTTATGACGCGTTTGTGAATTTAGAGGGTTAAGATGAGAATGGAAAATATAGGAGGGAAAGCGATGAGAATGAATTATAATGTCATGTTTGTGAGTTTTAAAAAAGAAAGAAAGGGATGTGGTTTTAATTATATTTTTTCTTGTTTATGAGTTTAGGAGAGAAGAGAAGAAAAAATATTTTTTATTTTTAAACTACACTATTACTATATTAACTTTATATATTAATGTAATAAATAGCATAATTTATTTTAAAAGATTACTTTAGGTAATACTCCATCCGTTCCTTAATATAAGTCGTTTTAGAGAAATATTTCTGTTCCTAAATATAAGTCGTTTGACAATTTCAAGTAAACATTAATTGCTTAATTTTTAATATTACCCCAAGTAATAAATATAACTTTGGTTCTCTCACTATTTTTTGTCCAATAAATAGCACTCTCTTCTTCCAATATAAGGGCAATATAGATAATTGATAGTATATTTAATGATATACAATCATTTTCTTAATACTTGTGCACAACTCTAAAACGACCTATATTAAGGATTGAAGGGAGTATAAAATATATAACTTTCTCATCCTTCCAAAGGAAAATTTTTAACCAAAAATATAATCAATTTTATCTCAAAATCTCTTCTCTTTTTCTTTAAAAATATTCATAAATATAAAATTTAAAATTTTTTTAATTATTTTCCCTTACCCTTCTTTTCTCTTTACCTAGAAAAATTTACAAACAAATTATTAGTCATCGAATAAATTTTAACGTGATTATTTGATTCCCTGTAAAGGTTATAAACGTCCTGTTGGAAGCATGCTACGGTAGTACGGTGCATCACAAGACTCACAACAGCAAATTTGTTGACTTTTACTAAAACCTATTAAACCCAATTTTATATAGGATATATTGACACCTTCTAATTATATAATTATCGAGAGTTGTTAACATAAAATTAATTTTAATTAATTAATTAATATAAAATTAATATGTAAATTGTGAATTGATCTTTTTATCTCGTGTGTCAAGAAATTATTAATCAATTAATTAATTTATTATGAAATTAACTTTATAGTAATTAAATTTATAAATATTTTGAACGAATAGAACAGATAAAAATAGTGAAAAGGCTCAGTAATTTTATTGAAATCATTAATCTATACATTGTGCAAATATAAAAAATTATTAACTACATACTCTCCATATGTCAATTAAATAAATTTAATTACGCAATTTCGATACGATAAATTTAATTAGTATGTTTATACATTACATTAAGGTGAAAAAACTTATAAAATTTATATTTTTCACCTGTAAAAATATTAATTTTCTAAATAAATTTTATATAAAAAGTACATTTGTGAAACAAATAGTTTAAAAAAAATATAAAATTACTCTTTTTATGTTTCAAACGCATGAAATACTACAAACAAAATGAATATTTTTTAATTAATTGATAATATTTTCACCTCAAATATAATAGTAAAAAAATCATATCATATTTCCTTGTATATTTTAACGATTAATACTCTTTCAGCAAAAATTAATGTTATAATACTAGTTTTTTTTAATTGGGTAACATATTAGAGAGGAAAAAAAAGATGAAAACTAAAAGAATTAGACATGGAAACAAAAAGCAATAAAAAAAACTACACTTAAATTGAGGAGAGAGAAAGTAGTCCTCTATATATATATATATATATATATATATACACGCATACACAACATATTTTAGAAAAAAACATAAAAAAGGTTTTTTAGATCTTACCCGTCTTTGTTCGTGCCCCCTCTTCTCTTCACTACTCTACCCTCTGCAGCTTCTTCCATTTCTTCTTCAAAACTTGAACCCATGAGGATCAGAAAGAACGCCAAAATTTCACCCCTTGTGGCAGCAAACTCATCTGAAAATACCCACCTCTGCCAGTTCAACCAGTCTCCATGGGATGTTCCTATCGTGGATTCATCAACTCCATCTCCCCACCAGCAAGTGAGTTTAATATTCCTCCTCTCTTTTCTCCCAAACCCACTTCTATATATTATATTTACTTAGATCTGTAAACCCCATTTTGTTTTTCTGTCCAAAATCCCATATTTTTTCTGCATTTTTTTCCCTTTGTGTTCTAGGGTTTTACTGCAAACCCATGGCTTAGGGTTCAGTAAAACCTAAAATCTCACCGTTTTATCGTCTATTCGGACCCAAATACCCGATTAATGAAATGGGTCGTTTTCATTTTGCTCTATTATTCACTGTATTTGCTTGCATATGGGTTTTTTTTTTATGCAGGTCGATGGAGGAAATATATTTACTGGAAATAGAAGTTTTGGAGATTCTATCGGGGCTCTTGGGAGGTAACTCCTATACCATTTTGTTTAATTTCAATATTTATAGGGAATTCGAGCTCGTTTTATGTATCAAGTAATTATTAGGGTTTGTGTTATTATAATACCCATTTGGAAATTAATTTTTTCAAATTTGGACTCGGATTTCTATTTATAGATGAGTTCTTGTATTAGCTAATTGGTTGAAACAATATCAGAGTTGCCTCATTGAAAATATCTGTGGATGATGAAGAGTATAATAATATATATGGAGAGGAGGAGGCGGAGGAGGAGGAGGAGGAAGATCAGGAGGAAGAAAATGAGACTGTTTATTGTAGCAAAACTGACGGGGAAGGTAATTTGGTATGTGGTAGAGAAGCCGAAGATGGGCATTCGTTGTGCAATTTTCATTTGGTCCATTTCAGAAGTATCAACAATTCAGTTCATCTTGTTAGCAAGAAAATTGGAAAGAATAAGGTTGCCCATCGGGCCAAAAAGTCGAAATCAGAATCAAACCCGTACGAAATCTACTATTATTCGGGGTTTGGTCCTCGATGGGGCAAGAAGAGAGGTGCTGATGATAAATTAGCCGAACCGGCCAAAGAAGTTGTTGAGCCTGAAGAAAGTAGTGAAGCTGCTGCCATGACTATGACAACTTCTTCGTCTGTTTCGCTGCCGCGTAATGACAATTTCAAGTATTTTGAGGATGATTATGAAGAGGAAGATGATGAGGATGAGCATATTAATGATGGGAATGGCAAGAAAAGAGGTAGGAAACCAATAAAAGAAAGATCATTGAAGTCACTAATGTGAAGGGGCTGCAATGTTAACATTGTGTAAACTGTAGTAGTTATATATATATATATATATATATATATATATATATATATATATATTATGTTTTTATGTTTATTCAGTTTAAGATACCTTCTGTTGTTTTGTAACGTGATCCGTTTGTCTGGGAATGTCTAGGGTGTATTTCGAATAGACTTGCTTGTTGCGCTAAACTAATGTGAGGGTAGAATTGTAATTTACCGTAGTTGCTGATTTATTTCGCTCTATATTTGATGAAAGAGGTGAGTCGCAGGCATAAATCCTTACAAAGTGGGGCCCAAGCTATACGGGACAGATACTGTTAACTATTTTCTAGAAGTAAACGAAAAATAATGGTGGATATGAAACATTAATAGAACAAGAATAATGTTAGAGACACAAATTATTCTACAAATATTTTATAAATTGTTGATGTGATATACTCCACATCAATATATTGTGTAGGGTCGGAAGACTACATTGAAACAATTTATAAATTAATATGCTGAGGTGGAGTATGTCACATTAGCAGTTTATAAAATGTTTATAAAATAATTTGTGTCTGTAGCATTACTCATAGAACAATAGCAAACATTGGTCATTTTATTCATTTGTTGTAAAGGCTTTTTTATGTTAATTTATTGTGAATAAAAGGTAAGTATTGCTAGGGGTGGATATAGAATTTTTTTTAGATGGATTTTAATTACTTTTTTTGTATTGATGTTAAGTAAAGAAAATTTAAACTAATCATAATATTAATGTTATATTTGGATTGAAAGAATATAATAGAGTGAATGATTTATTCCATTCTAGCTAGAATGAATTATTCCATACTCTCCATCTCTCAAGGAATAAAATTTATAAATTTGGGAAGAATAAGAATGGTTCAACATTACAACAACATAGGTGATTTTTGACGGAATATTCTGTCAGAATAAAGTATAGTTCGTCGAGATTATGCTTAATTTCGACGGAATATTCGGTCGGCAATTCAGTTGGATATAAGCACGTCAAAATTAAGTCTGTCGATTTTTCAGTCGGAGATATCTATCCTCGACTAACCTAACCTCGACAGAATAGTTAGTCGATATTAAGATATTATCAACTGAATTATATCCGTCAAGACTATTCTGTCGATTCTAAACCTGTCACGTGGCATCCCATAAAAAAATAGAATGGGCTTAATCTCGACGGAATAAGACGGAATTCCGTCGAGGATAGTGTTATTCCGTCGAGGTTATCCCTTTTTTTTTTAAATATTTATACTGTTTTGAAAATATCCAGGGTAATAATCCACATTTTTTATACCTGTAAACCTGTTTTTTCCCAACAGCACATAAAACATAACTATAATCCAAGCCCAACAATAATAATATTTCCAAGGCTAACATGAATATGAATTACCAAGGCTAATATGAATATGACATTAAACTAAAGTTTCTAATCAACTAAAGTATATCAAATATGCATTTAAATTAACGTAAATATGTCAAACTAAAGTAATGATAATTAAAAGCTACAATACATCAAAAATCAACTAAACTCTATAAATTTACATCACATTAAGCTAAAAACTAAGTAAATATGTACAAATCATCTACAAAGCTAAGTCACGGGCTGTCCTTGTCCAACCGCTCAGCATCGTCAGCCCGCTCGTCACCCCGTTGATACAATATAATGTAACTCATTAGTCCATATATATAATACAGTTAAAGATAACTAATTAAATGAAAATAACATAAGATGCAGATTATATACTTGAATTTAAAACGAATAGTATACCTGAGTAGTCGAGGGCTGACTCAGCATCGACCCAAACGCGTCCATAAGTAAAGTAACCACCATCCGAACAATCTCGTCGCGTATCGCGGCGAACTGCTCCGGAGGGATACTCGTACTATCGACGATGACACCAGCTGCAACGTCCTGCGCAAGCTGATAGAGGCGAGAACGACTGGGTAGATCTTGACGACGGAATAACGGATCCGTCTCAAACCTCTCCGACACCGTAGCCACAACCCGCTGGAACAAAGCATTGTCTAAGCCAGCGCCCGTATGTGATGGTCCCACGGGGCTTCTCGGACGCAGACGCTGGCTAGAGCATACAAAAATAAATATAACATGAATAATATTATAATTAAGTTTACTTTATTCATAAATAAGAAATAAACTAAAATATTATACCTCAAGGCAGTGTATAGACTGGTATCCTCGGCAACCCCAACACTTGATATCGACCGATAGTGCTAGTGGGAGTATTCTGAGACGCAACCCAAAGAGCCGTCTCCTCATCCTGAGATAAACTAATCTCGGGCGGAGGTATGGTGGAATCAGCCGTCTCAGAATCGCCCCTAGCGACTTTCAAACTCTCTTATATCATTACCGGTCATGAAGCTTCTCAAACTGGTCCTGTAATTTAATATATGTACATGTGAGTTAACTTTGTATCATCCTATAAATTACGTAATATGATCGTAAATTAAAGAGATTGTAGTAAATGGATTACCTGTATAGCTAGTGCTGCTGGAGACATCGTTGACCCCGAAGTAGAATCCTTCGGCGTATGGACTCTATCCCAGAACTCCATCATAGTAGGAGGTCGGCCCAAGCTACTCCGCATGGCCTAAATCATGTACATTAATTAATATTACCTTACTTTACTATAGTTGTAGTTTAATATTAAACTAAACTAAATATAAATACATACCGACTTAACCTCCTGAAACGACTGCGAGCTAGAAGTATGTACAATCCGTAGCTGGCCTCGATTCTTCTTCATCTGCTCGGACTTGGTCTTGAAGGCAACATCATCCTAATACGTACACATGGCGTTTCATGCATCAGATCTCGAGATCGCCGGTGGTGATCTCACGATAAGTAGTCCCGCCATTCTTCTATTGCCTGGACGACCCTCTGTCGCATCTCGTACAGCCAACTGGCATAGTTGTTCGAGATGTGTGCAATAATAATATCATCACCATCTGCCTCAATGATGTCAGGCTCGTATCTATAATACCTCTATCAAACGGACATAACGTACATATAATTAATTATTTGAACAATATGTAAATAACTTGAACCATGATTTAATATATGTAATTTGACTTACGTGAAACTCCCGCAACACTGTCACCATAAAGCCGGCATCGTAACGCGAAGTCTTCAAGCAATCGCATGCGACCGAATCGGAGATGCGTCGGGCGTATATGGCGGTACTACGGTTTCTTTAGCGATAGGATCCATAATACTATAAAACAAAATTGTATGGAACATTTTAATTTAGTATTCACATAATAATATCATTATAATTAAACATAAGTGATATATTATAATTGAAACCTACACTGATGAGCTGATGTGACGCCCCCAAAATAGGTATACATCACCCATCTTGAGTCGCCAAATACATGGTACAAAATTCAAATACAACTTAATTATACAACAGTCGTGTAAAATACGACAAAAACATATCTTCGTGAGTTTTAATACAAATATTGTCATCTAGACAATATCCACACTCAATTGAGTCCTCATTACATTTATTATCATACTATTTAACAGAATAGTGAGGACTACTAATGCTATTATCTGGACCGTCACTCTGTTCCCCGACTAGTCCCTGCTACGTTCTCATTTTCTGAAGAGAACAATGAAAGTAAAAGGGTGAGCTCAACTAGCACAGTAAGAAATATTATGACTAAGATAATACAGAATAAATTATCGTTAGCCTTCAACAGTGTTAAACTGATACAATATAATAAACATCAAGTTTAACTGCAGCGGAACAAGCAATACATTAAAAGAGTCAAATAGAGAATAAAATCTACTATCTTTTATGATTTAAAAGGTTTTTCATCACTTTTATCGGGGGACTCGACAATAAATAATCCATATCATCCCCCACTTTTCTACCACCAGGATATTCATTAGTATCATAACCACAAATTATCCATGCACTACGAAGCTAAGGATATTCGTATGTATTCATCAATGGTCATGATCATGCCAACAATCGTCCATCAATGCACTACGGGCCAATTAGGACTTTACCACATCATTTGTAACATTACTACATGATTATACCCGATTAATCCTGGTCATAATAATACCAAGTCCATCTATGCACTACAGGCCACAGATGACTTTCAATATAATATAAACATGAGGATGATGACAATGATATAAGAATTCAATAAAACAAGTTCAAGAATTAATTTATCCAAGAACTAATAACGTCCAAATTGTCAACATGATACTTCTTTGTAGAGTAAAATTCAAGAATACTCAGAAGAATATTTTCATGAAAAGATACTAGATGAAGCGCAAATATCAAGGATATTCCACTAATTTCATGGAATATAGAAGTCAAAACTTTAACCAACTGAGTATAATAAAGAATGGAATAACAAAAGAAATCACCAGGCATGCGATAGACCGCACAGACAGGTTATTCCAATAGAATAATAAATAACGGAACCAGGTCATGCATAAACGCATAAACATGATATTCTAACAAAATAATAAATAACGGAACTGTGTCGTAAGAAATTACATGCCAGCGGGATGTTCGAATGAATAATAAATAATGGAACGGTCATGCGTAAACGCATAGATAGGATGTTCCAACAGAATAATAAAGAATGGAATAACAGAAGAATTTCACCATGTATGCGGTACTTCGCATAGACAAGTTATTCCAACATAATGATAAAGAATGGAATAACAGAAGAATTTCACCAAGTATAGGGTAGACCACGTATACAGGTTATTCCAACAGAATAAAAAAATATGGAATAACAGAAGTTCTCTTCATGAATACGAAAGAAATAATACCCCTTACCTTAGAACAAATTGGATATAGGAGTAGTGAAGTAGCAAAATACTTTTCTTCTTTCTTTCTCTAGATTTTCAGTGAATTCGTAAGAAATAATGAAGGAATGCGCTTCTATTTATAGGAGAATGGACTGAATAGTAACTAATTCCTGAACGGTCCAGATTGATTTACTTTTAAACGGACGGTCCAGATTGATTTACTATAAAATATTCTAATAAAATAAAATCTTTTAAATAAAATATAATATATTATATTTATAATCTAATAAAACGAATAACTTTATAAAAGTATTCTGTTTTATATGAAAAGATTTTACTATGCAAAACACTATGTAGACACTATGCATAATAAAATATAATATATTCTATTTATAGTCTAATAAAACGAATAACTTTATAAAAGTATTCTGTTTTATATAAAAAGATTTTACTATGCAAAATACTATGCATAATAGAATATAATATATTCTATTTATAGTCTAATAAAACGAATAACTTTATAAAAGTATTCTGTTTTATATAAAAAGCTTTTCTGTTTTATTACATTAATAATACTAATAAAACAAAACTTCATCATCATTATTATAATTCACACTATTAATCGATCAGGTCGTTCCCAAGAAAGAGGGGCTTTCCAATAAGGATTTCTCCCTATTGGCGCGCAATTAGGTGACCAAACCTCTCCTTGGTAGAACTTTTAGACATTGTTAATATTGCAAATAATAATATTAATAACTTCGTCGTCTCAATTATTGATTTAATAATATATAAAATATCGACAATAATTGAATCAATTAACGTAAGATACTATGCAAAAATTACTGAAGCAATAATTGAACAAAATTGAGTTACTTCTCACGTAAGCATCAATAATCAATATCGTGTGCTACTATGCAACCACACGTATTCCTGTACTTTTAACACCAGGTGTTTCAACAGTTAACGATAAAACTTCCGCCGTTATTTTCATAAAATAATTTTGTCATTTTCTTAATCAGATAATAATTCCGTTGTGGGGCCCACCAATGATTGTGCCGTCATACGAATATTCCCTGTTAAAACGAATATTCCCCGACCAATGGAATATTATATAATAACTTGCGTACTTTGCAAAATTTATAACTATTACCCAGAACTATAACATTATATCAAATTCATTCCATAATATTAAAAAAATGATAATTATAGAAAATTCATCTTTATTCATAAAAATTAGGGTCTTACAATCCCCCCTTATGAAATTTCGCCCTCGAAATTAGGGTATGTACCTGGTATGTCAAAGAGGTAAGGATACCTTGATTTCATTTCAGATTCTAACTCCCAGGTCATTTCCTCAACATCGTGGTTCTTCCATAAAACTTTGACTTGAGGTATAACCTTGGAGCGTAGAATATGTTTCTTCTTATCCAAGATTTGAACAGGAACCTCTTCATACGTTAAATCTTCCGCTATTTCATCCGGTTCTAACTCAATAATGTAGTTCAGGTCTTTCATATATTTACGTAACATGGATATATGAAAAACGTTATGAACACGAGGCATACTTGGCGGTAAAGCGAGTCTATAGGCTACAATCCCTACTCGATCGAGGATTAAAAATGGGCCAATGAATCGAGGATTGAGCTTTCCTCTCTTTTCAAATCTCGTAACTCCTTTCCATGGAGTAACACGTAACATCACATGATCTCCAATATCGAATTCCACGTCTTTTCGATGAAGATCAGCATAACTCTTTTGTCGGTCTTGTGAGGTTTTTATACGTTGTCGGATCGTTTGAATCTTTTTTGTAGTCATACGTACCAACTCCGGTCCCAACAACGTTGCTTCACCCACCTCATCCCAGCATACTGGAGAACGGCACTTTCTTCCATACAACGCCTAGAATGGAGCCATACCAATACTTGTTTGATAATTGTTGTTGTAAGAAAACTCCACCAATGGTAAGAACTTGTCCCAACTTCCCTTGAAGTCAAGGACACAGAGTCTTAATAAATCTTCAAGAGTTTGAATAGTCCTCTCTGATTGTCCGTCCGTCTGAGGATGATATGCCGAACTAAATCGTAAATCCGTGCCCATAGCTTTTTGCAAACTAACCCAAAATCATGAAGTGAATCTTGGGTCTCAATCAAAAACTATGGATACTAGCATACCATGCAGTCTTACAATTTCGTTTATATACATACGAGCAAGACGTTCATGTGTATAAGTTTCTCGTATTGGTAAGAAATGAGCAGACTTGGTCAATCTATCAACAATGACCCAAATTACATCTATGCCTTGAGAAACCTTGGGAATACCAGTAACGAAATCCATGGTAATGTGTTCCCACTTCCATTCTGGAATTTCAAGTGGTTGCAATGGACCTTTTGGTACTTGATGCTCCGCCTTGACTTGTTGACAAGTTAGACACCTTGAGATAAACAACGCTATCTCTCTCTTCATATTGCCCCACCAAAATGTATATCGAAGATCATGATACATTTTGGTACTCCCAGGATGGATTGCAAACGGTGTGTTGTGCGCCTCCATCATGATTTTATACTTTAACTCAGGATCGTTAGGAACACAAAGTCTGGAGTTGACTCGAAGTATTCCTTCTTCATCGATTCTTGCTTCCAGCATAGCACCTTCTTGTACTTTCTTCCTCATATGCATCAGCTCCAGGTCCGTAGCTTGAGAAACTTTAACTTTATCGATTAAAGTCGGTTCTACTCGTATATTTTCCATCATCACGTGGGTCCCTGGAGTCTTTATCTCTATCTCCATCCTTTGCAAGTCATACAAAATGGGCCTCTGCGTTGACAATATCGCTTTTCGTACCGCATATGATCTTCTACTCAACTCGCGCGTCGGCTACCACGTTTGCTTTTCCGGGATGGCATTGGATGGTATGATCATAATCTTTCAACAGATTCAAGCCAACGTCATTGTCGCGTGTTGAGTTCCTTTTGAGTGAAGAAATATTTGAGGCTTTTATGATCGTAAAGATCTCCACTTTCTCCCCATACAAGTAATGCCTCCAAATTTTAAGTGCGAAGACAACAAATTGCTTGACTCTAGATCATGAGTAGGATAATTCCTCTCATATTCTTTGAGTTATCGAGAGGCATAGGCAATGACTTTCCCATGTTGCATGAGAACACATCCTAACCCTTTGCACGAAGCATCACCAGTAGATGACAAATCCTCCGAAGCCGGATGGTATTGTCGAGCAGTCTTGAAATGAGTCTTCTCTTGAGTTTTTGAAAACTCTTCTCACATTCCTCGTTCCAACCGAATTTTGTATCTTTTCGAGTCAGCTGAGTTAAGGGAGTAGCGATTCGAGAAAACCCTTCTACGAATTTTCGATAATAACCAGCTAAGCCAAGAAAGCTACGTACTTTGATCACTGATTTAGGTTGCTCCTAGCTTTGAATAGCTTCAATCTTTGCTGGGTTAACAGATATTCCATGACTTGATACCATGTGCCCAAGGAATGCTACTTCCTCAAGCCAGAACTCGCATTTCTTCAACTTGGCATAAAGCTTATATTCACAAAGCTTTTGAAGTATTAGCCTCAAGTGTTGCTCATGATCTTCACGGCTTTTGGAATAAATAAGGATGTCATCAATAAAGACGACCATAAAGTGATCCAAATATTCCTTGAATACTCGGTTCATCATATCCATGAAGGCAGCAGGAGTATTAGTCAATCCAAAAGACATGACTAGGAATTCATAATGCTCGTACCGAGTTCTGAAAGCCTTCTTTGGAATGTCATCGGTTCTAATCTTCAATTGGTGATATCTGGAACAAAGATCAATCTTTGAAAAGAATTTGGCACCTTGCAACTAGTCAAACAGGTCATCAATATGTGGCAATGGGTACCTATTTTTGATGGTGACATGATTCAACTCCCGATAATTAATACAAAGTCGCATACTCCCGTCTTTCTTTTCACGAATAGAACCAGGAGCACCCCAAAGAGAAGTACTAGGACGAATAAAGCCAATGTCTAACAATTCCTGCAGTTGGGTCTTTAACTCCTGAAGTTCAATAGGAGCCATTTGATATGGGGCTTTGGAAATGGTTTTTCTACCGGGTTCAAGGTCGATACAAAATTTAATTTCACGTTTTGGGGGTAGGCCAGGAAGTTCTTCAGGGAATACGTCAGGAAATTTAGTAATAATAGAAATATCATTCAAAATTGACGTATTTTTGTTTAGATCCGTGACATGAGCTAAGAAAGCTTGACATCCGTTTTTCAATAAACGAATAGCTTTATGGCTTGAGATGACAGTGATTGATTTTAATGGTTTGGTTGCTTGAATTCGTATAATAGGTTGGTTAGGAATATGAAAGCTAACAACCTTACGAAAATAATCAATTTTTGTATGATGAGTAGTTAACCAATCAATCCCTAGAATCACATCAAATGCAAGTATTTTCAATGAAATAAGATCGACAGGTAATGTGAGGGTACCGATTTGAACCAAACAAGACTTATAAACAGTGGATGTAATGAAGGTTTCTCCCAATGGAGTTTCAACAGATAAGTCAAAGTCTAATTTCTCCGGAGTCAAATTTAAACGTTGAGCGCAAGTAGGAGAAATAAAAGAATGGGTAGAACCGGTATCAAATAAGGTATAAACTTCGCTAGAGTTTATGATAAGCTTACCCATGATAACCTCGTTCGGGTTTCTTGCTTTATGGGAGCTCACGACAAACACTCTCCCTTGCACTACTGGCTTTGACTTTTCTGGGACGTCCTTTGGTGCCTCCATCCTAGCTGAACTTGTCTTCGATGAATGACAAAATCGGGCTAGGTGACCTTCTCTTCCACAATTATAACATGCTTTGGACGGCATCACGCAGTTTGGACTGATGTGTCCCTCTCCTCCGCATTTGAAGCATATGATAGGTGGTCGTTCTCCTTCCTTAACAACGGGTGCTGGTGCTGACGTCTTTCCATCATTGTTGAATCTCCTCTTCTTGAAATGTCCATTCTTATTGTTTTGGCCATGATTACCACCGGTGGTTACCATTTACGGCATGTTGATTCCTCCACGCTTATTGTCACCGCTTCATGGTATCAATCATCACCGTATTATCATTTTGCCATTACCTCTTTTTTGGTTGGGTTGACTCATTATCGCGCTCCAATAATCGAGCCCTATTAACAACATCTCTCAATACAAACACGGTTTATGAGAGATAAGATATTGACGTATCTCGGGTTTCAAACCTCTTAGAAACATTCACGTCATTCTCTCTCATTATCAACCAAATGGGACGAAACCGGGACAACTCGGCAAACTTGGCTTCGTACTACGACACGGTCATGTTGTTTTGCTCCAGCTTGATGAACTCTACCTCTTTCATGTGACGAATACTTTCGGGAAAGTACTTGTCATTGAACAATTGTTGGAACTTCTCCCTGTCATCTTCAGTGCGGCAGGTTGAGTACATTTCTGATTCCCACCAATGTCTCCTCTCCGCATAACATGAAGGTGGCAAAAGGAACCTTTTACTCCTCGGAGCATCCCAGGACATCAAATATCTTGCAGATCTGCTTTATCCACGTCTCCGCCTTAAGTGGTTTTGGCTCTCCAAAAAACTCCGGTGGTCCCAGTTCCTTGAACTGCTTAGCGGTGACCGTCCGAGAGTTGCCAGTGTTTCCACCTGCATTTTGTACAGGAGCCGTTCTTACCTGATGTTGCATGAATTGCAAACAGCCTCTGAACATTCCATCGTTCATCATCTGGTCAGTGTTATTGTTTGCCTGAGGATTGTCGCCTTCCTGATGCACATTATCCTGATTATTGATCTGTGGAGACTCAATGGTCTCCTGTGCTCCATTGATGTTCTCAACATTTTATGATGTCATTTTCAAATACTGCCACAAAATAAGGGTTAATTAACATATCACATATTATCTCTATACTCTGACTGACCAATTAAATACCAAATAAACTTAGGTAAGTCATACTAGTGAAGAAATTCCCCGTCTCTCCCCTTCTAGTTCTTGTCTCACATCTTTGCCTGGGATCATATCCCTAAGCTTTGATACCAACTGTGACGCCCCCAAAATAGATATACATCACCCATCTTGAGTCGCCAAATACATGGTACAAAATTCAAATAGAACTTAATTATACAACAAGTGTGTAAAATACGACAAAACATATGCTATGAGTTTTAATACAAATATTGTCATCTAGACAATATCCACACTCAATTGAGTCCACATTACATTTATTATCACACTATTTAACAGAATAATGAGGACTACTAATGCTATTATCTGGACCGTCACTCCGTTCCCCGACTAGTCCCTGCTACGTTCTCATTTCCTGAAGAGAACAATGAAAGTAAAAGGGTGAGCTCAACTAGCCCAGTAAGAAATATTATGACTAAGATAATATAGAATAAATTATCGTTAGCCTTCAATAGTGTTAAACTGATACAATATAACAAATATCAAGTTTAACTGCAGCGGAACAAACAATCCATTAAAAGAGTCAAGTTGAGAATAAAATTTACTATCTTTTATGATTTAAAAGGTTTTTCATCACTTTTATCGCTAGGACTCAGCTTAATAAATAATCCACATCATCCACACACTTCTGACTACCAAGGATATTCATTAGTATCATAACCACAAATTATCCATGCACTACGGGCCAATGATATTCGTGTATTCATCAATGGTCATGATCATGCCAACAATTGTCCATCAATGCATTACGGGCTAATGAGGACTTTTACCACATCATTTGTAACATTACGGTCATGATTATACCGATTAATCCTCATGTCATAATCATACCAAGTCCGGCTTCACACACTACAAAAGCCATAGATGACTTTCAACATAATATAAACATGAGGATGATGACAATGATATAAGAATTCAATAAAACAAGTTCAAGAATTAATTTATCCAGAACTAATAACGTCCCAAATTGTCAACATGATACTTCTTTGTAGAGTAAAATTCAAGAATGCTCGTAAGAATATTTCCATGAAAAGATACTAGATGAAGCGCAAATATCAAGGATATTCCACTAATTTCATGGAATATAGAAGTCAAAACTTTAACCAACCGAGTATAATAAAGAATCGAATAACAAAAGAAATCACTGTATGCGCGATAGATCGCATGCATAAAGTTATTCCAATGAGAATAATAAATAACGGAACCAAAGTCATGCGTAAATGCACGTACATGATATTCCAATGAATAATAAATAACGAAACCAGTCGGTGAAATTACAAGACCGATAGGATGTTCCAACAGAATAATAAATAATGGAACAAGGTCATGTGTAAACGCACAGACATGATGTTCCAACAGAATAATAAAGAATGGAATAATAAAAGAATATCACCATGTATGTGGTACTTCACATAGACAGGTTATTCGAACATAATGATAAAGAATTGAATAACAGAAGAATTTCACCAAGTATAGGGTAGAGCCAGCGTATCACAAAGTTATTCCAATGAGAATAAAAAATGGAATAACAAAAGTTCTCTTTATGAATACGAAAGAAATAATACCCCTTACCTTAGAACAACTGGATATAGGAGTAGTGAAGTAGCAAAATACTTTTCTTCTTTCTCTCTATAGTTTCTCTCTCTAGAGTTTCAGTGAACAAAACTGAGTGACTTCTCACGTAAGCATCAATAATCAATACCGTGTGCTACTATGCAACCACGCGTATTCTCAGTATTTCTTTAACACCTGGTGTTTCAACAGTTAACGATAAAACTTCCGCCGTTATTTTCATAAAATAATTTTGTCATTTTCTTAATCCGACAATAATTCCATTGTGGGGTCCACTAATGATTGTCTTGGTCGTTTAATATTCCCCATTAAAAAACGAATATTCCCCGACTAATCGAATATTATATAACAACTTGCGTACTTTACAAAATTTATAACTATTATCCTCAACTATAACATTATATCAAATTCATTCCATAATATTAAAAAAATGATAATTATAGAAAATTCTTCTTTATTCATAAAAATTGGGGTCTTACAGCTGACATTAACGGGGACTATGTCAGGAACTACCAGCGGACGACCTAATCGACCGAGGTTAGGCCCTCGCTGACACCGATGTCTAGCATCTGTATATTTAAATGGTTTAGCCGGATAAGTGAAAACAACCAACTCATCAGCAAGTCCAGATGGATCGACGACCTCATTTTGACTTAAACGGTTGTGCTTCGTTGCGACTACATCGTTAAAGTACAACGATTAGAAGTTGACAAGCTCTTCCTCTGTATAGCGTTCAACAATAGAACCTTCTACACGAGCTTTATTTTTAACTTTCTGCTTTAATCGACGCATATACCTGAAATATAACAGTACCAGATAAGTTAATTATAAAGATGACGAATATTGCATAATGTATGTGATATTACCTCTCAAAAGGATACATCCATCGATATTGCACCGCTCCTTCAAGCTTAAGTTCATATGGCAGATGAATAGGCAAATGCTGCATGCTGTAAAAGAACCCTAATGGTAAGATCATTTCGAGCATGCACATTGTCAACACTATATTTTTCTCTATTTGCTCTATATCACTATACCTTATAACAGTTAAGCAAATATCCCGAAAGAAATTTGAAAGTGTGATAAAGGTATCATTAATATTCCTGGGTAACACCTAACGAAATGCAATTGGCATCAACTTCTACATGAATACATGACAGTCGTGACTTTTGAACCCAGTAATTTTTAACTGCTCAACCTTAGTACAACGAGATATGTTAGAAACATATCCATCTGGGAGCTTCAATGCACTAATCCACTTGCAAATGTTTTCAATCTGTTGCTTGGTAAGACAAAATGGAGCTTTAGGTTTTGAGTTGTTAGGTCAGAACCACAATTCCCGCCTGATATTCATTTCCTCCAAGTCTTTATGTGCTTTATCCTGTTCTTTTCTTTCACCGCTCGTATCTAGTACGGTGTAAAACAAGTTCTCGAATACATTCTTTTCTTCATGCATAACATCTATACAATGACAAAGTGCTAGTGTGACCCAGTATGGCAACTCAAACCAAATCGACGAGTGTGTCCAGTTATAACTTTTCCCATATCCTATTGCTCTCAACTTACCATGCTTCTTCCTAGGCGGTGGAAATGTTAGATCATTTAGCCAGCCCAATAGGTCGCTTCCCGAGAAGCGAACAATAACCCCCTTCTTCTCTGTCTCTTATGTTGAAATCTGTAGACATCTTTCTATTATTGTGCTCAGCAGGCAAGAATCTACGAGCTGTTCCAAAAAAACTAGTTTTTTGGCCATGACATAGTTTAGTGCCTTGCACATCCCTCATACAGACTGGACATGACAACTTACCATGAGTCGACCAACCACTAATCATCCCTAGTGTCGAAAAGTCAGTGATAGTCCACAACAAGGCTACCTTCATTACAAAATTTTGCCCGATAGATTTATCAAAAGTCTGAACACCTGTTTCCCACTACATCTTAAGTTTATCGACTAACGGCCTAAGGTACACGTTAATGTCTTTTGTAGGACTCTTATCCCCCGGTATAAGTAAGGTCAAGAAAAGATACGGATCCCTCATGCAAATTGACAGTGGAAGATTGTAAGCTACCATAATTACTGGCCAAACAGAGTAAGGCTGACTAAAATTATTAAATGGACATAAGCCATCTGTATCCATGCCAAGCCTGACATTCTTAACTTCATCGATAAATTATGGAAAATTGGCATCAAAATTCTTCCATTCATCTCCATCTGCTGGGTGAGTCAGTTGACCAGGCACGACATCCCTTGTTTTATGCCAACTCATATGCTGAGCAGTGTGCGCATACATGAATAACCGCTGCAACCTCGGCACAAGTGATTAAGCATTGGGTCAGTCCATTGATGATAAGTGAACGGGAGATCACAAGGAGAAAGCGAGCTGGACACGCCACAAATCTGAAGTGTCTTGCTATTCAGAAGGGACCAGAGTAAGGAGTCAAACCATCAGTATTTGAGAACAGTCGAAGCAATCAGAAGTGTTGAAGTATTGCAAAATAGAAGGAAGAGGTGTTTTACACTGAAGATCTATTGAACACCTTTCAAAGATCGTAGTGTTGTCTCTACGTGTCATATAAGCAACAGTCTACAAGACACTACGATCATGTCCAAGAAATGCATGCATTAGAAAAGTAGAGTTTGGTCATCCGAAGATTGAAGCATTGGCAATGGTTCAATCTGAAGGTTGGTATTCGGTCAAGAGCTTATTAAGAGCATCGATGCAAAAGGATAACCTCTGATCGAGAAATCAGAAGGAGGAAATAAAGTCATCGACCTGCCCGAGACATCAGAGTGACATCTCTGACGTGGTAGGTGAAACAGTAGACTGCAGTGTCAGAAAGTCAGAAAAAATTAACATGTCACATCTGCAGTCTACACCAAATAACTCGAGATCTGCGAAGTATTTCAAAGAGCTTTCAACGGCTACTTCTCAACGGGAAGATTGGGAAGGAGTATAAATAAGCCAGAGCTTCAACGATCAAGAGATTGCTGATGATTGCTATGTTGTAGAATCGTTGAGTTGGTAGAATGCTATTGTTGACTCTACGAGTTCCACGAAAAGATTAACAGATCAAGTCTCAGTGACAGTGAGACTACATAGGTGGAAGTGAAGCAGCTCTATAGAAGGACTTAAACAGACTAAAGCTTCACTCAACAAAGATGAGAATGCCACTGAAAATGGTTGCTAAGCTGAGAGCCGAGAAGGACAAAAAGATAGCATTCAGAAGAGTGGCAGAGCACAAAGAAGATCTAGAGAGCCACTCTACGAATCACCATGAACCTAAAGCTGAAACTGAACAAGTGCAGAACCATGTCTGCAAAACATTAAAGAAGGGTTCAGGGATTGCTAAGTGCCAGGTGAAATCTACTAAAAGCTCAGAGACTTAGCAAATCCAGATGGTGATGGTGCACAGCTGACATCAGATGAAGATGAGCAGAAAGAAGTAAAGATCAGCTGCACCAGAGAAGATGTGGTCCAGACTCGAAGTAGAATGCAAAAAGGACCACACCAAGCTGCTAGGTACAAAAGATGTTCAAGCTTAATGACATCTTAGCAGCTCAGCACCAACAACACCAACAACATCAACAAACAACAACAAGAAGCCAGGGCCTGAGGGGTCTTTGTCCGAAGGGACTAAATGAAGTTCAAGCTCGCTGGGCTTGAAGAGTTCATAGGGAACTAGAGAGTTCCAAGGTCACGCTGCCTTGAGAGTTCTTAGTGAATCAAGTTCCAAGGTCACCGGCCTTGAAGGAATCTTAGTGATTCGAGGTGCCGCCTTCCTTAGTGGAAATCTCGCTAGTTGAAAATGTAAGAGTGGATTAGGAGCTTGAGTCTCTGAACCACTTAAAACCCCTTGTGTCTTTTACTTTATGTCATTTACATTATGTACATTAACTGCTATAACTGCTATGTATGTTTTAATTGCTTACAATCGAACTAACTCTAAGAACAATGTATGTATGATTATGAATATATCAATGAAGGGGATCTTTTACTTATTCCACTGTGCCTGAAAAGATTCTTATGTTTGTCATATGCTAATTCATTAGCCATATAAAATAAATGAGAAAAGTATTAGAAAAGAAAAAGGATCTATTCACCCCCCTTCTAGATCTATATTGTGCTTACTGGGAACTAACAATTGGTATCAAAGCAGGTTTTCATGCTATATTCTAAAGCTAATCGATTTGAGTCTGATCCTAGGCACAAACATTATTCTAGACTTAGTTTAGTAGTAAGTCACTTGTTGTATGCAGATGAGCTCATACGTTGGAAATACTGTGTACATGTGAAATGTGTATATACACCTGAAGGTGCTCAGATTGGTCCATGCCCTTGATTATCATATCAACAAGACCAATCCTTGCTCACAGTCAATCTTGTAGTCTGAAGACCAGGCTAGAAAGCTCAAGAGACATCAACAGAAAAGAGTCAAACATCCACCAGACTGAAAAGATGAAAAGGCCACACATGCTAAGAGATGCTTATCCAGAAAAGAAAGAAGAACTTCTCAAACATGTAACTGACCAACCAGCAGCTGGATGTAAACCTTGTGAACTCAAGGATGTCAAAGAACTAAAGATGCTGATATTCTCTTAGCTTTCATCTTCAAAACTACGACTAATTGATTGAAGGTCAACTGGAGCAATTAGCTGTCAAGAGCAAATGAGAAACTATGCACATCAATTCCTAAACTCAGTATATCTAAGATAAATGAATGTTAAGAAACTGACAATAAAAAGGTATGGTTCCTCACTAATATAAATATGTACATCATGATTGCACCTCCTTATAAACTATAACAGTATTCTTTCAAGGAATCATAATCTACCTAAAAGGTGAAGAGAGAAAGTACACTGAGGGTGGAAACTCATATGCTTATAAACTTTCTCTCCATCCAAGTTTTAGGTTGAAGATGACATCTTGAAGGAAATCTAAAATGGGTCATAAGAGCATCACAGGTTGAATTAACTTTATGTGAAGTAATCTTTGCTGATGGGTTAGTATGTATGTACAACCTATGTTCTAAGTGTTTAATAACACACAGAGTATGATCAGTTCTACAAGAGTATCATGAAGATTCGTAGAAATTGATCACCTCCATGAATTAATCAGATATAAATAAATCGTAGAGATGATTCTCACTCTGTGAATATTTAAACCCTGTGAACATAACCCAACAAATGATGAAACCATCAAAGAAAAGGAGTGTTTTATTAAAATAGCAAATCTTACACACACTCACCATCATGCATCTCAAAATGTATTATCTAAATTAGTTACATGCATGAATATGACTGTTGGTAATAAATATAATGATTATCCAAATATATGAGGAACAGGGGTTTACAAAACTAACCTAGCAGGACCCATTTAACCATGGGTACCAAAAATAGAAATTTATAACCTGCAGGTACTTGGTCTGTGACGCCCCCAAAATAGGTATACATCATCTATTCTGAGTCGCCAAATACATGGTACAGAATACAAATACAATCTTAAATATACAACATGAGCTTTGAGTTTTAATACAAATATTGTCTTCTAGACAGTATTCAAACTCAAAATAAGTCCTTAATACATTTATTATCACACTATTTCATAGAATAGTGAGGACTACTAATGCTTATCATCCGACCGCCACTCCGCTCCTCGACTAGTCCCCTCGCTACGTTCTCATTTCAAGAGAACAATGAAAGCAAAAAGGTGAGCTCAACTAGCCCAAGAAGAAATATTATGGCTAAGATAATGCGAGAATAAATTATCGTTAGCCTTCAACAATGTTAAACCGATACAATATAACAAACATCAAGTTTAATCACAGTGAGAACAAGCAATCCATTAGAAAGAGTCAAGTAGAGAATAAAATCTACTATCTTCTATGATTTAAAAGGTTTTCATCACTTTTATCGCCGAGACTTAGCTTATTAAATAAACCACGCCATCCCCGCATTTCTGGCTAGGATATTTATTAGTATCACGACCACAAATTATCCATGCACTACGGGCCAAGGATATTCGTGTTTTCATTAATGGTCATGATCATGCCAACAATCGTCCCATCAATGCACTACTACGCCAATGAGAACTTTTACCACATCATTTGTAACATTACTTGTCATGACTATACCGAATAATCCTTGGTCATAATCATACCAAGTCCATCTACATCTTTATAACCTGTGTCAAATCCAGAGTCCTAACAAATCTTGAGTCAAATCCTAAGTCCAGATCGAATTAAATCCATCAAAATAAGGCCTCGATCTCATCGTCCCAATAGTATCTTCTTGGGTCAACTTAGCCTCTACAGCTCACCCAAAAGGTCATGACTTGAAGGTACTATTGGTAGTAACTTATTTCTTATATGCGATAAATTTTTCCCTATCTTTCGATGTGGGACCTGGGGTGTTACAAACTCCCCCACTTAAATTTCTGACGTCCCCGTCAGAACCGATCACACACACGGGCCTAAAGATCTTTGCCTCTCTAGCCATTGTGGGATAATACCGGCTGGCTTCGTGTCCCCACCTCCGGACCTCCATCTCTCCATTGTGGGATAATACCACCAGCCTTTGTGTCCCCACCTCCGGAAACCCGACCCGTGCTTTCGAGAGTCGGCTTTGATACCATATGTAACAACCAGGGTCAAATCCCGAGTCCAGAACAAATCTTGAGTCAAATCCCAAGTCCAAATCAAATCAAATCCATCAAAATAAGGCCTCAAACTGTCCCAATAGTATCTTCTTGGGTAAACTTAGCCCACCACAGGCTCACCCAAAAGGTCATGACTTAAAGGTACTATTGGTAGTAACTTATTTCCTTATATGTAGACAAATTTTTCCCCTATCTTCTGATGTGGGACTAGGGTGTTACATATGCACTAAAGGCCACAGATGACTTTCAACATAATATAAACATGAGGATGATGACAATGACATAATAATTCAATAAAACAGGTTCAAGAATTAAATTTTAAAGATTTATAAGTTAATTTATCTTGAACTCAAAAACGTCCAAATTGTCAACATGATACTGCTTTGTGGAGTAAAATTCAAGAATGCTCAGAAGAATATTTCCATGAAAATATCCTGGATGAAGCGCAAATATCCAGGATATTCTACTAATTTCATGGAGTATAGAAGCCAAAACTTTAACCAACTGAATATAATAGCATATATGAAACTGCAAATGAATTTTTGCTCGCCATGCGTAATCCACGAGATGCATCATTTCCACAATTTAATAAGGAATGAATACAAAGGATCATTCACCATGCATGTGGTAATCCATATAGACAGGTTATTCCAACAAAATAATAAAGAATGGAATAACAGAAGAATTCACCATGCATGCGATAGACCGCATGCATGAGTTATTCCCAACAGAATAATAAAGAATGGAACCAGTCATGCGAAATTACATGCATGTGATATTCCAAATGAATAATAATAAGAATGGAATAACAACGAAATTCACGAGCATGCGATAGATCGCATGCATAAAAGTTATTCCAACGTAATAATAAATAATGGAACCAGTCATGCGTAATACCGCAAATGCAGACGGGATATTCCAAATGAATAATAAAAATGGAATAACAACAAATTCACCAGTACGTGCGATAGATCCATGACAAAAAAGTTATTCCAACAGAATAATAAATAATGGAACCCGAATCATGCGTAATCGCATGTACGTGATATTCCAACAGAATAATAAAGAATGAAATAACATGAGAATTTCACCATGTATGTTGTACTTCGCATAGACAAAGTTATCCCAATGTAATAAATAGTGGAACGAATTAAATGCGTAATACATGCATGCAGATATTCCAATGTAATAATAAAGAATGGAATAACAGAAGAATTTCACCATGTATGCGGTACTTCACATTGATAGGTTATTCCAACATAATAATAAGGAATGGAATAACAATAGCTCTCTTCATGAAAATTAAACAAATAATACCCTTTACCTTAGAATAAAAGTTTGATCTTTGGAATAGAGGTAGCAGACTTTCTCTTCTTCTTTCTCTCTATAATTTCTCTCTATAATAATTGCTCTATAGCTTTAGTGAATTGGTGAAAATGAAGGAAGAATGAGCTTCTATTTATAGAAAAATATAGTTTTGATAATTGCGTTTTGGGGCTCAAAAATTACTAAGACAATACCTCCAACTTTTCTTTCATTTTTAATTTAGTAATCGCAAGTATTATCGAACTTGCACCACTCCCCTAATAGTAAATAATGTGAATCAATAGTTCAATCATGTGATTCAATAGTTATAATCATGTGAAAATACGAATAACAGTATAGTACCTCCATCTATACCTCCATCTTTAACTTAGTCATGCAAGTATTATCAATCTTGCACCAACTCCCCTAATAGTACATGAATGTGAATCAATAGTACACTCATGTGAACAAATAGTTATAATCATGTGAATTAATAGCAATTAATTGCTCATTTATCCGATTAATTACCCGACTGGTCAGTATATCTTCCAGACATCAATTAATATCGAAATAAATGTCAATTTCCACTAACACTAATAATTCCAACACAATGGAACTATCAATTTCATCTTTAATCAACACGAAGTTATTCATCATTAATATTATAACTCTCAATATTTAACAACCAGGTCGTTCCCAGGAAAGAGGGGGCTTTTCGATAAGGATTTCTCCTTATTGGCGCGCAATTAGATGACCGAACCTCTCCTTGATAGAACTTCTAGACATTTTAAATATTGCAATTTAATAATATGAATAACTTTGTCGTCTCAATTATTGATTTAATAATATATCATATTATGCAGATGATATTGTGACAATAATCTAATCAATAATATGAGAGATATGATGCAACAATTACTGTAGCAATAATTGAGTATAACTGAGTGACTTCTCACGTAAGCATCAATAATCAATACCGTGTGCTACTATGCAACCACGCCAGACATTCATTTACTTTTACTAATGGTAGTTCAACAGTTTTAACGGTAACACTTTCGCCGTTATTTTTAATATAAGATAATTTTGTCGTTTTCTTACTACGACGATACTTCCGTTGTGGGTTCCACCAATAATTGTGCCGTCGTACAAATATTCCCCGACCCAAAGAATATTTTATAACAACTTGCATACTTTGCAAAAATTTTCACATATCACCCTTAACTTTAACCCTTTATCAATTTAACCATTTACGAAATAAAATAATAATTATAAGAAAATTGAATACTTTCATTTCATAAAATTCGGGGTCTTACATGGTCTATCTGGAAACACTAAGGAATGCTGAAGCAGAAGACTTCAGTCAAGAATATTCAACCAGCAAAAGGCTTAAGACTGTTCAGAAATGATTCTGATAAAAAAATAAATAAAAAATCCTATATGTCAAAGTCTGTCTTTGAAGACCTGCTGAGCTGATCTGAATAAAGCTCACATGGCTGCTGATCTTTATATGAGAGCAGTCCATTCAACCAAAGATGAAAAAGGGTCTTAGATGTTCAATCATGCAAAGCATGTCATAAAAGAAGAATCCTCAAGGAAGCTCACCACAGAGGATCATCAAGCATCAAACATGAGGAACTCATTTCGGGAGCAGAACTCCACGAGCACAAGCTGACAAAGAAGACTACGTTCGTAGTGATGTCAAATGATTGTAGAATGATCAGTTCTAGAGATATTCATGTCTACGATGAAAATAGATTTGACTGTTAGAGGTGATTCCAGTTAGAAGAAGATATGCAGGGATGCTTCCTAATGCACATGAAGAAAAGGAAATCACACCTCACTGAGAAGATAACAGAAACATGGGGTAGCAGTGATCTGTTAAGAAACAACAACACTGAGATATACTATGAAGCAGTGTACCAGCTACAGAGTCCCAAAACTTTATGGCTGATGAACCAAATGAAGATCCATAGTCAGTAGAAACGTCTCAAAATGTACTACTGATAATCTTTCAGCCACCCAACTCAAAATCGTGGAGCGCTTACGATCAAACACCTGATCGTAGTGTAAGAGCAGGAGGACACCACGATTACAACAAATGCAATTGTCTAAAGTTGGTAGAGGACCTCACCACCAGAAAAGGTCAAATGAGATATCGGTACAAATCACTTCCAAAGTATTTCATCTGGAAAGCGCCTCAGGGACAAACCTGACCCTTAGCTCACTCTAAGAGGTTGGCCCTTCTTGAGCTACCTTAACCCAGAAGGATTGCTTGATCAAGTTTATCTCAAGGACCAAGGCAGTCAACGATCGTAGAGTAAAGTTTGAAGAAAACTTAACGATCGTGATAAAACCTCAATGATCGTAGAGTACAATTTGAAGAAAACTCAACGATCGTAGTGCAACCTCAGCAATCGTAGAAGTAGACTCGACAATCGCAGTCTTACAAGAGGTTACTCTCACTCATGAGGAGCTTGAAAGAATGAGACAATTGCTCAACCATTCAAATTATGAGAGAGATAAGTTCGAATATAGTTTGGAAAGATATCATGCAAACTCATCTCAGAACTTAAGTGCCCAAACTGGCTTGGGGTACATCAGTGATCAAGCTATGTAGTTTCAAGATGAGGATTAATGTCAAAACCATCCACTGCACCATCTCTCAAAAGTTGATCGTTGAGTCAACAAAGGAAGACATAAAGTCCATAGCTGCCTTACCATGCTACTCTACGAACCAAGATGGTCAACGGTCAATCCACGTCATTGATGACTATTTATTTTAAATAGGGACATTAAACTGAAGAGTTAATGGGGGAGTTACAGCTCATTACTGGGCATCGTGCAACCAATGGCTAGTTGACACATCTCAGCGTATGCAGAGTCAGAAGGAACTGCCATAAAGATAAATTCAAAATATGCAAACAGTTACCAGAAACTATCGAACCTCTCCCCCTCCCATTTTTAAACCCTAGAATCCTTTTCGAAGCTTAAATCAATTAAACCTCCAGAATCTAAATCACAATCAGCTATCTCTCATAAATCTCTCTGAATCACATACCCATATACCTTGAACTCTTCAAATAGTAGAATGACGAGTTATAACCGGAATCCAACTCAGCTTCAAAAAGTTCAAAAAATTAGAAACGAAGTTCAAGGACATACTTAAGCTCGTAAAGAAGGCTGGGTTCTCTGAGTGCTTGGAGGCTGACACTCCAGTCTATACAGAGCTAGTGAAGCAGTTCTACTCAAATGCTTCAACGAATTCTAGGCTTCTGACCACTAAGGATAAAGGATCAAGTCTGAAGATAAGAGCATCCGACATCAATCAATGTCTAGGGTTTTCCAATCAAGGTCTAATAAACCTGGATGAAGTTGACATTGAAGAAGGAAAGAGGCTAATGCAGTACCAAAGAAACCCTAGTCTGAAGGACATGAAGAAGAAGGAGTTTCCTAAGGAATTCGAGTTCCTTGCTGAGATAGTAGGCAAATGTATACTATGCAATGATACGACACATGACACTATGCTTGATCAACAACTGAAGATTATGTCTGCAATAGTTCTGAAGAAGCGAATCAACTTTGGAGTTATCCTATTTGATCAAATCTCTAAATGGGTAGAAAAGGCTGAGTTGAAGAAGTCTACAAAAAAACCCCTGACAAAGGTGTTTCATGGAAGACTATTGAGTATAGTGCTAAAGAAGAAGTTGGGAAGCAAAATCAAGGATGATGAAGGAGAGCCTCTAAATGTTCACAAAGTAATGTCTCCTCAGCTGTTCGTAAACTGGAAGAAGAACCCAAAGGAAAACAGGAGGCTAACAATAACTGGGGGCAGCAGAAAGAACTCTGCTAAGAAAAGAAAGGCAAAAGAGGTGGAAAGTTCTAAATCTGGTAACTCTTTACCAGCAACAACCACACCAGCCAGGAAGAAATCCAAAGGTGTGAGGAAAATTGAGGCCCCACCAAGAAGTCTCTCCTCCAAAGATAAGGATGAAGATGAAAAGGTCTCAGCTGCAGAGACCACAAAGAAGAGAAGTAACAGACTATCTCAAGGGCCATCCAGAAAGAAAGCTAAGGTGGTAAACAGACCAATCCCAAGAAATTACATCTGACAAAAAGTAGAACGTAGAGTCAGAGGAAGAAAAGGGAACTGATGGTCTTAAGACTGAGTCCCCAAAGAACGAATCCAAAGAATGAAGTCAAGTTTGGATTCATGGAAGAAAATGCGAGAATCTGGCGATGAAGAAAAATGCACAAGCCACAGTGGCTAACTCTCGTGAAGCATTCACTCTGATGATGAAGAAAAGCTACAAGCTGACCCAATTGCATCTCCAAATGCAAATGTTCCAACAAGCCCAGATGATGGGTCAAATGATGTTGATTCTGAAGGAAAAGGACATGCCCCTGCCAATGCTGAAAGTCAAGGAAGTTTGCCTGATGATTCAAAGGCCTCAGAGTCTGAAGAGGAAGAAGAGTCTGACTCTTCCATAGCTGAACCTCCAAGAAGGAGGAAAAACTACAGATTACTTGCTCAATTTGCCTCAAAAAAGAAGAATAATCACTCTACTAAAGTCATTGAATTAAGTGATGATGAATCTGAATCACAGGAAGAAAGTTCTAAAGATGGGACTAGCATTGAAGAAGATGTTGCTGAAGAAGGTTCTGAAAATAAAAATCAACAAGAATAATTCACTGATGAATCTGATGAAAGGAGTCAGCAAGATTCAGGCTCAAAAAGAGAAGAAATAGAGAAAGATTCTGATTCTGCACATTAGGAATCAGAGGAACCAAAATACTATCCTGTCATCTCTCAAGATGGGAGTAACAAAAAAATAGCAGAGGAAGTCTCGAATGAACAACCAGAAGTACTTCCAGAAATTCCAAGCCTTGAGCTGGTGGCTCAGAACTTCCCAAGGGTGAAGAGTCATGCAACATTGATGATCAAAGACCAAACTACTACAAAGTCTACGAGACATCTTTGCAACCACTATATTCCCTTTGATCGTAGAGTGGACACCAAGCGCGAAGGATTATGGCCAAGGAATAATTGTAGAGTCTGTTCACTCTACCACTGATGGTGTTCAAATCCAAATTGAGAAGCCTCCATCTGCCTAAGCTCAACTTTCTAACCTTCCTTCATCCTCCAATAGCGATTGGTACTCAACTATTTTTTAGATTCTCATCACCTTCAAAAATCTGTCCAAAGATGAAAATCGTAGAGTCCAATCTGGTATTTAACAAGAAGCTGCCCAACCAAGTAACCAAACTCCTATGGAGCAGGAGCTAATGAAAAATTCTGATGATCTGATTGAGAAGATGTCTCTAATCAGTGAAGAGTCTAAGAGGTTAGCAAAGAATGAAAGATAACTCGACTTTCAAGATGGACTCCAAGCCACCATGGCTGATGTATCTCTCAAAATCAAAGAGAGAGATCACATTTATCTAAAGGCCACAAATGATCAGAAAGCAGATGCACTACGAGCACAGAAGGCAAATGAAGAACAACTCCAAGTCCTCTCTAACAAGATTGACAACATGAATCATTCTTTCTCCGTGCAACTTGAGATGAGCCAACAAGAACTCAAGTTTGAAGTTGCTAACTCCTCCTATCTCATGGACCAACTTTCCCAAGTGATTAATGAAAAAAAGGGGGAGAAAAAGAGGCATAGAAAGAGGCAGAGTAAGATGCACTCAAGAAAGGGCAAGAAGATCAGAAGGAAAGAAAAGAAGAAGGCAACACAAAAAGAAGCTGAGTCATCATCTAAGGGGGAGCCAAAGGATGATGAGCTAGAGGCTGAGGGGGAGCCAAAACCAGAAGAAGAGGGGCAAACAAAAGAAATAAAGTCAACATCATAGGGGGAGCAGGAGCAAAGAGATCAAACAGATGAATAGCTGATCAACAGGCATCCTGAAAGCATACATGGAACCAAAGAGGTACATCTCTAACTAGTTAGGTATGTTCTGGATCCAGGATGTAACATGTCATAGTGTATTAAATTCCATATTATTATAAAATGACATTCATGATTATCTGTTTTAGAAATAAAGTTGCTCACTGTATATAAGATTCATTCATAACATGCATATGCACTTATTATTTTTGTCATAATCAAATAGGGGGAGATTGTCAGGAATAAAAATGGGAATGTTATTCCTATTTACATATAATTTGATTATGATATATATGAATGAATATGCAAGTATGCCTGCATTAAGAAAAGCTGTAAAGTCCTTTGATAGATAATAGAAACATATGTACAAGGACTTAGAGTAAATTGATCAAATGTGTTAGGTTGATCCTACATAAGCAAAATAGCTTTGTAAAGTCCTTAGAAAGAAATGATGTACAAGGACTATACATATAGAAAGATCAAGCATGTTAGGTTGATCTTATGATGTAATAGATAGGCTTGTCTAATCGTCGGGCACTGCACCAGAAATCGTAGTCTGCCAGGAGAGTCGAGGAAAACTCGAGAGCTATCGAGGCAGAATCGTAGTCTGCAAGATAGTAGATCTCGGAGTTCATAGACTGCCAGGAGAGACTAGGCATAGATCGTAGTCGAGCAAGATCAGATGAAGACAACAGACACAAAGTTAGAAATCGTAGAGTGTTAAGATCTGATCTCGGTCGTGAGTATACACACAAAAAGAAGGTAATCGTGAGAGTGTAGAATTAAAGACTTCAACAAATGTGCTCACAATGCCAAGGTAGAATTTTAGAGCAAATAGGATTCTCAATAAATGAGCACTATCAGAATACCCAAAAGAATGAAGCCTCTAGTCTAAGCTGCAAAGATACATCCCACCTGAAGGAAACTAGAGAACACTCAATGAATGGAATGCAAGCTACACTAAAGATCTAAGCACCAACCCAATCAGCATCCAGATTGAGTTGTGAAGCCATTCGAGATGAAGTCTTCCACAAGTTGATCAGAAGAAGACTTTAGTAAATGACTAAGGAAAGTCAACAAGTGCAGTAACTGTCAAGTAGACAGAAGACGATAATCTTGGAAGCAACCAGGATCGTAGTGTTTGCCACACAAAGAAGGAACTGATGGAGTGTACATAGAGTTACTGGTCAGCCTCTGAAGAATAAGGCTAAAGTGATTAAGCATTGGGTCAGTCCATTGATGATAAGTGAACGGGAGATTACAAGGAGAAAGCGAGCTGGACACGCCACAAATCTGAAGTGTCTTGCTATTCAGAAGGGACCAGAGCAAGGAGTCAAACCATTAGTATCTGAGAATAGTCGAAGCAATCCGAAGTGTTGAAGTACTGCAAAATAGAAGGAAGAGGTGTTCTACACTGAAGTTCTAATGAACACCCTTCAAAGATCGTAGTGTTGTCTCTACGTGTCATATGAGCAACAGTCAACAAGACACTACGATCAGGTCCAAGAAATGCATGCATCAGAATCGTAGAGTTCGGTCATCCGAAGATTGAAGCATTGGCAACGGTTCAATCTGAAGGTTGGTATTCGGACAAGAGCTTGTTAAGAGCATCGATGCAAAAGGACAACCTCTGATCGAGAAATCAGAAGGAGGAAATAAAGTCATCGACCTGCCCGAGACATTATAGTGACATCTCTGACGTGGTAGGTGAAATAATAGACTGCAATTTCAGAAAGTCAGAAAAAGTTGACATGTCACATTTGCAGTCTACACCAAATAACTCGAGATTTGCGAAGCATTTCAAAGAGCTTTCAATGGCTACTTCTCAACGGGAAGATTGGGAAGGAATATAAATAAGCCAGAGCTTCAATGATCAAGAGCTTGCTAATGATTGCTATGTTGTAGAATCGTTGAGTTGGTAGAATGCTATTGTTGACTCTACGAGTTCCATGAAAAGATTAACAGATCAAGTCTCAATGACAGTGAGACTACATAGGTGGAAGTGAAACAGCTTTGTAGAAGGACTTAAACAGACTAAAGCTTCACTCAACAAAGATGAGAATGCCACTGAAAATGGCAGCTAAGTTGAGAGCCGAGAAGGACAAAAAGGTAGCATTCAGAAGAGTGGCAGAGTACAAAGAAGATCTAGAGAGCCACTCTACGAATCACCATGAACCTAAAGCTGAAACTGAACAAGTGCAGAACCATGTCTGTAAAACATTAAAGAAGGGTTCAGGGATTTCTAAGTGCCAGACGAAGTCTACCAAAAGCTCAGAGACTTAGAAAATCCGGATGGTGATGATGCACAACTGACATCAGATGAAGATGAGCAGAAAGGAGTAAAGATCAGCTGCACCAGAGAAGATATGGTCCAAACTCAAAGTAGAATGCAAAGAGGACCACACCAAGCTGCTAAGTACAAAATATGTTCAAGCTTAATGACATTTTAGCAGCTCAGCAGCAACATCACCAACAACACCAACAACAACAACAAACAACAACAAGAAGCCAGGGCCTGAGAGGTCCTTATCCGAAGGGACTAAATGAAGTTCCAAACTCTTTGGCTTGAAGAGTTCCTAGGAACTAGAGAAGTTCCAAGGTCACGGCCTTGGAGAGTTCTTAGTGAACCAAGTCCCAAGATCTGGCGGCCTTGAAGGAATCTTAGTGATTCAGTCTTGCCCTTCCTTGGCGGAAATCCTCTTTAGTTGAAAGCGAAAGATTGGATTAGGAGCTTGAGTCTCTGAACCACTTAAAACCCCTTGTGTCTTTTACTTTATGTCATTTACATTATGTACATTAATTTCTATAACTGCTATGTATGTTTTAACTACTTACAACCGAACTAACTCTAAAAATAATGTATGTATGATTATGAATATATCAATGAAGGGGATCTTTTACTTATTCCTCTGTGCCTGAAAAGATTCTTATGTTTGTCATATGCTAATTCATTAGCCATACAAAATAATTGAGAAAAATATTAGAAAAGAAAAAGGATCTATTCAACCCCCCCTTCTAGATCTATATTGTGCCTACTGGGAACTAACATATGCAATCCTGCTCACAAGCATCAATCTTCTTATACCTGAGATTCAACCCCTTAAACATCTTCTTCACTTCATAGTAATTTGCGGGCAGAGTATTATTCCTAGGTAAGAACTGTAAGACCCCGAGTTTTATGAAATGAAAGTATTCAATTTTCTTATAATTATTATTTTATTTAGTAAATGGTTAAATTGATAAAAGGTAAAGTTAAGAGTGATATGTGAAAATTATACAAAGTAAGCAAGTTGATATAAAATATTCATTGTGTCGGGGAATATTCGTTTGGTCGGGGAATATTCTTTTTATCGGGAAATATTCGTATGAGGACACAATCATTGGTGGACCCCATAATGAAATAACTATCGGATATAAAAAAAGACAGAAATAACTTTTTTTATAAAAATAAAGACAAAAGTTTTTACTGTTAAGCTGCTGAAATATCTGGTAGGAAAAGTACACTAATATGCGTGGTTGCACAGTAGCACATGGTATTGCACAATATCTCTGATTATTGATGCTTACGTAAGAAGTCACTCAGTTTTATTCAATTATTGCAACAGTAGTTGCTGCATATTATATCATATTATTGATTCAATTATTGTCACAGTATCATCTGCACAATATTTTATATTATTAAATCAATAGTTGAGACAACACATTTATTCATATTGTTATTTACAGTATTGACAATGTCTAGAAAGTTCTATCGAGGAAATGGGTTAGGTCATCTAATTGTGCGCCAATAAGGAGAAATCTTTATCGGAAAGCCCCTTTTTTCCTGGGAATGATCTGGTTGTCAATATTACAAGTTATAATATTAATGACGAATAATTGTTAAAATATTAAAAATGTGTTTATTGAAGATAAGTGAATTACAAGTTAAAGGGGAATAATGCAAGCTTTGAAAACTTTAAGGGTACCAAAGTGTAATATGTTAACCAATCCATGTGAACTTGAATCAACCATTCAGAGAAGAGATGATGCAAGCATGACATCATCCTTAAAGAAACACAAAGATGATGTATGCATGACATCATCATGATGTAAGTAATGACATCATCATGATGTAAGCAATGACATCATCATGATGTCATGATGATGTCACCTGGACTAAGGTGCAATTATTGTGGTACTAAACTGTAATAAGACGAGCCCCTAATGTAAAATTATTGAAACTATGTTTTTCTATAAATAGAAGCTCATTTCTTTTTTCATTCTCACCAATTCACTAAGATTCACTAGAGAAACTGTAGAGAGAGAAACTATAGAAAGAAAAGAAGAAGAGTATTCTGCTACTTCACTATTGCATTATCCAATCTTGTACTAAGGTAAGGGATATTATTTTTCGTATTCATTCTTTATTAATCTGCGGGAGTAATATGTCTATGCGGATTACCGCATGCATGGTGAATAACCCTTCGTATTCATTCTTTATTGATCTGCAGGAGTAACATGTCTACGCGGATTACCGCATGCATGATGAATAACCCTTCGTACTTATTCTTTATTTGTGGAAAAGATCTGTCTACGCGGATTACCGCATGAGGGGTGAAAATCTATTTATAGTTTTGTATATTATTTCTTTTCATATTCTTAAATCTAAACTTACTATGATAAGTATTGCTTCTATAATCCCTGAAATTAGTATAATATCCTTGAGTTTTGCGCTTCATCTAGTATCATTCCATTGGAATATTGGTCTGAACTTTCTTATTAAATCATTTGGGTACTATTCACGGGGTACTATTCACGAAAAAAGTGATTTCTTTTTTGTCCAAATTATTTTTGATATATGAATATTATTTTTGAATTTTAGTTCACAAAGCAGTTATCATGTTAACAATTTGGACATTCTTGAACTCTGGATAAATTGAATTATAAATCTTTAAAATTTATCATTGCTCTCACTTAATTGAATTCTTATATCATTGTCATCATCCTCATGCTTAAATTGCGATGAAAGTCATCTTTGGCCGTAGTGCATAGATGGACTGTTGATTGGTATGATTATGACTAGGAAAGTTTGTATTAGTATAATCATGACATGTAATGTTGCAGACAAATGATGTGGTAAAAGTCCTCATTGGCCCGTAGTGCATTGATCGACAGTTGTTGGCATGATCATGACCATTGGTGATAATAACGAATATCTTTGGCCCGTAGTGCATGGATAATTCGTGGATGTGGATTATTTATTGAGCTGTGTTACATCGATAAAAATATTGATGATGAACTTTTAAATCATAGAAGATAGTGGATATCATGCTCTACTTGACTCTTTAAATGGATTACTTATTCCGCTGCAGTTAAACTTGTTGTCTATTATATTCTATCAATTTTACACTGTTGAAGGCTAACGATAATTATTCTGCATTATCTTAGTCATAATATTCTTTACTGGGCTAGTTGAGCTCACCCTTTGCTTTCATTGTTCTCTTCAGGAAATGAGAACATAGCCGGGAATAGTTGGGGAATGGAGTGACGGTCCGAGATGGTAGCTGCAGTAGTCCTCACTATTTTATAAAATAGTGTGATAATAATTGTAATGAGGACTCCATTTGAGATTGGATATTGTCTACGAGACAATATTGATGTTAAAACTCTTAGCTTATGTTTTGTCGTATTTTACACGATAATTGTATAATAAAGTTTGTATTTGAATTCTGTACCATATATTTGGCGACTCAGAATAGGTTGTGTATACCTATTTTGGGGGCTTCACAGTTGGTATCAGAGCTTAGGGATATGATCTCTGGCTGAGACATGTAGCTAAACTAGGAGGGGAGAGACGGGTAAATCCTTCGCTAGTATGACCTACCTAAGATTAATTTTTATTTAATTGGTCGGTCAAAATATAGGGATAATATGTGGCATGTCAATTAACCCTTGTTTTATGACAGTGTTTAAAAATAGCATCTGAAAATATTGAGATAAGTAATGGAGTACATGAGACCGTTGAGTCACTGCCAGTCAATACCCATGATAATGTGCATCAGGACGTCAATAATTCTCATGTAAACAACAACACCAACCAAATGATGAACGATGGGATGTTCAATAGCTTTCTGCAATTCATGCAACATCAAGCGAGAGAGACTCCTGTTTAAAATGCATGTGAAAATACTGGCAACTCACGGATGGTCACTGCTAACTAATTCAAGGAGCTGGGACCACCGGAGTTTTTGGGAAAAGCAGAGACGTGGATTAAACTGATCACCAAGATATTTAATGCATTGGGATAAGCCGAGGAGCAAAAGATTCCCTTTTTCACCTTCATGTTGCGAGTAGAGGAAGATTATTGGTGGAAATCTATCAAATGTACTCAACCTTCCGCACTAAAAATGTCTTGGGAGAAGTTCCAAGAATTATTCAACGACAAGTACTTTTCTAAAAGTATTCGTCACATGAAGGAGGTAGAATTCATCAAGTTGGAGCAAAACAATATGACCGTGTCGCAATACAAGGCTAAGTTTGTGGAGTTATACCGGTTTGTATCCCATTTGGTAGATAATAAGGAGCGTATGACGCAAATATTTCAAATGAGGTTTGAAGCAAAATTAAATCAATACCTCATTTATCACAAACTTTGTTTATATTCGATGTTGTAAATAGGGCTCGATTATTGGGCTAGCGATAATCACCAAATTGAACCAAAGCAGAAAATTGAATAAAAAATGATAGTGTGGTCATACCAAAGGCAAATGATCATCGAGCGATGATAACAAACGTGGAGGAAATCATTATGCCAGAAATGGTAACCACTTTGGTGGTAATCCTGGACAAGATAATAGAAGAAATGAGTCAAGTGGAAATTTCAAAAAGAGAAGGTTCAACAGTGATGGAAAGACAGCAGCACCAACACCCATTTTCAAGGAAGAAAAATGACCACCGATCGTATGCAACAAATACGGAAAGGAGGGACACATCAGTCCAAACTATACATAGCAACCCAAAGTGTGTTACAATTACGGGATGAAAGATCATTTAGCTCGATTTTGTCATGCAACAAAGTCAAGTCCAGCTGGGACGGTGACACCAAAGGCTGTCCTGGACAAGTCAAAGCCGGTAGTTCAAAGGAGAGCATTTTTTGTTACCTCCAAAAAATTGAGGAACCCAAACGAAGTTATCACGGATAAGCTAATCATAAACTCTTGTGAAGTCTATACCTTATTTGATACTGGTTCTACCCATTCTTTTATTTCACCTACTTGCGCTCAACGTTTAAATTTGACTCTAGAGAAATTAAACTTTGACTTATCTGTTGAAACTCCGTTGGGAGAAACCTTCATTATATCCACTGTTTATAAATCTTATTTGATTCAAATCGACACTTTCACATTACCTGTTGATCTCATCTCTTTGAAAATACTTGCATTTGATGTGATTTTAAGGATTGATTGGTTAACTACTCATCATGCTAAAATTTATTATTTTCATAAGCTCTTTAGTTTTCATATTCCTAACCAACCTGTTATGCAAATTCAAGCAATCAAACCACTAAAGTCAATCATTGTCATATCAAGCCATAAAGCTATTCGTTTATTGAAAAACGGATGTCAAGCTTTCTTAGCCCATGTCACGGATTTAAACAAAAATACGTCAGATTTGAATGATATTTCTATTGTTAATACATTTCCTGACGTATTTCCCAAAGAACTTCCTGGCCTACCTCCAGAGCGTGAAATCAAATTTTGTATTGAACTTGAACCTGGTACAAAATCCATTTCCAAAACTCCATATCGAATGGCTCCTATTGAACTTCAAGAGTTAAAAATGAAACTATAGGAATTGTTAGACATCAGTTTCATTCGTCCTAGTATGTCTCCTTGGGGTGCTCCTGTTCTATTCGTAAAGAAGAAAGATGGGAGTATGCGACTTTGTATTGATTATCGGGAGTTGAATCATGTCACCATCAAAAATAGGTACCCGTTGCCTCGCATTGATGACCTGTTTGACCAATTGCAAGGTGCCAAATTCTTTTCAAAAATTGATCTTCATTCCGGATATCATCAGTTAAAGATTAAAAATGATGACATTCCAAAGACTGCTTTCAGAACTCGGTACGGGCATTACGAATTCCTAGTCATGTCTTTTGGATTGACTAATGCTCTAGCTGCCTTCATGGATATGATGAACCGAGTATTCAAAGAATATTTGGATCATTTTGTGGTTGTCTTTATTGATGACATCCTCATTTACTCCAAAAGACGTGAAGATCATGAGCAACACTTGAGGTTAATACTCCAAAAGCTTCGTGAAAACAAGCTATATGCCAAGTTGAAGAAATGCGAGTTCTGGCTTGAGGAAGTAGCATTTCTTGGGCACGTGATATCAAATCACGGAATATCTGTTGACCCTGCGAAGATTGAAGCAATACAAAGCTGGGAGCAACCTAAGTCAGTGACCGAAGTACGTAGCTTTCTAGGCTTAGCTGGTTATTATCGGAGATTCATGGAAGGATTTTCTTGACTCGCTACTCCATTAACTCAGCTGACTCAAAATGATACAAAATTTGGTTGAAGCGAGGAATGTGAAAAGAGTTTTCAAGAACTTAAGAGGAGACTCATTTAAACTGTTACGACAATACCATTTGGTTCTTGAGGATTTGTCATATCTGAATGATGCTTGAGCAAAGGTTTAGGATGTGTTCCCATGCAACATGGGAAATTCATAGCCTATGCCTCACGACAACTCAAAGAATATGAGATGAATTATCCTACTCATGATCTAGAGTTGGCAGTAGTCGTTTTTGCACTAAAGATTTAGAGGCATTACCTGTATGGGGATAAAGTGGAGATCTATACAGATCATAAAAGCCTCAAATATTTCTTCACCCAAAAGGAACTCAACATGTGACAACGAAGTTGGCTCGAGTTGTTGAAAGATTACGATCATACCATTCAATACCATCTTGGAAAAGCGAACGTGGTAGCTGACGAATTGAGTAGAAGATCATATGCGGGTACGAGTGCGATATTGTCAACGCAAAGGCCCATTTTGTATGACTTATAAAGGATGGAGATAGAGTTAAATACTCTAGGGACCCACGTGATGATGTCAAATATACAAGTAGAATCGACTTTAATTGATAAATTTAAAGCTGCTCAAGCTACGGACCTGGAGCTGATGCATATAAGGAAGAAAGTACAAGAAGGTGCTATTCTAGAAGCAAGAATCGATGAAGAAGGAATACTTCGAGTCAACTCAAACGGAAAGGCAATCAGAAAGGACTATTCAAACTCTTGAAGATATATTGAGACTCTGCGTTCTAGACTTAAAAGGAAGTTGGGACACGTATTTATCATTGGAGGAATTCTCCTACAACAACAGTTATCAAGCAAGTATAGGCATGACTCTTTTTGAGGCGTTGTATGGATAAAAGTGTCGTTCTCTAGTATGCTGGGACGAGGTGGGTGAAGCAACATTTTTGGGACCAGAAATGGCATGTATGACTACGGAAAAGATTCAAATGATCTGGCAACGTATATAAACCTCACAAGATCGACAAAAGAGTTATGCTGATCTTCATTGAAGGGAAGTTGAATTCAATGCTGGAGACCATGTATTGTTACGTGTTGCTCCATGGAAAGGAGTTACGAGATTTGGAAAGAGAGGAAAACTCAACCCTCGATTCATTGGCCCATTTGAAATCCTCGACTGAGTAGGAACTGTGGCCTATAGACTCGCTTTACCGCTAAGTATGTCTCGTGTTCATAACGTTTTTCACATATCTATATTACGTAAATATGTGGAAGACCCGAATAACATTATTGAATTAGAACCATATGAGATAGCGGAAGATTTTAACGTATGAAGTGGTACCTGTTAAAATCTTGGATAAGAAGGAACATATTCTACGCTCAAAGGTTATACCTCAAGTCAAAGTTTTATGGAGAAACCACGATATTGAGGAAATGACCTGAGAGTTAGAATCTGAAATAAAAATAAGGTATCCTCACTTCTTCGACATACCAGGCAAGTACATCAATTTCGAGGACGAAATTTCATAAGAAGGGGAGATTGTAAGACCCCGAATTTTATGAAATGAAAGTATTCAATTTTCTTATAATTATTATTCTATTTATTAAATGGTTAAATTGATAAAAGGTTAAAGTTAAGAGTGATATGTGAAAATTTTAAAAAGTAAGCAAGTTGATATAAAATATTCGTTGTGTCGGGGAATATTCGTTTAGTTGGGGAATATTCTTTTTGTCTGAGAATATTTGTACGGAGACACAATCATTGGTGGACCGCACAACAAAATAACTGTCGAATATAGAAAGTGACAGAAATAACCTTTTCATAAAAATAACGGCAAAACTTTTTACTGTTAAACTTCTAAAATATTCGGTGAAAAAAGTACAATAATACGCGTGGTTGCACAGTAGCACACAATATTGCACAGTACCTCTGATTATTGATGCTTACGTAAGAAGTCACTCAATTTTATTCAATTATCACAACAGTAGTTGCTGCATAGTATCTCATATTATTGATTCAATTATTGTCACAGTATCATCTGCACAATATTTTATATTATTAAATCAATAGTTGAGACAACATATTTATTCATATTATTATTTACATTATTGACAATGTCTAGAAAGTTCTGTCGAGGAAATGGGTTAGGTCATCTAATTTCGCGCCAATAAGGAGAAATCTTTATCGGAAAGCCCCCTCTTTCCTTGGAATGATTTGGTTGTCATTATTGCAAGTTATAATATTAATGATGAATAATTGTTAAAATATTAAAAAATGTGTTTATTGAAGATAAGTGAATTACAAGTTAAAGGGGAATAATATTGCAAGCTTGGAAAACTTTAGGGGTAACAACGTGTAATATGTTAACCAATCCATGTGAACTTGAATCAACCATTCAGAGAAGAGATGATGCAAGCATGAAATCATCCTTAAAAAAACACAAAGATGATGTAAGCATGACATCATAATGATGTAAGTAATGACATCATCATGATGTAAACAATGACATCATCATGATGATGTCACTTGGACTAAGGTGCAATTATTGAGGTACTAAACTGTAATAAGTCGAGCCCCTAATGTGCAATTATCGAAACTATGTTTTCCTATAAATAGAAGCTCATTTGTATTTGAATTCTGTACCATGTATTTGGCGACTCATAATGGGTTGTGTATACCTATTTTGGGGGCGTCACAAGAATTCACTGAGAATATCAAGCAAATCATTGAATCCTCTCTCACTACAGTCATGCTCATTCTTGAAATGTAAAAGCTTTGTAACTACAGAAAGCCTGGTGTGCTTGTCATTTCCACGATATAATGGAACACCCGATTCAGACAGCAAATTGTAAAAAGCAGCTGTTAGATCATTTGGCTTTTATTGAGCACTACTTAACACATGCTCGTTTTCAGCCCAGTCAATATTGGTAGGGCCATACGCATCAACCAACATCTGCACGACATCATAGTTATCTGATTGCGAATCCCCGTGAACCAATTGGTCTACAATACTATCTGTCCATTTTCTAAACTCAAATGATTCCCCGTGATGAATCTATACCGAATACCCATCCACAAATCCACGTGAATATAAGTCAAATTTAACTTCATCGGCAGTCTTCCATATCAAAGTTACACTTGAAACACGAGCATCTCATTTTTCTGTTCGGATCATCAACATGTTCTATTGCTTTGTTCATAAAATTTGACCCCCCATCACGGTACACATCAACTAATCCCCTCCCATCAATCTTAATCCTACGGTACATCCAACTCCGGTTGGCAGACATCTTTAATTGAAGAAAATACCCAATTAGATAAAGAATAATCATGAATGTGGTCCATGCATGTATTTAGTTTAACTAGTATATATCTCCACTCTACAAGGGTTAGGCTTCTATCCCGTTCCTGGATGCGTCTCCTCATTAGTGTCAATTTTGAGCACGTTTCTTCTATTTTAAGAAAATTTCACCTGCACCTCCCCATGGTCTCCAAGTACACGAAATAGACCAAGAAAACTTAGTCTAAGTATGCACTCGGAGAACATGTAGAGACGCCAGCTGAAAAATCCTCAAAAGTTTATAAAAACGCACCTTGTGAATTAACACCGACCTAAGTGAGAGACATAACATCCAGTAACAATGTAAGACCCCAACTTTTATAAATAAAGATCAATTTTTCTCGAAATATATTTTTTTAATATTATGGTGTGAATTTGATATAATGTTATAGTTGTGGGTAATATTTATAAATTTTACAAAGTATGCAAGTTGTTCTAAAATATTCGATTGATCGGAGAATATTCATTTTAACAGAAAATATTCGTACGACGACACAATCATTGGTGGACCCCACAACAGAATTATTGTCGGAGTTAGAAAACGACATAAATATTTTTTTATAAATATAACAGCGAAAGTTTTACCGTTAAACTGTTAAAATACCCGGTGGTAAAAGTACAGTAATGTGTGTGGTTGCATAGTAGCACACGGTATTAATTATTGATGCTTACGTGAAAAGTCACTCAGTTTATTTTAATTATTGCTACAGTAATTGCTGCATAGTATCTCACGTTATTTGATTCAATTATTGTTACAATATTTTATATTATTAAATCAATAATTGAGATGACAAGTTATTCATATTATTATTTGCATAATTAACAATGCCTAGAAAGTTCTGTCGAGGAAAGAGGTTTTGGTCACCTAATTGCGCCAATAGGGAGAAATCCTTATCGAAAAGCTCCCTCTTTCCTGGGAACGATCTGGTTGTTAATATTGTTAGTTATAATAATGATGAATAAATGTTGTTAAAAATATTGAGGGAATTTTTATGAAGTATTTATTGTAATTATGGACCTCCCCATTTATCTATTTTTTAAAATAATCGGTAGAAAGTTATTCAAGATATATATATATATATATATATATATATATATATATATATATATATATTTTAAAGGTGAGGCCACATATGGGGCCCAAGGTGTTGAATTTTTTTTTTTTTTTTTTTTGGGGGAACTTGATGAAAGTCATCACAGGAGGAGTTTTGTTTTTCAAAGAACATGTGTTTATATATATATATATATATATATATATATATATATTATAATAAGTTTTATTTTTTTATGAAAAATAGAATATATTATATTTTATTGAATATTATATTAATAATTTGAAAAAGGGGCATCTGGAATTTTTTTCTTTCCGCCCATGAAGTTTCTTCCGAAATCCTACTGTGCGTCCGTGATTTTTCCTAAATAGTATCCTTCCATTCTCCTATAAATAAGATGCTTAGTTTATAATTAAAAATCACACCAGAATCAGGGAATTCTTCTTCTATAATATTGAGCGTATTTCTTTATAGTTTTAAGAAGCTTTGAGCGTAGAAAACCGTGAAAGTTTTCTTCAAAAATATCCCCGGTATACCATTTGGAATACTCTTCTTTTTAAGGTAAGAGATGTTATTTTTGTTCAATACTCGTAATAAATAATATTTTTTTCCTTACTCTGTAGTATGTAAGTAATATTATTTTATTTCAGATTCTGAATTCTATACTCGTTTTGTTAAGTTTTGGCTTCTATACTCCATGAAATTAGTAGAATATCGTTGAAATTTACGCTTCATCCAGCATCTTTTCATGGAAATATTATTCTGAGTATTCTTGATAAGTTTTAACCTTTTTATGCTGAAGTACTATTCACGGGGTACTATTTACTCGGTTACTATTCACCCGGAGTACTATTCGTAATAAAAATTGATTTCTTTTCGGTCCAAATCATTTTTGGTACAAAATTATTCTTGAATTTTACTCCACAAAGCAGTATCATGTTGAAAATTTGGACGTGTTTGAATTTTGGATTAATTAAATTATAAATTTTTAAAATTTATCCTTTGCTTTCATTTAATTGAATTCTTATATCATTGTCATCATCTTCATGCTTATATTGTTATGAAAGTCATCTTTGACCCGTAGTGCATAAATGGATTGTTGATTTGTCTGATTATAACCAGAGATTATTTGGTATAATCATGACCGTAATATTACAAATTATGTGGTAAAAATCCTCATTGGCCTGTAGTGCATTGATGGACAGTTGTTGGCATGATCATGACCATTGATGATTACACGAATATCCTTGGCCCGTACTGCATGGATAATTCGTGGACGTGATAATAATGAATATCCTTGGCCCGTAGTGCAGAGATGATTCAATGATGTGGTTTGTTTATTAAGATGAGTCTCAGCGATAAAATTGATGATAAACATTTTAAATCATAGAAGATAGTAGATATCATGCTCTACTTGACTCTTCTAATGGATTGCTTGTTCCGCTGCAGTTAAACTTGATGTTTATTATATTTTATCAGTTTAACACTGTTGAAGGCTAACGATAATTTATTCTGCATTATTTTAGTCATAATATTTTTTACTGGGCTAGTTGAGCTCACCCTTTTGCTTTTATTGTTCTCTTCAGGAAATGAGAACGTAGCCGGGACTAGTCGGGGAATGGAGTGATGGTCCGAGATGGTTGTTTTAGTAGTCCTCACTATTTAGTGTGATAATAAATGTAATGAGGATTGAATTTGAGTTTGGATATTGTCTGGAAGACAATATTCGTGTTGAAACTCTCAGCTTATGTTTTGTCATATTTTACACGACAGTTGTATAATTAAGTTGTATTTGAATTCTGTACTATGTATTTGGCGACTCAGAATGGGTGATGTATACCTATTTTGGGGGCGTCACAGTTAGTATCAAAGCTTAGGGATATGATCCCTGGCTAAAATGTGAGACTAGAACTAGGGGGGAGAGATGGGGAAATCCTTCGCTAATATGATCTACCTAAGCTTATTTTTTATTTAATTGGTCGGTTAGAATATAGGGATAATTTGTGACACGTAATTTAATCCTTGTTTTGCGGTAGTGTTTGGAAATGACTTCCGAGAATGTTGATATAAGCAATGGAGCATAGGAGACCGTTGAATCACCACAGATTAATAACCAGGATAATGTACATCAGGAAGGCAACAATCCTCATGTAAACTGTGAGACCCCAAATTTTATGAATAAAGATTTAAATTTCTCGAAATATTTTTTTGAATATTATGGTGTGAATTTAATATAATGTTATAGTTGTGGATAATATTTATAAATTTTGAAAAGTATGCAAGTTGTTGTATAATATTCGATTGGTCAGGGAATATTCTTTTTGTCGGGAAATATCCGTACGACGGTACAATCATTGGTGGTCCCCACAACGGAATTATTGTTGGATTGAGAAAATGATAAAAATATTTTCATGAAAATAACGGCGGAAGTTTTACCGTTAAAACTGTTGAACTACTCGGTAGTAAAAGTACGATGTACGGCGTGGTTGCATAGTAGCACACAAGATTGATTATTGATGCTTACGTGAGAAGTCACTCGCTTTTGTTCAATTATTGCTACAATAATTGCTTTGTAGTATCTCACGTTATTTGATTCAATTATTGTCGATATTTTATATATTATTAAATCAATAATCGAGACGCGACAAAGTTATTAATATTATTATTTGCAATATTAACGATGTCTCAAGTTACATCAAGGAGAGGTTTGGTCACCTAATTGCGTGCCAATAGGGAGAGATCCTTATTGGAAAGACCCCTCTTTCCTGGGAACGACCTGGTTGATTAATATTGTGAATTATAATAAAGGTGATAAGTTTTGTTTTATTATTATTATAAACGTAATAAAATGAAAAAACTTTTTATATAAAATGTAATACTTTTATAAAGTTTTGTTTTATTTGATTATAAATAGAATATATTATATTTTATTATACATAGTGTTTGCATAGTAAAATCTTTTTATATAAAAACATAATACTTTTATAAAGTTATTTGTTTTATTAGATTATAATATAATATATTTTATTATGCATAGTGTTTGCATAGTAAAATCTTTTTATATAAAACAAAATACTTTTATAAAGTTATTCATTTTATTAGATTATAAATAGAATATATTATATTTTATTTAAAAGATTTTGTTTTATTAGAATATTTTATTAATACTACATAGTAAATCAATATGGACCGTCCGTTTAGAAGTAAATCAATCTGGACCGTTCATGAATTAGTTACTATTCAGTCCATTCTCCTATAAATAGAAGCTCATTCCTTCATTATTTCTTACGAATTCACTGAAACTCTGGAGAGAGAAACTATAGAGAGAAAGAAGAAAAATATTCTGCTACTTCACTATTCCTATATCCAGTTTTTTCTAAGGTAAGGGGTATAATTTCTTTCGTCTTCATGAAGAGAACTTCTGTTATTCCATTATTTATTACTCTGTTGGAATAACCTGTATACGCGGACTAACGTATACATGGTGAAATTCTTCTGTTATTCTATTCTTTATTATTATGTCGGAATATCCTATCTGTGCGTTTACGCATGACTTGGTTCCATTCTTTATTATTCTGTTAGAATATCCTGTCTGTGCGTTTACGCATGACCTGGTTCCATTCTTTATTATTCTATTGGAATAACCTGTCTGTCCGGTCTATTGCATGCATGGTGAATTCCGTTGTTATTCCATTCTTTATTATTCTGTTGGGAATAACCTATCTGTGCGGTCTATCGCATGCATGGTGAATTCTTTTGTTATTCCATTCTTTATTATTCTGTTAGAATAACTTGTCTATGTGGATTACCGCATGCATGGTGAATGATCCTTCGTATTCATATGAATAGTATTTTCATTCAAAAGGGGTTTCTGCCAGGGGCAGTTTCATAATTTTTCTGACCCTCAAAAATTCGGGGAAAATTTGAGATGAGAATTTGATGAGTTTTCTAGATTGTGTCCAAAAATGGCGATTTTTAGATGTATAAATTAGGAGTTATGAATTTTATAGGAAAAGACTATTTTAAAACTAAACCCTTATAACTCCTTGTGGTTAACTCTAAAATTGGTGAAATTTTTATTGGGAGTACATGTATATAACAGGAGTATATCCTGTAAATTTTGGAATTTTGGACAAAAGTACAATTTATGATAAATGTATAAATATTCGGCAGTTTTAGCCATATGAAAAATAGTAAATGAATTTTAAAAATTCTGAGAAAAATATATGTTCAATATGGGACTATATTCTGCTAAATCCCAGAAAAGAAATATTTTTGGGACTGATTTAATATTTTTCATGAAAATGAACTAGTTATGAGTAAATGAATTAAATATGTTATGTGAAGTAATAAAATTGGAAAATAGTATTTTATGGCTTGGGAATCCTATATAGGGTATATGCAGATTTTTGATGAGGGATTTGATCATTGAGGATGAAATCTTATGAGTATGACATTTTTTTGAATGATTAAATGCATTATTTGATAAAGTGTAAACAATTGAAATAAATTGTTTATAAGTTTAAGAAATGATTAAAATATTGTTATAATATCAATGATATTAGATTATGAGATTATTATGTGATTAATAACATTTGGTTATTATTGAACGCTGGATAAATTGTATTATAAATGTTTAGTATTTATCCTTGATCTCATTTGATTGATTCTTTATATCATTGTCATTATCCTCATGCTTATATTATGATGAAAGTCATCTGTGGCTTGTAGTGCATAGATGGACTTGGTATGATATTGACCAGGGATTATTCGGTATAATCATGACCGTAATGTTACAAATGATGTGGTAAAAGTCCTCATTGGCCCGTAGTGCATTGATGGATAGTTTTTGGTATGATTATGGCTATGGATTCTCTTCGTCCAAGGGTGCAAAGATGAATTGTTTTATGGCATGATCAGGACCGTTAATGAAAACACGATTATGTTTGGCCCGTAGTGCATAGATAATTCGTGGTCGTGATATTAACGAATATCCTTGGCCTGTAGTGCAGGAATGATTCGATGATGTGGATTAATTATTGAACTGAGTCTCAGCAATGAAATATTAATACATGGATGTGATATTAACGAATATCATTGACCGTAGTGTAGGGGTGATAAAATGATATGGGTTATTTATTAAGCTGAGTCTCAGCGATAAAATATTGATAATAAATTTTAATTCGTAAAAGATAGTAGATATCATGCTCTACTTGACTCTTATAAAATACAGTTGTATGTCTTTGGCCTGTAGTGCAAAGATGAATTGTTAATAAATATCTTTGGTCAGAGTGCAAAGATGAATTTATTAGTATGATGATTATGAAAGCGAAATTGTGATGTGGTATAACCATGATTTTGATGTTTCGGTGAAGATCGGTGATGAAAATTATCTTTGTCACAGGTGCGAAGATGAATTTAGAATCACAATTATGATTATGAGTTATTCATATGATTGTGATGTGGAATTGTTGATTGATGTTACAGAGGATAAAACATTATCGGTGGACTTTTAACATAGAAGAAGATAATATAGATCCGATGGTCTATTTGACTCTTCTAATGGATTGCTTCGTTCACTTTAAACTATGGTTGAAAGATTTTATCATCTACCATATGTTCTAAATCTCTGATTTATTACTGATGAAGCCTATTGATGATGTAAATTATCTTTAGTCATGATATTCTTTACTAGGCTAGTTGTGCTCACCCTTTTTGCTTCACAATTCCTTTCAGGAAATAAGAGTGTAGCTGGGTCGAGCGGGGATAACAGGGGAATAGAACGGTGGTCTATAGCTGTTGAGGTTCTCCCTAAATAGTATGGAAATAATTTTATTGATGACTTTAGATAAGTGTGTCGTATTGTATACGTCATTTGATATTTAATTTTGGTGAACCGAATAGGGTGAGGTGAACCCAACTTTGGAAGGGTGTTTTGCCACTATCATACAAGATGTCTAATGACATACAACCTCGCGTTATCATAACACAGGGTGGTGCACATCCACTTGCTGAGTATATCTACGAGTGCTACCTATATGATCTTGGAGTTTATTTGAAATATAATTTTTACTTGGAGACAGTGGAGATAGTTATATGTCAAGAGAAGACTCACCATTGGAAAGAAGATGATAGTAATCTTTTCGTTTTTCTTTGGGGTCTATTGGGTCAACCAAGGATAATTCTGTGGATATATGATATCTATCATAACCTAGACGCATGGCCTCCCATGTACGAAGGTTTCCTTGAGCACTTCCCAAAGATTTTAATTTCTAAAACAGTTTTTGACTATACTTTTATGTAAAGTATCATTGTAAGGTTGTGGTCGAGGCACCATGAGAGTTACATACATTTGTATTAAAACTTACAGTTAACTGTGGTCATATTCTATACGACAGTTCAACAGTTGTATAAATGAAGTTTGTATTTGATTTTTATAGTGTGATATCTGGAGACTCAGAATGGGTCGTGTGGACCTATTTTGGGGGCGTCAGAAATGGTATCAAAACTTAGGAATATGGTTGCTGACGGAGATATGAGTCTAGAACTAGAAGGGGAGAGACGAGTAATATACTTCGCTAGTGTGTGACTTACCTAAGCCGAAATTTTTACTTGATAAGTTGACAATTTGTGATATGTCAATTAACTATTATTTTGAAGATATATTCTAGAATGATATCTGAAATTCAGGATATGAGGAATGGAAAAATCATGATACAGAGGATATAACCGGGAAGGTATAATCCGAAAAGAAAGCAAGGTATTCTCATCTCTTCAATAGTTCAATAGTTGTATAAATGAAGTTTGTATTGATTTTTATAGTGTGATATCTGGCGACTCAGAATGGGTCGTGTGGACCTATTTTGGGGGCGTCACATAAACAACAACACCGACCAAATGATGAACGATGGGATGTTCAGAGGCTTTGTGCAGTTCATGCAACATCAGACGAGAGAGACTCTTGTTCAAAATGTAGGTGAAAACACCGACAACTCTCGGATGGTCACTGCTAAGCAGTTCAAGGAGCTGAGACCACACCACTCAAGGCAGAGACGTGGATAAAGAAGATCTTCAAGATATTTGATGTCTTGGGATGCTCCGAGTAGCAAAAGGTTCCTTTTGCCACCTTCATGTTTAGAGGAGAGGCAGATTTGTAACTCCCTAGAAAATCGAACCTTTTGTAAATACTTTTATAATGAATAAAATAATATTAATTGTTATTATTATGTGTTGACAAGATAAATGTCGTTCTATAACCTAGAAATGCCGAAACGTCGTAGTATTTTAACTACGTGAAGGAATTAAATTGTTTGAATTTCCAAGACGAAAATAAAAGCTTTCCGAGAAATTTTCTAAAAAACACTATTCATCAATTTCTGCTCGGGAATTATTTTGAACTTCCAAGAAATACATAACGTTATAATAATGAGGTGAGATAGATTATGTAATAATAATCTAGGTATGGAAAACGCAATATTTCGCATGCAGACTTAATTTGAGAACGATAGGAATATTGAGCGTTAGAAAGAGATTATATTAATCGTATGATACGTAAGTATTGTACGAAGTATTGAATACAAGTATGATACGAAGTATTATATGAGTATGTATGGAGAATGGAATACCGTATATTATGAATTAATATACGAGCTAGCATACGAGAATTATACGTATTGTATATGTAATAAGGCTTTTAGCCAATTAAGTGGGACTTGTAGGATTATTAGCATATTGGTAGAATCCAATAAGAATTAAGGTGCAAGCCCAAATGAGTATTAATGCAAGCCCAAAGTTAAGTTAAGATAATTAGACTTAAGCCCAATGTAATGATCCAATGGGTTAGCCATGATCTATGGAGCAAACCAAGGGTAATGTGGGTTAGACTTGGTGGTTAAGTACTTTATGTGATGGCCAAGCATTGGATATGTTATGTGATGAGCAAGAAAGATGAGTGGTTAGCAAGATTAATTAAGACTAAAGTTATGAATAGTAAGGAGGTTATTTAAGGAGGTGACTTAAGGAGGTGCGGTGATTAATGACCATAATACCCTAACTTTGTGTTTCCTATAAATAGAAGAAGTTTGATAGTCTTTTGTTCATTGTTCAAAACACCAACAACTTCTCTTACATTAAAACAACTTAAGTGTTAGAGAGAATAAGCACTTTTAAGTCACAACTTTCCTTGTGAGATTTCCAAGAAGAAGAAAGCCAGTCATCAAAGGTAATGATCTTATGATCTAATAATCTTCTATCTCTATCATTATAGGATGATAAGAGAAGTGTTGTCTAATAAGTATATATGCTAAGAACATGTAACAATTGATTAATGAATGGACTTAAGCCGAATAAGTCATGAATAAGTAACTTGAACCTAAATAAGTTATAAACTTATGAAGAACTTATGATGAACTTGTCATATGATTGTCATATGAAGTTTGTATGTTTGATAGGATGTGAGAACATTGGGTAAAGGACTTAAATCAATAATAAGTCATAAGAAATGAAAATTGTAGTTTATAAGTTGTTAAGTCATGAACTTATAAAGAATAAGTCAAAACCTAACTTGAAAATAAGTTGATGTAATACGTAGTTTAAAATGTTCATATGATGGTTAGAATCCATTTAGAACGATGATCAAATCGTTAGTAATAAAGTTTTGCCGGAATTCATACGATTGGACGATAATCGTCGAATTCATGAAATTCTCGGAATGGAAGTCGTATTTTGTGTTTGAACTCAGAAACGTTGGTTTTAAATGGAGACAAGTCATATTTGGCATTATATAGTTGTGGACTCAAAAATGATCGGATTCTGACTTATAACGAAGAAACGAGCATTGAACGTTCACGAACGTTTATCGTTTTCGCTAAAAATGAACTAATAGGTGAAATTTTAGTAAACTAAGTCAAATAGATAAAATTCTTGCATGAACGTGTAGAGTATGAAATTTGTGAATCGTAGGCTTTTGAACAAGCCAATTCGGACTTATAACGAAGAGGTTATGCGTCCGGGAATTTTGCAAAATTAAAAGTCTGTCAAATTTTTCTGGTGCACAGAGTTAGTCTTATGGCCTTAACCCATAGAGTATATTGGTGGTGACTATAAGTATATACTGATATAATAAATAACCTTCAGAGAGTTATGTACAGTCACAATCCAATATATTATATGTGGCGTCAGCAATGTAGAACTCGACCATCAGTATCGGAAACTCAAGCCATGAACACGAGTTGTACAGGATAATTTAGCCACAATGCTCAGGACTTCAAGAGGGGCATAATAAGGAAGGTTTGTAAGTAGAAAAAGAATGGTAATAGTTTATCAAGGAAGTAAAGATTAATTTTAACAATATAAGGTATTGTAAACCTTTGGGCATGATAACGAATTGAACATGAACATAAGAACAATGTGAACTATATCGAAAAAGCCGGAACCAATAATAAACAAATCCAAGTCATAATTAGATTGAGAAGAAGGGTAAGATATATTAGGAACCATGTATGTTCATTCATGACTTAATGTGTTATGTGATGTTATCAATTACAGTAGATACTTAAAGACTTAAACGAGAACGTGTTATAATTGTAGCAGACGCTAAAGGCAAGTATTCTAACCCTTGTTCCAGTTTAATCTGGACAAGCTTTGTAATTCATGTATCCTTACACATGAAGTATTGTATGATGAAGTCAAAGCCAACTCTTTCGACTAGACTGATATTATGTTTCTATCAAAACATGGTCAATGTTTACCAAGTTATATTGGTGTGGTTTTCAAACGAAGACTGATTATGCTAAAAATGTTTTGTCGTCTAACGACAGGCACACGAGGTTGCCATAACTTAAACGTACATACGTTTAATGAATGTTGTATTGATCAACATAAAGTACTATAGGCTGATCACCTAGACGTGCTCGTAAGTAATGTCGGACCTACGGATTTAGTGCCGGGATGTCCTTTTCAAAAGAACTTATGAAATGCTCAAGGTCTTAGACCGAAATTGATGTTTTACTGAATATTGTTGTTTCAAAATGTTTTAAAGGAAAATAAGTGCTATTTTAAATTCAGTTTGAAGATATACGATTCCTATGTTTCAAGCATGTTTTTTATTAGAAATGTTGTACTTGCTGAGCTAGTCGTGCTCACTCTTGCTCGAACCATATGAACACAGCTAAGATCGAACGTACCGAAGGCTCCGGTAAGGATAAAGGCAAGGCGAAGATGAACCCATAGAATACTTTTGTAATAGTATAAGGTGAAAGATTATAATATATTTGATATTATGACAAGAACAATGTAATGGTTATAAAGAACCTGGGGGAATGTTAATATTATTTTGAATATATAGAAGACATATTCGTTCCTTCGAGACTTTTCAATTGAATGTATGTGTGAATGGTAATACCATGTAGCACCATCTGTCGGGTTGGAAGATACACAGATTTGGGGGAGTCACAGGTTGGTATCAAAGCATTAGGTTATAAAACTTAAGGGGGGATTAAAAACCTGAAGTCATAACCTTAAGAGAAGTCAAAGAAGTAAAAGAAGAAAATAACCTTATAAAAATGCATTATGATTATGTTATGTGTTTTTATTATTCTACTGACGTGTACTAATCAACTTAATTGTTTTGTGTAGATGTCAGGAGTAAATGGAATGCATTTAGATGGACAAGCTGTTAATGAAGAGTCGGTGAACCAAATAGAGGTTATGTCGAACCCCATAGCGGTAGAGCCCGAGATAGTGGTCATTGAGTCTGGAGACTTTGAGGATCTTGACCTCATGTCGGTATTCGATGGTATGATAGAAGAGGAAGTGGAGGTAGTGTCCTTCAATCCAGTAGCAATAGCAGCAGAGATGGCTCCCGGGGAGTCAATGATGTCACTATTCATGTCAGTGTTGGATAGAAATATCCATTACTATCAGGAGGTTAAGGAGCTGAAGGCAGACCTCCAGGCGGTTATAGAAGACAAGACGGACTTGGAGTCCATGTGGGAGCAGGAACATGGTGAGAGGATTTTGGCTAAGGACAAAGTCCACGAGCTATGAGGTCTTTGAGCTCAAGGAGGAGCTAAAGACCAAACAATAGAAAATTGGGAGAATTTCCTATATTCATAGGAGTTCTCATAAAGATTTTCAGCAATAAGTAGCTGGTTATCCTGTAGAGGTGGGGCAGACACGACATACTATCAGCCGTGATATTATTTCTGGTCTTGCCAAGGCAGATTTTGATAATGCCTTGAGGCAGATGTAATCTAGTAGTAGCTAGAATAGTTTAAGTATATAAATATTTTGTACTTAGCAGTGACGTAAAGCCCTCTTTTGTATAGCAAAGGGTAGTCTTTTGTAAATTCCAATTTTTAGAAAGCAATAGCGGGAAAGTAATGTAATCATCTTAGGCTGTGTAGTGTAACCGATGTAGTATTATACTACAATGAATGAATGAATATAAGCCTTTTTATGGAATATAATGAGCAATGGATGATTGAAGTTATTGTTTAAATATCGAATAATAACTAAATAAAGAAATGAATAATAACGAAATGTGTTATTTATTGTATCAGCAAAATGCCGCTGAGAAGAGTACAATGTAATCAAGGAGCTACTGTAAATCAACTAGAGGGAGGTCCGGTTAACCCTATGCAAGAGTTTGTTAATCTTTTAACAACTACATTTAATAGAACATGGGCTAATATTCCTGTAAATCCAGGAGTATCACGAGCTACTACCTTTAAGGATTTTAAGAGCATGGGTCCGTCGGAGTTCAAAGGAACTACGGACCCTATCGAAGCCCAAACGTGGGTGAAAGAAATAGGGAAGGCATTTGTGATAACAAATGTTGGCGAGGCCCAGAAGGTTGCCTTTGCAACCTATATGATGAAGGGAGAGGCCAACTTTTGGTGGGAAGCCAATCAGGCTAGGGATGGTTTGGAGAACCTAACGTGGGTGAGGTTTAAGGAGATATTCTTCGAGAACTACTTTCCCACGAGCATGCAGGGAAGGATGGAGATACGGTTTCTTGAGTTGAAACAAGGGGACATGACGGTTCTCCAATACACCGCCAAGTTTAATGAACTAGTGAGGTTCTCTCCACACCAAGTGGATACCGAGGTTAGGAAGCCACGACGGTTTGAGCAGGGCTTGACACCCTGGCTTTATAATTGTATTTTGGTGTTCCAAAGAACTTCATTTGGGACCATTTTAGAGAAGGCGATAATCGCCGAAGGTGGTAATGAGGCTTTGAGCCAATACCACAAGGATAAGAAGAGTAAGGGGAAAGTGGATGGGGGAATAAAGGTCGAAGGAGCCAGTAGTAGTGGCGAGGGACAAAAGAGGAAGGAATTCTGCTCTGGGAATATCGGAGTGAAGCAAAGAGACCCAAAGAGGAGGATGGAGGGCTGGAAGACCTGTGAGAAGACTCACTTAGGAGTCTGTCTCAAGGGGAAGGCAGTATACAACAACTGTGGACAGGAAGGGCACATTTTGCCTAACTGTCCAAGTCCGAAGAAGAACCACGGATGCTATGTGTGTGGGTCAACTAACCACATGGCAAAGAATTTCTCGAAGAAGGGGATGGATAGGAACCGGGGCACTAATAGTGGTAAGTTAGCTATTAGTGGTCCAGCGTAGCCGGGTAGGCTGATGGGCCGTACCTTTAACATGACAGTCCAAGATGTAGTTGCATTAGGGGATGTTATCGTATGTATTATTCCAATCAACGACATAAATGCTTACATGCTATTTGATTCAGGTGCTACTTGTTCATTTATAGCATGTGATTTTACTAGACGATTAGGATTACTTTTCGAAAAGTTGCCTATACCTTTAAATATTAAGGTAGCAAATGAAGAAATAATTCTTGTGGAAGATGTTCATAGGAGTTGTTGCGTAAATATACGAGGCTGTAAATTATCGGTAGATTTGATACCGATAAAGTTAGGAGAATTTGATGTAATTCTCGGAATGGATTGGTTAGTTAACCATGGGGCAATTATAGATTGTCAGAAGAAATGTGTGAACCTTAGAATGTTAAAGCAACCTCAGGTAGTATTTTACGGGAATAGATCACCGGGACGTTCGTGTTGACCATGAAAGCAACTAGGAAATTATTGAGGAAGGGATGTGTAGGTTATCTGTGTCATGTTATTGATACCCAAAGAGTGGTAGCAACCATGGAACAAATACCTATAGTTAGAGAATTTGCCGATGTATTTCCAAGTGAATTGCCGGGTCTTCCGATAAATAGGGAGACAGAGTTTGTAATAGACACCGTGCCAAGAGCGACACCAGTTTCCAGGGCACCGTATCGTATGGAGCCAGTGGAGATGAAGGAGTTGATGGTACAGTTATAAGAACTGTTGGACATGAAGTACATTATGTTAGTTCCCAGAGGCACAATAATTATCTTGAAGGAAGAGGGGGTTGAATAGATATTTAAAATTCTTTTCGTTTTACTTTGTTAGTTTTGATAATGATTGAAACTCAGCGGAATAAGGATTTGTTTAATCTCCCTTAAGATATCTTGAATTAATGAGAGTGAGGCAGTTATGGTAGTTATAGTAGTTATAACAGTTATAGCACATATGTAATAGACACATCAATTTTAAGTGGTTCGGAGCACTTAAAGCTCCTAGTCCACTCTTCTACTCCTTGAGTAGGAAATCCACTAAGAATGTCTTTTACACTTTCTGAATCTCACAGATTCCTTCTAGAGTAGCAGTCTAGGCACTTCTTAGTTCACTCTTGAACTCTTCAAGTCCAACAGACTTGGTTCTTCACAGTTCACTTAGAACTCTTCAAGTCCTTCCGACTTGGAACTATTACTTCGGTTGATAGGTTGTTGTTGAGTTCTTGATTGGTGCTACTTAGTTGCTGTTAAGCACTTGTTCAAAAGAACTGAGTAGCTGAGCAAGCTTCCTCCTTTTCTTAGATCGTAGAGTTGAGCGTTCAATGTTCAGTGTTCTTGTATATTTTGTTCAATACTTTCTTACTTCTATCATCTGCAGATATCTTGCATATGTGATCTTTGAAATCTGCCCGTTGAATCCATCCGTTAGAGAATTTAATGCATTTGATGTTTCTGAACTTTGATGGAGACTTTTCTACATATCTTTTGAAATGCATTCTGGCCCACTGACATAGCAGACTGCTTTCTCACCTAACACCTAAAAAGGTGTTTTCCTCTATCCCATGGTCCTTTCCTTAGCTTCTTCAATACGTCTTTTTGTTGCATACTAAGGATATTTTCATGCCATTGGGACTGGTGATTGCTTCAACGTTTGTAACCCATTCCACATTTGTTAAGATTTTATCTTTAAACAAATGACTAGGGTCCATAACTTCTGACACAGCCAGATGATACTCTACGATTCTTGTCATGGTGTCTTGCCACCTTGGTGCTTAATGCAACCAAACGAGAACACTATGATTTCTCTTAAGGGCTGGCACACTACGATCTTCACTTGCTTGTATTGCAGACTCTACGTTTCCGAGAGCACACTGCGATCTCTGAGTTAGCTACGGCAAACGTCTGGACTATACTACGATCTTTGAGTTGGCTTAGGCAAATGTTTGGACCGTACTATGATCTCTAGAGAGGCCCTTCAAGGCATAATACTACGATCCTCGATACTCTACGATTCTGCCTTGGCTTCTGCAAATTCTTTATCAGCTCAATAAACTATGATTTTATTGATGCCTATCTATTACATTTTATAAATCATCCTAACATCTTTGATCTCTTTATCTTTACATTCATTTACAGAATGATAAACATTAAAAGCTTAGATCAACCTAACAATTTGATCTATCACTAAGTCCTTATACATACATTCCTAGAAGGACTTTACATATAATCATGAGCATTTACTTTAAAAATCAAATCACAATATGCACTATTCCAATAATCTCCCCCTATTTGATGTTGACATAACCAAGGAGATTTGTTGTCATGATTATCAAATTCTATATGCAGTTGCTGTAAAGTAAATATGACTTAATATTTCAGTGAACAACTGAAATTTCTAGAGAATAAGCATGAATTTATTGATGTTTAAAGATAGATATTACATTTAAGTTTGACTACATCAACAAGAATTAAAATTTAACTTATCTCTAGTTCTTCGACCTTTTTCCTCCTGGAGGACTTGCATACTCTTCAGCTCTCCTTTTCCTGCTTGCTTCGTCTCTCCTAGCTAGATCTTCCAGCTCACTTGGACTTAGTCTTGGATTGTGATCATGCTTATTCATGAATGTAGGATCTCCAATTGGCATTCTTAAGCCTGTGGTGGTTACTTCTTATGAGCTGGGAGTTGGCCCTTGACTCCTTAATGGTTGAGCCATGATGATTTGCTCATGATCAGATCGTTGAGTATGATGGCCAGATCGTGGAGTCTGTTGGTGTTACTGCCTTGGAGGAGGATTCCTGGAAGATTGAGCAGAAAAGGTGCCTCTACCTCTGCCTTGATCTCATTTCCCTTTATTCTCCCCCTTTATGTCAGCATCAAGGGTTCGAATGTCTTCTAAGAGGCGAGTCATTCCTTGGACAAGCTTGTTGAGTTGACTTTGAGTTTGAGTAATGTCCTCTCGATTTTTTTTGATCAGAGCATCAGATCGAGCTTCCCTGTGTTGAAGGACGGCTAGAATATTATCAGTCTGCTGTCCCTGGCTGACGTAAAATTGTTGGAATTCTTTTATGGCAGTTTGCAGATTTAAGAAGCTCTCCATCATAAGTTTATTTTGAGCTTCTTGAGTGAACTGTAAGACAAGAACAACATCCCTGTGTCTTTTGGCTGCGAGAAAGTGGATGTCATCCCTGTCCTTTATGCTTTTAATCATTTACTTGATGATCTCCTTAAGCTTTTTAGTGAGCTCAGAGCTTAGGGTGCCTGGGAGACTATTTGCAGCACTGATCATTGTTGTTAATCTCATTTGAATGAGTTCAGTGTGTTTTTCAAGACTATCATCGATTTCCTTGGTCACTTTCTTGGACATTTCTGACAAGTCGGTTTTGGTGGGCAGTTCTGAAAGAAGTTCATTGAGTTGAGGAATTTGTGAAGGAGGGGGTGTTCTCTTGTATTTATCTTGTAATGAGTAGAGGGCAAGATCAAGGTTGAAGTATTCATTTGTGGATGAGGAGGGAATATCGGATGGAGGAGCCTATGTGTGGGTGTCTGGAGTAGGTGGCTCTACAATTTGAGTGAGGGACTCTATGATGGGGCTAGAGTCAGTAATCGTAGAGATGAGAGGAGTTAGGATCAGTACGAAGTTGGGCATATTTGGTTCATTAGTTACATAATTTTGAGATTCTGTAACTGGGAATTGAGTTAGTGGATTAAGAACTACTTCCAGCCAGCTTAGAAATTCATAAAATTGGCTGAAGAAAGATAGTGGATAGTGATTAACTCTGAACAAGATTGGGATAGATAATACCTCATGCACCATTCTTGAAGAGGGACCATTTGTGATCAGCTGTTTGGCAAAGTTGAAGTTGCTTGGAAATCCATGAGCTAGCACAGAGATGGCTGGATATTCTTTGAAGCTTCAAAACATGTGATTCCAGGAGTTTAGAATTTAAGCTTGATGAAAAGGCATCATGGGTAGATAGGAGAACAACTGCTCGTAGTTAGCTTTTCTATACCCATTAATGCCCAAAACTATGATCTCGAGCTCATCATCTTCATCCTCTTCTCTGTCTTCGTTCAAGGATTCCACTATATCAATGGCTTCATTTTGTTCTTGCTCTGGTTCTCCCTCATTTTCTGCAGGAACAACTTCTTCTGTCATGGAGATATCATGAGGCTCCCCCTCATGATTATCCTTCTGCATGACTAGTAGCTCCCCCTCAGCTGGAGTATTTTTTAGGGTGAGAACTTCAGGTATCTCCCCCTTAGCTTGTGCTTTGTCCTTTTGGCTTTCTCTGGATTGTTCCTTTTTAGTAGCCATCTTTTTGTCTTCCTCTTTGAGTACACTTTCATTAACAAGGATGTACTTCTTAACAAATTTTCATCTTGGTTTTCTAGGCTGAGCCACAGCCTCAGGACTTCCTTGAGCTTCAGCTCTGTCCTGTTGGTCAACCAGAACATCTGGTGCATCAATTTCCTTGCTCGAGGTGTTCCGTCAGGTCTCTACGATTGGTAGAGACTCTACGATCGAAGAGATAGATGGCCTCTTGGATTTGTGACTGATTTTGTTCTTCTTCAGTAGATGTGATATGGTAGCTCTATCTTCATCTGCCTCAGCCTGCTGTTCTTTTCTTCTTAGGATTCTCAGAGTCTCAATGTTAGAGGAGTCGACAGGTTTATCAGTAGTTGATCCCCGGGGTTCTTCTGTCATTCTAGCCTTTAGCTTTCTCTTGCCCTTTCTTTTTCTGACCAGGGCAGTGGGTTCTTCCTTGTTGGTTTATTCTTCATCTTCTTCAGTCTCTCTAACAATTGACATATTCCCTGGAATCCCTGATTCCTTTGCATCAGTACTCCTACCACTGGACTTAGATATCATTCATACGTTTTCAGCGAGATTCCTTTTCCAGTTCTCGAACAGTTGCTGGGTCATTCTTCTGTTTGGATTTATTTGTTCACCTTTATCATCCTCCATTTTATCGCCCAAAGCGGACTATAGAATGATACTTATGAATCGCCTGTAGAGCATCTTCCCAGAGCTTTTTGATTTCTTCGAGCTGAGAATCCACTTTCCAATCCATTCAAGCAGCAAAGCTCCATAGTTAAGCTGTACCCCACAACTGATGGCTGTCATGAGCTTGAGTTGTACTTCGTTTAAAGAATCGTGGCCTGAGCTCTTGTAGCATATGCATTTTCCAACAATATCAGCCAAAAATTCATACCTTTGAGGAAACTCCTTTTTCTTGTATCCTTTGACAGTGGGGAATTTCTTGTGATGCATCCTTTTAAGTCCCTCATGTAAATCTATGCCATCTATGAATGAAAACCCTTTAGATATGAAACCTAGGGCTAGGTTGATGTCCTCAGCCTTCAACTTGATTTCCACGTCCCTGACTTTTGTAGTGATGACATCGTTTTCGAACATACCATTTCTGTAGAATTCTTTTACTAGCTTTGGGTAGATCAGTGTTGCCGTACCCAGATCCTCTGCGAGACCAGCCTTCTTTAATAATGACAGAGTTTTGTGAAATTCGGGTTCAGCTGTTTCGAACTCGTCAAAACAGAGTCTGTACCTAGAGATGACGTTGGAGGCTGCCATTGATTCCTTTGCAAGGAGTATGGTTGTCTGAACTTTCATACGATTTAGGGTTTCTGTTTGTAGAGTGAAAGAGAGAGATGAGCTTTTTGAACTTCTAATTTCAAAAAGGCATTTTCAATTTGTACTTGTAGCTTCCCTCTCTCCATTTTGCTTAGTGGGACAGGTATAGAATTCTGCTTGGCTCTACAGATCTGACAGAGGAGGATTGTATTGATTTGCCCTTAGCTCCTTCTGAGCTAATATGTCCTTAGGAAGGAATATGATCGTTGAGGTGGCCTTTGTGATTGATGAGTCTGCTTTGCATTCGTTGTGTCTGCTCAACAACCGTCGTATGTGCGCAGCAATCGTCGTGTCTGAACTACAATCGTCGAGTCTGAGCTATAATCATCGAGTCTAAACTGCAATCGTCGAGTCTAACTGAGTCCTTGTTATGAACTTTTGACTTAGCAATCTTCTTGGTTTAAGGTAACTCAGGAAGGGCCAACCTCATAGAGTGAATCAAGGGTTAGGTTTGTTCCTGATGCGCTTATCAGAGAAATTTCTTTATTTTGAACTTTATCATCACAGGATGCTCCTTTTTTTGTTGATGGGATTCTGCTATCGTTGAGTTTGCACCGCTATCGTTGAGTCATGTCACTTCAGCTCTACGATCATGGACTTCCCTTGATCATGTCTATGATTTTGAATATAGCCTTTATATCTGTATAGTTAGCACAAACTAGAGCATGGTTTTCATGGTTGTAAGTTAAGCATGCCTAGCTCACTTATTAACTTGTTAAACCTGGATTCATCTAGAGGCTTTGTAAAGACATCAGCAAGTTGATTTTCAGTAGGGATATATTGTAAAGATATAGTTCCATTTTGCACATGATCCCTAATGAAGTGATACCTTATTTCTATATGCTTAGTCCTAGAATGCATGACATGATTATGAGTTATTGCTATTGCACTTGTGTTATCACAGGGAATAGGTATGGATTTGAATTCAAACCCATAATCTGCTAGCTAATTTTTCATCCATAGGATCTGAGCACAACAGCTGCTAGCAGCAATGTATTCAGCTTCTGCAGTTGAAGTAGATACTGAGTTTTGCTTCTTGCTAAACCAGGACATAAGTCTGTTTCCTAGCAATTGACAGGTGCCACTGGTACTCTTTCTATCTATTTTCCAGCCTGCAAAATCAGCATCTGTGTATCCTGTTAATTCAAATGAGCACTCCTTGGGGGTACCAAAGCCCCAAGTGGGGTGTACCTTTGAGATACCTGAAAATCTTCTTTACAGCAGTTAAATGTGATTCTTTAGGATTAGCCTGAAATCTAGCACATATGCATGTTGCAAATATTATGTCCGGTCTACTGGCAGTTAGATATAAAAGAGAGCCTATCATACCTCGGTATTGAGTTATATCAATACTTCTACCTTTTTCATCTTTGTCAAGCTTGGTTGCAGGAGCAATTGGGGTTTTCATGGGAGAGGCTGATTCCATGCCATACTTCTTAAGTAAATCTTTAATGTACTTGGCTTGGTTTATGAAGATTCCTTCATCAGTTTGCTTTACTTGTAGTCCAAGGAAGAAATTCAGCTCACCCATCATGCTCATTTCAAACTTGCTCTGCATAAGCTTGGAGAATCTCTTGCATAACTTTTCATCAGTAGATCCAAAAATAATGTGATCAACGTATATTTGAACTAATAAAACTTTGTCTTTATATTTTCTAAGAAATAGTGTGGTATCTACCCTACCTCTAGTGAACCCATTTTCAATAAGAAAGTTAGTTAGTGTTTCATACCATGCTCTAGGTGCTTGTTTAAGACCATATTGGGCTTTGTCTAATCTATAGACATAATTAGATAGAGATGGATTGATGAAACCTGGAGGTTGCTCTACGTAGACTTCTTCTTGAAGATCACCATTCAAGAATGCACTTTTGACATCCATCTGAAAGACCTTAAATTTCATGTGAGCAGCAAAGGCAAGAAATATTCTGATGGCTTCTAGTCTGGCAACAGGTGCAAATGTCTCATCATAGTCAATGCCTTCTTCCTGAGAGTAGTCCTTGGCCACTAGTCTTGCCTTATTCCTGGTTATTACTCCATCTTCATCCATCTTGTTTCTGAAGACCCACTTGGTTCCAATGACAGGATGATTCTTTGGTCTTGGTACCAATATCCATACTTTGTTTCTTTTGAACTGATTAAGTTCTTCCTGCATGGCTTCTATCCAACTGGAGTCTTCCAAGGCATCCTCTATCCTTTTAGGTTCCATTTTTGACAGGAAGCTTAGATAGAAACATTCATTTTGGGTGGCAACTCTTGTTTTGACTCTTGCACTTGGATCCCCAATGATTAAGTCTTGAGTGTGATCTCTTGCCCATCTGCTTCCTGTTGGGACATCTGTTCTGATGCCTTCTTGTCTGAGGTCTTCAAGATCTATATCTGCTTCTTGGTGTGGAGGTTTGTTGTCTTGCATAGGCCTCTCTATGATTTCATTTCCTTGCTCAACGATCTCACTATCTGGAACTATGACTGTAGTGTTGAGCTCGACGACCTCGTTCATAGTGTCTGAACTGTTGGTCGTAGTGTCTTGCAGCACTGTTTTGTCTAAGTCTGTCTCATCAAAGATGATCTGAATCGAGACTTCAACACTTAGTGTCTTCTTGTTGAACACTCTATAGGCTTTACTGTCTGTGGCATATCCAAGAAAGATTCCTTCATCAGACTTGGGCTGAAACTTTGTCAAATACTGCTTTCCATTGTTAAGAATGTAGCATGCATAGCCAAATACATGAAAGTAGCTGACACTTGGCTTTCTTCCTTTCCACAGTTCATAGGGGGTCTTCTTAATCGTAGAGTGTATGAGTGATCTGTTCTGAGTGTAGCATGCAGTGTTGATAGCTTCTGCCCAGAAGTATTCAGGCAGATGGGCTGCTGCTAGTAGAGTTCTTCCAGCCTCTATTAACGTCCTGTTCTTTCTTTTAGCTACTCCATTTTGTTGAGGAGTTCGTGGAGCTGAGAAGTTATGACTGATGCCATTTTCTTTGCAGAATTGGTCCATTTCTAAGAAGTCGAATTCTCTGCCATGATCACTCCTTATGGCCTTGATTTTCTCTCCTTTCTCGTTCATCACCAACCTGAACATCTTGATCAGTTAGGAGCTTGTTTCATCCTTTGAGGTTAGAAATAATACCCATGTGAATCTGGTGTAGTCTTCGACTACGACCAGAGAGTATCCCTTCCCTCCAAGGCTCGTCGTTGGAATTGACCCAAATAGATCCATGTGTAGCAACTGCAGGGGCTTGTCAATTGAGTTGGCAATTTTTTCTCTTGAATGAGCTCCTGGTCTACTTTCTAAGCTGACAGGCATTGCACGACCTTTCTTTAACGAAGTTGAACTTAGGTAAGCCTGCAACTAGATCTTTTGAGGCTAGTTTGGACATGCTCTTTAAGTTGAGATGAGACAGCCTTCGATGCCATAACCAGCTCATTTCTTCAGATACTTTAGCCAGAAAGAATATTGTCTCGTCTAAGGTTAGTTGACCAAGGTTTACTGTGTAGACATTTCCTTCTCTTGTTCCGGTTAACTTTACAGCAGATGTCTTCAGGTCTCGGACTTGACATTGATTATTGAGGAATGTTACTTGATGGTCCTTGTCGCAGAGTTGGCTAATGCTTAGAAGATTGTGTTGTAGTCCTTCCACATAGGCCACTTTACTGAAGGATACTGCACCATTTCCAGCTAAGCCATATCCACTTGTCTTGCCAGAGCCATTGTCTCCAAAGATGACTGAGGGACCCTCCTTCTCTATGTAGTTAGACAGAAGGGCTTAGTTCCCAGTCATGTGCCTTGAGCATCCACTGTCCAGATACCAGGTTGTGATCATGGAGCTCTTTTCCTGTGGTAACATTAAACCTTCATTTTGGTACCCATACTTGCATGGGTGCTACTTTGTTAGTACCCTTGGGGACCCAAATCTGCTTGATTTTGGGTCTCCTATGCATGGAATTAAAATGGCACTTTGCAGCCTTATGGCCAACTTTATAGCACACAAAACATCTAATATGATACATGTTTGTGTGTGTGTGAGAATTCTTCCTCCATTTGAACTTTTGTGGATCTTTAGTCATTCTTCTGTTAAGCTGATTTTCCTTCTTCCATGTGTCCTTGTGTTTAATGATTTGTGAGGAGTGTACCTTACCTCTACTGTACCTTCCTAGTAGGTTCATAGAGTTGGTCTTACTTGACTCTACGATCCTTCGAGGTTGGTGAGTAGTGGCTGAGTTACTCTTCTCTTTTCTGAAACCCAGGCCAGCATGGGATCCCTTACTTCTTGGAATATGGATTGAATTAGTAGAGCATAGTTTGACTGGCTCATCCTTCTATGAGGATTTCACAAATATAATGCCTCTACTAAAACTTGAAGCATTACTAGTGCTAGTTTCCTTTACTTTTTCCACACATGGCTCTGAGGCAGATTCCCCAAAGCCCAAACCTGTTCTGTCAGAGATACTTCTCTGGCTAGAGATTAGGGAGTCCTTAGATGAAGAGGATTTATTCCATGTAGAGATTGTCTTTTCTAGTTCCTCAATTTTAGAGGTTAGACTTGACTCTCTTTTTGTATAGAGCTCATTGGTCTGTTTTAAGAGCTTATTCTCAGCTTCAAACTTGGAGAGAATCGAGACTTAGAAGAAATTTTTTCCAGTTCTTCTTGAACTTTTTCTTTCTCCTTTTGAAGAAGTCAATAGTCCTTAGTCAGAACTCTAAACCATTTCATGTATTGATGCAGATCAGATGTTATGCCATGCAGTGCAGTTCTTAGGTCATCAATGTCTACATCAGGAGAGTTGAAGTCAAATACCTCATCAATACTTACTTCATGTATGTTGGAGTTCTGTTTGTCCTTTGCTTTCTTGGCCATCAGGAAAAGATTTGCCATTTGAGGATCTTCATCATCTCCAGATTTCGGAGTTGAGTCATTTTCTGAGTCACTCCACGATCCTCCAGATATAAGGCCTTTGTCTTTCTTCTGAGGCCTTTTGTTGCCTTTGTATTCCTTCTTTGAATGTGATTTCTTCTTTAGTTCTTCTCTGAGAGGTTTGTTGCAGTTAGCAATGAAGTGGCCAGGTTTCTTGCAATTATAGCACATATCATTCATTTGTTCCTGGCTGCTGTAGTTGCTGACTTTCTTTGGCTTACTGGTTTTGCCTTGATGCATGAACCTTCTGAGTCTCTTCACCAGCATTGCAAAGTCCTCATCATCATCTTCATCATAGTCAGAGTCGACTTCAATGTTGACTTTGGAGGTGTTTTCAGGTGCTTTGAGAGCAACACCTTTATAGGATATAGAATAGAACCTGCTCTGATACCAAATGTTAGTTCTCAGAGGCAAAATAGTTATCTAGAAGGGGGGGTTGAATAGATATCTAAAATTCTTTTCGTTTTACTTTGTTAGTTTTGATAATGATTGAAAAACTCAGCGGAAAAAGGATTTGTTTAATCTCCCCTTAGATGTCTTGAATTAATGAGAGTGAAGCAGTTATGACAGTCATAGCAGTTATAACACAAATGTAATAAACACAACAGTTTTAAGTGGTTCAGAGCACTTAAAGCTCCTAGTCCACTCTTCTACTCCTTGAGTAGTAAATCCACTAAGGATGTCTTTTACACTTTCTGAATCTCACAGATTCCTTCTAGACCAGCAGTTTAGGCACTTCTTAGTTCACTCTTGAACTCTTCAAGTCCAGCAAACTTGGTTCTTCACAGTTCACTTAGAACTCTTCAAGTCCTTCCAACTTGGAACTCTTACTTCAGTTGATTGGTTGTTGTTGAGTTCTTGATTGGTGCTACTCAGTTGCTGTTAAGCACTTGTTCAAAAGAACTGAGTAGCTGAGCAAGCTCCCTCTTTTTTTAGATCGTAGAGTTGAGCGTTCAGTGTTCTTGTGCGTTTTGTTCAATACTTGCTTACTTCTATCATCTGCAGATTTCTTGCATATATGTGATCTTCAAAATCTGCCAGTTGAATCCATCCGTTGAGGCATTTAATGCATTTGACGTTTCTGAACATTGATGGAGACTTTTCTGCATATCTTCTGAAATGCATTCTGGCCCACTGACATAGCAGACTGTTTTCTCACCTAACACCTGAAAAGGTGTTTGCCTCTGTCCCATGGTCCTTTCCTTAGCTTATTCAATACGTCTTTTTGTTGCATACTAAGGATATTTTCATGCCATTGGGACTGGTGATTGCTTCAATGTTTGTAACCCATTCCACATTTGTTAAGATTTTATCTTTAAACAAATGACTAGGGTCCACAACTTCTGACACAGCCAGATGATACTCTACAATTCTTATCATGGTGTCTTGCCACCTTGGTGCTTAATGCAACCAAATGAGAACACTACGATTTCTCTTAAGGGCTGGCACACTACGATCTTCACTTGCTTGTATTGCAGACTCTACGTTTCCGAGAGCACACTGCGATCTCTGAGTTGGCTTCGGCAAACGTCTGGACCATACTATGATCTCTGAGTTGGCTTAGGCAAACGTTTGGACCACACTACGATCTCTGGAGAGGCCCTTCAGGGCAGACATACTACGATCCTCGATACTCTACGATTCTGCCTTGGCTTCTGCAAGTTCTTGATCAGCTTAATAGACTGCGATTTTATTGAAGCCTATCTATTGCATTTTATAGATCATCCTAACATCTTTGATCTCTTTATCTATACATTCATTTATAGAATGATAAACATTAAAAGCTTAGATCAACCTAACAATTTGATCTATGACTAAGTCCTTGTACATACATTCCTAGAATGACTTTACATATAATCATGAGCATTTACTTTAAACATCAAATCACAATATGCACTCTTCCAAGACATTCAACCGAGTGTTTCGCCGTGGGGAGCACCCTTACTGTTTGTCAAGAAGAAGGACAGATCGTTGAGACTTTGTATCGACTACAAAGAGTTGATCAAGTTGACGATACAGAATAAATTCCCATTGCCCAAGATCGATGGCCTCTTTGATCAGTTGAAAGGGGCTAGGTATTTTTCTAAAATAGATTTAAGAACGGGGTATCATCAGTTGAAGGTTAGGAAGGAGGATGTACCAAAGACAACATTCAGGACTCGTTATGCTCATTACAAGTTTCTGGTGATGTCATTTGGGTTGACTAATGCACCAGCTGCTTTTATGGATATGATGAACAAAGTGTTCAAACCATATTTGGACAAGTTCGTCGTGGTGTTTATCGATGATATTCTAGTCTATTCTAAGATGCCAGAAGATCATGCTGAACACCTAAGATTAGTGTTGGAGACACTAAGGAAGGAGAAATTGTATGCGAAGTTCACTAAGTGTGAATTTTGGTTGGAGAAAGTACAGTTTTTAGGTCATGTCATTGACCATGAGGGGATTTTAGTAGATCCAGCGAAGGTATAAGCCATGATGAATTGGGAACAACCGAAAACGCCGACTGAGGTGCGGAGTTTCCTAGGGTTAGTGGGTTACTATCGAAGATTCATCCAGGATTTTTTGAAGATAGCTACTCCGTTGATTAATTTGACAAGAAAGATGGTGAAATACGCATGGACTGATAAATGCGAGGACATTTTTTAAGAACTAAAGGCGAGGTTGAGTGAAGCGCCTGTTTTGTCATTACCCTGATGACACAAGAAATTTCGTAGTTTATAGCAATGCTTCACATAGAGGACTTGCTTATGTGCTCATACAGCATGGCAAGGTTATTACGTATGCATCTAGGCAGTTGAAGGATTATGAGAAAGTTTACCCTACTCATGATCTGGAACTGGCCACAGTAGTTTTTGCTCTAAAGATATGGAGACATTATCTTTATGGAGAGAAATGTGAGATATAAACGGACCACAAGAGTCCAAAATATATCTTCACCTAGAAGGACTTGAATATGAGGCAGAGGAGATGGCTGGAGTTGATAAAGGATTACGACTATGAAATCCTGTATCACCCTGGAAAAGCCAATGTAGTTGCCGATGCCTTAAGTAGGAAGGTTCGAGAAAAGTTGTCTTTGTTAATGGCTTAAACTGAGTTAATAACAGAGATGGCTAGGATGGATTTAGAAGTGAAGTTACCAAGTGAGGCAGGACAAATACGGTTTGCGAAGGAGATGCAATCTACCATCGTAGAGAGAGTTAAGGGGGAGCAACTCAAAACTGATGAGTGTGACCGGATAAAGGAGCGGCTAACCAATGAAAAAGATACTAAGTATAGTCTTGATAATGAGGGATTATTAAGATTTGAAGGAAGAATTTGGGTTCTGAATGAGACGGAATTAAAGGAGTAGGTGTTACAAGAGGCTCATAGTTCGAGGTTTTCGATTTATCCTGGTAGTACTAAGATGTATCAAGACCTTCGACAGAGTTTTTGGTGGACGAACATGAAGATAGAGATATCAGAGTATGTGAGTAGGTGCTTAACTTTCCGGAAAGTTAAGGACGAAAATCAACGACCAAGTTGCTTGTTACAGTCATTGGAGATCCCAGAATGGCAGTAGGAGCATATCACGATGGTGGGACTTCCGACTACAACGAAAGGGTATGATGCAATTTGGGTAATAGTGGACTGGTTGACGAAGTCGGCTCACTTTTTGCCAATTAGAGTCATGTATAACTTAGACCAGTTAGCTAGACTTTATGTTAAGGAAATAATTTCCAGACATGGAACACTAGTATCGATTGTGTCAGATTGTGATCCATGATTCACATCGAACTTTTGGAGAAGTCTACAAGAGCAGTTGGGAACGCAGTTGAAGCTGAGTACGGCATATCATCCACAAACTAATGGACAGAGCGAGAGAACAATTCAGATGTTAGAAGATATGTTGAGATCTTGCGTCATGGATTTCAAGGGTAGTTGGGATGATCATCTACCATTAGTAGAGTTTGCGTATAACAATAGTTATCATGCAAGTATAGGTATGCCGCCTTACGAAGCTTTATACGGAAGGAAATGCAGAACACCATTGTATTGGGATGAAGTAGGAGAACATCGAATGCTAGGACCAGAATTGGTGCATCATACAGCGGATATTGTCAAGATAATACAAATGCGTCTCTTAGCAGCTCAAGACAGACAAAAGAAATTTACGGATTCGCATCGAGAAAATAGAGAATTTGAAGTTGGTTCTTACGTATTTCTAAAGGTATCTCCCTGGAAAGGAAAGATATGCTTTGGAAAGAAGGGAAAGTTAAGTCCGAGGTTTATAAGACCTTTTGAGGTATTAAAATGGGTAGGTGAGGTAGCTTACATGACAGCATTACCTCCAGACTTAGAACGAATACATAATATGTTTCACGTATCCGTGTTACGTCCTTATAAGCCAGATTATAAACACGTGATAGAATATGAGCCTATTCATATCGAGAAAGACTTAACATACAAAGAAACGCCGATTCAAATTATCGATAGAAAAGAACAAGTTTTGCGGAACAAAGTCATACCTTCCGTGAAGGTGATATGGAAGAACCACGATGTAGAAGAAGAAACGTGGGAATTGGAAGAAAAGATGAAAAAGAATTACCCTCATTTGTTTGTGTAATTTTTTTTATATAGCGAGATACTGGGGACATAATCCTTATAAGGGGGAGAGAGTGTAACACCCCAGAAAATCGAACCTTTTGTAAATACTTTTATAATGAATAAAATAATATTAATTGTTATTATTATGTGTTGACAAGATGAATGTCATTCTATAACCTAGAAATGCCGGAACGTCGTAGTATTTTAACTACGTAAAGGAATTAAAGTGTTTGAATTTTCAAGACGAAAATAAAAGCTTTCCGAGAAATTTTCTGAATAACACTATTCATCAATTTCCGCTTAGGAATTATTTTTGAACTTCCGAGAAATACGTAACGTTATAATAACGAGGTGAGATAGATTATGTAATAATAATCTAGGTAAGGAAAACACAATATTTCGCATGCGGACTTAATTTGAGAACGATAGGAATATTGAGCATTAGAAAGAGATTATATTGATCGTATGATACGTAAGTATTGTACGAGGTATTGAATACAAGTATGATACGAAGTATTATATGAGTATGTATGGAGAATGGAATACCATATATTACGAATTAATATACGAGCTAGCATACGAGAATTATACGTATTGTATATGTAATAAGGCTTTTAGCCAATTAAGTGGGACTTGTAGGATTATTAGCATATTGGTAGAATCCAATAAGAATTAAGGTGCAAGCCCAAATGAGTATTAATGCAAGCCCAAAGTTAAGTTAAGATAATTAGACTTAAGCCCAATGTAATGATCCAATGGGTTAGCCATGATCCATGGAGCAAACCAAGGGTAATGTGGGTTAGACTTGGTGGTTAAGTACTTTATGTGATGGCCAAGCATTGGATATGTTATGTGATGAGCAAGAAAGATGAGTGGTTAGCAAGATTAATTAAGACTAAAGTTATGAATAGTAAGGAGGTTATTTAAGGAGGTGACTTAAGGAGGTGCGGTGATTAATGACCATAATACCCTAACTTTGTGTTTCTATAAATAGAAGAAGTTTGATAGTCTTTTGTTCATTGTTCAAAACACCAACAACTTCTCTTACATTAAAACAACTTAAGTGTTAGAGAGAATAAGCACTTTTAAGTCACAACTTTCCTTGTGAGATTTCCAAGAAGAAGAAAGCCAGTCATCAAAGGTAATGATCTTATGATCTAATAATCTTCTATCTCTATCATTATAGGATGATAAGAGAAGTGTTGTCTAATAAGTATATATGCTAAGAACATGTAACAATTGATTAATGAATGGACTTAAGTAAATAAGTCATGAATAAGTAACTTGAACCTAAATAAGTTATAAACTTATGAAGAACTTATGATGAACTTGTCATATGATTGTCATATGAAGTTTGTATGTTTGATAGGATGTGAGAACATTGGGTAAAGGACTTAAATCAATAATAAGTCATAAGAAATGAAAATTGTAGTTTATAAGTTGTTAAGTCATGAACTTATAAAGAATAAGTCAAAACCTAACTTGAAAATAAGTTGATGTAATACGTAGTTTAAAATGTTCATATGATGGTTAGAATCCATTTAGAACGATGATCAAATCGTTAGTAATAAAGTTTCACTTAATTCATACAATTGATTTATAATCGTCGAATTAAATGAAATTCTCGGAATGGAAGTCGTATTTTGTGTTTGAACTCAGAAACGTTGGTTTTAAATGGAGACAAGTCATATTTGGCATTATATAGTTATGGACTAAAAAATGACCGGATTCTGACTTAGAACGAAGAAACGAGCGTTGAACGTTCACGAACGTTTATCGTTTTCGCTAAAAATGAACTAATAGGTGAAATTTTAGTAAACTAAGTAAAATAGATAAAATTCTTACATGAACGTGTAGAGTATGAAATTTGTGAATCGTAGGGTTTTGAACAAGCCAATTCGGACTTATAACGAAGAAGTTATGCTTCCGGGAATTTTGCAAAATTTAAAGTCTGTCAAATTTTTCTGGTGCACAGAGTTAGCGTACCAACCCAAGTATATTGGTGGTATATGTTTCATATATATATAGTGTAATAACCTTTTGCAGAGTTACGCCGCGGCGCGGCCCAGTATGTTATATGTGGTGTCGCAGTCATGAATAAACTCGACCATCAGTCGAAACTCATGCACAAACCAGAAAGTTGTACAAGGATAATTAGTAGCCATGCATGTACCTGGGACTTAAGAGGGGCATAATAAGGAAGGTTTGTAAGTATAAAAGAATGGTAACAGTTTATCAAGGAAGTAAAGATTAATTTTAACAATATAAGGTATTGTAAACCTTTGGGCATGCTAACGAATTGAACATGAACATAAGAACAATGTGAACTATATCGAAAAAGCCAGAACCAATAATAAACAAATCCAAGTCATAATTAGATTGAGAAGAAGGGTAAGATATATTAGGAACAATGTATGTTCATTCATGACTTAATGTGTTATGTGATGTTATCAATTACAGTAGATACTTAAAGACTTAAACGAGAACGTGTTATAACTGTAGCAGACGCTAAAGGCAAGTATTCTAACCCTTGTTCCAATTCAATCTGGACAAGCTTTGTAATTCATGTATCCTTATGCATGATGTATTGTATGATGAAGTCAAAGCCAACTCTTTCGGCTAGACTGATATTATGTTTCTATCAAAGCATGGCCAATGTTTACCAAGTTATATTGGTGTGGTTTTCAAACGAAGACTGAGTATGCTAAAAATGTTTTGTCGTCTAACGACAGGCACGTGAGGTTGCCACAACTTAAACGTACATACGTTTAATGAATGTAGTGTTGATCAACATAGAGTACTATAGGCTGATCACCTATACGTGCTCGTAAGTAATGTTGGACCTACGGACTTAGTGCCGGGATGTCTTTTTCAAAAGAACTTATGAAATGCTCAAGGTCTTGGAACAAAATTGATGTTTTACTGAATATTGTTGTTGTAAAACGTTTTAAAGGAAAAGAAGTTCTATTTTGAATTATCGATAGTACTTCGTAACTATTGTTCAGTTATTGAAGATATACGATTCCTATGTTTCAAGCATATTGTTTATTTGAAATGTTTTACTTGATGAGCTAGTCGTGCTCACTCTTGCTTGAACCATATGAACACAGCTAAGATCGAACAGACCGAAGGCTCCGGTAAGGATAAAGGCAAGGCGAAGACGAACCCGTTGAAAACTTATGTAATAGTATAGGGTGAAAGATTGTAATATATTTGATATTATGACAAGAACAATGTAATGGTTATAAAGAACCTGGGGGAATGTTAATATTATTTTGAATATATAGAAGACATATTCGTTCCTTTGAGACTTTTTAATTGAATGTATGTGTGAATGGTAGTACCGTGTAGCACCATCTGTCGGGTTGGAAGATACCCGAATTTGGGGGTGTCACAAGATTACTGGTGGGAATCAGTAAAACTTACTCAGCCTGCCACACTCAAAATGTCTTGGGAGAAATTCAAAGAACTGTTCAACGACAAGTACTTTCCCGAAAGTATTCTTCAATTGAAGGAGGTGGAGTTCATCAAGCTAGAGCAAAATAATATGATCGTGTCGTAGTACGAGGCTAAGTTTGCAAGTTGGCCCGGTTTGCATCCCATTTGGTTGATAATGAGGTGACAATGACGTGAATGTTTCTACGAGGTTTGAAACCCGAAATACATCAATACCTCATTTCTCACAAATTGTGTTTGTATTCAGATGTTATAAATAGGGCTCAGTTATTGGAGAGCGATATTGAGTCAACCCAACCAAGAGAGAGTAGTCGATAAAATGATAATACCAGTGGTAGCAGTCATCAAAGCAGTGACAACAAACGTGGAGGGAATCAACATGCCAGAAATGGTAACCACTTCGGTGGAAATTCTAGCCAAGATAATTGAAGTGGAAATTTCAAGAAGAGGAGATTTAATAATGATGGAAAGACGTTGGCACCAGCAACCATTGTTAAGAAAGGAGAACGACCACCGATCGTAAGCTACAAATGTGGAGGGGAGGGACACCAGTCCAAACTATACGCAGCAGTCCAAAACATGTTATAATTGCGGAAGAGAATGTCACCTAGCCCGATTTTGTCATACAGTGAAGTCAAGTCCAGCTGGGACGGAGACACCAAAGGCCGTCCCAGAGAAGTCAAAGCCTGTAGTTCAAGGGAGAGCGTTTGTCGTGACCTCTCAAAAAGTGAGGAACCCAAACGAAGTCATCATGGGCAAGCTAATTATAAACTTTAGCAAAGTTTATACCTTATTTGATACTGGTTCTACCCATTCTTTTATTTCTCTTACTTGCGCTCAACGTTTAAATTTAACTCAGGAGAAATTAGACTTTGAATTATCTGTTGAAACTCCGTTGGGAGAAACCTTCATTACATCCACTGTTTATAAGTCTTGTTTGATTCAAATCAGCAACCATACATTACTTTTCGATCTTATCTCTTTGAAAATACTTGCATTTGATGTCATTTTAGGGATTGATCGGTTAACTACTCATTATGCAAAAATTGATTATTTTCGTAAGGTTGTTAGCTTTCATATTCCTAACCAACCTATTATGCGAAGTCAAGCAACCAAACCATTAAAGTCAGTCACTGTCATCTCAAGCCATAAAGCTATTCGTTTATTGAAAAACGGATGTCAAGCTTTCTTAGCTCATGTCACGGATTTAAACAAAAATACGTCAATTTTGAATGATATTTCTATTGTTAATAAATTTCCTGACGTATTCCCTGAAGAACTTCCTGGCCTACCCCTGGAGCGTGAAATCTAATTTTGTATCGACCTTGAACCTCGTACAAAACTCATTTCCAAAGCCCCATATCAAATGGCTCCTATCGAACTTCAGGAGTTAAAGACCCAACTGCAGGAATTATTAGACATCAATTTCATTCGTCCTAGTACGTCTCCTTGGGGTGCTCCTGTTCTCTTCGTAAAGAAAAAAGATGGAAGTATGCGACTTTGTATTGATTATCGGGAGTTGTATCATGTCTCCATCAAAAATAGGTACCTGTTACCACGCATTGATGACCTGTTTGACCAGTTGCAAGGCGCCAAATTCTTTTCAAAGATCGATCTTCGTTCCAGATATCATCAGTTAAATATCAAAACGGATGACATTCCAAAGACTACTTTCAAAACTCGGTACGGGCATTACGAATTCCTAGTCATGTCTTTTGGATTGACTAATGCTCCTGCTTCCTTTATGGATATGATGAACCGAGTATTCAAGGAATATTTGGATCACTTTGTGGTCATCTGTATTGATGACATCCTCATTTATTCCAAAAGCTATTAAAATCATGAGCAACACTTGAGGCTGATTCTGCAAAAGCTTCGTGAAAACAAGCTTTCTGCCAAGTTGAAGAAGTATGAGTTATGGCTTGAGGAAATAACATTCCTTGGGCATGTGATATCAAATCATGGAATATCTGTTGACCCAACAAAGATTGAAGCAATATAAAGCTGGGAACAACCTAAGTCAATGACCGAAGTACGTAGCTTTCTCGGCTTAGCTAGTTATTATCGGAGATTCGTAGAAGGGTTTTCTCTAATTGCTACTCCATTAACTTAGCTGACTCAAAAAGATACAAAATTTGGTTGGAGCGAGGAATGTGAGAAGAGTTTTCAAGAACTCAAGAGGAGACTCATTTCAGCACCTATTCTGACAATACCATCTGGCTCGGAGGGATTTATCATATATATCGATGCTTCAGGCAAAGGTTTAGGATGTGTTCTCATGAAACTTTGGAAATTCATAGCCTATGCCTCACGACAACTCAAAGAATATGAGAGGAATTATCCTACTCATGATCTAGAGTTGGGAGCAGTTGTTTTCGCACTAAAGATTTGGAGGCATTACCTGTATGGGGAAAAAGTGGATATCTATACAGATCATAAAAGTCCCAAATATTTCTTCACCCAAAAGGAACTCAACATGCGGCAATGAAGTTGGCTTGAGCTGTTGAAAGATTACGATCATACCATTCAATACCATCTTGGAAAAGTGAACGTGGTAGTTAACGCGTTGAGTAGAAGATCATATGCGGGTATGAGTGCGATATTGTCAACGCAAAGGCCCATTTTGTATGACTTTCAAAGGATGGAGATAGATTTAAAGACTCCAGGGACCTACATGATGATGGCAAATATACGAGTAGAATTGACTTTAATTGATAAAGTTAAAGCTGCTCAAACTACAGACCTGGAGCTGATGCGTATGAGAAAGAAAGTACAAGAATGTGCTATTCCGGAAGCAAGAATTGATGAAGAAGGAATACTTCGAGTCAACTCCAGACTTTGTGTTCCTAACGACCCTGATTTAAAGTATAAAATCATGATGGAGGCGCACAACACACCGTTTGTAATCCATCCTAGGAGTACCAAAATGTATCGTGATCTTCGACATACATTTTGGTGGTGCAATATGAAAACAGAGATCGCGGAGTTTATCTCAAGGTGTTTAACATGTCAACGAGTCAAGGCGGAACATCAAGTGCCAAAAGGTCTATTGCAACCACTTGAAATTACAGAATGGAAGTGGGAGCACATTACAATGTATTTTGTTACTGGTCTTCCCAAGGTTTCTCTAGGTATAGATGAAATTTGGGTCATTGTTGATAGATTGACTAAGTCTGCTTATTTCTTACCTATACGAGAAACTTATTCACTTGAACGTTCTTTTCGTATTTATATAAATGAGATTTTACGAATGCATGGTATGCCAGTATCCATAGTTTCTGATCGAGACCCAAGATTTATTTCACTATTTTGGGTTAGTTTGTAAAAAGCTATGAGCACGGATTTATGATTCAGTTCAGCATACCAATCTCAAATGGATGGGTAATCAGAAAGGCTATTCAAACTCTTGAAGATTTATTAAGACTCTGTGTCCTTGACTTCAAAGGAATTTGGGACAAGTTCTTGCAATTAGTGGAATTTTCCTACAACAACAGTTATCAAGCAAGTATCGGCATGGCTCCATTCGAGGCGTTGTATGAACGCAAGTGTCGTTTTCCAGTATTCTGGGATGAGGTGGGTGAAGCAATGTTGTTGGGACCGGAATTGGTACGTATGACTACGAAAAAGATTTAAATGATCCGACAATGTATAAATACCTCACAAGATCGACAATATTTTATATTATTAAATCAATAATTGAGATGACAAGTTATTCATATTATTATTTGCATAATTAACAATGTCTAGAAAGTTCTGTCGAGGAAAGGGGTTTGGTCACTTTATTGTGCGCCAATAGAGAGAAATCCTTATCGGAAAGCTCCCTCTTTCCTAGGAACGATCTGGTTGTTAATATTGCTAGTTATAATAATGATGAATAAATGTTGTTAAAAATATTGAGGGAATTTTTATAAAGTATTTGTTGTAATTATAAACCACCCCATTTACCCATTTTTTAAAATAATCGGTAGAAAGTTTTTCAGTATATATATTTTTTAAAGCTGGGGCCACATGTAGGGCCCACGTATTAATTTTTTTTTTTTTTTTTTTGGGGGAGAACTTGATGAAAGTTATCACGAGAGGAGTTTTATTTTTCAAAGAACATGTGTTAATATATATATATATATATATATATATATATATATATATATATATAATAAGTTTTGTTTTTTATGAAAAATAAAATATATTATCTTTTATTTAATATTATATTAATAAGTTGAAAAAAAAGGGCATCTAAATTTTTTTTCTTTCCGCCCGTGAAGTTTCGTTCGAAATTCTACTATGCGTCCGTGATTTTTCCTAAATAGTATCCTTCCATTCTCTTATAAATAGGATGCTTAGTTTAGAATTGAAAATCACACCAGAATCAGAGAATTCTTCTTCTATAATATTGACCGTATTTCTTTATAGTTTTAAGAAGCTTTGAGCGTAGAAAATAGTGAAAGTTTCTTTAGCAATATTCATGCTATACCATTTGGAATACTCTTATTTTTAAGGTAAGGTATGTTATTTTTGTTCAATACTCGTAAGAAATAATATTTTCTTTCATACTCTGTAGTATGTAAGTAATATTATTTTGTTTCAGATTCCAAATTCTATACTCATTTTGTTAAGTTTTGGCTTCTATACTCCATGAAATTAGTAGAATATCCTTGAAATTTACGCTTCATCTAGTATCTTTTCATGAAAATATTATTCTGAGCATTCTTGATAAGTTTTAACCTTTTCATGCCTAAGTACTATTCACAGAGTACTATTTATGGGGTACTATTCACTCGGGTACTATTTACCCAGAGTACTATTCATGACAAAAATTGATTTCTTTTCGGTCCAAATCATTTCTGATACAATATTATTCTTGAATTTTACTCCATAAAGCAGTATCATGTTGATAATTTGGACGTTTTTGAATTCTGGATAAATTAAATTATAAATCTTTAAAATTTATCCTTTGCTTTCATTTAATTAAATTCTTATATCATTGTCATCATCTTCATGCTTATATTGTTATGAAAGTCATCTTTGGCCCGTAGTGCATAGATGGACTATTGATTTGTATGATTATGACCAGGGATTATTCGGTGTAATCATGACCGTAATGTTATAAATGATGTGGTAAAAGTTCCCATTGGCCCGTAGTACATTGATGAACAGTTATTGGCATGATCATGACCATTGATGATTACACGAATATCCTTATCCCCTAGTGCATGGATAATTCATGGACGTGATACTAATAAATATCCTTGGCCCGTAGTGCAGGGATGATTCGATGATGTGGTTTATTTATTAAGCTGAGTCTCATCGATAAAATTGATGATAAACTTTTTAAATCATAGAAGATAGTAGATATCATGCTCTAGTTTACTATTCTAATGGATTGCTTGTTCCGCTGCAGTTAAACTTGATGTTTTTGTATTTTATCAGTTTAACATTGTTGAAGGCTAATGATAATTTATTCTGTATTATCTTAGTCATAATATTTCTTATTGGGCTAGTCGAGCTCACCATTTTGCTTTTATTGTTCTCTTCAGGAAATGAGAACGTAATCGGGACTAGTTGGGGAACGGAGTGATGGTCCGAGATGGTTGTTTTAGTAGTCCTCACTATTTAGTGTGGTAATAAATGTAATGAGGATTGAATTTGAGTTTGGATATTGTCTAGAAGATAATATTCATGTTGAAACTCCCAACTTATGTTTGTCGTATTTTACACAACAGTTGTATAATTAAGTTGTATTTGAATTCTGTACCATGTATTTGGCGACTCAGAATGGGTGATGTATACCTATTTTGGGGGCGTCACAAACAGTTCCAAACTGGGGACTATTCGACATTCACTCTTAATAAGTGAATGTCAAACGAGTTTCTAAGCTCCTACCAATGTATACTACATGCACAAGTATATATGCAGTTTATTGTACTTATGGAAAACTAAGCAAATGCTAATTAGTTTATTTTTTCAATAATAAACTAAGTAAATGCTACTCAGGTTATGCTACCTATTATTTGAATGTATTATTATTTTATTTTAAACTTCTTTATTTAATTTAATTTAATTTAAATTAAATTAATTTATCTTAATTTTAATTTTATTTTATCCTATGTTATTTTAATTTAGGGTTACTTTATTTCATTAGCTTTGATTTTATTTGTTTTATATATTTATTTTATTTTGAATTAAATTATATTATATACTTTTTTTAATAATTTTTGTTTTGTTTTATTAATTTACATTATATTCAATTAAATCAATTTTATTAAATATATTTTATTTTATTTCATAAATTTTTAATTATTTAATAATTAATCTTAATTTTAGTTATTAAATAAAATTATATTTATTTATTTATTAATTTTATTTTAATTTATTTATTAAATTAAATATAATTTATGTATTAGATTTAATTTAATTTATTGTATTTATTTTATTTTCTCTTATTTTATTTTGTTTTATTTTATTTTTTATTTTATATTTATATTTTTACTTTAATTCTTTATTTTATTTTATTATAATTTCATTTCATTTATTTTGTTTTATTTTTATTATTTTATAAATAATATTTTTTATTGTCATTTATTTCACTTTATTTAATTTTAAAATATTTTATTTTGTAATAGTATCTTTGTATTTTATATTCTATTATTTTATCTTTATTATGTTATTTGATTTTATTATTTTATATTATCTTATCATATCATATATATTAAATTTAGTTTATGTTATAATATACCCATTATTTTTTAGTAGTTTGAAACTAAGTAAATACTATTTGGTTCATTTCAATATCGAAAACTAATTAAAATACATAAATATTACTAAATAGGGTCCACAAATTATGCAATTGAATAATTCTGATAGAAATTTCGTCGGGAATATTTTCGTTAAAAATATCACATATTCATTAATATACTTATTACCACTATACAAATACAAATTCATTATAACAAGAATGAACCAGGATGAACTACACCTTACAAATATATATCATATAAATCTCCTGCAATACGTATGATTGTGGTTGATTCAATGTATAACAGTAATTCATATATACAAAGAAAAGAAAAACAAAAAATTATGCTCATCCCTAATCATTTATATAAAAAACATATTCAATGTATAACTGCTCAAACCAGTAAAACCAATGTTCATCCCCAATTCAATATATGCCAGTAATTAATCAAAATGAAAAACTGCCCAATTCAATATATACATATTCAATGTATGCTCAATTGCACAATTTCAGTACACAAATTAAAATGGACATCTGAAATCACTAAACATATTTATGCATTTCAGAAAATAAAAATTGCAAATAAGCAAACTTTTGAACCTATAATGCAAACAAGTGATCGAATGGCCAAAATGAACTAGTCACCGCCGTGAAGATCGAACACCACCGTCGTGTGGTCGCCATCGACTGAAGGTAGCAGTGGAGTAGATGGGAGGTAGGCAGTGGAATTGGAGTATTGACAATGGAGAGTGGTGAACAGAGGTGGGCAGGTGGGGAGGTGGCGAACGGAGGTCGGGAGGTGGGGAGAGTGGAGAACGGAGGTCGGGAGGTGCAACGACAGAGCACGACAACGAGATGGAGAGAAACGACAGAGAAAGAAAGAAAATATGAGAAATGAAATCTCATTTGGGGCAGCTGCTAAATGAAATTAGGTTTAGATTATTTCCGATGGAATTTTGTCGATGTTAGGTCCGTCGATTATACGTTAAGTTCGACGAAATTTCTGTCGACTATATATACATTCCGTCGAGCTTATCTTTGGTGCAGGTGGGAAGCTTTGCCGCCATAAGGGATATTTATTTTCGACAGAATTCCGTCGTAGATAGAATAATTAATATATCACATATTATTCCTATACTCTGACCAACCAATTAAATAACAAATAAACTTAGGTAGGTCATACTAGCGAAGGAATTCCTCGTCTCTCCCCTCCTAGTTCTTATCTCACATCTCAGCCATGGATCAAATCCCTAAGCTTTGATACCAACTGTGACGCCCCCAAAATAGGTATACATCACCCATCTTGGGTCACCAGATACATGGTACTAAATACAAATACAAACTAATTATACAACAGTCGTGTAAAAATACGACAAAACATATGCTGTGAGTTTTAATACAAATATTGTCATCTAGACAATATCCACACTCAAAATATGTCCTCAATAAAATTACTAACACACTATTTCATAGAATAGTGAGGACTACTAATGCTATCCTCTGGACAATCACTCCGTTCCCCGACTAGTCCCTGCTATGTTCTCATTTCCTGAAGAGAACAGTGAAAGAAAGGGTGAGCTCAACTAGCCCAGTAAGAAATATTATGACTAAGATAATGCAGGATAAATTATCATTAGCCTTCAACAATGTTAAACTGATAAAATACAATAGACATCAAGTTTAACTGCAGCGGAATAAGCATTCCATTAAAAGACTCAAGTAGAGAATAAAATCTACTATCTTTTATGATTTAAAACGTTTTTTCATCACTTTTATCGTTGAAACTCAGCTTAATAAATAATCCACATCATCCCTGCACTACGGCCAAGGATATTCATTATGGTCACGACCATAAATTATCCATGCACTACGGGCCAAGGATATTCGTGTATTCAATAATGATCATGATCATGCCAACAACTGTCCATCAATGCACTATGGGCCAATGAGGACTTTTACCACATCATTTGTAACATTACGATCATGATTATACCGAATAATCCCTGGTCATAATCATACCAAGTCCATCTATGCACTACAGGCCACAAATGACTTTCAAAAATATAAACATGAGGATGATGACAATGACATAAGAATTCAATAAAATAAGTTCAAGAATTAGTTTATCCAGGAACTAATAACGTCCAAATTGTCAACATGATACTTCTTTGTAGAGTAAAATTCAAGAATGCTCAGAAGAATATTTCCATGAAAAGATACTGGATAAAGCGCAAATATCAAGGATATTCCACTAATGAATAGTAACTCGTGAATAGTAACTCATGAATAGTACTCTGACACAAAAAGTGTCCCGAATACCCGTTTGAATAATATAATCTCCAGACATCAATTATCATCTAAATAGATGTCAATTTCTACTAACACAAATAATTCCAACACAATAAAACTATCAAATTCATCTTTAATCAACACGAACTTATTCATCATTAATATTATAACTCATAATATTTAACAACCATGTTGTTCCCAGGAAAGAGGGGGCTTTTCAATAAGGATTTCTCCCTATTGGCTCACAATTAGGTGACCAAACCTCTCTGTGATAGAACTTCTAGACATTGTAAATATTGCAATTTAATAATATGAATAACTTTGTCGTCTCAATTATTGATTTAATAATATATCATATAATGCAGATGATACTGTGACAATAATCGAATCAATAATATGAGAGATATGATGCAGAAATTACTGTAGCAATAATTGAGTATAACTGAGTGACTTCTTACGTAAGCATCAATAACCAATATCGTGTGCTACTATACAACCACGCGTATTCATCATTTCTTTTACTACTAGGTTAGTTCAATGTTTTAATGGTAACACTTCCGCCATTATTTTTATAAAAAGATAATTCTATCATTTTCTTACTATGACAATACTTCTGTTGTGGGGTCCACCAATGATTGTGCCATCGTACGAATATTCCTGACAAAAAGAATATTTCCCGACCAAACGAATGTTATATAACAACTTGCGTACTTCGCAAAATTTATAAATATTACCCACAACTATAACTTTATATCAAATTCATTCCATAATATTCAAAAATGATATTTATAGAAAAATCATCTTTATTAAAAAAAAGTTGGGGTCTTACAACCTCCCCTTCTTATGAAATTTCTCCCTCGAAATTAGGGTACGTACTTGGTATGTCGAAGAGGTAAGGATACCTTGATTTCATTTCAGATTCTAACTCCCAGGTCATTTCCTCAACATCGTGGTTTCTCCACAAAACTTTGACTTGAGGTATAACCTTGGATCGTAGAATATGTTCTTTCTTATCCAAGATTTGAATAGGAACCTCTTCATACGTCAAATCTTCCGCTATTTCATCCGTTTCTAACTCAATAATGTGATTCGGGTCTTTCACATATTTACGTAACATAGATATATGAAAAACGTTATGAACACGAGATATACTTGGCGGTAAAGCGAGTCTATACGCCACAGTTCCTACTCGATCGAGGATTAAAAATGGGCCAATGAATCGAGGATTGAGCTTTCCTCTCTTTTCGAATCTCGTAACTCCTTTCCATGGAGCAACACGTAACAACACATTATCTCTAATATCGAATTCCACGTATTTTCGATGAAGATCAGCATAACTCTTTTGTCGGTCTTGTGAGGTTTTTATACGTTGTCGGATCGTTTGAATCTTTTTCGTAGTCATACGTACCAACTCTGGTCCCAACAACGTTGCTTCACCCACCTTATCCCAGCATACTGGAGAACGACACTTTCTTCCATACAACGCCTCTAACGGAGCCATGTCAATACTTGCTTGATAACTGTTGTTGTAGGAAAACTCCACCAATGGTAAGAACTTGTCCCAACTTCCCTTGAAGTCAAGGACACAGAATATTAATAAATCTTCCAGAGTTTGAATAGTCCCCTCTGATTGTCCGTCCGTCTGAGGATGATATGCCGAACTAAATCGTAAATCCGTGCCCATAGCTTTTTACAAACTAACCCAAAATCTTGAAGTGAATCTTGGGTCTCGATCAGAAACTATGGATACTGGCATACCATGTAATTTTACAATCTCGTTTATGTACATGCTAGCAAGACGTTCAAGTGTATAAGTTTCTTGTATTGGTAAGAAATGAGCAGACCTTGTCAATATATCAACAATGACCCAAATCGCATCTATACCTTGAGAAACCTTGGGAAGACCAGTAACGAAATCCATGGTAATGTGCTCCTACTTCCATTCTGGAATTTCAAGTGGTTGCAATGGACCTTTTGGCACTTGATGCTTCGCCTTGACTTGTTGACAAGTTAGACACCTTGAGATAAACAGCGTTATCTCTCTCTTCATATTGCTCCACCAAAATGTATGACGAAGATCATGATACATTTTGGTACTCCCAGGATGGATTGTAAACGGTGTGTTGTGCGCCTCCATCATGATTATATACTGTAAATCAGAGTCGTTAGGAACACAAAGTCTGGAGTTGACTCGAAGTATTCCTTCTTCATCAATTCTTGCTTCCGGCATAGCACCTTCTTGCACTTTCTTCCTCATATGCATCAGCTCCAGCTCTGTAGCTTGAGAAGGTTTAACATTATCAATTAAAGTCGGTTCTACTCGTATATTTGCCATCATCACATGGGTCCCTGGAGTCTTTAACTCTATCTCCATCCTTTGCAAGTCACACAAAATGGGCCTTTGCGTTGACAATATCGCACACGTACCCGCATATGATCTTCTACTCAACGCGTCAGCTACTATGTTCGCTTTTCCAGGGTGGTATTGGATGGTATGATCATAATCTTTCAACAGTTCAAGCCAACGTAGCTGTCTCATGTTGAGTTCCTTTTGAGTGAAGAAATATTTGAGGCTTTTATGATCCGTAAAGATCTCCACTTTCTCCCCATACAAGTAATGCCTCCAAATCTTTAGTGTAAAAATGACTGTTGCCAACTCTAGATCATGAGTAGGATAATTCCTCTCATACTCTTTGAGTTGTCGTGAGGCATAAGCTATGACTTTCCCATGTTGCATGAGAACACATCTTAACCCTTTGCCCGAAGCATCACTGTAGATGACAAATTCCTCCGAGCCAGATGGTATTGTCAGAACAGGTGCTGAAATCAGTCTCCTCTTGAGTTCTTGAAAACTCTTCTCACATTCCTCGTTCCAACCGAATTTTTTATCTTTCTGAGTTAGCTGAGTTAATGGAGTAGCGATTCGAGAAAACCCTTCTATGAATCTCCGATAATAACCAGCTAAGCTGAGAAAGCTACGATTTCGATCATCGATTTAGGTTGCTCCCAAATTTGAATAGCTCAATCTTTCTTTGGGTCAATGGATATTCCATGACTTGATACTACGTGCCCAAGGAATGCTACTTCCTCAAGCCAGAACTCGCATTTCTTTAACTTGACATAAAGCTTATATTCACGAAGCTTTTGGAGTATCAGCCTCAAGTGTTTCTCATGATCTTCATGGCTTTTGGAATAAATAAGGATGTCATCAATAAAGATGACCACAAAGTGATCCAAATATTCCTTGAATACTCGGTTCATCATATCCATGAAGGCAGCAGGAGCATTAGTTAATCCAAAAGATATGACTAGGAATTCATAATGCCCGTACCGAGTTCTGAAAGCCTTCTTTGGAATGTCACCGGTTCTAATCTTCAATTGGTGATATCTGGAACGAAGATCAATCTTTGAAAAAAATTTGGCGCCTTGTAACTGGTTAAACAGGTCATCAATACGTGGAAACGGATATCTATTTTTGATGGTGACATGGTTCAACTTCCGATAATCAATACAAAGTCGCATACTCCCATCTTTCTTTTTCACGAATAGAACAGGAGCACCCCAAGGAGACGCACTAGGATGAATGAAACCGATGTCTAATAATTCCTGCAGTTGGGTCTTTAACTCCTGATGTTCTATAGGAGCCATTCGATATGGGGCTTTGGAAATAGGTTTTGTACCGGGTTCAAGGTCGATACAAAATTCAATTTCACGCTCTGGGGGCAGGCCAGGAAGTTCTTTATGGAATACGTTAGGAAATTCATTGACAATAGAAATATCATTCAAAACTGACGTATTTTTGTTTAGAACCGTGACATGAGCTAAGAAAGGTTGACATCCATTTTTCAATAAATGAATAGCTTTATGGCTTTAGATGACAGTGATTGATTTTAATGGTTTGGTTGCTTGAATTCGCATAATAGGTTGGTTAGGAATATGAAAGCTAACAACCTTACGAAAACAATCAATTTTTGCATGATGAATGGTTAACCAATCAATCCCTAAAATTACGTCAAATGCAAGTATTTTCAATGAAATAAGATCGACAAGTAATGTGAGGGTACCGATTTGAACCAAACAAGACTTATAAATAGTGGATGTAATGAAGGTTTCTCCCAACGGAGTTTCAACAGCTAAGTCAAAGTTCAATTTCTCCGGAGTTAATTTTAAACGTTGAGCGCAAGTAGGAGAAATAAAAGAATGGTTAGAACAGGTATCAAATAAGGTATAAACTTCGCTAGAGTTTATGATAAGCTTACCCGTGATGACCTCGTTCGGGTTCCTTGCTTTCTGGAAGGTCACGACAAACGCTCTCCCTTGCACTACCAGTTTTGAATTTTATGGGACGGCCTTTGGTGCCTCCATCCTAGCTGAACTTGTCTTCGGTGAACGATAAAATCGGGCTAGGTGACCTTCTATTCCATAATTAGAACATGCTTTGGACAGCATCGCACAGTTTGGACTGATATGTCCCTCCCCTTCACATTTGAAACATATGATAGGTGGTCGTTCTCCTTCCTTAACAACGGGTGCTGGTGCTGACGTCTTTCAATCATTGTTGAATCTCCTTTTCTTGAAATGTCCATTCTTATTGTTTTGGCCCTGATTACCACCGAATCGGTTACCATTTCTAGCCTGTTGATTCCCTCCATGCTTGTTGTAATCGCTTCGATGACTGCTCTCACTAGTATTATCATTTTGCCGGATGTTATCTTTTGGTTGGGTTGACTCATTATCACGCTCCAATAACTGAGCCCTATTAACAACATCTGAATACAAACACAGTTTATGAGAGATAAGATATTGACGTATCTCAGGTTTCACACCTCTTAAAAATATTCGCGTCATTCTCTCCTCATTATCAATCAAATGGGACGCAAACCAGGACAACTCGGCAAACTTGGCTTTGTACTGCGACACGGTCATGTTGTTTTATTCCAGCTTGATGAACTCTACCTCTTTCATGTGACGAATACTTTTGAGAAAGTACTTGTCATTGAACAATTCTTGGAACTTCTTCCAAGTCATCTTCAGTGCGGCAGGTTGAGTAAGTTTTACAGATTCCCACTAGTAATCTGCCTCTGCACGCAACATGAAGGTCGCAAAGGGAACCTTTTGCTCCTCGGAGCATCCCAAGACATCAAATATCTTGTAGATCTACTTTATCCACGTCTCCGCCTTAAGTGGTTTTGGCTCTCCAAAAAACTCTGGTGGTCCCAGCTCCTTAAACTGTTTGGCGGTGACCATCCGAGAGTTGCCAGTGTTTCCACATGCATTTTGGATAGGAGCCGCTCTTGCCTGATGTTGCATGAATTGTATGAAGCCTCAGAACATTTCGTTGTTCATCATTTGGTCAGTGTTGTTGTTTGCATAAGGATTGTCGCCTTCCTGATGCACATTATCCTGATTATTGATCTGTGGAAACTCAACGGTCTCCTATGCTCCATTGATGTTCTCAACATTCTCGGATGCCATTTTTAAATACTGCCACAAAACAAGGGTTAATTAACATATCATATATTATCCATATACTCTGACCAACCAATTAAATAACAAATAAGCTTAGGTAGGTCATACTAGCGAAAGAATTCCCCGTCTCTCCCCTCCTAGTTCTTATCTCATATCTCAGCCAGGGATCATATCCCTAAGCTTTGATACCAACTGTGACGCCCCCAAAATAGGTATACATCACCCATCTTGGATCGCCAGATACATGGTACTGAATACAAATACAAACTAATTATACAACAGTCGTGTAAAATACGACAAAACATATATTGTGAGTTTTAATACAAATATTGTCATCTAGACAATATCCACACTCAAAATAAGTCCTCAATACATTTATTAACACACTATTTCATAGAATAGTGAGGACTACTAATGCTATCCTCTGGACCATCACTCCGTTGCCCGACTAGTCCCTGCTACGTTCTCATTTCCTGCAGAGAACAGTGAAAGAAAGGGTGAGCTCAACTAGGACAGTAAGAAATATTATGACTAAGATAATGCAGGATAAATTATCATTATCCTTCAACAATGTTAAACTAATAAAATACAATAGACATCAAGTTTAACTGCAGCGGAATAAGCAATCCATTAAAAGAGTCAAGTAGAGAATAAAATCTACTATCTTTTATGATTTAAAACGTTTTTTCATCACTTTTATTGCTGAGACTCGGCTTAATAAATAATCCACATCATCCCTGCACTACGACCAAGGATATTCATTAGTATCACAACCACAAATTATGCATGCACTACGGGCCAAGGATATTCGTGTATTCATCAATGGTCATGATCATGCCAACAACTGTCCATCAATGCCCTACGGGCTAATGAGGACGTTTACCACATCATTTGTAACATTACGGTTATGATTATACCGAATAATCCCTAGTCATAATCAAACCAAGTCCATCTATGCACTACAGGCCACAGATGACTTTCAAAAATATAAACATGAGGATGATGACAATGATATAAGAATTCAATAAAATAAGTTCAAGAATTAGTTTATCCAGGAACTAATAATGTCCAAATTGTCAACATGATACTTCTTTGTAGAGTAAAATTCAAGAATGCTCGGAAGAATATTTCCATGAAAAGATACTGGATGAAGCGCAAATATCAAGGATATTCCACTAATTTCATGGAGTATAGAAGTCAAAACTTTAACTAACTGAGTATAATAAAGAATGGAATAACAAAAGAAATCACCGAGCATGTGATAGATCGCACAGCAAGCGAGTTATTCCAATGTAATAATAAATACGAAACCAGTCCTGGTGTAAAACGCATGCATGTGATATATTCAATGTAATAATAAAGAGCGGAAACTAGGTCCTACTTAAAACGCATGCATGATATATTCCAATGAAATAATAAAGACCGTAATAATGTAAGAATTTCACCAAATATAGGGTAGCTTGCAGATCAAAAGTTATTCCAATGAGAATAATAAATAATGGAATAATGTAAGAATTTCACCAAGTATAGGGTAGATCACAGATACAAAAGTTATTCCAATGAATAATAAATAATGGAATAACAGGAGTTCTCTTCATGAATACAAAAGAAATAATACCCCTTACCGTTAAAGAACTGGATATCGAAGTAGTGAAGTAGCAGAAAACTCTTCTTCTTTCTCTCTATAATTTCTCTCTCTAGAGTTTTAGTGAATTCATAAGAAATAATGAAGGAATGCACTTCTATTTATAGAAGAATGGATTGAATAGTAACTAATTCATGAACGGTCCAGATTGATTTACTTTTAAACGGATGGTCCAGATTGATTTACTATTAAAGCTTAAAGCAACGGTCCATATTGATTCACTATGAAAACTTTAAACCAGCGATCCATACTGATTCACTATTAAAACTTTAAACCAACGATCCATATTGATTTAGTATTATAAATTCAACCAACGGTCTGAAAAATTAGCACATCTCCTCATGGAATAATATTGTACCCAAAATAATTTGGACCAAAAAGAAATATATTGTTCGGGTGAATAGTACCCCGTGAATAGTAACTCGTGAATAGTACTCCGAAACAAAAAGTGTCCCTAATACCCATTTGAACAATATAACCTCCAGACATGAATTATCATCGCAATAGATGTCGATTTCTACTAACATAAATAACCCCAACACAATGAAACTATCAAATTAATCTTTAATCAACACAAACTTATTCATTATTAATATTATAACTCACAATATTTAACAACGAGTTGTTCCCGATCGAGAGGGCTTTCGATAAGGATTTCTCCTGTTAGGCGCACAATTAGGTGACGAAACCTCTCTTGACAAAACTTCTAGACATTGTAAATATTGCAATTTAATAATATGAATAACTTTATCGTCTCAATTATTGATTTAATAATATATCATATAATGCGGATGATATTGTGATAATAATTGAATCAATAATATGAGAGATATGATGCAACAATTCATTATAGCAATAATTGAGTATAAGCGGTGACTTTTTACGTAAGCATCAATAACCAATCTGGTAATATTACTATGCAACCACGCGTATTCTTTGTTTTTTATAGGGTAGTTCAACAGCTTTTAATGGTAACACTTCTGCCATTATTTTTATAAAAAGATAATTACGTCGTTTTTTCTTACTTACGATAATACTTTTCGTTATTAGGGGTCCACCAATGATTGTCTTAGTCGTCTAATATTCCCGATAAAAAAGAATATTCCTCCACCAAACAAATGTTATATAATAATTTGTGTACTTCGCAAAATTTATAAATATTACCCACAACTATAACATTATATCAAATTCATTCCATAATATTCAAAAATGATATTTACAGAAAAATCATCTTTATAAAAAAAAAGTTGGGGTCTTACAACCTCCTCTTCTTATGAAATTTTACATGACGGCACAATCATTGGTGGACCCCACAACAAAATTATTGTCGGATTGAGAAAATGACAAAAATATTTTTATGAAAATAATGGCGGAAGTTTTACCGTTAAAACAGTTGAACTACTCGGTAGTAAAAATACAGCAACATGCGTGGTTGCATTAGCACACGGTATTGATTATTGATGCTTACGTGAGAAGTCACTCAGTTTTGTTCAATTATTGCTACAGTAATTGTTGCATAGTATCTCACGTTATTTGATTCAATTATTGTCGATATTTTATGTATTATTAAATCAATAATTGAGATGACAGAGTTATTAATATTATTATTTGTAATATTAACGATGTCTAGAAGTTCTGCCAAGGAGAGGCTTGGTCTCCTAATTGCGCGCCAATAGGGAGAAATCCTTATTGGAAAGCCTCCTCTTTCTTGGGAACGACCTAGTCGATTAATATTGTGAATTATAATAATGATGATAAATATTGTTAAATATATTGAGGTGTCTTTTTATGAAGTCACGGAAGTTTATATATATATATATATAATTTGTTTTATTAGTATTATTAATGTAATAAAACAGAAAAGCTTTTTATATAAAACAGAATACTTTTATAAAGTTATTTATTTTATTAGACAATAATTAGAATATATTATATTTTATTATGCATAGTATTTGCATAGTGTTATGCATAGTGTTTGCATAATAAAATCTTTTTATATAAAATATAATACTTTTATAAAGTTATTTGTTTTATTAGACAATAATTAGAATATATTATATTTTATTATGCATAGTATTTGCATAGTGCTGCATAGTGTTTGTAGATAATAAAATATTTTTATATAAAAATGTAATACTTTTATAAAGTTATTTATTTTATTAGACAATAATTAGAATATATTATATTTTATTATGCATAGTGTTTGCATAGTGCCTGCATAGTATTTGCATAGTAAAATCTTTTTATATAAAATATAATACTTTTATAAAGTTATTCGTTTTATTATATTATAAATAGAATATATTATATTTTATTTAAAAGATTTTGTTTTATTAGAATATTTTATTTATACTGCATAGTAAATCAATATGGACCGTCCGTTTAAAAGTAAATCAATCTGGACCGTTCATGAATGAGTTACTATTCAGTCTATTCTCCTATAAATAGAAGCTCATTCCTTCATTATTTCTTATGAATTCACTGAAACTCTTGAGAGATAAACTATAGAGAGAAAGAAGAAAAGTATTCTGCTACTTCACTACTCCTATATCCAATTTCTTCTAAGGTAAGGGGTATTATTTCTTTCGTATTCATGAAGAGAACTTCTATTATTCCATTCTTTATTATTCTGTTGGAATAACCTGTATACGCGGGCTACCCTATACTTGGTGAAATTGTTCTGTTATTCCATTCTTTATTATTATGTTGGAATAACCTGTCTATGCAAAGTACCGCATACATGGTGAAATTCTTCTGTTACTCCATTCTTTATTATTATGTTGGAATAACCTGTATATGCGATGTACCGCATACATGGTGAAATTCTTCATTATTCCTTTCTTTATTATTCTCATTGGAATATCCTCACTTGCGGTGCGTATTACGCTCGACCAGTTCCATTAATTATTATTTTGTTGGAATAACTTTTCTGCATGCGCCTATCGCATGCATGGTGTTTTCTGTTGTTATTCCATTCGTTATTATTCGTTTGAATATCCCGCTTGCAAGCAATTTCGCTTTGACTGGTTTCGCTTCTTTATTATTCTCCGGAATATCCTCGTCTGCGTGCGCTTACACACGACTGGTTCCATTCTTTATTATTCCATTGGGAATAACTCGTCTGCAAGTCCTATCGCACGCACGGTGAATCCTTCATTATTCCATTCTTTATTATTCTTGAATAACTTTATCATGTGGATTACCACATGCATGGTGAATGATCCTTTGTATTCATTCCTTATTAAATTGTGGAAATGATCTGTATACGTGGATTACCGCATGGCGGCGAAAATCCATTTGCAGTTTCATATATTCTATTATACTCAGTTGGTTAAAGTTTTGACTTCTATACTCCATGAAATTAGTGGAATATCCTTGATATTTGCGCTTCATCCAGTATCTTTTCATGGAAATATTCTTCTGAGCATTCTTGAATTTTACTCTACAAAGCAGTATCATGTTGACAATTTGGACGTTATTGAATTCTGGATAAATTAATTCTTGAACTTGTTTTATTGGATTCTTATATCATTGTCATCATCCTCATGCTTATATTATGTTGAAAGTCATATGTGGCCTGTTGTGCATAGATGGACTTGGTATGATTATGACCAGGGATTATTCGGTATAATCATGACCGTAATGTTACAAATGATGTGGTAAAAGTCCTCATTGGCCCGTAGTGCATTGATGGACAGTTGTTGGCATGATCATGACCATTGATGAATACACGAATATCCTTGGCCGTAGTGCATGGATAATTTGTGGTTGTGATACTAATGAATATCCTTGGTCGAAAAGGGGATGATGTGGATTATTTATTGTCGAGTCCTAGAGATAAAAGTGATGAAAACCCTTTTTAAATCATAAAAGATAGTAGATTTTATTCTCTACTTGACTCTTTTAATGGATTGCTTGTTTCGCTGCAGTTAAACTTAATGTTTATTATATTTTATCAGTTTAACATTGTTGAAGACTAATGATAATTTATTATACATTATCTTAGTCATAATATTTCTTACTGGGCTAGTTGAGCTCACCCCTTTCATTCACTGTTCTCTTCAAGAAATGAGAACGTAGCCGAAACTAGTTAGGGAACAAAGTGACGGTCCAGATGATAGCATTAGTAGTCCTCACTATTCTGTTAAATAGTGTGACAATAAATATAATGAGGACTCCATTGAGTGTGCATATTGTCTAGATGACAATATGCTTATTAAAACTCTCAGTTTATGTTTTGTCATATTTTACACGATAGCTGTATTATTAAGTTGTATTTGTATATTTAGTACCATGTATCTGGCGACCCAAGATGGGTGATGTATACCTAATTTTTGGGGCGTCACAGTTGGTATCAAAGCTTATGGATATGATCCCTGGCTGAGATGTGAGACAAGAACTAGGAGGGGAGAGACGAGGAATTCCTTCGCTAGTATGACTTATCTAAGTTCATTTGATATTTAATTGCTCAGTCAGAGTATAGGGATAATATGTGATATGTTAATTAACCCTTATTTTGTGACAGTGTTTGAGAATGGCTTATAAAAATGTTGAGATAAACAATGGAGCAAAACAATATGATCGTGTCACAGTACGAGGCTAAGTTTGCCGAGTTATCTCGGTTTGCATCCCATTTGGTTGATAATGAGGAGCGAATGACGCGATTGTTTCTAAGTGGTTTGAAACCCGAAATACGTCAATACCTCATTTCTTATAAACATTGTTTATATTCAGATGTTGTGAATAGGGCTCAGTTATTGGAGCACGATAATGAGTCAGCACAACCAAAAGGCAACGACCAACAACATGATAATAATCGTAAATTGCAGCAACTGGCAACGGTCATCTAACAATGATAACCATCCTGGGGGAAATTATCATGCCAAGAATGGTAACCACTTCGGTGGTAATCATGGCCAAGATAATAGAAGTGGAAATTTCAAGAAGATGAGGTTTAATAAGGATGGAAAGACAGCAGCATCAGCACCTGTAATAACCGTGAATTTTAAGTCACCATGTATGTATGTACATTTTTTTTAAACTTTGTGTTATATATAGATACATACATTTATGGATTTCATTAAAAATGAAAGCCTTGTGACCTAATTATACATTAGGTAAGGATATTAAATAACCTAAGGGTTATGGTAACACGAAAAAGTTAGTATTTTATATGTATACTAACTTAAGTGGGTAAACTTAGTATTTCAAGTGACTAATAATTTTAAACCTAATTCTTGTAAATCTAATTAGGTTATGAGATAAAATCATATGTATAAGTAATTAAACTTCATATGATTGGAGATGAAAGCCCTAAATTATCAAATTGGGTAACATTATTAAAATTGTTGGACTATGTTTTTATCTAGCCCAAATCAATTAAAAGAAAAGCCCAAGGAAAATAAAATGTAATCCAATACTTAGCCCACTTGATTGGGGGTATTCTAGACATTTGATTAATCAAAATTGGGCATTTAAAATAAAAGCTAAATGGTGGATATTATGAAGATCCTAAGTGGAATAATTAATCTAGCTTGTCCATTAGTAGACATGATTAAACACAAGGACAATGTTGTAAGGCTCCCATTTGTTGCCACTCCATTATGCACATTTAATCATGTTTAGCCTAAGGTAAGTAATAATACAAAGTGTTTTACCTAATGGGCAACAAAATGATTGTGGGAGAATTAATAATGAATTGCCCATTACATTTTGAATGCACATCTCATTCTTCCAACACTTCATTCGTATTCCAACATTTCATTTTCTCTCCATCTTCTTCATCTTCTTCTTCTATCTCTTGCTCCCAAGCTAGCCAACTTCAAAGAGAGAAAAGAAAGAGAAATTTCGCCATAGGAAGAAGAATTATAGGAGTTCTAGTGGTTTATGCCCCTAAGTTTATTAGTTACTTTGGAAAATCAAGGAAGGTAGCCACTAAGTCAAGGTATAATGTACCTTCATCTTCTTCTCTTACCTTGTTTTGATAGCTTGAGTTTTGATGGGGTTATAGACAACTACTCAAGATACACTAGTTATACATACCATCATGCATGGAACTAAGTATCTTGAGTGTTGGATCTAAGGCTTAGAGGAAGAAAATGAGCATATGTTCTCTAAGGGTGAAAACTCTTGTTTTTCTCCCACTAAATCTTGTGTAACTCAAGTTCTACAACTTGGAATTATGATCCGTCGAAGGGGGGTGCTAGATACATGAGTTATCTAGTAAACCCAAGTAGTAGATCACAAATCTAGTAAGTTTTGAAACCTTTGAGATTTTTTTTACAAAAACAGTCCACTTTATATGCTAAAGCTTTGAAACTCTAAATCAGCTACTGACTTATTTTTCATGAGGCTGTTTCGGTCAGTTCCTTGTCTTGTAAAAATCTGGAAAAATATTACAGAGGTACCTTATGAAGTTATCTACGCGTAGGAAAAAGAACGGACACGTTTCGAGTTATATATTGTGCGTAATGACTATTTCCGTAAAGGACTCCATAAATATTATCCTACGAAAATCTCACTGTGTATACACTGGAAAATTCCAAAAGTTTTACAGTAGCTTCATATATGTTAAGAGAGCATACCCTGAAAATTTCAGATTTTTCTGAGTAAAACTCAATTTATGAAAAATAGAGCAAGATCTGAGTGTTTTGAGCACTTTAAAAATAGTAAATCATTTTCTAAAATTTCAGAAAAATTAAAATCTCATTATTGGTTCATATTCTATTAAAATCCAGAAGCTGAGAATTTTTGGAATCAGTTTGCTATTTTTCCTAAAAATGATTAGGTTGTGAATAAAAGGAAATAAATAGTTAAATGATGTCTTTAATGAGAAAAATGATTTTTATGCTTGAATGCTCATAATATATTATATCATGACTATCTTAGGGTATTTTGGTAATTTATAATAATAAATATTATTTATGACCTTTTATGGATATTAAATAAGAGGTTAATAAAGGATGAACAATTAGAATAAATTGTTTATTAATTTAATAAATCATTGGAATATTATTATAATACTAATAATATTATAATATGATGTTGTTATGTAAATAAAATATTAGATTAGAGTATTATTATTAAATAATAATATTCGAGATTAAATAAAATATTATTAAATGATTAATAATATTAGTAAGTGAATAAAATATTATTAAATTATTAATAATATTAGTAAAGGGATAAAATATTATTAAATAATTAATAATATTAGTAAGTGAATAAAATGTTGGTAAATGATTTAAAGTATTATTAGTGAACCAATAATACTAGAAGGTGAATTAATATTATCTAAGTTAATAATATTATGTGAATTAAAGGTAGTCGTTAATTAATAATAACACTATCTAGGCATGATAATGTTTATAAGAACTTATTGTAATGTATAATATCTATGTGATTACATAATCGATGTTATGCATTGACTAATTGAAAGACTAATTATAGGTCTCTCAAAGGAAGATAATTTAAGCCGCATAGTGGATAGAAATTAATTTCGTGGTCAGTAACTCTACGATCGAGGCAAGTTTCCTAACTCAACTTGAGTTATTATTTTTAAAGCATGTTAGTGAATAATTATTGATGATTATTCACGTCTTTATTGATTATTGAAATTCGCACTTTGTGCAATCGAATTCTGTTCTACTGCCATTGAACTGTGAATTAAATTAAAGTTCTTTATTTATGAACTGTTTATGGGATAAATCTATGCTAATTGTATCGCCTAGATCAAGCATGTCTAAATTTGTTAAATCAAATGGATTTTAAATAACTCGTTTTATTAATTGATATGGTAAGAACTCTTGGTAGAAATGGACAAATTTGATTAAGGCATGATATCAATGTCGGATTATTAAGTGTTTATGCATAAATCACGGGGTATGAAAGGCTAATCCCCTTGAATACCAAAACTTTTTAAAAGGTCCAGTTTAAATCACTGAGCACCTTGGCAAATGTTCATGGTTATTCAAAACCACTCAGTTCATGTTATTCAATTATCGAATATTCAATTGTTGATTATTAATTCATGTTCCTCCATAATCTTATATTATTGTTGAACATTGAAGGCAATATTTCTTTCTAAGTCATGATATATATCCTTTGTCTTTATAAACTTGTGAAGTAAATTAGTTGCTTACTCTTGCTATATCATGACCTCTATTTTCGCTTAAGCGAAAGGATCTAATCGAAGGACAAGGGCAAGGGCAAGATCCGGGAGTAATTTTAGAATGAATGTTAAATTAGTTATTATCTAATGGAATTTCTTGAGTAAACTATTTGTATTATAAATGGTGTATTTAAAGTTAAGGTTAGAGAGACCTTGGGACCATGTTTTGAGACTTTTGTATAATAAAAAATGTATGTTTATTATTTCGAATGGTTATAGAATGCTTATGATGATGATCGTGAGCACCTTTGAATCGAGGTTAGAAAACACGGATTTGGGGCGTCCACAGTTGGTATCAAAGTCATGAGTTATAAACATTAGGAATGCGAAACCTAGGTTATAACCTTAGTAGAAAACTCTTATAGAGTATGTTAGGAGATGGATTATGGAAATTCATCAAGTTTTGTTGTACTTAATAAAATATTATTTCATTTCATCAATGAATATATTTTATTGTGGTAATCGACGTTGACTTTATGGTGTTTGTAGGATGTCCGACGAGCGCCAAGGTAGTTACTCAGTTGAAGCGAGAACCCATTGAGCATGAAGTCACCCAAGATGTCCCTCATGGTCCTCCCAGAGGGGACTTGTTGAGGAGAATCGACCAATTAGAAGGCGAGTGGAGGAATTAGAAATGAAAACCACACCCTCCAATTTCTTCAAGAACAATACAAGGATGAGGCTCATCAAGCCCAGATGGAGAAAGTCGAATGTAAGGAAAAATTGGATGAGTCCCAGTTTGCAGAGTTGAGATGCCGAGGTGCAACTAGAGAATGAAAAGGCAAAGTTTGGAGAGCTGAGCATAAAACATTTGGAGATGCAGGTTGAGTTTGATGTAGAAATTCCCGATAAGATGCGGGTGGAAGAGGCACTCCATGAGTCGGATGAGCGGGTGGGCCAATTAAAGATTGAACTGCAGGCCATAAAGGTCAGAGTAGAAACTTTAGGACTGGCCCTTGATGCAGCGTATGAGGGCCAGCGCAGAGGGGCTAGGAGGGTCCACTCTGAGATAGGAGAGTCTAGTCGATCCATTCGACGTGAGTCCTGCAGATGAGTTGCTTCCCTAGAGCTGTGTGCAGTGACTGGCAGGCCACCAGTGGTGATGATGTGATGGCCCAGTTGTAAATAGATGCATTAGTACCTTTCTTGTTGTGTAATAAGGTTTTATGTTGATGTAAACCTCAGCATGTGTGAGGTAGTAAATGGTTATGTACTTTCCCTAATTATGTTTGTAGGGAGGTATCATTATGAGTTAATCCCATCTTTTGTGTTAAAATGGGATAGTAGCATTTATAAAATATACCTGTATTAATCGTGTAAGTCACTGAAGATTGGTGTATGAATATAAATGCAGTATTATTATGATATGTGTTAGAAAATTTTAAATAGTAAATTTTCTATTTAATGTTATGTGAATTCAGTAGACTGATTTGGAAAATGTTCTTTAAAAACAAACTTAACCCACTAAGCAGGGAGAAAGACTTCCAAATCTCGATAATGGCGCGCAGACGTGGACTCAGGAACCAAGATATTGAAGAGTCAGTTAATAATGCAGCGGGATCTCAACAAAACCCAATGCAAGATTTTATTAACATGATGGTTGAAGCCATGAGGAATCAAGCTCAACTGCAGAAAATCAAAGTGCACCCAAATAGTAAACTTTAAGGACTTCAAGGCGATGGGACCGCCAGAGTTCAGAGGAACAACAGACCTGATAGAAGCCCAAATGTGGGTAAAGGAGATTGAGAAGGCCTTCGTTATTGCTAGAGTAGCGTAAGAATGAAGAAGACAATTTTTTACCTACTTAATGAAAGGGGAGGCTAGCTATTGGTGGGATGCCAACCGAAACAAAGCCGAATGGAATCGTGACTTGGGAAGCATTCAAGAAGTTGTTCTTCGAGAACTACTTCCACGAGAGTGTTCAAGCAAGAATGGAGATCAAGTTCTTGAACTGAAACAGAGAATATGTCAAGATGTCAGTATCTCACGAAATTCAATGAATTGGCGATTCGCTCCACATCGTGGACACAGAGGCGAGGAAAGCGAGAAGGTTTGAAAATGGACTAAAGCCGTGGATTTATAGTAAGGTAGCGGTTTTACAAATCACATCATTCTCAACTCATGGAAAAAGCTCTTATAGCGTAAGGAGGAAGCGAAGCGGTCTCAAGATACAATCGGGAGAAGAACAAGAAGAAAGCAGAAGGTGGGAATCAAAATGTCAGCAGTGGCGGTAGCAACAATAAGAAGCGGAAATGGAGCAGTGGGGGTAGTAATCGAGATGCAAAGAAGGAAAGCGTGCAACAAAAAGAAGCCTGTGTGTGGAATCTGTGGAAAGGGTCACTCGGGGAGTGCTTGAAAGGAAAAACGATATGTTATACATGTGGGCAAGAAGGGCATACCTCACCCAATTGTACTAAGGTGAAGAAAGGAGGTTGCTTTAATTGTGGTGAAGTGGGACATCGGATCAAGGATTGCCCAAGAAGAAAAGCATGGATAGAGGAAATGGCAACAGGGAAGCAATAACACAAAGACAACCACGGAGGAGGACCAAATGATAATAAATAAGCCGACAAAGACGGACATTCAATATGATGCGCAAGATGCCGTGGGCATCCAGGAGGTGGTGTCGGTATAATTCCGATCAATGATATAAATTCCTATGTGTTATTCGATTCGGAGCTTCATGTTCTTTTGTATCTCGATGAATTTGCTCAAAGATTAAGTTTACCTCATGAACTATTAGAACACCCAATGAATGTAGAAGTAGCAAACAAAGAAATTATCCCTGTAGACTACATCTATAGGAACTGTTGTGCTAATGTAAGAGGTTTTAAGCTTAACGTGGATTTGATACCGATTCGTCTTGGAGAGTTTGATGTAATCCTTAGGATGGATTGGTTATCAAGTCATGGAGTGGTCATTGACTGTAAGAAAAAGTGCGTACACCTAAAGACTCCGAATAAGTCAAAGGTGGTATTTTATGGCAGTAAATCACCAAGACAATCTTGTTGTCTGACGATGATGCAAGCAAAGAAGTTGCTTAGGAAGGGTTGTATAGGTTATTTGGCTCACATTGTGGATACCCGCAGAATCGAGGGTGAACTGGGTCAAATACCTATTGTAAGGGAATTCGTTGACGTTTTCCCAGATGAAATTCCGGGATTGCCACCAGATAGAGAGATAGAGTTTGTTATCTATTTGGCACCAGGGACATCACCGGTATCCAAAGCGCCGTATCGCATGGCTCCGGTAGAAATGAAGGAACTGATGGTTCAACTACAAGAGTTGTTAGATAAGGGATACATTCGACCAAGCGTATCACCATGGGGAGCACCAGTCTTATTCGTAAAGAAGAAGGATGGGTCATTAAGGCTTTGTATCGACTACCGGGAGTTGAACAAGGTCACCATTAAGAACAAGTACCCGTTGCCCAGGATCGACGATTTGTTTGATCAACAAAGGGGCAATATACTTTTCAAAAATCGACTTAAGGACCGGTTATCACCAACCAAGGTGAGACATGAGGATATTCCAAAGACGGCATTCGAACTCCGGTATGGACACTTTGAGTTTCGGTAATGTCTTTTGGGTTAACTAATGCACCTATAAAGATTCATGGATTTGATGAACAGTGTTTAGCGAAAGATTTGGATAAGTTTGTTGTTGTGTTCATCGACGACATTCTGGTATATTCCGAGACAGAGGAAGATCACGCTGAACATCTAAGGAAAGTGTTGGAGACGTTAAGGAGGGAGAAGTTGTATGCAAAGTTCTCCAAGTGTGAATTTTGGTTGCGGAGAGTGCAATTTTTGGGTCACGTTATCGACAAAGATGGTGTTTCGGTAGATCCAGCAAAAGTAGAAGCGGTTATCAATCGGGAACGACCAAAGACAATCGATGAAATTAGAAGTTTCTTGGGATTAGCGAGATACTATCAAGATTCATCCAAGATTTTTCAAAGGTAGCATCGCCATTGACCAACCTTACTAGAAAGACAGTGAAGTTCATTTGGACGGAAAAATGTGAACAGAGTTTCATGGAATTGAAGAAGAGGCTCAGTCAAGCACCTGTGTTGGCTTTACCGGACAACACGGGAGGATTTGTAGTGTATAGTGATGCGTCACACAAGGGTCTTGGGCGTGTAATTGATGCAAAGATGGCAAAGTCATTAGCGACGCTTCACGTCGCCTAAAGGACTATGAGAAGGGTTATCCGACTCATGACCGGAGTTAGCAAAGATGAGTTTTTGCCTTGAAAATTTGGAGGCACTATTTGTATGGAGAGAAGTGTGAGATATATACGGATCATAAGAGTCTAAAGTATATCTTCACCCAGAAGGAGCTAAATATGAGGCAGCGCCGATGGCTAGAATTGATCAAGGATTATGATTGTGAGATTCTGTACCATCCAGGAAAAGCAAATGTAGTGGCTGATGCCCCGAGCGAAAAAAGCGGAGAGAAGTTATTGAAGTTAACCATTCAAGAGGAATTGAAGGATTTGAACGACTTGACTTAGAGAGTTAAGTACCGACGAGGTCAATGAGAAATTATTTATCGTGGCAACGAGCCCTACTTTATTAGATAAGGTTAAAGAGGCTCAAGAGAAGGACGAAGATTGCGACGAAGATCAAGAAGCTAAGTTAGTTGAAGGGATGAATTGAAATACAAGATTGATGGCACAGACCCGCTAAGATTTGAAGGACGAATTTGAATGCAGTTATTAATACGTAACTAAGAGAAGAGATTCTGCAAGAAGCACATAATACGAGGTACTCGATACACCCAGGAAGCACAAAAATGTATCAAGACTTACGTCAACACTTTTGGTGGCCAAACATGAAGAGAGATGTTACAGAATGTGTCAGTAGATATCTAACTTGTCAGAGAGTCAAGGCAGAACATCAAGGACCGAGTGGACTATTACAGCCTTTAGAGATTCCAGAGTGGAAATGGGAGCACATCACGATGGATTTTGTGGTGGGACTTCCAGCAACGCAAAAGGGACACGATGCCATATGGGTGATCGTAGATCGTCTTACGAAGTCGGCTCACTTTTTGCCGATCAAGATCAGGTATAGTCTGGATCAGCTAGCCAAACTATACATCAAAGAAATTATATCGAGACATGGCGTACCAGTATCTATTGTGTCGGATAGGGATCCTCGTTTCACGTCAAACTTCTGGAAGAGTCTTCAGGAAAGAATGGGGACGCAGCTACGGATGAGCACCACGTATCATCCGCAGAATCAATGATGGGCAAAAGTGAGAGAATGATTCAAACACTTGAAGACATGCTCGAGCTTGTGTGATGGACTTCAAGGGTAGTTGGGAGGATCATCTTCCATTGGTAGAGTTCGCATACAACAATAGCTACCACGCCAGCATCGGAATGCCGCCATACGAAGCACTGTATGGAAGGAAATGTAGAACGCCCTTATGCTGGGATGAAGTGGGTGAACGTCAACTATTGGGACCAGAACTGGTGCAGCAGACCGTAGAGACCATTAAGGTGATTAGGGCCCGACTGGTAGCAGCTCAAGATCTCCAGAAGAAGTATGCAGACTTACATCGCCAGAAGCGAGATTTTGAGGTGGGAAGCCATGCATTTTTGAAAGTATCTCCTTGGAAAGGAAAGATAAGGTTTGGAAAGAAAGGTAAGCTGAGTCCGAGATTTATTGGACCTTTTGAGATCTTGAAGAAGATAGGCGAAGTGGCGTACGAGGTAGCTCTACCTCCTAAACTGGAACATATTCATAATGTGTTTCATGTGTCAGTGCTACGACCATATAAGCCTGATTACAAGCATGTGATATCGTACGAGCCAATTCAGGTCGAAAAAGATTTATCGTCTGAGAGAAATTCCAAATCGAAGTTTTAGATAGAAAGGAACAGAAATTGCGAAATAAGGTTATACATTCTGTAAAAGTTCTTTGGAGGAACCACAATGCTGAAGAAGCTACGTGGGAACTTGAAGAAAGGATAAGAGAAAATTACCCACACCTTTTTGAGTAACCTTATATGTAATTCCTGACGGAATTCTTATAAGGGGGGAGGATGTAATAACCGTGAATTTTAAGTCACCATGTATGTATGTACATTTTTTTTTTAACTTTGTGTTATATATAGATACATACATTTATGGATTTCATTAAAATGAAAGCCTTGTGACCTAATTATACATTAGGTAAGGATATTAAATAACCTAAGGGTTATGGTAACACGAAAAAGTTAGTATTTTATATGTATACTAACTTAAGTGGGTAAACTTAGTATTTCAAGTGACTAATAATTTTAAACCTAATTCTTGTAAATCTAATTAGGTTATGAGATAAAATCATATGTATAAGTAATTAAACTTCATATGATTGGAGATGAAAGCCCTAAATTATCAAATTGGGTAACATTATTAAAATTGTTGGACTATGTTTTTATCTAGCCCAAATCAATTAAAAGAAAAGCCCAAGGAAAATAAAATGTAATCCAATACTTAGCCCACTTGATTGGGGGTATTCTAGACATTTGATTAATCAAAATTGGGCATTTAAAATAAAAGCTAAATGGTGGATATTATGAAGATCCTAAGTGGAATAATTAATCTAGCTTGTCCATTAGTAGACATGATTAAACACAAGGACAATGTTGTAAGGCTCCCATTGGTTGCCACTCCATTATGCACATTTAATCATGTTTAGCCTAAGGTAAGTAATAATACAAAGTGTTTTACCTAATGGGCAACAAAATGATTGTGGGAGAATTAATAATGAATTGCCCATTACATTTTGAATGCACATCTCATTCTTCCAACACTTCATTCGTATTCCAACATTTCATTTTCTCTCCATCTTCTTCATCTTCTTCTTCTATCTCTTGCTCCCAAGCTAGCCAACTTCAAAGAGAGAAAAGAAAGAGAGAATTTCGCCATAGGAAGAAGAATTATAGGAGTTCTAGTGGTTTATGCCCCCTAAGTTTATTAGTTACTTTGGAAAATCAAGGAAGGTAGCCACTAAGTCAAGGTATAATGTACCTTCATCTTCTTCTCTTACCTTGTTTTGATAGCTTGAGTTTTGATGGGGTTATGTACAACTACTCAAGATACACTAGTTATACATACCATCATGCATGGAACTAAGTATCTTGAGTGTTGGATCTAAGGCTTAGAGGAAGAAAATGAGCATATGTTCTCTAAGGGTGAAAACTCTTGTTTTTCTCCCACTAAATCTTGTGTAACTCAAGTTCTACAACTTGGAATTATGATCCGTCGAAGGGGGGTGCTAGATACATGAGTTATCTAGTAAACCCAAGTAGTAGATCACAAATCTAGTAAGTTTTGAAACCTTTGAGATTTTTTTACAAAACAAATCCACTTTATATGCTAAAGCTTTGAAACTCTAAATCAGCTACTGACTTGTTTTTCATGAGGCTGTTTCGGTCAGTTCCTTGTCTTGTAAAAATCTGGAAAAATATTACAGAGGTACCTTATGAAGTTATCTACGCGTAGGAAAAAGAACGGACACGTTTGAAAGTTATATATTGTGCGTAATGACTATTTCCGTAAAGGACTCCATAAATATTATCCTACGAAAATCTCACTGTGTATACACTGGAAAATTCCAAAAGTTTTACAGTAGCTTCATATATGTTAAGAGAGCATACCCTGAAAATTTCAGATTTTTCTGAGTAAAACTCAATTTATGAAAAATAGAGCAAGATCTGAGTGTTTTGAGCACTTTAAAAATAGTAAATCATTTTCTAAAATTTCAGAAAAATTAAAATCTCATTATTGGTTCATATTCTGTTAAAATCCAGAAGCTGAGAATTTTTGGAATCAGTTTGCTATTTTTCCTAAAAATGATTAGGTTGTGAATAAAAGGAAATAAATAGTTAAATGATGTCTTTAATGAGAAAAATGATTTTTATGCTTGAATGCTCATAATATATTATATCATGACTATCTTAGGGTATTTTGGTAATTTATAATAATAAATATTATTTATGACCTTTTATGGATATTAAATAAGAGGTTAATAAAGGATGAACAATTAGAATAAATTGTTTATTAATTTAATAAATCATTGGAATATTATTATAATACTAATAATATTATAATATGATGTTGTTATGTAAATAAAAATATTAGATTAGAGTATTATTATTAAATAATAATATTCGAGATTAAATAAAATATTATTAAATGATTAATAATATTAGTAAGTGAATAAAATATTATTAAATGATTAATAATATTAGTAAAGGGATAAAATATTATTAAATAATTAATAATATTAGTAAGTGAATAAAATGTTGGTAAATGATTTAAAGTATTATTAGTGAACCAATAATACTAGAAGGTGAATTAATATTATCTAAGTTAATAATATTATGTGAATTAAAGGTAGTCGTTAATTAATAATAACACTATCTAGGCATGATAATGTTTATAAGAACTTATTGTAATGTATAATTTCTATGTGATTACATAATCGGTGTTATGCATTGACTAATTGAAAGACTAATTATAGGTCTCTCAAAGGAAGATAATTTAAGCTGCATAGTGGATAGAAATTAATTTCAGAATCAGAACTCTACGATCGAGGCAAGTTTCCTAACTCAACTTGAGTTATTATTTTCAAAGCATGTTAGTGAATAATTATTGATGATTATTCACGTCTTTATTGATTATTGAAATTCGCACTTTGTGCAATCAAATTCCGTTCTACTGCCATTGAACTGTGAATTAAATTAAAGTTCTTTATTTATGAACTGTTTATAGGATAGATCTATGCTAATTGTATCAGCTAGATCAAGCATGTCTAAATTTGTTAAATCAAATGGATTTTAAATAATTGTTCTTATTAATTGATATGGTAAGAACTCTTGACTGAGAAATGGAAAAATTTGATTAAGGCATGATATCAATGTCGGATTATTAAGTGTTTATGCATAAATCATGGGGTATGAAAGGCTGATCCCCTTGAATACCAAAACTTTTTAAAAGGTCCAGTTTAAATCACTGAGCACCTTGGCAAATGTTCATGGTTATTCAAAACCACTCAGTTCATGTTATTCAATTATCGAATATTCAATTATTGATTATTAATTCATGTTCCTCCACAATCTTATATTATTGTTGAAAATTGAAGGCAATATTTCTTTCTAAGTCATGATATATATCCTTTGTCTTTATAAACTTGTGAAGCAAATTAGTTGCTTACTCTTGCTATATCATGACCTCTATTTTCGCTTAAGCCCAAGGATCTAATGCGAAGGACAAGGGCAAGGGCAAGATCCGGTGGAGTAATTTTAGAATGAATGTTAAATTAGTTATTATCTAATGGAATTTCTTAAGTAAACTATTTGTATTATAAATGGTGTATTTAAAGTTAAGGTTAGAGAGACCTTGGGACCATGTTTTGAGACTTTTGTATAATGAACAATGTATGTTTATTATTTCAAATAGTTATAGAATGCTTATGATGATGATAGGATCGTGAGCACCAATCTGAGGTTAGAAAACTCGGATTTGGGGGCGTCCACAAAGACCCATTTCAAAGAAAAGAAGAACGACCACCGGTCAGTATGTTTCAAATCTGCGACAGGAGGACACATCCATCCAAACCTGTGCAAAGAATCCAAAGCGTGTTTCAATTGTGGAAGAGAAGGTCACCTAGCTCGATTTTGTCGTGAAGTGAAGTCAAGTCTAGTTGGGATAGTGATGCCAAAGGATGTCCCAGACAAGTCAAAGCCGGTAGTTTAAGTGAGAGTGTTTGTCGAGGAACCCGAACAAAGTTGTCACGGGTAAGTTAATCATAAACTCTTGCAAAGTCTATACCTTGTTAGATATTGGTTCTACCCAATCTTTTATTTCACCTAGTTGTGTTCAATGTTTGAACTTGGCTCTTGAGAAATTAGACTTTGATTTATTTGTTGAAACTCCGTTGGAAGAAACCTTCATTACGTCCACTGTTTATAAATCTTGTTTGATTCATATCGATACCCTCACGTTACCTGTCGATCTTATCTCTTTGAAAATACTTTCCCTTGATGTGATTTGAGGAATCGAATGGTTAACTACTCATCATGCTAAAATTGATTATTTTCGTAAGGTTGTTAGCTTTTATATTACTAACCAACCTGTTATACGAATTCAAGCAACCAAACCACTAAAGTCAATCATTGTCATATCAAGCCATAAGTAAAGAGCCCCGAACCTTTCGTTGGTGACTTCCTTGTGTGGAATACACCTAAGCCAGACTTTTCGTAGGGGACGTCGTGAATAACGGTGGCAAATTGATAGGTATCAATGTGACGTGTTATCCAAGTCTTGGATGTAGGTCACAGTTTTGAATGATATTTCTATCGTTAATAAATTTCTTGACGTATTCTTGAAGACTTCTTAGCCTACCCCTAAAGCATGAAATCGAATTTTGTATTGACCCCAGTACAAAACCCATTTTTTAAACCCTCAAATATTTTCTTCACCTAAAATGAACGTATAATGTGCCAAAGATGTTGGCTCGAGCTGTTGAAGATTACGATCGTACCATTCAATACCATCGTGGAAAAGCGAACATGGTAGCTGACGCGTTGAGTAGAAGATCGTATGCGGTTACGAGTGTGAAGTTGTTAACACAAAGTCCCATTTCGTATAACTTACAAATGATGAAGATAGAGTTAAAGACTCTAGGGACCCACGTGAAGATAACAAACATACAAGTAGAATCGACTTTAATTGATAAAGTTAAAGTCGCTCAAGCTACATACTCAGAGCTGATGAATGTGAAGAAGAAGGTTCAAGAGGGCGTTATTCTAGAAGCATGATTCGATGAAGAGAGGAAATCTCAACCCTCGATTTTATTGGCCCATTTGAAATCCTCAATCGAGTAGGAACTGTGGCCTATAGACTCGTTTTACCGCCAAGTATATCGCGTGTTCATAACGTTTTTCACATATCGATGTTACGTAAATATGTGGACGACCCGAACCACATTATTGAATTAGAACTAGATGAGATAGCAGAAGATTTAATGTATGGGAAGATACGAGTTAAAATCTTGGATAAGAAGGATCATATTCAACACTCAAGGGTTATACCTCAAGGGTTAGAATCTGAAATGAAGTCAAGGTATCCTCACCTCTTTGGCATACCAGGTACGTACGTAAATTTCGAGGGCGAAATTTCATAAGGAGGGGAGATTGTGAGACCCCAAATTTTATGAATAAAGATTTAAATTTTCTTGAAATATTTTTTTAATATTATGGAGTAAATTTGATATAATGTTATAGTTGTGGATAATATTTATAAATTTTGCAAAGCACGTAAGTTGTTATATAATATTCGATTGGTCGGGAAATATTCATTTTAACAGGAAATATTCGTACGACGGCACAATCATTGGTGGACCCCACAACGGAATTATTGTCAGATTGAGAAAACGACAAAAATATTTTTATGAAAATAACGACGGAAGTTTTACCGTTAAAACTGTTGAACTACTCGGTAGTAAAAGTACAGTAATACGCATGGTTGCATAGTAGCACACGGTATTGATTATTGATGCTTACGTGAGAAGTCGCTCAGTTTTGTTCAATTATTGCTATAGTAATTGTTGTATAGTATCTCACATTATTTGATTCAATTATTGTCGATATTTAATATATTATTAAATCAATAATTGAGATGACAAAGTTATTAATATTATTATTTGCAATATTAACGATGTTCAGAAGTTACGCCAAGCGAGGTTTGGTCACCTAATTATGCTACCAATAGGAGAAATCCTTATTGAAAGCCCCTCTTTCCTGAGAACGACACAGTCGATTAATATTGTGAATTATAATAATGATGATAAATGTTGTTAAATATATTGAGGTGTCTTTTTATGAAGTTCTGAAGTTTTATATATATATATATATATATATATATATATATATATATATAAATTTTATTTTATTAGTATTATTAATGTAATAAAACAGAAAAAACTTTTTATATAAAATGTAATATTTTTATAAAGTTATTTGTTTTATTAGACAATAATTAGAATATATTATATTTTATTATGCATAGTGTTTGCATAGTTCTCTCGATAGTATTTTGCATAGTAAAATCTTTTTATATAAAATAAAATACTTTTATAAAGTTATTTATTTTATTAGACAATAATTAGAATATATTATATTTTATTATGCATAGTGTTTGCATAGTGTCTCAGCATAGTATTTGTATAGTAAAATATTTTTATATAAAATGTAATACTTTTATAAAGTTATTTATTTTATTAGACAATAATTAGAATATATTATATTTTATTATGAATAATTGTTTTGCATAGTGCTCGTATAGTATTTGCATAATAAAATCTTTTATATAAAATGTAATACTTTTATAAAGTTATTTGTTTGATTAGACAATAATTAGAATATATTATATTTTATTATGCATAGTATTTACATAGTGCTTGCATAGTGTTTGCATACTAAAATCTTTTTATATAAAACAGAATACTTTTATAAATTTATTCGTTTTATTAGATTATAAATAGAATATATTATATTTTATTTAAAAGATTTTGTTTTATTAGAATATTTTATTTATACTGCATAGTAAATCAATCTGGACCGTTCATGAATTAGTTACTATTCAGTCCATTCTCCTATAAATAGAAGCTCATTCCTTCATTATTTCTTACGAATTCACTGAAACTCTAGAGAGATAAACTATAAAGAGAAAGAAGAAAAGTATTCAACTACTTCACTACTCCTATATCTAGTTTCTTCTAAGGTAAGATGTATTATTTCTTTCATATTCATGAAGAGAACTTCTGGTATTCCATTCTTTATTATTCTGTTGGAATAACCTGTATACGCGGGCTACCCTATACTTGGTGAAATTGTTCTTTATTCCATTCTTTATTATTTTTGTTGGAATAACCTGTCTATGCAAAGTACCGCATACATGGTGAAATTCTTCTATTATTCCATTCTTTATTATTATGTTGAATAACTCAGTATATCAAGTACCGCATACATGGTGAAATTCTTCATTATTCTATTCTTTATTATTACATTGAATATCCTCGCCGGTCGTATTTACGCCTTGACCGGTTCCATTAATTATTATTACGCTGGAATAACATGTCTGCGCGATCTATCGCATGCATGGTGATTTCGTTGTTATTCCATTCGTTATTATTCATTGGAATATCCGCTTGTGCAATTTCTTTGACCGACCGGTTTCGATTCTTTATTATTCTGCCGGAATATCCTCGTGCGTGCGCTTACACAATGACTGGTTCCATTCTTTATTATTCCGTTGGGAATAACTCTGTCTGTCAATCTATATCGCACGCATGGTGAATCCTTCATTATTCCATTCTTTATTATTCTCATTGGAATAACTCGCTCATGTGGATTACCACATGCATGGTGAATGATCCTTTGTATTCCTTATTAAATTATGGAAATGATCTGTATACGTGGATTACCGCATGGCTGGCGAAAATCTATTTGCAATTTCATATGTTCTATTATACTCAGTTGGTTAAAGTTTTAACATCTATACTCCATGAAATTAGTGGAATATCCTTGATATTTTCGCTTCATCCAGTATCTTTTCATGGAAATATTCTTCTGAGCATTCTTGAATTTTACACTACAAAGCAGTATCATGTTGACAATTTGGACGTTATTGAATTCTAGATAAATTAATTCTTGAACTTGTTTTATTGGATTCTTATATCATTGTCATCATCCTTATGCTTATATTATGTTGAAAGTCATCTGTGGCCTGTTGTGCATAGATGGACTTGGTATGATTATGACCGGATTATTCGGTATAATCATGGCCGTAATGTTACAAATGATGTGATAAAAGTCCTCATTGGCCGTAGTGCATTGATGGACGATTGTTGGCATGATCATGACCATTGATGAATACACGAATATCCTTGGCCCGTAGTGCATGGATAATTTGTGTTTGTGATACTAATGAATATCCTTGGTCGTAAAGCGAGGATAATGTGGAATATTTATTAAGTCGAGTCCCGATGATAAAAGTGATGAAAACCTTTTTAAATCATAAAAGATAGTAGATTTTATTCTCTACTTGACTCTTTTAATGGATTGCTTGTTCATTATGCAGCTAAACTTGATGTTTGTTATATTTTATCGGTTTAACATTGTTGAAGACTAATGATAATTTATTCTACATTATCTTAGTCATAATATTTCTTCTTGGGCTAGTTGAGCTCACCCTTTCTTTCACCGTCTCTCTTAAAATGAGAACGTAGGCGGGACTAGTCGGGGAACGGAGTGACGGTCCAGATGATAGCATTAGTAGTCCTCACTATTCTATTAAATAGTGTGACAATAAATATAATGAGGACTCCATTGAGTGTGGATATTGTCTAGATGACAATATTCTTATTAAAATTCTCAGTTTATGTTTTGTCGTATTTTACACGACAACTGTATTATTAAGTTTTATTTGTATATTCAGTACCATTTATCTGGCGACCCAAGATGGGTGATATATACCTAATTTTGGGGGCGTCACAATTGAGACGACAAAGTTATTCATATTATTATTTGCAATATTGACGATATTTAGAAAGTTCTGTCGAGGAGAGGTTTGGTCACCTAACTGCGCGCCAATAAGGAGAAATCCTTATCGGAAAGACCCCCCTTTCCTGGGAATGATTTAGTTGTTAAATACTCCGAGTTATAATGACGAATAAGTTCATGTTGATTAAAGATGAAATTAATATTTTCATTGTGTTGGGATTATTAGTGTTGGTGGAAATCGATATCTATTCTGATAATAATTGATGTCTGGAGGTTATATTGACCAATCGGGTAATTAATCAGATAAATGAGAATTTAATTGCTATTAATTCACATGCTTATAACTATGTGTTCACATGTGTGTACTATTGATTCACATGTATGTATTATTAGGGGAGGTGGAGCAAGATTGATAATACTTGCATGACTAAATTAAAAATGGAGGTATAGATGAAGGTACTATACTATAATTATTTTTTCACATGTATAGAACTATTGATTCACATGAATGTACTATTAATTCACATGATATACTATTAGGGGAGGTGGTGCAAGTTTGACAATACTTGCAGGACTAAATTAAAAATGAAGGAAAAGATGAAGGTATTATACTATAATATTTCGAGCCCCAAAACGTGTAATTATCGAAACTATATTTTCCTATAAATAGAAGCTCATTCTTCCTTCATTCTCACCAATTCGCTAAGACTCACAAGAGCAATTATAGAGAGAGAAGCTATAGAGAGAGAAGCTATAGGGAGAAAGAAGAAGAGAAGTCTGCTACTTCACTATTCCAGTATCCAGTCTTCTTCTGAGGTAAGGGGTATTATTTATTTCATATTCTGAAGAGATATTATTTTTCATATTCGTATGAATATTATTTTCATTCAATATTCATAAAGAATATTATCTTCGTTCAATATTCGTAGGAATATTATCTTCGTTAAATATTCGTTGGAATATTATTTTCGTTCAACAGTTGTAAAGGGATGTTATTTTTGTTCAATATTCACTTGAAATAATATTTTCTTCCATACTTTGTAGTATGCAAGTAATATTATTTCGTTTTAGATTTTGAATTCTAAACTCATTCTGTTGAAGTTTTGGCTTCTATACTCCATGAAATTAGTAGACTATCCTTGATATTTGCGCTTCATCCAGTATCTTTTTATAAAAATATTATTCCGAGCTTTCTTAATAATTATTGATCTTTTCATGACGGAATACTATTTTTGAGTTACTATTTACGGGTTACTATTTACCCGATTACTATTCACTCAAATATTATTCACTCAGATATTTGGGGTACTTTTTATGCCGGAGTACTATTCACGAGTTGCGATTCACGGGTTACTATTCACCCAATTACTATTCACCCAAATATTATTCACTCGGGTATTTGGGGTACTTTTTATGTTGGGGTACTATTCATGAGGTACTATTCCCGAAGTACTACCCATAGGGTAGTATTTACGTGGTATTATTTACCCGAAAAATATATTTCTTTTCTGTCCAAATGATTTTTGGTACACGAATATTATTCTTGAATTTTACTCTACAAAGCAGTATCATGTTAATAATTTGGATATTTTTAAACTCTGGATAAATTTAAAGTCTTTAATATTTATCCTTGATTTCTTTTGATTTGATTTCGTTTGATTAATGCTTATATCATTGTCATCATCCTCATGCTTATATTGTGATGAAAGTCATCTTTGGCTTACGTGCATAGATGGACTGTTGATTGGTATGATTATGACCAAGGATCATTTGGTATAATCATGACCCGTAATGTTACAAATGATGTGGTAAAAGTCCTTATTGGCCCGAAGTGCATTGATGGACAGTTGTTGGTATGATTATGACCAGGGATTATTCGGTATAATCATGAACATTGGTGATTACATGAATATCCTTGACCCGTAGTGCAAAGATGATTCAATGATGTGGTTTATTTATTAAGCTGAGTCTTAACGATAAATTTGATGAAAAACTTTTTAACTTTTAGAAGATAGTAGATATCATGCTCTACTTGATTCTTCTAATGGACTGCTTGTTCCGCTGCAGTTGTTGATCTAAAACTTGTTGTCTATTATAGTCTATCAGTTGTTATACTGTTGAAGGCTAAGGATAATTTATTCTGGATTATCATAGTCATAATATTTCTTACTGGGCTAGTTGAGCTTACCCTTTTCTTTCATTGTTCTCTTCAGGAAATGAGAATATAGTTGGGATGAGTCGGGGAATGGAGTGATGGTCCAGGATAAGTGGTTGTAGTAGTCCTCACTACTCTGTGAAATAGTGTGATAATAATTGTAATGAGGACTTCATTAAGTGTGGATATTGTCTAGAAGACAATATTCGTTTTAAAAACACAACAATGTTTTGTCGTATTTTTACACGACAGTTGTATTAAAGAAGTTTGTATTTGATTTCTGTAGTGTGATATCTGATGACTCAAGATGGCTGATGTATACCTGTTTTGAGGGCGTCACATAATGCCTCCAGATTTTAAGCGTAAAAACGACAACTGCCAACTCTAGATCATGAGTAGGATAATTCCTCTCATATTCTTTGAGTTGTCGTGAGGCATACACTATGACTTTCCCATGTTGCATGAGAACACATCCTAACCCTCTGCTTGAAGCATCAATGTAGATGACAAATCTCTCCGAACCAGATGGTATTATCAGAACAGGTGCTGAAATGAGTCTCCTGTTGAGTTCTTGAAAACTCTTCTCACATTCCTCGCTCCAACTGAATTTTGTATCTTTTCGAATCAGCTAAGTTAACGGAGTGGCGATTCAAGAAAATCCTTCCACGAATCTCCAATAATAACCAGCTAAGCCCAAAAAGCTACGTACTTCGGTCACTGACTTAGGTTGCTCCCAGCTTTGAATTGCTTCAATCTTTGCCGGGTCAATAGATATTCCATGATTTGATATCACGTGCCCAAGGAATGTTACTTCCTCAAGCCAAAAATCGCATTTCTTCAACTTGGCATATAGCTTGTTTTCACGAAGCTTTTGGAGTATCAGCCTCAAGTGTTGCTCATGATCTTCACGGTTTTTGGAGTATATGAGGATGTCATAAATAAAGACGACCATAAAATGATCTAAATATTCCTTAAATACTCGGTTTATCATATCCATGAAGGCAACAGGAGCATTAGTCAATCCAAAAGACATGATTAGGAATTCGTAATACCCGTACCGAGTTTTGAAAGTAGTCTTTGGAATGTCATCAGTTTTAATCTTTAATTGATGATATCCGGAATGAAGATCGATCTTTGAAAAGAATGTGGCACCTTGCAACTAGTCAAACAGGTCATCAATACGAGGTAATGGGTACCTATTTTTAATGGTGACATGATTCAACTCCCGATAGTCAATGTAAAGTCGCATACTCCCATCTTTCTTCTTTCCAAATAGAACAAGAGCACCCCAAGGAGACATGCTAGGACGAATGAAACCGATGTCTAACAGTTCCTGTAGTTGGGTTTTTAACTCCTGAAGTTTAATAGGAGCCATTCGATATGGGGTTTTGGAAAGGGGTTTTGTACCAGGTTCAAGGTCAATATAAAATTCGATTTCATGCTCTGGGGGTAGGCCAAGAAGTTCTTCAGAAAATACATCAAGAAACTTATTAACAATAGAAATATCATTCAAATTTGACATATTTTTGTTTAAATCCATGACATGGGCTAAGAAAGCTTGACATCCATTTTTTAATAAACGAATGGCTTTATGTCTTGATAGGATAGTGATTGACTTTCGTGGTTTGGTTGCTTGAATTCGCATAATAGGTTGGTTAGGAATATGAAAGCTAACAACCTTACGAAAATAATCAATTTTAGCATGATGAGTAGTTAACCAATCAATCCCTAAAATCACATCAAATGCAAGTATTTTCAAAGTGATGAGATCGACAGGTAATGTGAGGGTGCCGATTTAAATTAAACAAGATTTATAAACAGTGGATGTAATGAAGGTTTCTCCCAACATAGTTTCATCAGATAAGTCAAAGTCTAATTTCTCTATAGTCAAATTTAAACGTTGAGCGCAAGAAGGTGAAACAAAACAATGTGTAGAACCGGTATCAAATAAGGTATAGACTTCACAAGAGTTTATGATTAGCTTGCCCGTGATAATTTCGTTTGGGTTCCTCGCTTTTTGGGAGGTCACAAAAAATGCTCTCCCTTGAACTATCGGCTTTGACTTGTCTGGGACGGCCTTTGGTGCCTCCATCCCAGTTTGACTTGACTTCACTACATAACAAAATTGGGCTAGGTGACCTTCTCTCCCGCAATTATAACACGCTTTAGGTTGCTACGTACAGTTTGGGCTGATGTGTCCCTCCCCTCCGCATTTGTACAATACGACTAGTGGCCATTCTCCTTCCTTGAAAATGGGTGTTGGTGCTGCTGTCTTTCCATCATTGTTGAATATAATCATCTTGAAATTTCCATTTCTATTATCTTGGCCATAATTACCACCGAAGTTGTTACCATTACTGGCATGTTGATTTCCTCCATGTTTATTGTCATTGCTTCGATGACTGCTACCACTGGTATTATCGCTTTGTTGGATGCTATCTCTTGGTTGGGTTGACTCATTATCGCGCACCAATAACTGAGCCCTATTCACAACATCTGAATACAAGCAAAGTTTGTTAGAAATGAGGTATTGACGTATTTCGAGTTTCAAACCTCTTAGCAACATCTGCATCATACGTGTCGACGTCAGGATTTTTATTTGCCCCTTTTCTGTTCTTCTTCTTTGGTGATTTCATGTTATGTGAGATTTGTTTGAAAAAATAAGTGAAAAAGGTCCGACATGTATATGTCGATGATTTGACTGTAAGAGTCGCCAGTTTGTGTTTTTAACTGGTTGTACCAATGCAACCGAGAAAAGGTTTGCACATTGACCCAGTGATGTGACACTACTAAATATGTTAGTGAAACCGAGATTCATTTGGGTTCGGGGGCTTAATTATGCGGAGGGAAGGTGTTAGGCACCCCCCGACATCCATGTTACCACGGTGACCGCCACTTTTCAAGAAACTGTTATATGAATATGTGTGTGTGGATTAATGTGCTTTTATTTGGAAGTAGTGCAAGGCCTCGTTCACACCTATATACAAAGGGTTTGAATTTGTATGAAAAATTCAGTTTTAAACATGATATAGAAGTGAGGTTTTGTAAAAGAGGTTTTTCAAACCCTGTGTTCAATAGTAATTGAGACCTTTTCAAACTTCCATTTTATTATTAAATGTTCGTCTTGATTGCTTTTATTTATGAGATGCGAAGCAGCTTCAAGAAAGTAATATATAGCAGTGCCGAACTCCTCATAGGCATGAAAGCCATCTAAGGAAATTCAAACACCGTGAATAATTTACAAGCTGCTTACAGCTGAAAATGTCCATCACGGAAATCGAATCTAGATTCAGTGGACTGAATCTGTGATCACATGATTCCTAAGCTCACATGATGCCACAGTTTATATAAAAACAGTAAGTAGTTATATATATAAAAGTTGTAAATATATATACATACATGATCAACCACCACGAAGCACCTCCATGGGGGATCGAAAATGTAAATATATAAAAACGGTAAATATATATATAGAGACATGATCAACCACCACGAAGCACCTCCATGGGAGATCAGAAATGTAAATAAAGCAATAAATGTGATTAACCACCACGAAGTAAACTCAAGGCGGGACTAAATGTAAATAAAGCAGTAAAAACGATCAACCACCACGAAGTAAACTCCAAAGGAACGAAATGTAAATAAAAGCGGTAAAAAAGGCCACAAAGTAAACTCTAGGCCTAATAGAAAATATAAATATATATATATATATATATATATATATATATATATATATATATATATATATAAGCAAAACGCATACGCATATATATATCAATCTCGGTTAGGTTTATCATTTCAAATGATTTGTCGCTATATATATATATATAAAAGAAGTAAACGCACTGTATATAAAATCCGTGCTCATCGAAAAAAGTTCGACAAAAGTTCATATATATATATATATATATATATATATATATATATATATATATATATATATAAGCAAGTAAACGCTCCAGATGTAAAATCCAGGCTCATCGAATGTAGGTCGACAACAAATTATATATATACATATATATATATATATATATATGGACTAACATTACTGAAGTTATGCCTCGATTGAGCCCGGACTCACGTCCCGAGCGTTTATTTGATTTTATATATATATATATATATATATATATATATATATATATATATATATATATATATATATATATATATACGCATGTGATTGAAAACCATGGACCAAGTTTGGGCCTACACACACAAATACGACTCTCAACGTGTAGAAAAGTGTGTACAAAGATGAAGAGAAAGGCTCTGAAGTGTGTAAGAAGGCTTACAGTGGACTGCCAAAGAAGACTTCTATAACTTTAAATGGATGAACACTCGGCTCCTATCGGTAAAAAATATGACAGACTATAATCTCACAAGTGTTTAAAAAGAGAAAGCACTCAGTTTATAATGTGTACAGAGAAAATTGGACAGGGCTTCCTCGTCGTTTCTCTTGCAAATATGGCCACCCCAAGCCCTCTATTTACAGATAGGGGAGCCGCAGGTGTACCTACGGCAGCAACAGGTGTACTTGCGGTTGCCCGGGGTGCCCCAGGAAACGTTGTGAGACCCCAGATTTTATAATAAAGATTTAAATTTTTCGAAATATTTTTTTTTTGAATATTATGGTGTGGATTTGATAGAATGTTGTAGTTGTGGGTAATATTTATAAATTTTGCAAAGTAAGCAAGTGGTTATATAATATTCGATTGGTCGGAGCATATTCGTTTTAACAGGGAATATTCGTATAACGGCACAATCATTGGTGGACCCCATAACGGAAGTATTGTCGTAGTAAGAAAACGACAGAATTATCTTTTATTAAAAATAACGGCGAAAGTGTTACCGTTAAAACTATTGAACTACCCGGTAGTAAAAGTACAGTAATACGCATGGTTGCATAGTAGCACACAGTATTGATAATTGATGCTTACGTGAGAAGTCACTCAGTTATATTCAATTATTGCTACAGTAATTGTTGCATCATATCTCTCATATTATTGATTCAATTATTGTCACAGTATCATCTGCATAATATGATATATTATTAAATCAATAATTGAGATGACAAAGTTATTCATATTATTAAATTGTAATATTTTCAATGTCTAGAAGTTCTGTCAATGAGAGGTTTGGTCATCTAATTGTGCGCCAATAAGGAAAAATCCTTATCGGAAAGCCCCCTCTTTCCTGGGAACGACCTGATTGTTAAATAGTGTGAGTTATAATATTAATGATGAATAAGTTTGTGTTAATTAAAGATGAAATTGATAGTTCCATTGTGTTGGAATTATTAGTGTTAGTGGAAATCGACATTTATTTTGATATTAATTGATCTCTGGAAGTTATATTGACCAGTCGGTCAATTAATCGGATAAATGAGTAATTAATTACTATTAATTCACATGATTATAACTATTTGTTCACATGTGTGTACTATTGATTCACATTCTTGTACTATTAGGGGAGTTGGTGCAAGATTGATAATACTTGCATGACTAATTTAAAAATGGAGGTATAGATGGAGGTACTATACTGTAATTCATATTTTGACATGATTATAACTATTGATTCACATGATTGAACTATTGATTCGCATGATTGAACTATTGATTCACATTATTTACTATTAGGGGAGGTGGTGCAAGTTTGGTAGTACTTGCAGGACTAAATTAAAAATGAAAGAAAAGTTGAAGGTATTGTACTGTAATATTTGACCAATTCACTAAAGCTTTAGAGCAATTATTATAGAGAGAAATTATAGAGAGAAAGAAGAAGAGAAGTCTGCTACCTCACTATTCAAATATCCAGTTTCTTCTAAGGTAAGGGGTATTATTCCTTCGTATTCATGAAGAGAGTTATTTTCTTTTAATACTCGTAAGGGTTGTTATTCCATTCTTTATTATTATGTTGGAATAACTTTGTCATCTGCAAGTACCGCATACATGGTGAAATTCTTCTATTATTCCGTTCTTTATTATTCTCGTTGGAATAACTTTTATGCATGGCCTCATCGCATGCACGGTGAATTCTGTTGTTATTCCATTCTTTATTATTCGCTTGGAATATCCTATATGTGCGGATTATGCATGGCTGGTTCCATTCTTTATTATTACTCGTTAGAATAACTCGTTCTGCATCGGATCTATCGCATGCACCTCGTGAATTCTTTTGTTATTCCATTCTTTATTATTACATTGGAATAACCTTTCTATGTGAATTACTGGCATGCATGGTGAATGATCCTTCGTATTCATTCTTTATTAAATTATGGAAATGATCCATCTATGTGGATTACCGCATGGCGGTGAAAAAATCCATTTGCGATTTAAGTATATTCTATTATACTAAATGTTCGAGATATCATTTTTTTGTACTCGCCATGAAATATCATTTTCTTTGGTATTTTTCTTTTACGAGTTACTATTCATGGGTTACTCTTCACCCGGTTACTATTTACTCTAGTATTATTCACTCGGGTATTCGGGGCACTTTTCTTGTCGGAGTACTATTCACGAGTTACTATTCACGGGTTACTATTCACCCAATTACTATTCACTCGTGTATTTGGGGTACTTTTCATGTCGGGGTAGTATTCCTGAAGTACTATTCACAGGGTACTATTTACTCAAAAAATATATTTCTTTTCTGTCCAAATTATTTTTTGTACATGAATATTATTCTTGAATTTTACTCTACAAAGCAGTATCATGTTGATAATTTGGATATTTTTAAACTCTGGATAAATTTAAAGTCTTTAATATTTAACCTTGATTTCGTTTGATTATTGCTTATATCATTGTCATCATCCTCATGCTTATATTGTGATGAAAGTCATCTTTGGGTTACGTGTATAGATGGACTTGGTATGATTATGACCAGGGATTATTCAATATAATCATGACCGTAATGTAACGAATGATATGGTAAAAGTCCTCATTGGCCTGTAGTTCATTGATGGACAGTTGTTGGTATGATTATGATCAGGGATTATTCGGTATAATCATGACCATTGATGATTACATGAATATCCTTGGTCATAGTGCATGGATGATTCGATTTTATTTATTAAGCTGAGTCTCAGTGATAAAGTTGATGAAAAACTTTTTAAATCATAGAAGATAGTAAATTTTATTCTATAGTTGACTCTTCTAATGGATTTCTTATTTCGCTGCAGTTGTTGATCTAAAACTTGTTGTCTATTGTATTCTATCAGTTGTTATACTGTTGAAGGCTAAGGATAATTTATTCTGCATTATCTTAGTCATAATATTTTTTACTGGGCTAGTTGAGCCCACCCTTTCTTTCATTGTTCTCTTTAGGAAATTAGAATATAGCTAGGACGAGTCGGGGAATATAGTGATGGTCCAGGATAAATGGCTTTAGTAGTCCTCACTATTCTACGGAATAATGTGATAATAATGTAATGAGGACACCATTGAGTGTGGATATTGTCTAGATGACAATATTCTTGTTTAAACTCTCAGCTATGTTTTGTCGTATGTTACACGACTGTTGTATAATTAAGTTATATTTGAATTTTGTACCATGTATTTGGCGACTCAAGATGGGTGATGTATACCTGTTTTGGGGGCGTCACAGTTGGTATCAAAGCTTAGGTATATGATCCCTGGCTGAGATGTGAGACAAGAACTAGGAGGGAGAGATAGGAATTCCTTATTAGTATGACCTACCTAAGTTTATTTGGTATTTAATTGGTCGGTCAAAGTATAGGGATAATTTGTGATATGATAATTAACCCTTGTTTTGTGGCAGTATTTAAAAATGGCATCTGAAAAATGTTGAGATAAGCAATGAAGCACATGAGACCGTTGAGTCACCACAGATTAATACCCAGGATAATGTGCAACATGAAGACAATAATCCTCAGGTAAACAACAATGATCAAATGATGAACGATGGGATGTTCAGAGGTTTTATGAAATTCATACAACATTAGGCGAAGGTGGTTCCTGTCCAAAATGCAGGTAGAAACACTGACAACACTCGGACGGTCACCGCTAAGCTGTTCAAGGAGCTGGGACCACCGGAGTTTTTTGGAGAGCCAAAACCACTTAAGGCAGAGACGTGGATAAAGCAGATCAACAAGATATTTGATGTCTTGGGATGGTCCGAGGAGCAAATGGTTCCCTTTTCCACCTTCATGTTGCGAGCAGAGGCAGATTATGGGTGGGAATCTGTAAAGCGTACTCTGCGGCACTGAAGATGTTTTGGGAGAAGTTCCAAGAACTGTTCAACGATAAGTACTTTCCTGAAAGTATTCGTCACATGAAGGAGGTAGAGTTCATTAAGCTTGAGCAAAACAATATGACCGTGGCGCAGTACGAAGCTAAGTTTACCGAGTTATCTCGGTTTACATCCCACTTGGTTGAAAATGAGGAGAGAATGACGCGGATGTTTCTAAGAGATTTGAAACCCGAGATACGTCAATACCTTATCTCTCATAAATTGTGTTTGTATTCAGATGTTGTAAATAGGGCTTAGTTATTGGAGCGCGATAATAAGTCAACCCAACTAAGAGAGAGCAGCCGACAAGTCGATAATATCAGTGGTAGCAGTCATCGAAGCGGTGACAACAAACGTGGAGGGAATCAACATACGAAGAATAGTAACCACTTCGGTGGTAATCATGGCCAAGATAACAGGAGTGGAAATTTCAAGAAGAGAAGGTTCAACAATGATGGAAAGACAACAACACCAACACCCATTTTCAAGGAGGGAGAATGACCACCAATTGTATGCTTCAAATGCGGAGGGGAGGGACATATCAGTCCAAACTGCGTGATGCAGTCCAAAGCATGTTACAATTGTGGAAAAAAAGGTCACCTAGCCCAATTTTGTCATGCACCAAAGTTAAGTCCAGCTGGGACGGTTGCACCAAAGGCAGATACGGACAAAACAAAGTCGGTAGTTTCAGAAAGAGCATTTTTCGCGACTTCTCAAAAAGCGAGTGACCCGAACGAAGTTAGCACAGGTTAGTTAATTATAAATTCTTGCGATGTCTATACCTTATCAGATATCGGTTCTACCCATTCTTTTATCTCTTTTACTTGCGCTCAACATTTAAATTTAACTCCAGAGAAAGTAGACTTTGACTTATCGGTTGAAACTCCGTTGGGAGAAACCTTCATTACATCCACTGTTTATAAGTCTTGTTTGATTCAAATCGGTAACCGCACATTACCTGTCGATCATATTTCTTTAAAAATACTTGCATTTGATGTGATTTTAGGGATTTATTGGTTAACTACTCATCAAGCTTCTCGTAAGGTTGTTAGCTTTTATATTCCTAAACAACTTGTTATGCGAATTCAAGCAACCAAACTACTAAAGTCAATCACTGTCATATCAAGCCACAAGTAAAGAGCCCCGAGCCTTTCGCTGGTGACTTCCTTGTGTGGAAGGCACCGAAGCTAAACTATCCGTAGGGGACGTTGTGAATGATGATGGCAAGTTGATAGGTATCAATGTGACGTACTATCCAAGTCTTGGATGAGAGTCACAATTTTGAATGATATTTCTATTTTTAACAAATTTCCTGACGTATTCTTGAAGAACTTCCTAGCCTACACCTAGAGCGTGAAATCGAATTTTGTATTGACCTCAGTACAAAACCCATTTCTAAAACCCATTAATATTTCTTCACTTAGAACGAACGTATTATGAGCCAAAGATGTTGGCTCCAGCTGTTGAAGATTACGACTATACCATTCAATATCATCGTGGAAGAGCGAACGTGGTAGCTGATGCGTTGAGTAGAAGATCGTATGTGTTTACGAGTGCGATGTTGTTAACACAAAAACCCATTTTGTATAACTTACAAATGATGAAGATAGAGTTAAAGACTCTAGGGAGCCACGTAAAGATAATGAATATATGATTAGAATCGACTTTAATCGATAAAGTTAAAGCCGCTCAAGCTACATACTCAGAGCTGATGAATGTGAAGAAGAAGGTTCAAGAGGGCATTATTCTAGAAGCAAGACTCGATGAAGAGAAGAAATCTCAAACCTTGATTTAATTGGCCCATTTTAAATCCTCAATCGAGTAAGAACTGTGGCCTATAGACTCGTTTTACCGCTAAGTATTTCGCTTGTTCATAACGTTTTTCACGTATCGTTGTTAGTAAAAACTTAGTCTTGGGGGACTTTGGAGCCAAATTTTAGAATAATTAATGAATCTAAAAAATTATGAAATCATGGGGGGTTTTATAGAGCATGTTACAAGCTTTCCATAGCCTCGAAAACGGACTAATTCCGATAACGGATGAAGAAGTTATGAAGATTTGAAGTATGTGTGTCAAAAGTTACAAAATCTGGAAAATTGGAGTTAAGTGCCAAAGGTCGAGCACCTAGGCACTAGGCTCAGTGCTTAGAATCTGTTCTTGGGCTCCTAGGCACTTGCCCAAGGCCAAATTTGGGCACCTAGGCGCTGGTCAAGTGTTAAGCAAAAATCTGTCCGGACGTCCTTTAGTAAATTGGGCATAAGTTTTTCATACAAACTCCGATTGAGGTGATTCAGGATGATTCGAAAAGATAACGAGTAGACCTAAAATTTTCATTCTTTATATTTTGAGATATGAGGTGGGTATCAAGGACTAAAATAGCTATTTTAGGGGCTGATGTGCATTCAAAGGCAATCGGAGGACATCGGGCATGCACGTATGCAACGTGTAATGTTTTCGACGATAAAGGTATTCAAGGTATCCTCACCTCTTCGGCATACCAGGTACGTACGTAAATTTCGAGGGTGAAATTTCATAAGGAGGGGAGATTGTGAGACCCCAGATTTTATGAATAAAGATTTAAATTTCTCGAAATATTGTTTTTGAATATTATGGTGTTGATTTGATATAATGTTATAGTTGTGGGTAATATTTACAAATTTTGCAAAGTAAAAAAGTGGTTATATAATATTTGATTGGTCGAAGAATATTCATTTTAATAGGGAATATTCATACGACGGCACAATTATTGGTGGACCCCACAACGGAAGTATTGTCGTAGTAAGAAAATGACAGAATTATCTTTTATTAAAAATAACGGTGAAAGTGTTACCGTTAAAACTGTTGAACTACTCTTAGTAGTAAAAAGTGCGATGTCTGGCGTTGGTTGCAAAGTAGCACCTTTGTATTAATTAATGATGCTTACGTTAGAAGTCACTCAATTATATTCAATTATTGCTACAGTAATTGCTGCATCATATCTCTCATATTATTGATTCAATTATTATCACAGTATCATCTGCATAATATGATATATTATTAAATCAATAATTGGGACGACAAAGTTATTCATATTATTAAATTATAATATTTACAATGTCTAGAAGTTATGTCAAGGAGAGGTTTGGTCATCTAATTGGGCGCCAATAAGGAAAAATCCTTATCGTAAAGCCCCCTCTTTCCTGAGAACGACCTGGTTGTTAAATATTATGAGTTATAATATTAATGATGAATAAGTTCGTGTTGATTAAAGATGAAATTGATAGTTCCATTGTGTTGGAATTATTAGTGTTAGTGGAAATCGACATTTATTTTGATATTAATTGATCTCTGGAAGTTATATTGACCAGTCGGTCAATTAATCAGATAAATGAGTAATTAATTACTATTAATTCACATGATTATAACTATTTGTTCACATGTGTGTACTATTGATTCACATTCTTGTACTATTAGGGGAGTTGGTGCAAGATTGATAATACTTGCATGACTAAGTTAAAAATGGAGGTATAGATGGAGGTACTATACTGTAATTCATATTTTCACATGATTATAACTATTGATTCACATGATTGAACTATTGATTCACATTATTTACTATTAGGGGAGGTGGTGCAAGTTTGATACTACTTGCAGGACTAAATTAAAAATTAAAGAAAAGTTGAAGGTATTGTACTATAATATTTCGAGCCCCAAAACGTGCAATTATCGAAACTATATTTTTTTATAAATAGAAGCTCATTCTTCCTTCATTTCTCACCAATTCATTAAAGCTTTAGAGCAACCATTATAGAGAGAAATTATAGAGAGAAAGAAGAAGAGAAGTCTGCTACCTCACTATTTCAATATCCAGTTTCTTCTAAGGTAAGGGGTATTATTCCTTCGTATTCATGAAGAGAGTTATTTACTTTCAATACTCGTAAGGGTTGTTATTCCATTCTTTATTATTATGTTGGAATAACTTGTCTATGCGAAGTACCGCATACATGGTGAAATTCTTTTATTATTCCATTCTTTATTATTCAGTTGGAATAACATATACATGCTTTATCTATCGCATGCCTGGTGAATTCTGTTGTTATTTCATTCTTTATTATTCTGTTGGAAAATCTTGTCTGTGCGAATTATGCATGACCTGGTTCCATTCTTTATTATTATGTTGGAATATCCTGTCTGTGCGGATTACGCATGACCTGGTTCCATTCTTTATTATTCTGTTGGAATAACCTGTCTGTGCGGTCAATCGCATGCCTGGTGAATTCTTTTGTTATTCCGTTCTTTATTATTCTATTGGAATAACCTGTCTATGTGGATTACCGCATGCATGGTGAATGATCCTTCGTATTCATTCTTTATTAAATTGTGGAAATGTTCTGTCTACGCGGATTACCACATGGCGGGTGAAAATCCATTTGCAGTTTCGTATATTCTATTATACTCGTCTGAGATATTATTTCTTTTGTACTCGTCATAAAATATCATTTTCTTTGGTATTTTCTTTTACGAGTTACTATTCACAGGTTACTATTCACCCGGTTACTATTCACTCTAGTATTATTCACTTGGGTATTCGGAGCACTTTTCTTGACAGAGTACTATTCACGAGTTATTATTCATGGGTTACTATTCACCCAATTACTATTCACCCAAATATTATTCACTCGGGTATTTGGGGTACTTTTCATGTCGGGGTACTATTCCCGAAGTATTATTCATAGGGTACTATTCATGGGGTACTATTTACCCGAATATTATTCTTGAATTTTACTCTACAAAGCAGTATCATGTTGACAATTTGGATATTTTTAAACTCTAGATAAATTTAAAGTCTTTAATATTTATCCTTGATTTCGTTGAATTTGATTTCGTTTGATTATTGCTTATATCATTGTCATCATCCTCATGCTTATATTGTGATGAAAGTCATCTTTGGGTTATGTGCATAGATGGACTTGGTATGATTATAACTAGGGATTATTCGGTATAATCATGACCGTAATGTAACGAATGACGTGGTAAAAGTCCTCATTGGCCTATAGTTCATTGATGGACAGTTATTGGTATGATTATGACCAGGGATTGTTCGGTATAATCATGACCATTGATGATTACATGAATATCATTGGTCGTGGTGCAGGGATGATTCAATTTTATTAATTAAGTTGAGTCCCAGCGATAAAGTTGATGAAAAACTTTTTAAATCATAGAAGATAGTAGATTTTATTCTATAGTTGATTCTTCTAATGGATTGCTTATTTCGCTGTAGTTGTTGATCTAAAACTTGTTGTCTATTGTATTCTATCAGTTGTTATACTGTTGAATGCTAAGGATAATTTATTTTACATTATCTTAGTCATAATATTTCTTACTGGGCTAGTTGAGCTCACCCTTTCTTTCATTATTTTCTTCAAGAAATGAGAATATAGCTGGGACGAGTCGGGGAATGGAGTGATGGTCCAGGATAAATGGCTTTAGTAGTCCTCACTATTCTACGGAATAATGTGATAATAATTGTAATGAGGACACCATTGAGTGTGGATATTGTCTAGATGACAATATTCTTGTTTAAACTCTCAGCTATGTTTTGTCGTATGTTACACGACTGTTATATAATTAAGTTGTATTTGAATTCTGTTCCATGTATTTGGCGACTCAAGATGGGTGATGTATACCTTTTTTGGGGGCGTCACAAACGTGGGTCCCGCCATCTCGAAGTACGTGCACTCGGACAACGCATTGTTCACTCGAACCTTTATAACTTTCAATCCGGGAGTTCGATAGAAGCGTGCCATAGCATTCCGCATAGCTCTTTCCGAGAGCTATGCAATGACATAGGATTTTCCTTTTTTTGATTATGGAAATATGGGTCCAAGACCGAAATAGCATTTCTGGGTCTCCGTCAGGCAGTCCATTGAGCTGTTTTGTGTAGTTTGTGCTCGAAAGTTGAGATATGGTTCTTGTGAGACTTCGTTTGAAGCAATATAAGTTGAGATGAGTTTATTTAATTTGAGTTAAAGTTGAGTTGGCAAAATGACCATTTTGCCCCTCCTGGGGTTATCTACGATTTTCGCACAGTTGTAGCAGTCTTTTCTCAGGGTTATCTCTGAGATCGCTATTCTGTTGACTCTGAATGTCCTCAGGGTTATCTCTGAGGTTGAATTTATTTCCTGTGGTTATATCCAGGCTTTGCACTTGATCCCCCATGGTTGGAACTGATTTTCCCACGGTTATCTTTGGGGTTAGAAACTGATTTCCCGGGGTATTTTTGGGGTTGGAAATTGGATCTCTCGGGGCTATTTCTGGGGTTGGAAATGATGTTGTGGTCCTCAAGGGTTATCTCTGGAATGTGAAAAAGACGTTTTTGTCCTCCTGCATAGTTAGTAATAGGAAAACAAAATTTTGAGTGTCTACAGATGCCCCTCTTTATAATGTTCATGCAATGCAATGGAATGGACATGATAAAGATTAGTAGACACTTGAAATATGATAAGGTATTTTTAATGATGCAAATCTCCATGTAATGAATGTTCTGATGAATGTTAAAATGTTTTCGCAAATCGCAGTTCGCAAATCGCACATCGCATTTTGCACTTCTCTTTTCGCATTTGGCCAATTACACTTCGCAAATCATAATGGAATGAATGTTATGATGAATGTTAAAATGTTTTCGCAAGTCGCTTTACCTTTACCGGGGATTACTGATGCCTATGCTGGTGTTGACTATAACGGTATGGCCTTTTGTCGGTGTCGCTGATGTCTATTTGATGAAGAGAAATTAAGATGTTTTCTACATCTCTACTAGGGATGATGTTCTAAGGTCACCGGACCTTCCCGATGTATACGCTTGGTAGTTTACAATGGTGCCTACCCTGATGGAAGTTTAATAACAGATCTACCCTACTGGTAGTTGAATACGCTGACATAACTAAACTGTTTCAGTTCCCACTCGAACGTTGATATACAAAGCTTTCATCACTGAACTGTATTGATGTTGCACTGAATTGATGTCAATGGTTTTGAATACTAGATCTTTCGATAACTTCCCTGAAGTAAGATTCAAAGGTTTGCTTCACCAGACTTTGCCTGATGTTACGCTTGATAGAGATGTACGTTGATGTAGCACATTTGCACATGTGCAGATCATACATGATGTGATGATCTAGGATTTCTTAGGAGTCTATCATCCTAGGTTGATGCAGATTGTAAATTGTATGGAGTAGAATTTTTTCTCACCTCTTTTCGCTGTTGGGTGCTTGTGCCCCATTTCCTTGAGCGTTTGATTCGCAACCCGGCTGAACTGATGACCTGAATACCGCTGATATCCCTGGAAGGTGCAGCTCATTCTTTCACTACCCATATTTGAACTTCTGTGTAGAGGTCTCGACTTGTGAGAATTTGACGTCGGTTGGCACATTTGATGATGAGGACTTAATTCGCTAGACCTTTCATCGTTGGCCTTCTACTGCTGAGTTAAGAACTTTTTTGAGAATTTTCCCCTTCTTTCATAGGGGCACGCTTATGTTGCCATGATTTCTTTGCAGGAGTTCTCCCCTTTCTTTTGATGAGAGGCTTGAACCCGCCTTAAACTCCTTCCATTTCCTGGAAGTGGAAAATGCCCCAATCTTTTCGCATGTTGTTGTCGGGGATTCATATGAGAAACTCTCTTTGTTGACCAAATCGTGAGTGAATAATATCTGAATCGCCAGTGAGATGATATGAGGGAAGATTTGATGATGATGTACAAAGCTAATGGTGCTGACTGGTGCATTTTCCTCTTTAGGATGGTTGATAAATGCCCCAGTGTTGAGTTGTCGTGGTTTCCGAGATTGCCCGTCTTGTTGTAAGGGTCCTAATATTGGGTTGTTGCCAATGTTAAAATTGCTCTAGCCTTGCTTGTTGTCTGGGATAGTTTCTTGGATAGGATACTGAGATCGTAAGAGGCTTTTACCTCTGTACTAGATGGTGAACAGGTAGTGGATTTGGGCTTTGATGCCCTCAATCATTGTTCCTGACTTGTTCGCGCAATTGGCTTTAATGGTTTTCTTCTAATTTGATGAAGACTTGTGATTGAGGGTGTCAGCTCTTTGAAGGTCCTCGTTGCTGGTTACCTTAGTGTATAGCTGTTTCTTCCTTTCCAGGATTTTTTTGCCAAAATTGATGGAATGACATTGAAGTGTTGTTGGGTCTTCTCGATATAGGTCGCTGACTTGGAGGGTTGTTCTTTTGAGCGTCAAATTGCACCACTAATGGCTACCTACGTACTCCCATTGATGAGGGGAGATCAGGTCCGCGTAGTTCGAACTTGATAAGATAAACAGTTTGAGAAGTGTTTGTTTGGGGTTTTTGGGTTTTTGTAGAGGTTAAACCACACCGTGAATGGCTGCCTACATACTCCCATTGATGAGGGGAGATCAGGTCTTTTGTAGTTCAGGCCTGGTGTAAGAGGTTCAACGCTGTAAGGGTGTAGAAATGTTTTTATTGTTTTTGTTTTGTAGAGAAGGGTGTAGAAATATTTTTGTTATTTTTTATTTTATTTCAACTGGACCATATAAGATGGTTGCCTACGTACTCCCGGGTATCAGGGAGATCAGGTCGACATAGTTCGCCCTATGATTTAAAACCTGACTGACTTAATTTTTGATTTTTCTCTCTTTTTTTTCTTTTTTCCTTCTTTTCTTCATTTTTTTCTTTTTTTTCTTTTTTTTTCTTTTTTTTTTTCTTTTTTTTCCAAATATTTACACGCATGGAAAATAAAAGGCATACTACGAAGAAAGTGATACTGTCCCAAAATCTTCTGGAACTTGCAACTTTATCCCCTGGATCTACATCCTCTTAGCTAGTTGAGGCCTGATAGTCCAGTTGTCAGTGGTTATGTTGCCTTCAAGGCCCGAGATAGAGGTTACTTCTTGGTTCTGAATGTCTTCACTTATAGCCATAACTTAATCGCTTCCTGATTCAATACTTCCCTCGGGGATGCTCATACTAAACCCCTCGCAAAAAGTGATGAACTCTGGATTCTTTGATGGGTTGGTTTCCCGATAACCTCATCACCTTTTCCTTCATATGTTCCTTCACCTTTTTCTTGGGCTTGAGAGGATTCGACCATGAAATCTCCCTCTAACTGTTGTCGCATTTCTTGCAAGGAACTTTTTTTTTTTGCTTTTTCTTCCTTGGAAAAGATTAGTATTTCCTCCACATCATCCAAGGTTATAAGATCTGGAATGTGGTTGCTATCTTTGGATCACAAGATGTTGGATGTTGGCGGAGGAATCTCCTTTGGGGATTCCCTTGTCTCCTCTGTCATTTCCTGCGTTAGGATCATTCCATCTTGTGTTCTGCCAGGATTATCGCTCATAGCCGTCACCTTATCTGAACTGCCTATCTCAAGTGGACATCTTAAACTTTTTATTTCCTTTTTGCCTTTTTTGGTCATGGAGAATTCTATCTCCAGCTCTCCATTTTCAATTAGATCCTGGATTTTATGTCGTAAAGACCAGCATTCCTCAGTCGTATGTCCAAGTGAGTTAGAATGGTAGAGACATATCTTGGTGGAATCATAACTCTTTATCTTGGGATTTATAGGAGGCAGCAACTCAGTAATCCTTCCTTCGCTTATCAGAAAGTGTAGCATTTCTTCATTGGATTTGCTTAGAGGGGTGAATTTTCGGGCTCTTATGGAGGTTGTTTGATCTTTATTCTTTGAGAATTCGCATTGCACTAAGCGATTTTTTCATTGGCGAGGTCTTCTAGCAATTTTATCATCCCCCTTTTCTTGGCCTTCTGATAGTTGAGTGAAAAACTGCCTTGTATCCTGATGTTGGCGCAATATCAGTTTAGCTAGCAGATTTACTTGATTCTGGATTGTCTCGAATTTTTGCATTACTATCATACCCTCCTCTGAGTTTTCCCACTTTAGGACATTTGATCTGTGCCTTTGGGGGTATTCCTCTATCCTTCGTATGTACTTACGATTTGGATACATTTCAGCGCTTCCTGACCCGATCATATTTAATTCCTCCGTATCATGTTGCATCGGAAGGTTGGTGTTGACATTTTGTTGGTCAGGTTGTTGGACCACAATACTTCCACTTTCGATCAGATTCTGAATTTTATGCTTTAAGGACCAACAATCTTGTGTATCGTGTCCTGGAGACCCTGAGTGGTAAGCACATCTTTGGCTTGGATTGTATCTTTTGCTCCCTGGTTCCAAAGGTGGAGCTAGTTCGGTAATTTTCTTATGATCCATCAATATCGCCAATAAATTTTCAAGAGAATCGCCTAGTGGAGTGAACACCCGATTTTTCGTTCTCTCAAAATTTCTTTTCCTGTCCTGAAATTGGTTAAATGCAGTATGTTATTGAAATGGCAGATTGTCTCACTTTTTCTAAATAGGGGGACTGTAGGTTGGTTTACTAGCTTGCCTTTATACAACAAGGAATACATCTTCAATGCCTTTATCAGGTACACCCTTGGGATCGCTCGCATACTTTCCAGTCTGTATATGCTTAGCGACTACTTCCAAGGCAGTGAAGTCTTTAATCTTGCCTGCCTTCAGGCCCATCTCTGCCATTTCACCGTTTTTGATCATTTCCAAGAATGGCTTTCCTATGCCTACTAGGATCCTCTCATAGTAAGGAGCCTCTTGGATATCAATCAACGTCATTACCATCTCAGTTTCCATCATGGATGGAATGGCTTGCGCTGCTAGATGTCTCCACCTCTAGGCATATTCTCGGAAAGATTCAGTACTTTTCTTTTTGACTTTAGTCACTTGGTATTGATCCGGTTCCATTTGTGACTGAAAACTATACTGATTTAGAAAGGCATGGGCCAATTCTTCCCAGTTGTGAATTTTGGTATTGTCAAGTCGGGCATACTAGGCTTTAGCCTCTCCAGTGAGACTCTTTTGAAAAATGTTGCATTCTGAGGCTTTCATCTTCAGCATAAGACCCCAGTTCGCCAATGTACACTTTCAGGTATGTATAGGGATTGCCTGCCCCATTGTACTTTTTTAACTCTCGGACTTTGAATTTGTCAGGATATCGAGCCCCTGGGAATATGCACAGATCTGAATAGTTGACATTTCCGTAGTTTCCAGTCCCTTTGATTGACTAGATGGTTTCCTCCATTTGTTGGACTTTCTTTCTAATATCCCCAATTTCTCAATCATCCCTGAGATTTGTGATTTCTTTATTGGAATGAGGTTTAGGTATCTGGGTTTCCATCTTTTTGCTAATACCCCGACTGTCCCCCGGTATGGATGACTCTGGTTGAGTAGGCATTGTTTGGCCCCGGATTCCTCCTCCATGTGCAGAGGATTTCGTGTGGTTGGGTATTTGTGTACCATTAGTGGATTGGTGTAGTTCTTTGAGCATAACAGCCAACTCTATAATTTGATAGCTTAATCTTTCGAACTCCTCGTGAGAGACAGGAATAGGATAAGGCTGGGCACTTTTAGCCATGTCTGACTGTGGGCTTAATGCCCTTTTCGACTTCGAACAGGAAACATGATCAATTGCTTCCCTAAAAAAAAGTTATGTAGTTTAGTCTTAGGGAATGTGTAAATATTTACATGCTATGTGATGTATCCGTTTTAGGAATATTATCCTGCAAAACGGATGTTAGCTGTTTACAATACAGGATAATATTACATATGCATGTACACATATTTCTTCATATTTCCCATTACAATAAGATTGATATGGAATGATATTACAAGTAAATGCTTTTACAAGTAATTTGAAAATGGGGAGTATGAAGAGACTTTCCTTCGCAGTTGGTTTATCAGAGGCTGACCTATCTTAGGTTTACTCTCATGGCTTTTTGGCATGAAGGTTCCTAGATCATCGCAGTTTACTTGATGGGAAGTTAATCTGGTCTTTCAACTGAAGCGATTATGGGTGGTGCCTTTCCTGAGCCTCATTGGAATTAGTCTCCCTACGTGTCCAGTAATCAAACACCGACAAGATAGCCCCCTGGTGTAGGAACCACACAACATACATTCACATACAACGTGTCTCACCATTTATGAAAATGATGACATGTGCGAAGCATTAATATCACAAGCAGATATATTATAAAGCATTAAGCGCAGTAAATACATGCATTCGTACACATTCATTAAAAAATGTAAATGCAACATCCACACACAAGCATATAACAGTTTTAAAAAGTTTGTAATAGCGGCTTAAGCCTTCTTACTAGCATCCTCGGCAGAGTCGCCACCTGTCGACATTGGGATTTTTATTTGTCCCTTTTATGTTCTTGTTCTTTAGTGTTCTCATGTTATGTGAGATTTGTTTGAAAAAACAAGTGAAAAAGGTCCGACATGTATATGTCGACAATTTGACTGTAAGAGTCGCCAGTTGGTGTTTTAAACTGGTTACACCAACGCAACCGAGAAAAGGTTTGCACAATGACCCAGTGACGTGACACTACTAAACAGGTCTGTGAAACCAAGATTCATTTGGGTTCGGGGGCTTGATTATGCGGAGGGAAGGTTTTAGGCACCCCTCGACATCTGTGTTACCACGGTGACCGCCACTTTTCAAGAAACTGTTATATGAATGTGTGTGTGTGTGTATGTGTGTGTGTGTGTGGATCAATGTGCTATTATTTGGAAGTAGTGCAAGGCCTCGTTCGCACCTATATACAAAGGGTTTGAATTTATATGAAAAATTCAGTTTTAAACATGATATAGCAGTGAGGTTTTGTAAAAGAGATTTTTCAAACCCTGTGCTCAATAGTAATTAAGACATTTTCATACTTCCATTTTATTATTAAATGTTCGGCTTGGTTGCTTTTATTTTTGAGATGTAAAGCATCTTTGAGAGAGTAATATATAGCAGTGCCGAACTCCTCATGGGCATGAAAGCCATCTAAGGAAATTCAAACACCATGAATAATTTACAAGCTACTTATAGCTGAAAATGTCCATCACGGGAATCGAATCTAGATTTAGTGGACTGAATCTGTGATCACATGATTCCTAGGCTCACATGATGTCGCAGTTTATATAAAAAGCGATGGCGAGTTATATATAATGTCAGAAATATATATATACAGACATGATCAACCACCACGAAGCACCTGCATGGTGGATCAGAAATGTAAATATATAAAAGCGGTAAATATATGTATAGAGACATGATCAATCACCACAAAGCACCTATATGGGGGATCAAAAATGTAAATAAATCAATAAATGCGATCAACCGCCACGAAGGAAACTCAAGGCGGGACTAAATGTAAATAAAGTAGTAAAAACGATCAACCACCACGAAGTAAACTCTAGGCGGAACGGAATGTAAATAAAGCAGTAAAAGGCCACGAAGTAAACTCCAGGTCTGACAAAAATGTAAATATATATATATATATATAAAAGCGGTAAACACACAAGATATATATCGATCCTGGCTCGGTTTATCATTTTAGCGATTTGTAGCTATATATATATATATATATATATATATATATATATAGTAAACGCATCAATATAAAGTCCAGCTCATTGAACAAAGTTCACAACAGTTCACACACACACACACACACACACACACACACACACACACACACACACATATATATATATATATATATATATATATATATATATATATATATATATATAAGCTTAAACACACAAGATATATATCGATCCTGGTTCTCGGTTTATCATTTTAGCGATTTGTAGCTATATATATATATATAAGCAAGTAAACGCTCCAGATGTAAAATCCAGGCTCATCGAATAGAGTTCAACAACAGTTCATATATATAGGTATATATATATATATATATATAAGCAAATAAATGCTCCAGACGTGAGTCCAGGCTCAATCGAGGCATAACTCGATAATGTGACAGACTATAATCTCACAAGTGTTTAAAAAGAGAAAGCACTCAGTTTATAATGTGTACATAGCAAATTGGGCAGGGTTTTCTCGCCATTTCTCTTGCAAATATGGCCACCCCAAGCCCTCTATTTATAGAGGGGGGAGCCACATGTGTACTTGCGGTAGCAACAGTTGTACCTGCGGCTGCCCGGGGTGCCCCTGACAACCTGGGTCCCACCGTCTCGAAGTACGTGCACTCGGACAACGCGCTGTTCGCTCAAACTTTCATAACTTTAAATCTGGGAGTCCGATGGAAGCGTGCCATACCATTACAAAAAGCTCTTTCTGAGCGCTATGCAATGACATAGGATTTTCCCTTTTTTGATTTCGGGAATATGGGTCCATAACAAAAATAGCATTTCTGGGTCTCCGTCTGGCAGTCCGTTGAGCTGTTTTGCGTAGTTTGTGCTCGAAAGTTTAGATTTGATTCTTGTGAGACTTCGTTTGAAGCAATATGAGTTGAGATGAGTTTATTTGATTTGAGTTGAAGTTGAGTTAGAGAAATGACCATTTTGCCCCTCCTAGGGTTATCTTTGGTTTTCACACAGTTGTAGCAGTCTTTTCTCAGGGTTATCTCTAAGATCGTTATTTTGTTGACTCTGAATGTCCTCACGGTTATCTCTGAGGTTGACTTTACTTCCTGTGGTTATATCCAGGCTTTGCACTTGATCCCCCCAGGGTTGGAACAAATTTTCCCGGTGTTATCTCCGGGGTTAGAAACTGATTTCCCGGGGTTATCTCCAGGGTTGGAAACTGGATCTCCCGGGGCTATTTTCGGGGTTGGAATTGATGTTGTGGTCCTCAAGGGTTATCTTTGGAATGTGAAAAAAACACTTTTGTCCTCCTGCATAGTTAGTAACAGGAAAACAAAATTTCGAGTGTCTACAATACGGGATGCAAACTGGGATAACTCCGTAAACTTAGCCTCGTACTGCGATACGATCAAATTTTTTTGCTCCAGCTTGATGAATTCTACCTCCTTCATGTGACGAATACTTTCGGGAAAGTACTTGTCGTTGAATAATTCTTGGAACTTCTCCCAAGACATCTTTAGTGCGGAAGGTTGAGTATGTTTTGCAGATTCCCACCAATGATCTGTCTCTCCTCGCAATATGAACGTTGCAAAGGGAACCTTTTGCTCCTCGGAGCATCCCAAGACATCAAATATCTTGGTGATCTGCTTAATCCACGTCTCTACCTTAAGTGATTCAGGCTTTCCTAAAAACTCCAGTGGTCCCAGCTCCTTGAATTGCTTAGCGGTGACCATCCGAGAGTTGCCAGTGTTTCCACCTGTATTTTGAACTGGAGTCTCTCTCGCCTGATGTTGCACGAATTGCATAAAGCCTCTGAACATCCCATCATTCATCATTTGCCAGTGTTTCCACCTTCATTTTGAAAAGGAGTCTCTCTTGCCTGATGTTGCATGAATTCCAGAAAGCTCCTAAACATCTCGCCGTTCATCATTTGGTCGGTGTTGTTGTTTATATGAGGATTATTACCTTCCTGATGCATCATGGTTATTGATCATCGGTGACTCAATGGTCTCATGTGCTCCATTGTTTATCTCAACATTTTCGGATGTCATTTTCAAACACTGCCACAAAACAAGGGTTAATAGACATGCCACATATTATTCCTATATTCTGACCGACCAATTAAATAACAAATAAGCTTAGGTAGGTCATACTAGCGAAGGATTTACTCGTCTCTCCCCTCCTAGTTCTAGCCTCACATCCCAGCCAGGGATCATATCCCTAAGCTTTGATACCAATTGTGACGCCCCCAAAATAGGTATACACAACTCATTCTAAGTCGTCAAATACATGGTATAGAATTTAAATTCAAACGTCGTTTATATAATACGAAAAAACGTAGCTGGGAGTTTTTACACGAATATTATCTCGTAGACAATATCCAAACTCAAATGGATCCTCATTACAATTATTATCACACTATTTCATATAATAGTGAGGACTACTATAGCCACCAGCTTGGACCATTACTCTATTCCCCGACTATTCCTAGCTATATTCTTATTTCCTGAAGAGAACAATGAAAGCAAAGGGTGAGCTCAACTAGCCCAGTAAAGAATATTATGACTAATATAATGCAAATAAATTATCTTTAGCCTTCAACAGTGCTAAACTGATAGAATACAATAGACAACACGTTTAACTGCAGCGGAACAAGCAATCCATTAGAAGAGTCAAGTAGAGCATAATATCTACTATCTTTTATGATTTAAAAGTTCATCATCAATATTTTATCACTGTAACACAGCTCAATAAATAATCCACATCATCGAATTATCCATGCACTATGGGCCAATGATATTCGTTAGTATCACATCATAGAATTATCCATGCACTACGGGTCATGATCATGCCAACAATTGTCCATCAATGCACTACTGGCCAATGATGACTTTTACCACATCATTTGTGACATTACAGGTTATGATTATACCGATACATAATTCCTGGTCATAATCATTCCAATCAACATTCCATCTATGCAGTACAGGCCAAAGATGACTTTCATCACAATATAAGTATGAAGATGATGACAATGATATAAGAATTCAATTAAGTGAAAGCAAGGATAAATTTTAAAGATTTATAAATCAGTTTATCCAGAGTTTAAGAATGTCCAAATTGTCAACATGATAACTGCTTTGTGGAGTAAAATTCAAGAATAATATTCACGTATCAAAAATAATTTAGACAGAAAAGAAATCAATTTTTATCGTGAATAGTACCCCAAGTGAATAGTACTCGAGTGAATAGTATCCTGTGAATAGTACTTCATAAATAGTAACACATGAATAGTACCTTGGCATGAAAAGATTAAAATTTATCAAGAATGTTCAGAAAAATATTCTTGTGAAACGATACTAGATGAAACGCAAATTTCAAGGATATTCTACTAATTTCAAAGAGTATAGAAGCAATACTTATCAAAATGAGTGTAGAATTTAGAATCTGAAATGAAATAATATTACTTACATACTACAGAGTATGGAAGAAAATATTATTTCTTGTGAAAATTAAAAAATAATAATATCCCTTACCTTAAAAAGGAGAGTACTTCTGACTGGTATAGCAGAGATATTCTTGAAGAAAACTTGTACTGTTTTCTACACTCAAAGTTTCCTTAAACTCTAAAAATATACGCTCAATATTATAGAAAAAGAATTCTCTGATATATTCTGGTGTGATTTTCATTTCTAAACTAAGCATCCTATTTATAGGAGAATGGCAGTGTACTATTTAGAATTTATTTCACGGACAACAGTTGAAAGAATTCACGGGCCAAATTCTGCAAATCTTCAGACGCCCAACTTTCAAAATAATAATATAATATTCAAATATATATATATACATATATATATATATATATATCTGTGTGTGTATATATATATATATAATATATATATATATAATGTGTGTGTGTGTGCCGTGTGTGTGTGATTATGTATATATATATATATAAATAAATAATAAAACAAAACTGAGATAACTTTCTACCGACAATTTTGAAAAATGAACAAGTGGGGGTCCATGTAATAAACCAAATTTATAACAAATACTTCATAAAAACTCCTCTATTTATTTTAACTCACTTGGCTTCACTAAACATATTTTTAATAACATTTATTCATAATTAATATTATAACTCATAATATTAACAACTAGATCATTCCAAGGAAAGAGGGGGCTTTCCGATAAGGACTTCTCCTTAATGGCGCGCAATTAGATGACCAAACCCATTTCCTCGACAGAACTTTCTAGACATCCATCAATAATTCAAATAATAATATGAATAACTTTTTCGTCTCAATTATTGATTTAATAATATAAAATATTGTGACAATACTTGAATCAATAATGTGATATACTATGCAGTAATTACCGTGGCAATAATTAAATAAAAATTAGTGACTTCTCACGTAAGCATCAATAATCAAAGATACAGTACAATATTGTGTGCTACTATGTAACCACGCGTATTACTGTACTTTTATCACCGAGTATTGTAACAGTTAACGGTAAAACTTTTGCCATTATTTTTATAAAAAGTTATTTCTATCATTTTCTAACTCCAACAGTAATTCCGTTGTGGTGTTCACTAATGATTGTGTTGTCGTACTAATATTCCCTGATAAAACGAATATTCCTCTATCAAACGAATATTTTATGACAACTTTCTTACTTTGAAAAATTTATAAATATTACCCACAACTATAACATTATATCAAATCCACACCTTATTATTCAAAATGATATTTAGAGAAAATTAAATCTTTATTCATAAAAGTTAGGGTCTTATAACTCGAAACCATGTAGATAACTTGTCGATGATAAGGCATCAAATGTAATTCCTTAGTGTGATAGATCCCAGTGGTTTGTTTGATTACAAGCTCAGAATCTCCAAAGACAGTTAAAAACTTGACGCCCATGGATTGAGCTAGTTTCAACCCCATTATACAGCCTTCATACTTAGTTGTGTTGTTGGTGTGGTCAAACTGCAATTTTATGTTAATGGGATACTGTTCTCCCAAAATACTTACCAGAACTGCTCCAGCTCCGGAACCTTTTATGTTTACAGCTCCATCAAAATACATCCTCCATGACTGGACTGTATCCTCCTGATGGTGTTGCTGAATTATCATTACCCCTTCATCGGGAAAATATGTTTCTAAGGGTTTGAAATCCCCGGATGGAAATGCGGCCAGTTGAACCGCAATTCCTTAACCTTTGATAGACCTTTGGGTCACGTAAATGATGTTGAATTGCTGGAGGATCAACTGCCATTTGGACAGTCGATAATTCAACATAGGTTTGCTGAATACGTACTTGAGAGGATCTATACAGGATATGAGATGGGTTGTGTGACCATGGAGATAATGTTGTAACCTCATGGCAGCCCATGTTAATGCGCAACAAGTCTTCTCAATCAAGGTATACTTGTGCTCACTGATGTTGAATCTTTTGCTGAGGTAATAAATAGTTTTTTCTTGGACTTTATCATCTTTTTGTCCTAGCATGCAGCCCATGACATTGTCATTTATTGATAGGTACATACAGGGGAACGTCATCCCTGGAAGGTACCAAGACAGGAGCTTTGACTAATTGTTCTTTGATGGAAAGGAAGGCTTTTTGACACTCTTCGTTCCATTTCTTGGAGGAGTTCTTCCTTAACAACTTGAAGATGGGCTCACAGGTTGCTGTGAGTTAGGAGATGAATTTGCTGATGAAGTTGATTCTTCCAAAAAATCCTCGTATTTTCATCTCTGTCTGGGGCACGGGCATCTCATTAATTGCCTGAATTTTTACAGGATCCAGCTTAATGCATTTGTGGCTCACTAGAAATCCCAGAAACTTGCTTGACTTGACACTGAAGGCACACTTGGCCGAATTTAGCTTCAAGTTGTACTTACGAAATCGGTTGAAGAGCTTTTTGAGATGGTCTATGTGGTCTTCTTCCCTTTGGGACTTGACAATGATGTCATCCACATTGATTTCTATCTCTTTGTGCATTAAATCATAGAAAAAAGCCATCATGGCTCGCTGATAGGTAGCTCCAGCATTGATGAGGCCGAATGACAACCGTCTGTAGCAAAATTGGCACTCCATCAGCAAGTTTAGACAAATCTAACTCTAGAGTCCTGAAACAAAATTCTTTCACTTAATATATGAAACTGTTTGATCATATAGAGTGTTAGCATGGCATGACAAAAACCACTACTAATACTATGCAATAAAAGTAAGCAATTATTGCTATTTACAGGGCGGAGGGATTTTCTGCCCGTTTTACCCTTTTTCAGAAAATGTAAATAGTGTTGCTCCAATTATTGAGGGTCAAGTCCTGGTGGACAACTATAATGAAAGGGCGGTTATCAAGTCCTTTTTACCATTTTTCAATAAACAAATAGCTTTATGGCTTGATATGACAGTGATTGACTTTAGTGGTTTGGCTGCTTGAATTCGCATAATAGGTTGGTTAGGAATATAAAACCTAACAACCTTACAAAAAACAATCGATTTTAGCATAATGAGTAGATAACCAATCAATCCCTAAAATCACATCAAATGCAAGTATTTTCAAAGAGATAAGATCGACATGTAACGTGCGGTTACCAATTTGAATCAAACAAGACTTATAAATAGTGGATGTAATGAAGGTTTCTCCCAACAGAGTTTCAACAGATAAGTCAAAGTCTAATTTCTCCGTAGTCAAATTTAAACGTTGAGCACAAGTAGGAGAAATAAAAGAATGGGTAGAACCGGTATCAAATAAGGTATAGACTTCGCTAGAGTTAATGATTAACTTACCCGTGATAACTTCGTTTTGGTTACTCATTTTTTTTAAGAAGTCACGAAAAACACTCTTCCTGAAACCACCGACTTTATTTTGTCCGTATCCGCCTTTGGCGCCACCGTCCCAGCTGGACTTGATTTCGCTATAGGACAAAATCTAGCTATGTGACCGTCTTTTTCATAACTAAAACATACCTTGGAAGGCTGTGAATAATTTGGACTTATTTGTCCCTCCTCTCCACATCTGTAGCATCTAACTGGCGGTCATTCTCCTTCCCTAGAATTTGTTGCTGGCATTGGTGCTGCTGTCGACGTCTTCCCAACATCGTTAAATCTTCTTTTCTTGAATTTTCCACTTGAATTATTTCTTCTATTATCTTGACCACGATTACCACCGAAGTGATTACCATTTCTGGCATGATAATTTCCTTCACAATGGTTATCATTGTTCCGATGGTCTTTGCCACCAGTACGATTATTATCGTGTTGTTGGTCATTATCTTTTGGTTGGGCTGGCTAATTATCACGCTCCAATAACTGAGCCCTATTCACAACATCTGAATATTAACAAAGTTTGTGAGAAATGAGGTATTGACGTATCTCAGGTTTCAAACCTCTTAGAAATATCCGCGTCATTCTCTCCTCATTATCAACCAAGTGGGATGCAAATTTGGACAACTCAGCAAACTTAGCTTCGTACTGCGACACGGTCATATTATTTTGCTCCAGCTTGATGAACTCTACCTTCTTCATGTGACGAATACTTTCGAGAAAGTACTTGTCATTGAATAGTTCTTGGAACCTCCGGTGGTCCCAGCTCCTTGAACTACGTATCGGTGACCATCCGAGAGTTGTCAGTGTTTCCACCTGCATTTTGAACTGGAGTCTCTCTCGCCTGATGTTGCATGAATTGCATAAAGCCTCTGAACATCCCATCATTCATCATTTGATCGGTGTTGTTGTTTACCTGAGGATTATTGTCTTCCTGTTGCATATTATCCTGGGTATTGATCGTTGGTGACTCAACGGTCTCATGTGCTTCATTAATGATCTCAACATTTTCAGATGCCATTTTCAAACACTGTCACAAAACAAGGGTTAATTGACATGCCACATATTATCCCTATATTCTGACTGACCAATTAATCAAATAAACTTAGCTAGGTCATAATAGCGAAGGAATTCCCTGTCTCTCCCCTCCTAGTTCTTGTCTCACATCTCAGCCAGGGATCATATCCTTAAGCTTTGATACCAATTGTGACGCCCCCAAAACAGGTATACATCACCCATCTTGGGTCGCCAAATACTTGGTACATAAATTAAATACAAACTTAATTATACAACTGTCGTGTAAAATGCGACAAAACATAAGCTGAGAGTTTTAACATGAATATTGTCTTCTAGACAATATCCACATTTAATGGAGTCCTCATTATAATTATTATCACACTATTTCATAGATTAGTGAGGACCACTAAAGCCATTTATCCTGGACCATCTGTGACGCCACCAAAATAGGTATACATCACCCATCTTAGGTCGCCAAATACATGGTACTGAATACAAATACAAACTTAATTATACAACATGAGCTGAGAGTTTTTACACGAATATTGTCATCTAGACAATATCCAAACTCAAATAGAGTCCTCATTATATTTATTGGCATAGTATTTTATAGAATAGTGAGGACTACTATAACACCATCTCGGGCCATCACTCCGTTCCCCGACTAGTTCCGACTTCGTTCTCTTTTCCTGAAGAGAACAATGGAAGTAAAAGGGTGAGCTCAACTAGCCCAGTAAGAAATATTATGACTAAGATAATGCAGAATAAGTTATCATTAGCCTCCAACAATGTTAAACTGATAGAATATAATAAACAACAAGTTTAAGTATACCGGAACAAGCAATCTATTGGAAGAGTAAAGTAGAGCATGATATCTACTATCTTCTATGATTTAAAAAGTTTATCATTAACTTTATTGCTGAGACTCAGCTTAATAAATAGATCACATCATCGAATCATCCCTGCACTACGGGCCAAGGATATTCATTAGCATCACGTCCACAAATTATTCTTGCACTATAGGCCAAGAATTATTCGTGTAATCATCAATTATCATGACTATACCAAATTATCCCTGGTCATAATCAAACTAATCAACAGTCCATCTATGCACGTAAGCCAGAGATGACTTTCATCACAATATAAGCATGAGGATATTGACAATGATATAAGAATTCAATTAAAAGAAAGTAAAGGATAAATTTTTAAAGATTTATAATTTAATTTATCCAGAATTCAACAATGTCCAAATTTTCAACATGATACTGCTTTGTGGAGTAAAATTCAAGAATAATATACATGTATCAAAAATAATTTGGACAGAAAAGAAATAAATTTTTTGGTGAATAGTACCCCATGAATAGTACCCTATGAATAGTACTTTGGGAATAGTACCCCGTGAATAGTACTCCAACATGAAAAGTGCCCCAAATACCCGAGTGAACAATATTTGAGTGAATAGTAATCGGGTGAATAGTTACTCGTGAATAGTACCCCCGGCATGAAAAGTGCCTTGAATACCCGAGTGAATAATATTATAGTGAATTATAACTGGGTGAATAATAACTTATGAATAGTATTTCGGGTGAAAATATTGATATTTAATAAGAAAGTTCATATCAATATTCCAATAAAATGATACTGGATGAAGCGTAAAACTCACGGATATTTCACTAATTTCAAGGATTATAGAAGCAATACTTACCATAGTAAGTTTAGATTTAAGAATATGAAAAGAATTAACATATGAAAATCATGAATAGATTTTCACCGTAAATACGATACGTAATCCGGCGTGAGAGCAGGTTATTCCGACATACTAAAGGATGAATACGAAAAATAGTATTCCTTATGAATATGAAAAAGAAATAATACCCCTTACCTTAGTAGAAAATTTGGATCTTTGCAAAAGTGAAGTAGCGAGAATACTCTTCTTCTTGCTCTCTATAGTTTCTCTCTCTATAGTGTCTTTTGTTAATCTCAGTGAATTGGTGAGAATGAAAGAAGAATTAAGCTTCTATTTATAGGAGAATGGAGTAAATAGTAACTAATTCACGAACGGTCCAGATTGATTCACTATTAGAACTGACGGTCCATATTGATTACAATTAAAACCACAACCGACGGTCTAGATTGATTTACTTTTAAAACCACTACCTATGGTCCAGATTGATTTACTTTTAAAACCACCACCGACGGTCCAGATTAATTTACTTTTAAAACCACCATCAATGGTCTAGATTGATTTACTATTAAAACCACCATCAATGGTCCAGATTGATTTACTATTAAAACCACCACCAATGGTCCAGATTGATTTAACTTATTACACTTTAGTACCCCTAAAGTTTTCCAAGTTTGCGTTATTCCCCTCTAACTTTTATAATTTACTTATCTTCAATAAACACATTCTTAATACTTTAACAATTATTCATCATTAATATTATAACTCACAATATTTAACAACCAGATCATTCCCAGGAAAGAGGGGGCTTTCCAATAAGGATTTCTCCCTATTGGCGCGCAATTAGGTGACCAAACCTCTCCTCGACAGAACTTTCTAGACATTGTCAATATTGCAAATAATAATATGAATAACTTTGTTGTCTCAATTATTGATTTAATAATATAAAATATTATACAGATGATAATATGACAATAATTGAATCAAATAACGTGAGATACTATATAATAATTATTGTAGCAATAATTTAGTATAACTGAGTGACTTCTCACGTTAGCATCAGTAATCAATACCATGTGTTACTATGCAACCACGCCAGACATCTTGTACTTTTACCACCGTGTAGTTCAATGGTTTAACGATAAAACTTTCATTTATTATTTTTATAAAAAGATATTTACATCATTTTTAACTACGACAATACTTACATTGTGGGGTCCACCAATGATTGTGTTGTCGTCATTTAATATTCCTGTTAAAACGAATATTCCCGACCAATCGAAATATTCAACGACACAACGAATATTTTATATCAACTTGCTTACTATGCAAAATTTTCCAAATATTACCCACAAATATAACATTATATCATATCCACACCATAATATTCAAAAATATATTTTGAGAAAAATAATTCTTTATTCAAAAAAGTTGTGGTCTTACACCATCACTCCATTCCCCGACTTGTCCCAGCTATATTCTCATTTCCTGAAGAGAACAATGAAAGAAAAGGGTGAGCTCAACTAGCCCAGTAAGAAATATTATGACTAAGATAATACAGAATAAATTATCTTTAGCCTTCAACAGTATAACAACTGATAGAATATAATAGACAACAAGTTTTAGATCAACAACTGCAGTGGAACAAACAATCCATTGGAAGAGTCAAGTAGAGCATGATATCTACTATCTTCTATGATTTAAAAAAAATTTCATCAACTTTATCGTTGAGACTCATCTTAATAAATAAACCACATCATCTAATCATCCATGTACTACGGGCCAATGATATTCATGTAATCATCAATGGTCATGATTATACCAAATAATCCCTGGTCATAGTCATACCAACAACTGTCCATCAATGCACTACAGGCTAATGAGGACTTTTACCACATCATTTGTAACATTACGGGTCATGATTATACCGAATGATCCCTGATCATAATCATATAAATCAACAGTCCATCTATGCACGTAAGCCAAAGATGACTTTCATCACAATATAAGCATAAGGACGATGACAATGATATAAGAATTCAATTAAAAGAAACATAGGATAAATTTTTAAAAATTTATAATTTAATTTATCCAGAATTCAATAATGTTCAAATTGCCAACACGATATTGCTTTGTGAAGTAAAATTCAAGAATGATATTGTATCAAAAATTATTTGAACTGAAAATAAATCAAATTTTGACATGAATAGTACTCCGGGTGAATAGTACCCGGGTGAATAGTATCCCATGAATAGTACTTTGGGAATAGTACCCTGTGAATAATACTTTGTGAATAATACTCGTGAATAGTACTTTATGAATAGTACCCGTGAATAGTACTTTTATAAATATTACAGTATAAATGAATAATACTCATAGACAGTACTCCAGCATAAAAAGCTTAAAATTTAACAAGAATGTTCAAAAATATCCTTGTGAAACGATACTAGATGAAACACAAATTTCAAGGATATTCTACTAATTTCATGGAGTATAGAAGCCAAAACTTTAACAAAATGAGTATAGAATTCGAAATCTGAAACAAAATAATATTACTTACATACTACGGAGTATGGAAGAAAATATTATTTCAAGCGAATATTGAACAAAAATAACATCCCTTACAACCGTTGAACGAAAATAATATTCCAACGAATATTTAACGAAGATAATATTTCTACGAATATTGAACGAAGATAATATTTTTTATGAATATTGAACGAAAATAATATTTATATGAATACGAAAACTAATATCTTTCAGAATATGAAATAAAAAATACTCCTTACCTCAAAAGAAGACTGGATACTGGAATAGTGAAGTAGTAGACTTCTCTTCTTCTTTCTCTCTATAGCTTCTCTCTCTATAATTGCTCTTGTGAGTCTTAGTGAATTGGTGAGAATGAAGGAAGAATGAGCTTCTATTTATAGGAAAATATAGTTTCGATAATTACACGTTTTGGGGCTCAAAATATTACAATATAATACATTCATCTTTTCCTTCATTTTTAATTTAGTCCTGCAAGTATTATCAAACTTTCACCACCTCCCCTAATAGTATATCATGTGAATTAATAGTACATTCATGTGAATCAATAGTTCTATACATGTTAAAAAATAATTACAGTATAGTACCTTCATCTATACCTCAATTTTTAATTTAGTCATGCAAGTATTATAAATCTTGCACCACTTCCTCTAATAGTACATACATGTGAATCAATAGTACACACATGTGAACACATAGTTATAAGCATGTGAATTAATAGCGATTAATTGCTCATTTATCCGATTAATTACTCAATTGGTCAATATAACTTCCAGACATCAATTATTATCTAAATAAATGTCGATTTCCACTAACACTAATAATCCCAGCACAATGGAACTATCAATTTCATCTTTAATCAACACGAACTTATTCATCATTAATATTATATCTCACAATATTTAACAACCAGGTCGTTCCCAAGAAAGAGGGGGCTTTCGATAAGGATTTTTTCTTATTGGCGCACAATTAGGTGACCAAACCTCTCCTTGACAGAACTTCTAGAAATTGTCAATATTGCAAATAATAATATGAATAACTTTATCATCTCAATTATTAATTTAATAATAATAAATATTATGCAGATGATACTGTGACAATAATTGAATCAATAATATGAGAGATATTATGCAACAATTACTGTAGCAATAATTGAGTATAACTGAGTGACTTCTCACGTAAGCATCAATAATCAATACCGTATGCTACTATGCAACCACGCGTATTACTATACTTTTACTACTGGGTAGTTCAACAGTTTATCGGTAAAACTTCCGCTGTTATTTTTATAAAAAGATATTTCTATCATTTTTTAACTACGACAATACTTCTGTTGTGGGGTCCCTAATGATTATGCCGTCGTACGAATATTTCCTGTTAAAACAAATATTCCCTGATTAATCGAATATTTCCCGACACAACGAATATTTTATAACAACTTGCTTACTTTGCAAAATTTTCAAATGTCACCCTTAACTTTAACCTTTATCAATTTAACCATTTACTAAATAAAATAATAATTATAAGAAAATTGAATACTTTCATTTCATAAAATTCAGGGTCTTACAATCTCCCCTCTTTATGAAATTTCACCCTCGAAATTTACGTATGTACCTGGTATGTCGAAGAGATGATAATACCTTGTTAGATTCTAACTCTTGAGGTATAACCTTTGAGCGTAGAATATATTCATTATTATCTAACATTTTAACAGGTATCTCCTCATACGTTAAATCTTTTGCTATCTCGTCTAGTTCTAATTCAATACTATTAGGGGAGGTGGTGCAAGATTGATAATACTTGCATGACTAAATGAAAAATGAAGGTATAGCTGAAGGTGTTATACTGTAATTATTTTTTCACATGTATAGAACTATTGATTCACATGAATGTACTATTAATTCACATGATATACTATTAGGGGAGGTGGTACAAGTTTGATAATACTTGCAGGACTAAATTAAAGATGAAGAAAAAGAGGAAGGTATTATACTGTAATATTTCGAGCCCCAAAATGTGCGATTATCGAAACTATAGTTTCCTATAAATAGAAGCTTATTCCTTCATTATTTTTAACTAATTCACTAAAGCTATAGAGCAATTATTATGGAGAGAAATTATAGAGAAAAAAAAGAAAAGAAGTCTGCTACCTCACTATTCCAGTATCCATTCTTCTTCTAAGGTAAGGGGTATTATTCTTTCGTATTCATGAAGAGAGTTATTTTCTTTCAATACTCGTAAGGGTTGTTATTCCATTCTTTATTATTATGTTGGAATAACTTTTGTCATAAGTCTTGCATACATGGTAAAATTCTTTCATTATTCCATTCTTTATTATTCGCTGGAATAACTTTTGATGTAAGGGTCTATCGCATACCTGGTGAATTCTATTGTTATTCCATTCTTTATTATTCTGTTAGAATATCCTATATGTGTAGATTATGCATAACCTGGTTCCATTCTTTATTATTCTGTTGGAATATCATGTCTGTGCGGATTACGCATGACCTGGTTCCATTCTTTATTATTTTGTTGGGAGTAACCTGTTTGTGCGGTCTATCGCATGCATGGTGAAATCTTCTGTTATTCCATTCTTTATTATTCTGTTGGAATAACATGTCTATGTGGATTACCGCATGCATCGTGAATGATCCTTTGTATTCATTCTTTATTAAATTGTGGAAATGATCTGTCTATGTGGATTACCGCATGGTGGGTGAAAATCCATTTGTAGTTTCGTATATTCTATTATACTCATCTGGGATATCATTTCTTTTGAACTCGTCATGAAATATCATTTTCTTTGGTATTTTTCTGTTACGAGTTACTATTCACGGGTTACTATTCACCTGATTACTATTCACTCTAGTATTATTCACTTGGGTATTTGGGGTACTTTTCGTGTTAGAGTACTATTCATGAGTTACTATTCATAGGTTACTATTCACCTAATTACTATTTACTCTAGTATCATTCACTCGGGTATTCGGGACACTTTTCGTGTCGGGGTACTATTCACGGGGTACTATTCCCGAAGTACTATTCACGGGGTACTATTTACCCAAAAAATATATTCTTTTCTGTCCAAATTATTTTTGGTACATGAATATTATTCTTGAATTTTACTCTATAAAGCAGTATCATGTTGACAATTTGGATATTTTTAAACTTTGGAGAAATTTAAAGTCTTTAATATTTATCCTTGGTTTTATTTGATTTGATTTCGGTTGATTATTGCTTATATCATTGTCATCATTCTCATGCTTATATTATATTGAAAGTCATCTTTGGCTTACGTGCATAGATGGACTTGGTATGATTATGACCAGGAATTATTCGGTATAATCATGACCGTAATGTAATGAATGATGTGGTAAAAGTCCTCATTGGCCTGTAGTTCATTGATGGACAATTGTTGGTATGATTATAACCAGGGATTATTCGGTATAATCATGACCATTGATGATTACATGAATATCCTTGGTAGTGTGCGTGGATGATTTGATTTTATTTATTTATTGTCGAGTCTCAAATGATAAAGTTGATGAAAAACTTTTTAAATTATAGAAGATAGTAGATTTTATGCTCTACTTGACTCTTCTAATGGATTGCTTATTCCGCTGCAGTTGTTGATCTAAAACTTGTTGTCTATTGTATTCTATCAGTTGTTATATTGTTGAAGGCTAAGGATAATTTATTTTGCATTATCTTAGTCATAATATTTCTTACTGGGCTAGTTGAGCTCACCCTTTTCTTTCACTGTTCTCTTCAGGAAATGAGAATATAGCTAGAACGAGTCGGGAAATAGAGTGATGGTCCGAGATGGTGGCTATAGTAGTCCTCACTATTTTTATAAAATAGTGTGATAATAAATGTAATGAGGACTCCATTGAGAGTGGATATTGTCTAGAAGGCAATATTCTTGTTTAAACTCTCAGCTATGTTTTGACGTATTGTACACGACTGTTGTATAATTAAGTTTGTATTTGATTTATGTACCATGTATTTGGCGACTCAAGATGGGTGATGTATACCTGTTTTGGGGGCATCATAATTTCCCTCCATCTTTGTGATCCTGGAGGAAATGTATTTCCACTCTCAAGTAATACGGTGTCATCATCTGCCATTTGCAGGTCACCGCTGTCAATCATATTTTGGATATGGTAACAGAGTGCCCAGCATTCTTCAGTGTTGTGACCATGAGAATGGGAGTGGTATTGATAGACTCCAGTAACATCAAATCTTTTTTAGCATGGATTGACTGGAGGTAGAAGTGCTGTAATCTTTCCCTCATTAATCAGCATCTGCAAGATTTCCTCCATCAGTTGGCCTAAATAGGTGAACTCCCTTTTGTTGGCAAAGTCCCGACGAGCTTGGGCTCAGTCTCTGTCATGGATGGGATTACTTTAGAAGCCAGACGCCTCCATCTTTGGGCATACTCTCTGAATGACTCATTGACTTGCTTCTTGAGTTTGGTAATTTGATACATGTCTGGAGTCATCTGAGTTTGAAAGTTGTATTGACTGAGGAAAGCGTGGGATAACTCCTCCCAGCTGTGAATTTTGGAGTTATCTAATCTGGTGTACCATGCTCTGGCTTCTCTAGTTATACTCTTCAAAAATAGTTGCATTCTTAACTTTTCATTCTAGGCATAGAATCTGAGCTCTCCAATGAACACTTTTAAGTGGGTGTTGGGATCTCTCAATCCAGGATATTTCTCAAAATCGGGAGCCTTGAATTTTTCCGGATAATGAACACCTGGGAAGATGCAAAGGTCTGAATAGGAAGCACTTTCTTGCGTTCCAATCCCTTTGATAGACCGAATGGTCTCTTCCATTTGTAGAACCTTCTTCCGAATATCACCGGTGTCTTGATCTTCTTTAAGATGGGCGATTTCAGGGGTTTTGTTGGACTTCTCTGTAAGACCCTAACTTATTATAAATAAAAATTGAATTTCTCTATTCATTATCTTGAAATAATAAGGAGTTAATTTGATATAATACTTTGGTTATGGGTTAAATGTACAAATTTTACAAAATAAGCAAGTGGTTATAAAATAATCATTGTTGTCGGGGAATATTCGTTTGGTCATGGAATATTCTTTTTGTCGGGAATATCCGTACGATGACGCAGTCATTTGTGGGCCCCATAACAGAATAATGGTTGCATGAATAAACGACAAATTTAAGTTTTTATAAATAACGACGTAGTTGTTACCGTTAACACTGTTGGAATACTCCTATGGTTAAAATACGAATACGCTGTGTTTTTAAGATGTGAGAAGACACAAGATGTGCACAGTATTTTTGAATTATTGATTCTTACGTAAGAAGGCACAATATTTTTGCACAGTATTTTTGAATTATTGATTCTTACAGTAATTACTGTTCAATATTTTATTTTATTGATTCAATAATTGCTGCGTTGATATTTTATATTATTGTTGTTTCAATAATTGTCACTGCACAGTATTTCCCATTATCAGAGCAATATTTCATATTATTTGAATAATATTATTAGATAGAATTATTGGCAATGTCTAGAAAGTTCTATCAAGGAGAGGTTTGGTCACCTAATTGTGCGCTAGTAAGGAGAAATCCATATCGGAAAGCCCCATCTTTTCTGGGAACGGCCTGGTTGTCATTATTGTGATTCTGTAATATTATTTGTGAATAATTAATTATTGATTTATATGATAAGGAAATATTTAGTTTATGTGGATATAAATGATGAATTTATTTATTTTATGTGGTTATAAATGAAATGGACATAAAATTCATATTTTCTGATAAAAGGGCTATTTATTATGAATTATTGAAGTTTCTGATTATTATTAAAATATTTTGGAAATTTCTAGAATTGGTGGGCCCCACTTTTGTTGGTGAGAAATGTGCTCAAATTTTATTTCAAATGTGGTGGGTGGCAATAGTAATAGTAAAAAAGCCATCGGTAGCGGTCAAGTCTGTTTTTGCATATAGCATTTTCCTATAAATAGGTGCTTAGGTTAGAATTGAAAATCATACTAGAAATATAAGCTTTCTCTCTCTATATTATCGAGCATATTTTTGTGAGTATTTAAATACTTTAAGAGTTGCTGTTCAGTACAAGTTTCATTCAGCATCATATCCGATATTTCATTTCGAAGTACTGTTTCTTTAAGGTAAGGGATGTTATTTTCTTCTTAAATTATATTATTTTCTTCAATATCATTATGCCGAAATTTTGATATGAGTTTGATTGTGGAATTTCTACCTTTTTGTGTCGGGGTTACTATTCACGTATACGACACTATTCACGTATACGGCACTATTCATAAATACGACACTATTCATCAAAAAATAAAATTTTCTCTTCTTCGTCCCAGATGTCTATTATGGTTACTATCTTTGATCGTATCCATGTTTTGATCTTTATTTTTGAATTCTACTTCACAATTGGTTATTATGGAGTATTATTGAATTTGGATAAACCAAAATACGAATCCCTAATATTTGTCATTCTGTCTCATTGGATTCGTTCTCTAAAATGTTTTTCATCATCCTCAGTCCTTAATGGTAATACTTTATGAATATCTTTGGCCTGTAGTGTAAGACCCCGAATTTTATGAATAAAAGTATTCAATTTTTCTATTTAGTAAATAGTTAAATTGATAAAAGTTTAAAGTTAAGGGTGATATATGAATTTTTTTCAAAATAAGCAAGTGGCTATAAAATACTCATTGTTATCGGGGAATATTCATTTGGTCGTGGAATATTCTTGCTATCGGGGAATATTCGTACGATGACGCAACTATTTGTGGGCCCCATAATAAAATAATTGTCAGATGAAAAAAATGACAAGTTTGAGTTTTTATAAATAATCTGCGTAATTTACCGCTAACAATTTGTTATAATACACGGTGGTTAAAATATACGTGAATACGCATGGTTGCATTAAAGAGTAGCATACTGTGATTTACACAATATTTTTGAATTATTGATTCTTACGTATGAAGGCACTACTCAATAATTGTTACAGTAATTATTGTTCAATATTTTATTTTATTGGTTCAATAATTGCTGCGTTGATATTTTATATTATTGTTGTTTCAATAATTGTCATTGCACAGTATTTCCCATCAATAATTCATATTATTTGAATAATATTATTAGATAGCATTATTGGCAATGTCTAGAAAGTTCTGTCAAGGAGAGGTTTGGCCACCTAATTACGGGCCAGTAAGGAGAAATCCTTATCGGAAAGCCCCCTCTTTCTTGGGAACGGCCTGGTTGTCATTATTGTGATTCTGTAATATTATTTGTGAATAATTAATTATTGATTTATATGATAAGGAAATATTTATTTTATGTGGACATAAATGATGGATAGGAAAATATTTATTTTATGTGGTTATAAATGAAGGAATTAGTATTGAGGTGTTTTATCAGTATTTTGTCGAAATGAATAATGAAATTTGAAAATTTTTAGAAAATTAGTTTATTACTTGATTTTGTAAAATCTATAACTCTTTGTGTATAATGAGTTAGGAGATGAGCCATATATCAAAAGAAAACCCTAGAAGTAAGCTAACCGTAGAAACTGAAATCACCCAAAAATTCATTGTGGATTTTTCGTAGTGTCTGTTTGAATGAAACTGGTCTGAAGGACTCATAATCCGAAAAATCAGTGTTCTTGGGATATATTGCGTGAGTTATAATTTTTTATCTGACCGTTGGATCGTTGTGATTTTTGGATATGTTATACATATATAAGTTGAGTATATGTCCACAAATTTTGAACCGTTAAAAATTAACGTATGATTTGTTATGAATTTTAAGAGGTGACTGATTCGGAAATTATGTTTATAAATAATTTTTAGTGGAAAATTCTTGAATGAGTGGGCCCCACCTTTGGTTGGTGAAAATGTGCTAAAATTCTATTTCAAAAGTAGTGGGTGGGAATAGTAGTAGGTAAAGTCATCAGGTAGCAGGTCAAGTCTGCTTCGATGTTCTAACATTTTTCTATAAATAGGGTGTTGAGTTAGAATTGAAAATCACACTAGAAACATAAGTTTTCTCTCTCTATATTATCGCGCGTATTTTTGTGAGTATTTTAATACTTTGAGAATTGCTAATCAATGCAAGTTTCCTTCAACGTCATATCCGATATTCCAGTCAGAAGTACTGCTCTTTTGAGGTAAGGGATATTGTCATTAATATGGTAAGGGATTGTAAAGGTTATTATGTTTTTTAGTTTCGTAATTTTTTCGCCCTTCAAAAATTTTGGAAAAATTTAAAATGACAATTTGATAAGTTTTCTAGATTGTGTCCAAAAATGGCGATTTTTGAATGTATAGATTAGGAGTTATGAATTTTATGGGAAAAGACTAGTTTAAAAGTAACCCCTTATAATTCCTTGTGGTTAACTCCAAATTTAGTGAAATTTTTATTGGGAGTAACATCAGTATACTCTGTAAATTTCAGAATTTTTAGACAAAAGTACAGTTTATGATAAATGTCTAAATATTCAGTAGTTTTGGCCTTATGAAAAATAGTAAATGAATTTTAAAAATTCTGAGAAAAATATATGTTCAATATGGGACTATATTCTCTAAAATCGAGAAAAAGAAAATTTTTTCGAACCGATTTGGTATTTTCATGAAAATAGACTAGTTATGAGTAAATGAATTAAATATGTTATGTGAAGTAAGAAAATTGGAAAATAGGATTTTATGGCTTGAGAATACTATATAAGGTATATGCAGATTTTTGATGAGGGTTTTGGTTATGGGTGATGAAATCTTATGAGTTTGGCATTTTAGGATGATTAAATGCATTAATTAGTAAAGTGTAAACAATTAAAATAAATTATTTATAAGTTTAAGAAATGATTAAAATATTGTTGTAATATTAATAATATTAGATTATGAGATTATTAAGTAATTTATAACATTTGGATTAAGGTGTTATAAATATTGATATGGATTTTATTGTGAAACTTTATCTTTTTGTGTCGGGGTTACTATTCACGTATACAATACTATTCACGTATACAACACTATTTATGTATATGGTACTATTTACATATATGACATTATTTACGTATACGGTACTATGTACAAATACGGAGTACTATTTACGAGTTACTATTCATGAGTTACTATTCATGAGTTACTATTTACGAGTTACTATTCATGAGTTACTATTCACGATAAAATTAGTTTTTTTCTGACCAAATTGTCGTTGATTTATGAATCTTACTCTTGAGATTAAATCTATATGTTGATTATATTATTTTTATTATCATATATAATATTTTTATAGCCCTAATGATGATATTTCTCTTTCACTTTAGTGTAAAGATGGGTAGATTATTGGTATGCTCGTGACTATGGGTTCTCTTTGGCCAGTAGTGCAAAGTTGAATCGTTGACTGGTATGATCATGACCATTGACTTTATAATTGAATATCTTTAGCTTAAGTGCAAAGGTGAATTAATCAACATGATTATAATTATTGTTTATATAAATTCTGAAATAATTATATATTTCTTTGAGATATTAATATCTTTGACCCATAGTGCAAAGATAACCTATTATAGAATATTTTTGGCCCGTAGTGCAAAGATGACCTATTATTGAATATCTTTGGCCTATAGTGCAAAGATGAACTTTTGATGAATATCTTTGGCCCGTTGTGCAAAGATGTCCTGTTATTGAATATCTTTGGCCTAAAGTGCAAAGATGAACTATTGATGAATATCTTTGGTCGTAATGCAAAGATGAATTTATTAGAATGATTATGAACAGGAACTGTGATTTGGTATAACCATGATCTTTGATGTTTCAGGTAAAGACAGGTGATGAAAATTATCTTCGTCCTGGATGAGAAGAGGAATTTAGAACCATAAATATGATTATGAGTTATTCACATGATTGTGGACAGGAACTTTTGATTATTGTTACAGGGATAAAACATTGTTGGTGGACTTTTAACATGAAGAAGATAATAGACTTTATGGTCTATTTGACTCTTCTAATGGATTGCTCGTTCCGCTGCAACTATGGTTGAAAAGTTTTATCATCTACCATATGTTCTAAATCTCTGATTTATTACTGACGAAAGCTATTGATAATTTAATTATCTTTAGTTATGATATTCTTTACTGGGCTATTTGTGCTCACCATTTTGCTTCACAATTCCTTTCAGGTATCAAGAGTGTATATGGGGTCGTAATAAATGTGGGGGAATAAAACTATGGTCTATAGTCATTGAGGTTCTCCTAAAATAGTATGGAAATAATTTTATTGAGAACTTTAAATAAGTGTGTTGTATTGTATACGTCATTTAATATTTAATTTTGGTGAACCGAATAGGGTGAGATGAACCCAACTTTGGAAGGATATTTTGCCACTATCATACAAGATGTCTAATGACCTACGAGTTATGATAAGACAAGGTTGTTCACATCCACTTGCTGAGTATATCTACGAGCACAACCTATATAATCTTGAAGTTTGGTTGAAATATAATTTTCAATTATAGACAGTGGAGATAGTTATATGTCAAGAGAAGACTCACCATTGGAAAGAACATGATAGTAATCTTCTCGTTTTTCTTTGGGGTCTATTGGGTCAATGAAGGATACTTCTCGAGTCATATGATATCTATTACAACTTAGATGCATGGCCTCCTATGTACGAAGGTTTCCTTAAGCACTTCTCAAAGATTTTAATTTCTAAAACAGTTATTGACTGTACCTTTATGTAAGGTATCACTATAAGGTATTGTCCACGGTTGGGACATGAGTCACAGTTGGTATATATTTGTATCAAAACTCACAGTATATGTGTTGTTGTATTTTGCACGACAATTGTAGTAATAAAGTTGTAGTTGTTTTCTGTACCATGTATTTGGCGACTCAGAATAGGTTAGATGGATTGGACCTATTTTGGGGGCGTCACATGTAGTGCAAAGATGTATGATTACCTGATGAATATCTTTGGCCCGTAGTGCAAAGATGAACAGGTGTTGAGATGAACATGACCAACTGGTGATACAAATGAATATCTTTGGCCAGTAGTGCAAAGATGAATATTTGATTCAAGATGTATATTGATTGATATTACAGGGATAAAATATTGATGATAGACTTTTAAATTCATAGATGATAGTAGATTTCATTCTCTACTTAACTCTTCTAATGAATTATTATTTTCACCTAGCTTGTTGATCTAAAACTTGTTGTCTATTATATTCTATCGATTTTTCCTGTTGAAAGAGCGAAGGATAATTTGTTGTATATTATCTTAGTCATAATATTCTTTATCGGGCTAGTTGAACTCACCCTTTTCCTCTTTATTCCATTTTTCTTCTCGTAGAGCGAGAACATAAAGCAGAACCAAATGGGTATAGAGTGATGGTCCTAGACAGTTGTTTTAGCAGTCCTCACTATTTTTGTAAAATAGTGCATCAATAATTGTAATGAGGACTTTATTTGGGTGTAGATATTGTCTAGAAGACAATATTGTATTTAAACTCACAGTATGTGTTGTCGTATTTTGCACGACAATTGTAATAATAAAGTTGTAGTTGTTTTCTATACCATGTATTTGGTGACTCGGAATGGGTGATGCATACCTATTTTGGGGGCATCACAATTGGTATCAGAGTTTAGAGATATGGTCTCTGGCGAAGATCGGTGAATAAAACTAGGAGGGGAGAGACGAGTAAATCCTTCGCTAGTGTGTCCTACCTAAGCTTATTGTTGGTTGGTCATAATATAGGGATATTATGTGATATGTTAATTTGTGTAATTAACCCTTGTTTTATGGCAGTTTTTAAGAATGGCAGCTGAGAACGTTAACAATGGAGTGTATGAGACTGTGGAACAACCATCAATCACCAACATAGAGAACGTGCAACAGGAAGGCAATATTTCTCCTATAACAACACTATGGAGCAAACGATGAATGATGGAATGTTTAGAAGCTTTTTGCAGTTCATGCAAACTCAGACGAGGGAGACTCGTGTACAAAATACGGGTGGAAATGATAGCAACGCGCGGTTTATCACAGCCAAGCAGTTCAAGGAGTTGGGACCACCAGACTTCTGGGGAAAGCCGGATTCGATTAAGGCAGAAACGTGGGTAAAGCAAATTACCAATATATTCAATGTCTTGGGATGCACAGAAGAACAAAATGTTCCATTCGCCACCTTTATGTTCCGTGGTGAGGCAGATTACTTGTGGGAATCTATGAAGCGTACCCAGCCAGCCGCACTCAACATGTTTTGGGAAAGATTTCAGAAACTGTTTAATGACAAGTACTTTCCTGAAAGTATTCGTCATATAAAGGAGGTAGAGTTTATTATATTGGAACAGAACAACATGACGGTGTCCCAGTACGAGGCGAAGTTCGCAGAGTTATCCAGGTTTGCACGTCATTTGGTAGAGAATGAGGAACGTATGACGCGGATGTTTCTGAGAGGTTTAAAACCCGAGATTTGTCAATACCTTATCTCTCAAAAATTTTCTCTGTATTCAGATGTTGTCAACAGGGCTCAATTATTAAAGCGAGATAATGAGTATGTTCAACCAAGGGATCACAACCAGGATCATACCAGTGACAACAGTCATCGGAGCGATGATAACCAGCGAGGAAGGAAAAATACGGACAAAAGTGGTAACCACTCGGGTGATCATCATGGCCATGATAATAGGAGAGGTGAGTCAAGTGGAAATTTCCAAAATAGGAGATTCAACAATGACGGGAAGACATCAGTACTAGCACCAGCACCAACAACAAATTCTAGGGGAGGAGAACGATCGCCAGTTAGATGCTACAAATGGGGAGAGGAGGGACACATAAGTCCAAACTGTTCACAGCCTTCCAAGGTGTGTTTCAATTGTGGAAAAGACGGTCATATAGCCCGATTTTGTCCTGTAGCGAAGTCAAGTCCAACTGGGATGGCGACACCAAAGGCGAATACGGACAAAACAAAGTCGGTGGTTCAAGGGAGGGCATTTGTCGTCACTGGCCAAAATGCGAGAAACCCAAATGAGGTGATCACAGGTAAGCTAATCTTGAACTCTTGTGAAGTTTATACCTTACTAGATACTGGTTCTACACATTCTTTTATCTCTCCTGCTTGTGCTCAACGTTTAAACTTGACTATGGAGAAATTGGACTTTAACTTATATGTTGAAACTCCGTTGGGTGAAACCTTCGTTACATCTACAGTTTATTAATCTTGCTTGATCCAAGTTGGCACAATCACATTACCTGTTGATCTTATTTCTTTAAAGATACTTGCTTTTGATGTGATTTTAGGAATAGATTGGTTAACCACTTATCATGCCAAAATTGATTGTTTTCGTAAGGTTGTTAGTTTTCATATTCCTAACCAACCTGTTATACGAATTCAAGCAACTAAACCACTAAAATCAGTCACTATCATATCAAGCCATAAAGTTATTCGTTTATTGAAAAATGGATGTCAAGCTTTCTTAGCCCATATTATGGACTTGAACAAAAACACATCAGATTTGAATAATATTCTTGTTGTTAGTGAATTTCCTGACGTATTTCCTAAAGAACTTCCTGGTCTACCCCTAGATCGAGAAGTTGAATTCATTATTGATCTTGAACCGGGTACAAAGCCCATTTTTAAAACCCCATATCGAATGGTTCCTATTGAACTTCAGGAGTTAAAAGTCCAACTACAGGAATTGTTAGACATCGGTTTCATTCGTCCTAGTACATCTCCTTGGGGTGCTCTAATTTTATTTGCAAAGAAGAAAGACGGGAGTATGCGACTCTGTATTGACTACCGAGAATTGAACCATGTCACCATCAAGAATAGGTATCCGCTACCTCGCATTGATGACCTGTTTGACCAGTTGCAAGGAGCACAATTCTTTTCAAAGATCGATCTTCGCTCGGATATCATCAGCTGAAGATTAAAACCGAGGACATTCCAAAGACCGCCTTCGTAACTCTCTGTGACGGGCATTATGAATTCTTAGTCATGTCTTTTGATTGACTAATGCTCCTGCTGCTTTCATGGATATGATGAACCGTGTATTCAAGGAATATTTGGATCAGTTCGTTGTTGTCTTTATTGATGACATCCTCATCTATTCCAAAAGTCGTGAAGATCATGAGGACCAGTTAAAGCTGGTACTTCAAAGACTTCGTGACAATAAGTTATATGCCAAGGTGAAGAAATGCGAGTTTTGGCTTAAGGAAGTAGCATTCCTTGGGCACGTGGTGTCAAAAAATGGAGTATCTGTTGACCCGGCGAAGATTAAAGCAATATAAAGTTGGGAGCAACCGAAGTCGGTGACCGAAGAGCATAGCTTTTTGGGCTTAGCTGGTTATTATCGGAGATTCATGGAAGGATTTTCTCGAATCGCTACTCCATTAACTCAGCTGACTCGGAAAGATACAAAATTCGTATGGAGCGAGGAATGCGAGAAGAGTTTCCAAGAGCTTAAGAGGAGACTCATTTCGGCACCCGTTCTAACAATTCCATCTGGTTCGGATGGATTTGTTATCTACATCGATGCTTCAGGCAAAGGGTTAGGATGTGTTCTCATGCAACATAGGAAAGTCATAGCCTATGCCTCGCGACAACTCAAAGAATATGAGAGGAATTATCCTACTCATGATCTGGAGTTGGCAGCAGTCGTTTTTGCGTTGAAAATCTGGAGACACTACCTTTATGGGGAGAAAGTGGAGATTTATACGAATCATAAAAGCCTCAAATATTTCTTCACCCAAAAGGAACTCAACATGAGGCAACGACGTTGGCTCGAGTTGTTGAAAGATTACAACCATAGCATTCAATATCATCCTAGAAAAGCAAACGTTGTAGCTGACGCATTGAGTAGAAGATCGTATGCGGGTACGAGTGCGATGTTATTAACACAAAGACCCATTTTGTATGACTTATAAAGGATGGAGATAGAGTTAAAGACTCTAGGGACCCACATGATGATGGAAAATATACAGAGTAGAATTGACTTTAATTGATAAAGTTAAAGCTGCTCAAACTACAGACATGGAGCTACTGAGGATGAAGAACAAAGTGCAAGAAGGTGCTTTTTCGGAAGCAAGAATCGATGATGAAGGAATACTTTGAGTCAACTCCAGACTTTGCGTTCCTAACGATTCTGACTTGAAGCATAGAATCATGATGGAGGCACACAACACACCGTTTGCAATCCATCCTGGGAGTGCCAAAATGTATCACGGTCTTCGACATACATTTTGGTGGAGCAATATGAAGAGAGAGATCGCGGAGTTTATCTCGAGGTGTTTACTTGTCAACGTGTAAAGGTGGAGCATCAAGTGACAAAGGATCCATTGCAACCACTTGAGATTTCGAAATGGAAGTGAGAACACATTACTATGGATTTTGTTACAGGTCTTCCCAAAGTTTCTCAAGGTATAGATGCGATTTGGGTTATTGTTGATAGATTAACCAAGTCTACTAATTTCTTGCCTATACGTGAGACTTATTCCCTTGAACGTCTTGCTAGTATGTACGTAAATGAGATTATGAGATTGCATGGCATGCCAGTATCCATAGTTTCGGATCATGACCCAAGATTCACTTCACGATTTTGGGTTAGCTTGTAGAAAACTATGGGCACGGATTTACGATTCAGTTCGGCATACCATCCTCAAACGGACGGGCAATCGGAAAGGACTATTCAAACCCTTGAGGATCTATTAAGACTTTGTGTCTTAGATTTCAAAGGAAGTTGGGATAAATACTTTCTACCGGTGGAATTCTCTTACAACAACAGTTATCAAGCAAGTATAGGCATGGCTCCATTCGAGGCGTTGTATGGATGAAAGTGTCATTTTCCAGTATGCTGGGATGAGGTGGGAGAATCTACGTTATTGGGACCAGAGTTGGTACGTATGACTACAGAAAAGATTCAAATGATCCGACAACGAATAAAGACCTCACAAGATCGACAAAAGAGTTATGTTGATCTTCATCGAAAGGACTTGGAATTTAATATTGGAGATCATGTACTGTTACGTATTTCTCCATGGAAGGGAGTTACAAGATTCAGAAAGAGAGGAAAGCTCAATCCACAATTTGTTGGTCCATTTGAAATTCTTGACCGAATAGGAAATGTGGCCTATAGACTCGCATTACCTCTAAGCATGTCTCGTGTTTATAATGTTTTTCATATATCTATGCTTCGTAAATATGTGAAAGACCCAAACCACATCATTGCGTTAGAACCAGACGAGATAGCCGAAGATTTAACGTACGAGGTGGTACTTGTTAAGATCTTCGATAGGAAAGAGCATGTCCTACGAACAAAGGTTATACCACAAGTCAAGGTTTTGTGGAGGAATCATGCTATTGAAGAAATGACCTGGGAGTTGGAATCGAAAATGAAAGCGAGGTACCCTCACCTTTTCGAAACACCAGGTACGTACGTCAATTTCGAGGATGAAATTTCATAAGGAGGGGAGGTTGTATGACCCCAACTTATTATAAATAAAAATTGAATTTCTCTATTCATTATCTTGAAATAATAAGGAGTTAATTTGATATAATACTTTGGTTATGGGGGAAATGTGAAAATTTTACAAAATAAGCAAGTGGTTATAAAATAATCATTGTTGTCGGGGAATATTCGTTTGGTCGTGGAATATTCTTTTTTTCAGGAATATTTGTACGACGGCGCAGTCATTTGTGGGCCCTATAACAGAATAACAGTTAGATGAAGAAAATGACAAATTTGAGTTTTTATAAATAACGGCGTAGTTGTTACCAATTAACACTCATTAGAATACCCTATGGGTTAAAATACACCATACGCGCGCGTGGTTGAGCAAAGAAAGACACGATTGCATACAAAGATTTTTGAATTATTGATTCTTATGTAAGAAGGCACAACTTAATAATTGTTACAAGTAATTCATCGCTCAATATTTTATTTTATTGATTCAATAATTGTCATGCGTTGATATTTTATATTATTGTTATTTCAATAATTGTCACCGCACAATATTTCCCATTATCGATCAATATTTCATATTATTTGAATAATATTATTAGATAGCATTATTGGCAATGTCTAGAAAGTTCTGTCAAGGAGAGGTTTGGTCACCTAATTGCGCGCCAGTAAGGAGAAATCCTTATCGGAAAGCCCCCTCTTTCCTTAGAACGGCCTGGTTGTCATTATTGTGATTCTGTAATATTATTTGTGAATAATTAATTATTGATTTATATGATAAGGAAATATTTAGTTTATGTGTATATAAATGATGGATTTATTTATTTTATGTGGTTATAAATGAAGGAATTAAAGTTGAGGTGTTTTATCAGTATTTTGTCGGAATGGAGGTATTAAAAATCATCCGTTTATGGAATTCAAATATTTTCTGTTTGGAATTTGGAAAAATTTAAAGCTACAAAGTTGTAGAGAATTCGATTTCGTATGGAATGGATATAAAATTCATATTTTCTGATAAAAGGGCTATTAATTATGAATTATTAAAGTTTCTGATTATTATTAAAATATTTTGGAAATTTCTAGAATTGGTGGGCCCCACTTTGGTTGATGAGAAATGTGCTCAAATTTTATTTCAAATGTGGTGGGTGGCAATAGTAGCAGGTAAAGCCATCAGGTAGCAGGTCAAGTCTGTTTTGACGTGCTAGAATTTTTCTATAAAGAGGTGCTTAGGTTAGATTTGAAAATCACACCAGAAACATAAGCTTTCTCTCTTTATATTATCGAGCGTATTTTTGTGAGTATTTAGATACTTTGAGAGTTGCTATTTAGTACAAGTTTCATTCAGCATCATATCCGATATTCCATTCCGAAGTACTGTTTCTTTGAGGTAAGGGATGTTATTTTCTGCTTAAATGATATTATTTTCTTCAATGTCATTATGCCGAAATATTGATATGAGTTTGATTGTGGAATTTCTATCTTTTTGTGTCGGGGTTACTATTCACGTATACGACACTATTCACGTATATGACACTATTCACAAATACGACACTATTTACCAAAAAATGAAATGTTCTCTTCTTTGTCCCAGATGTCTGTTATGGTTACTATCTTTGATTGTATCCATGTTTTGATCTTTATTTTTGAATTCTACTTCACAATTGGTTATTATGGAGTATTATTGAATTTGGATAAACCAAATATGAATCCCTAATATTTGTCCTTCATCTCACCGATTCATTCTCTAAAATGTGCTTTTCATCATCCTCGGTCCTTAATGGTGATACTTTATGAATATCTTTGGCCCAGAGTGCAAAGATGTATGATTACTCGATGAATATCTTTGTACGTAGTGCAAAGATGAAACAAAAGTTTAAGATGAACATGACCAACTGGTGATACATATGAATATCTTTGGCCCGTAGTGCAAAGATGAATATTTGATTCAAGATGTATATTGATTGATGTTATAGGGATAAAATATAAATGATGGACTTTTAAATTCATAGATGATAGTAGATTTCATTCTCTACTTAACTCTTCTAATGAATTATTGTTTCCGTTGTAGTTGTTGATCTAAAACTTGTTGTCTATTATATTCTATCAGATTTTTCCCTGTTGAAGACTAAGGATATTTTGTTGTATATTATCTTAGTCATAATATTCTTTACTGGGCTAGTTGAGCTCACCCTTTTCCTTTTTGTTCCATTTTTCTTCTCGTAGTTTAGAACATAAAGCAGAACCAAATGGGGTATAGAGTGATGGTCCTAGACAGTTGTTTTAGCAGTCCTCACTATTTTTGTAAAATAGGCATCAATAATTGTAATGAGGACTTTATTTGGGTGTGGATATTGTCTAGAAGACAATATTGTATTCAAACTCACAGTATGTGTTGTCGTATTTTGCATGACAATTGTAATAATAAAGTTGTAGTTGTTTTCTGTACCATATATTTGGCGACTCATAATGGGTGATGTATACCTATTTTGGGGGCGTCACATTCTCAATCTGAGACTCAAGTATTGGGACATCTCTGTCCGGGCCCTAGATTCCTCCTTGTGCAGAGGATTCAGTTTGGATGGGTATTTGAGGACCCTAAGTTGATTTGTTTAGTTCTTTAAGGAGAACATCCAATTCTGTTATTTGATTCCTTAATCCTTCGAACTCCTCGCAGGAAACAAGAGTAGGATCAGGTTGGGCACTTGTAGCCATGTTTGACAGTGGGCTTAGTTCCTTTTTGGACTTTAAACAGGTAACGGGACCAATCGTTTCCCTACAAAAAGACTATGTAGTTTAGTCTGGGAAAACGGGGAAATGCTATGCAATGTGTCCATTTTTTAGGAGTGTTTTAATGTTCTCCTGCGAAATGGATGTCCGTCATTTTGATGACAGGATAGTATCACAGGTCTTGATATGAAAAAGGAATGCATATATACATACTCCTTTATTTTTCCATTACATTGAGATTGACATGGAAATGAAATTATAAGTAATTCAAATTACATGTAATTAAAAAGGGGAGGTATAAAGAGACTTCCCTTCACATTTGGTTTATCAGAGGCTGACCTATCTTAGGCTACTCTCGCGGCTTTTCGGAATGAAGGTCCCCAGATCATCGCAATTTACTAGATGGGAAGTTAATTCGATCTTTCAACTGGAGCGAATATGGGTGGTGCCTTTCTTGAGCCTCGCGAAATTAGTCTCCCTTGAGTCTAGTAATTAAACACCGACGGGTTAGCCTCCTGGTGGAGGAATCACACAACATACATTCACATACATCGCGTCTCACCGTATGGAAATGATGACATGTGCGAAACACTAATATCACATGCAGATATGGTGCGAAGCACTAAAGTACATTTAATAAAGCATTAGTACACATTCATTCAATGTAAATGTAGTATTCACACATAAGTAGATAAATTATTTTGAAAAGCTTGAATAACGCCTTTAGCCCTTTTACTAGAGTCCCCAGCAGAGCTGCCACTTGTCGACGTCGGGATTTTTATTTGTCCCTTTCTGTTCTTGTCTTTTGGTGTTCTCATTTTAGATGAATTTTGTTTGAAAAAACAAATTTGAAAAGGTTCGACATGTATATGTCGATGATTTGACTGTTAGAGTTGCCAGTTGGTATTTTTAAATGGTTGCACCAACTCAACCGAGAAAAGGTTTGCACAAAGACCCAATGGTTTGACACTGTTTAATTGGTCTTGGAAACCGAGATTCGTTAGGGTCCAGGGGCTTGATGAAGCAGAGGAAAGGTGTTAGGCACCCCCTGACTTCCGTGCTAACACGATTACCGCCACTTTTCATTAACTTTTATCTGTGTATGTGTGTGTGCGAGTTAAGTCTATGTGCAATTGTCTAGAAGTATTGTTATGCCTCGTTTGCACCTATATAAAAAGGGTTTGAATTTTGTATAAAAGTTCAATTTGAACAAGATATAGCAGTGAAGTTTTGGAAAAACAAGTTTTTCAAACCTTTATGCTTAATAGTAATTGAGACCTTTGATACTTTCATTTTATAATGTTCGACTTGATTGCTTTTATTTTCGAGATGCGAGACATCTTCGAGAAAATAAGATACATAGCAGTGCCAAACTCCTTGTGGGCATAAGAACCATCTAAGGATATCCAGACACCGTAGATAATTTACAAGCTGGCTGCAGCTGAGAAATGTCCATCTTGGAAACCGAATCTAGATTCAGAGACTGAATATGTGATCACATGATTCCTAGGCTCACGTGAAATAGTAATATGTACAAAAGCTAGAAAAAGAGCTAGATTTGAGTAAATTTAAACCATTCTAGCTTCAACGGTTCTAGTTTAGTCACTTTTGAACCGGTTAAAGTTTGAAATAGCCAGATTTATGTAAATCTAGCTCATGAGTTGAAAGATTAAATATCTACATTATGAAAGCAATTAAAGTAGATATTTACATAAAAGTAGTATATATATGTAAATATAAGTAGTAAAAGGCCACAGAGTAAACTCCAGGCCATAAAGGAATGTAAATATATATATATATGTATATATATATATATATATATATATATATAAGCGATAAATGACCACGAAGTAAACTCCAGGCCTGACAAAAGTGTAAATATATATATAAGTTGTAAACGCAACTGATATTCTATCCAGGCTCAATCGAATTCGAGTTCGATAATATATATATATATATATATATATATAAGCAATAAACACACCAGATATTCTATCTAGGCTCATTTGAGTTCGATAATATATATAAGCAATAAAAAGCCAAGGATCGACGATCCGGGCATACCCATTCAACGCGACTCTCAACGTTAGTGAATATATATATATATATATATATATATATATATATATATATATATATATATATATATATATAAGTAGTAGAAATATTAAAAATCTCAAAAATCTTACGATGAATTTTTAGTAGACTTAAGATAGCTTTTGATGCCTGAAAACTCGGTTTCCACCGGTTAAACTTCAGTATGTTACAAAACACGAGTTTACAAGTGTTTAGAAAGAAGAATCACTCAGTTTAGAGCACTCTAGCAGGGGTTACAATATGAAACAGACAGGTTTTTCTCTCTTTTTTCCTTTTTTTTTAAAATGAGCTGCCAAGAGCTCATATTTAAAGACCACATGGTCGCGAGTCAACTCGTGGTAGCCATGGTCAACTCATGCAGAGCCACTTGGTTAACTTCGCCATGACCATGCTGGTCTAGTTATGGCCCGCCTACTTTCCCTGGGCCATCTTGGTCTTGTCGTCTCGAAGTACACACACTTGGGCTACGCGTTGTCTGCTCGAACTTTCATAACATTAAATCTGGGCTTTCGATAAAGGAGTGTTGTACCTTTTCGGGAAGTTGTTGTCGAGTGCTACACAATGACATAGGATTAGAGGTTATACGAAGTCGGGAAGATGGGTCCATGACTAGATCTCCAAGTCTTCAAAGTCTATCCGTTGTACCGTCTTATGTAGTTGTCACTCGGGATTTAAGCTATGGTTCTTGTGGGATACCTTGATATGCAGTTTATATTGAATTGTGTTGAGACAATGTGAATGTGATGTTGAGGTGGCAAAATAATGATTTTTCCCCCCATTGGGGTTATCTCCGACTTTAGCGCAGATTTAGCAGTCGTTTCTCAGGGTTATGTCTGAGGTGTGCTTGACCTCTCGGGGTTATCTTCAGGGTTGAACTGAGTATCCCGGGATTGTCTCCAGGGTTAAAACTGATTTTTCTAGGGTTATCTCCGAGGTTTGAACTGAATCTCCTGGGGTTGTCTCCGAGATTGAAAGTGGATCTCTCGTGGTTATCTCCGAGATTAAAAATTGGATCTCCCGGGATTATCTCCGAGATTGAAAACTGGATCTCCCGGGGTTGTCTTCGGGGTTAAAACTGAGATTACTTCTAGGGTTATTTTTGGAAGACGATTTTGCCTTCATGCAAGGTTAGTAACAGGAATGCAAAATATGTATTAGCAATATGTAATAGTAGCATTATTTGAACACGATACTTCTCTATGACCAATATGTATTAAAATAAATTCTTAAGTGTTAATATATTCTAAAGGTCCTATATTATGATAAATTTAGGTCAATAGATTCAATTTATTAAACATCTCTTTAAAAAAATTACTACTAATATTTATCTACATAACTAACAATTAAATAGTTAACATAAACATTCACAATATATATCATATTTATATTCTAAATGGATTAGTATTGCAGATACTAGTACAACATTAACAGCTAGTGTAAATACATTTACACAGCAACAATAGATAAGGCTTTGAAATGAGCAAACAGTTCGGACACGATTCGTACTCGCTCGACTAAAAGTTTGACTTGAGCTCGACTAGAAATATAAATGAGTCAAATATGAGCAAATTTTAAAGTTCGAAAAATTAATCGAACCTCCTCAAATTATAATTTTTTATTGATACTCGGATCATATTCGTTCGAAAAGTTCAAATTGCTCGAGCTCGATTCGGAATCGTGCTCGACTTAATAGCTAAATGAGCCTCAATCAAACCTTATTTTATACTCAAAAAATTTTGTGAACCAAATCTGAGCAACTCAATACTCGGATCGACTCGATTTGTTTACACCCTTAACAGTAGATGCAACACAAACTAGCACAACCACCTCAGATACAACATAAACTAGCACAAAGAGTAAAATAGATTGCTATTATGGATTTACTAAATTGGGATTAGTACACATAAACACGTGTTATGAGATCATAAGAATGGTGATTAGGACAATTGTATTTAGTTAGATATATTACATATTGTATAAATAAGTATAGTAGTAGTGCTCTCTGTAATACTTTTAGATTTCTAAGAAATATACAATGGCTTTTCTCCTGTCTGCTAATACTTGATTTCATTTAGTTCATATGGTATCAGAGCTAGAAATTCTTTTTTCGCAGATGTGATTGTAGTTAATTCTTACAAATCTCAAAAATAACCTCAAATTTCTATCAATTTTTTTTGGTTCTTCATCATCAATTTACTGAACACAAAACCCTAGCTGAATAATTTCTTACGCAGTTATGGTTGCATCATCCAGTGGAAATAATCAGAATCAACAACAAAATCAACATAGAAACCAGAATGGTCCACCTCTTCCAACTCATAATCAAGTCGATCAGGCATTTCTGAATTAGGTAAACGATTTGAACTCACCATTGAATTTTGTATATCATCCTCTGTATCTTCATACAAGTGATCATCCTAGTTTAGTTCAAATTGCTAAAAAGCTCACTGGAACTAAAAATCATGCTTCATGGAAAAGGTCCATCCAAATAGCATTTTCTGCCAAAAATAAGTTGGTAATCATAAATGAAGGATATGACCAACCAAATTCTAATAGTCTTCTATTTCCTCATTGGGCTAGAGTAAATGACATGATAATATCATAGATATTGAACACTGTTTCAAATGAAATTGGAGATAGTTTGAATTTCATAACTAGTGCTTCTCTAATGTGGAAGGAGTTGCAAGATAAATTTTCTAGTATTGATGGGCATCAAATTTACCAGTTACAGAGAGATTTACACTATCTAGAATAGAAAAACAAGTCAATTGAGTTGTATTTCCACAAGATGAAAGGGTATTGGGATGAGTTTACTTCCCTAGAACCTGCAGTTGAATGTACATGTGGTGCACACTAGGTACTTGAAGAAAGAGAAGGAAGAAGAAAGTGTTAGGTTTGCTAGAAATGAAAGCAGGCAATCAAATCACATAAATAAGCGGAAGCGATGTAAAAACGAATTTTAAAATTTTCTTACAAACCATAAACCAAGATTGTTCTTGTGCTTAAATTATCAGTCAATAAGGATTAGGAGAAATATAATTATACCCTTGAAGATCCGAGTTTTCTCAAGTACAAGTTCAACTCCTAATCCTTCATGCTCTCCTTGACTACGCGGATTTTGTTCCTTCCTTTGATCAACGTCAACCAACCAAGCGTTTGGCCTCTAGAGGTGATCCACCAAGGAAGAAGAAGAATCAAGAAGAAGGGATGTTGGCTCAAACCCTAATTTTCTATCTGTATTGAAAAGGGGCGTACTCTCCAACTATTGGAATCAAGTATATTTTTCCCAAATAAATATCTAATACAAGACTCTTCTTATAAAGATATTAGTTAACTTATTTTTAATTAATTAAACTCTTTTAATTAATTAGGCTCTTTAATCTTATTAGAGATAATTAATTAAACTCTTTTAATTAATTTACCTCATAATCTTATTAGGAATAATTGAGAGTACTAATATTAAATTAATTCCCAAACTCTTTTAGAAATTAAAATAATAATAATTATAATAATATTAATAAGACTCCTCTTATTAATTTATATTTAATATTTCTAAAATATTAAATAATAAATATTAAGCTATTTAATTTACTCTATCACTATAGATTAAATTAAATACACTTAACATATTATTACGGTTATGTCATTAACTTCTTAAATAATTATTCTTCCTTTTATGGTGTGAACCTTTAGGTTCCCCATATTAAACCGGTTGTGAATAAATCAATTAAAAAAATTCTAATCTTATTTAAATAAATAAATTAAACTACTAATTTATTTAAATAAATAATATTTATTCTACAATAGGGATATGCCTCCCTAGCGATTAACGACTTTCCATATAATATAGATTTCAACATTAATCATAAAAGAACATTTGAGTAAATAGTTACCATACAATTCAATCCATCCACCATACAATGTCCCAATTAAATATAAGACATGGAATTACTGTCAAGTCTTATTTTATTTAATTATATTTATTTCAATTCCTAAATGCACAACTCATAATGAATGCAAATTAGAAACTTCTTTCTAATTTCATTCCACCTTGGCCAAGGATTCCTGGGTTGTCATTTATCGAATCACATAGGACATATCTCTTCGTTTACTACAAGTGGTAGATTCTTTATTGATTATTCATTATCTCCATATATAACTTATTATACCCAAGTATACCCTTTGATATACCCTGCAGGTCATAAGGAATAAGTCAAAGTATAAATCATTATATACAAGATACTATGATGATCTCAAGTCTAAGGATCGCTTTTACTACTATCACTACAAGAATTCCTATTGACATGCAAGTAAAACTCCATTAGGTATTCCTTAGCGAGTCGCGTTCAGTGAACTTATTCTCCAATAAGGCCTACATACTTGATTTAGTGTCTCCACACAAATGATCATGAGATCAACCATCCTCATCCAATGAGAAAGCAACGTATATACCAATCTATACGGATTCACTAATCCCCTTTTTAGTAATCCATTGATTGGCAACATTTAGTTTTTAAGCTATCTAAGAATTTAGATCTCATTAGCATGATCTCATCATGATTCTAAAAACATTGCTTAAAACTATGGGTTTATCACATATTATTAAAACAACACTATGTAGATAAATTAAATGTCTTTAGTAAATAAATATTTTTATTAATAAATAAATAAGATTGATTACAAAGTATATGCTTTATCATCATAGATGATTGGCTTGTATGCATACTACTTTCAATCTCCCACTTGCACTAAAGCCAATCACAGTGGTATCTCATACCCATCTTCTCTAAGTGACGATCGAACTACTATTGTGTTAGCGCTTTAGTAAATGGATCTGCAATATTGTCTTGAGAGTCCACATGATCCAGGGTGACATCTCCTCTTTCAATGATTTCTCTAATTAAATGAAAGCGCCGCAACACTTGTTTAGATTTTTGATGAGAGTTGAGTTTCTTAGCCTGTGCAACAGCTCCGATGTTGTCATAGAATAAAGGTAATGGTCCTCTAATGCTAGGAACCACATCAAGTTCGGTTCTGAACTTCTTCATCCAAATGACCTCCTTTTCAACTTTCACTTGCGCACTATGTACTCTTGCCTCACATCCTTTGAATCATTAACTGCTTGTCTTTGTTTAGAGCTCTTCCAACTCACTGCACCAGCGTTTAAGGTAAACACATACCCTGAAATGGATTTACTTTCATCTTGGTCTGTTTGGAAACTTGAGTCTGTGAATCCCTCTAGTTTCAATTCAGACCCACCGTAGACAAGAAATATATCCTTAGTTCTTCTCAAGTACTTTAGGATATTTTTCACTGCCTTCCGATGCTTTTCTCCTGGATTCGACTAGTATCTGTTTGTCACGCTTAGTGCATGAGTGACATCCATTCTAGTACATATCATACCGTATATGATAGATCCTATTGCTAAAGAATAAGGAATCTTACTCATACGGTCTCTCTCGTCAGGTGTCTTTGGGGCCTGTTTCTTGGAAATATGTATTCCATAGCTCATCGACATGAGACCTCTCTTGGAATTTTCCATGCTAAACCTCTTTAGCATTGAGTCAATGTATGTTCCTTGGGACAAGCCAAGAATCCTTTTAGATCTATATGTATAGATCTTTATCCCCAAAAATATAGGATGCTTCTCCCAGGTCCTTCATGGAGAAGTGTTTAGATAACTAGATTTTAATTGATTGTAGCATAGGAATATCATTCCCTATCAATAATATATCATCAACATATAATATAAGGAATGAAACAGCGCTCCCACTAACTTTCTTGTACACACACAGTTCATTCTCATTTTTGATAAAATCAAACTCTTTGATTGTCTCATCAAAATGGATGTTTCACCTACGAGAAGCTTGCTTCAATTCATAAATGGATCTTTGTAGCTTACAAACTTGATTTGTTCCAACATTTAAAACAAATCCCTCTGGCTATGTCATATACACATCCTCCTAAAGTTTTTCATTGAGGAAGGCCGTTTTCACGTCCATCTGCCAGATTTCATAATCGTGGTAAGCTGCAATTGCAAGTAAAATCCGAATGGACTTAAGCATTGCTACTGGTGAGAAGTTTTCATCATAGTCAACTCCTTATCTTTGTTTGAAACCTTTTGCGACTTGTTGGGATTTATAGGTCTCTACCTCGTTGTCTGCTCTAGTCTTTCTTTTAGACCCATTTACACCTAATAGGCTTAATGCCTTCAGGTGGTGAAACCAAAGTCCATACTTGGTTTTTATACATGGAATCCATTTCGGATTTTATGGCTTCTTGCCACTTCTCTGAATCTTTGCTACTCATAACCTGTTCATAATTCAATGGATCATCATCATCTATGATGCGTACCTCATCGTCATCATCTATGACGAATCCATATCTATCAGGTATCTTTGGTACTCTTCCAGATTTATGAATAGGGTGTGGTACAGAAGGTATCTCTACTTATACAGGTTCATCCATTTGATCTGTAGTGGTTTGTGGTTCTTGAATTTCTTCAAGATCTATTTTCCTCCCACTGGCCCCTTCAAGGAGAAATTCCTTTTCTAAGAAGGCGGCATGTTTGGCAATAAACACCTTTTGTTCAGTAGGATTGTAGAAATAATATCCTAAACTTTCTTTGGGATATCTCACAAATGTGAACTTATCAGATCTTATCCCAAGCTTATCATTCTGAAACCTTTTCACATAAGCTAGACATCCCCTAAAACTCAACTTTGACACCTTAGACAAGTGAGTTAGAGGAATGATACTCTTCCAAGTGTTGGAATAACAAAACATAAAAAAATATGAGAAATTAGTATGTAAAAGCTTGAAAAAGCTAGGTTTAGAGGGTCAAAACCAAATCTACGCATAAAAAAGTCAAGGAAATGCTAAAACTAGTCCTAAATAGTTATAATTCAAGTGTTGGAATGAACCCAAGTGGCCAAAAATGAGTTTGGAAAAATTTGACCAAAGTTAAGAAAACTAAAAACTATGATGAGCAACCCTGTTTGAGCCTCAGTTTGAGGTAGCTTGGTTTTCTTGCTTGGCAGTCCAAACCTATAGAAAAATACCTAGCTATATGGTATAAAAACATGCTAAGATCTCAAAGCTAAAAGTCTAACACAAAAATTTCAAAAATCCCCGAAGTGATCTGGAAATTCACTAAAACTGCTGCACTATAGCAGTTGCAACAGCTCTAACAGTGCACTTTGAGCCTCTAATTTGAAGGCTTTAATTTGATGTTTTCAGGCAAATAAATGATGGATTAAATACCTTGCAGTATGGTTTAGATCCTTGTCCAACTTTGATAGCCATGGCATCAATGTGGAAAATTATAAAAATCTCCAAAATACCCTAGAAAATCATATTTTCTATTTTTGAGCTATTATAAAAATGATATTTTTACCTTGGGAAATGACATGGTTTGAATTAGGATGTTATTGGAAGTATAAAATGACCAAGAAATCATATCATGTTATGTTTAAACCAAAATGAGCATGTTTGAGAATGTATAAAACCTAAGTATGTGATGTATACTAGGTGTGTATGGTTATAAAGAGATGAACGAATGCTATATACATAATCTAAGTCTAAGGAACTTAGATGAACAATGTTTAACCAAGGGTGGTATGTTGAAATGGTGTGATACACACATAGTACGTACACTACAAGTGCGATAAATTAGCACATGTGGTAATTAAATGGAAATAAAATTGAGTTATATAAATAATGAAGTTAAATGTCTACATTATTAGATATAAAGAAGATACAAGGAAGATAATAAGTTAAGATAAGGTTTTAAAGTAGATCACACTAATAGTCAAACTTCGACTGATAATGTGTTTTGTTATCAATCCTCCATACAATGTAGGTTGTGCAAGAAACACATAAGTTGGTGTAATGGTAAAACCCCGGTACAAGCAAGTTTTTCAGAACTTTTTACTATATGTAAAATTTGTTATGTGTTAATGTGATGATATGTTATAATACATTATAAATTGTTGTTGTTAGTTGCTATATTTTGTTAAATTGTTCTTCTTGAACTTTGAATTGTGAAATGATAATCTTGATAGAGTGAATTATGTTTCATTTGTGAAGTATGTATTACATACGAATTATATGATTCATGTTCTAAATATCCATTATGTATATAACTATGATACAAGGATTTAATGCACAATGCATTTGAAAGCTATGAACTATATGTTATACGTTAACTGTTAAACTTGTTGAGCCATTTTGCTCACCCTTGCTTAAACAAATGTTTTCAGCTATGCACGGGACATCTGAGTTTTGGTAAAGCCCAAGAAATAGAGATTGATTGTTGAATATCATAGGATTACAAATATCTTGTCAAATCCTTTTTAGGGGTAAACAATGTTACCAAATGATATAGGTTGTAATAAAATACTAAGTTAACATTTAAGTGAATAGGCACAATCTTGATGTGTTGTTCATTTATTTATACAAGCAACAGGTTGGTACGGTTCGTTAATGTAACAACTTGATATATGACCTCGAGTTGTAATTGAAATGTATAAAGATTGTGATTCTGGAATAGAGTGAAGTTGTAAGTTTTAATCAAGTATAATGTTGATATTCATTCAAAGGTTAATTACCTGAGAAAATGTAAGGATATATTATGATATATATATACACACACACACACACACACTTATTGTCGTTAAGTTAGTTAGTTATACCTCATGGATGTGTAGTACCGTAACGCACCAGACTCAAGGTTCAAGGGACCCAGATTTGGGGGCGTTACAAAAGAGGCTTCTCGACAATGGTATCTTAAGTTTCACGATGTGATGAGTAATTTTGATTTTAAGAAAAATATAATGGATCAATGCATATACTTGAAGGTTAGTTGGGGTAAATTTGTTATTCTTGTTTTGTATGTTTATGATATACTACTTGAAAGTAATAACTTAGACATGTTACATGAGATCAAACGTTTCCTTTATGGAAATTTTGATATAAAGGATCTCGATGAAGCCTCTTATGTTATAGGTATTGAAATTCATCGAGATAGGTCTCGCGGGATATTAGGATAGTCCCAAAGAGCTTATATTGATAAAGTTTTTAGCAAATACAACATGTAAAATTGCTCCCCTACTATCGCCCCTGTTGTTAAGGGTGAAAATTTTTGCTCATATCAATGTCCTAAGAATGAACTTGAACGTGATCAAATGAATTTTATTCCATATGCTTCTGTGGTTGGAAGTCTTATTTATGCTCAAGTTTGTACACGTCCAGATATAGCATATGTAATTGGCATGCTTGGACGTTGTAAGTCAAATCCAGTTTTGGATTGTTGGAAAGTAGCCAAAAAGGTTTTACGCTACTTACAGGGTACTAAGGACTTTATGCTTACATTGAAAAAAATAAATAACCTTGAAGTTGTTGGTTATTATGATTTTGATTTTGCTAAGTGTAAAGACGAAAAGAAATCTACATCAGGGTACATCTTTATGCTTTCAGGAGGGCCCTATTTCATGGAGAAGTCATAAGTAGAAGTTAACTACCACTTCTACGATGATGGTAGAATATGTGGCTTATTATTATGCTAGTTGTCACGCTGTATTATTGAGGAATCTTATTTCAGGACTTAAGATTGTAGATTCCATTTCAAGGCCATTAAAAATATTTTGTGATAATGATTCTGCTGTTAGTTTTCCAACAACACCAGCTCGAGTGGTGATGGACTATACCTTGACACTAAATATTTATTTGTCAAAGAAAGAGTTAAAGATTAAAGCATTTTCATTAAGTATATTAGTACGCATGATATGTTAGCGGATCCACTTACGAAAGGCTTACCACCCAAGCTCTTTTGAGAGCATGTTGTCGGCATGGGTTTAACTGGTAGTCTTAATTAATGAGTTAGTTTGATGTAAGATAACATTTTTTGAGCTCATTGTTTTGAACTTCACATTATATTTATTGTTTTCTATTCTCTTTATTGTGCACACTTGAGAAGTTGTGAGCAGACAATTGTGTTTTGGACCATATGAATGCATTTAATCTATTACGACTTATGTAAACTCTATTCATACCTGTTATGCTTAATGTTAATCTTTGTTCTAATAAAAGTACTAATTGTGTAACTAATTGGGATCTTGTGTTAATAATGACACAAAGATTGTATTAATTCGCATTGGTGTTTTTATTTGAACAAGATGTAGACATTAAATTAATACTTGACCAAATTAATGATTTTAAGTGTAATGTTTTGTATATAAATAATATTTCGGCCAAGTAGGAGAATGTTAGAATATTTTATTTTTTATGTGGCATCTACTATTTATATAATTATTGGGCTTACATATTGTATTAATTTAATCACTTTATTTATGGGTTTGATAATTAATTATGTGGCATATAAATAATATTCCTAATATTATTTGGCATAATGAGCCCTAGGGTTTCATAATCTTGATGTACGATTATGACCCTTAGCTATTTAATAAATAAAACAGTTATGATTTGGTCTCAATTGTCGTCTCAATAACTTTATACACACCTATAAATTCATCATAAGATTTAGAGAGACAGTTGAAGATCTTCATCCTTAAGAGCAACAGAAGCGTGATACATACAAGATGTTTTCTCTCAATTCAGATAAGTACTTAATTAATTAATTAATTTTATTCTATGTAATAGCACTTTTTAATATAATTTATTTAACATGTAAATTCACCATCAACCCCAAATTCATAATTCATTTCCCAAGCAGATAGGATGAGAAAAAGGGAAGAGAAGCCTTCCCAAGAAATGAAAAGACAATCATTATGTCTACTGTTCGCTATTCTCCTCCTGTAGTTATGATCCTTATTTTGTTTTGTGTGCATGTCAATTGTTGGGTCGTGATATTTCCTATATTGGACCGAATGGATTGGGCCTGCTTATTTAGTTAGTCCATTGGGTCTTCACTATTGGGTCTTAATATTATTGGGCCTAGTCACTATCTTATTTTCGTTAAGTCTTTATAAGATCGGGTCGGACCAGTGGGTCGACCCATTAGATATTTTAATATCTCCATCTTTGACTTGTAATGATGAAAAAGCATGACAGTTACTGTTGTATCTGCCATGCATTAATGTGGATGGGATCCGAAGACGGCCGGCGGTAGAAATCAGTGGCCAGAGGTAGTAGGTGGACTGTACCCAATCGGCAGAAACCATCAAATCAGGGGGCTGTGTCAGAGGTAGTGGGTGGCACGGTAAATCGGGCTAGAGAGTATATCATAGCAAGAAAGTCTTCAAGCAAAAGGTACACACACACACACACTCACGACTGATAATTCTCTCTCTCTCAATACTTTAGAGATTTTATCCTCCACTGTTAACCTTATGATCGCCTGTACTGACTCTCACGCCAGAAGTTATCCCCACCATTCGGGCCGCTGCTTTTGTGTTGTCATGTTTTTTGTGCAGGATATAGACGCGTGTTACGTGATTGAGGTGTGTGGAAAGATCTTGGCGTTAACATTGGCGCTAGAAGGAGGGGTGTGTTCTAGTGTCATTGAGTTTTCAATCACAACTTTCATTTGTTCTACGTCAGAAAAGATGGTGAGGAGTAGAGCTGACACACCGGAAGGACAACCGAAGGTTGTGGGCTCGTCTGTCCAACACATTTCTATTAAGGATCTTCTGGGTCCTTCAAAGAGTGCTCATGAGAGTGAGAGCACTGCTTCCAAACGTGTTTCCAAGGGTTCTCATTCGAGAGCTCATGGTGGAGCCAGACGGAGGTTGGTGTTTGCTGATGATAAAGACCGTGATCAGGATCGGAGGCAGGTGGAGGGTTCTCCACCTAAAACTCACCACCGAAGTGGTCGGGATGACAAAACTGCCAAGTTGGCGAAGATGGCAGAAGAGGCAGATAAAGCTTTGGAGGTCCTTCTAAAACAAAGGGAAGATATAGCTGTGCAGATGCTTCGGATGGCCGATCTGAAAGACGAGGCGTCTACTTATGTCCAGTCCGAGAGGCGTAGCAAGCATAAGTAGGTACAATGGCGAGAGGGGAAAGAGCCGGAGCATTCCATGCATGTGTCTCAAGGCCTTTCTCATGACCGAAGGAGATCTAGGAGCAGAACTCCTGAGGCATCGAAGAGGGCATTATTGTCGTTGGTTCTCGAGGTCGAGATGGTGGCAGACAGAGGAGTAGGTCGAGGGAGATCGCACCAGAGAGTAGAAGGGGAGAGAAGCGTCATGAGCAGTCTCACCGCGATGACAGGGCCACACGCCAAAGTAAGTCTAGAAGCCCATCAAAGGCAGTGGTTTCTGATAGAGGGGGCCGGTCCGTTCAAAAGAGGAAAGAATCACCAGAGAAAGAAGTCTCCTCCAAACCAGAAGGCGTAGATTTCTTGGTAAAGGAGTTGAAGGAGCTCCGAAAGCAACTAGCAGAGGTTCAACGGGTGAAAGATACTCCGGGAAAGAAGGCGTCCCCTTTTTCCTCGAATATTCTTAAAGAGAAGGCAGACACCACCAAGAAGTTACCTCATATGGAGAGTTACAACGGGTCTAGAGACCCTTATGACCATAGCCAAGCGTTTGATCGGCTGATGGAATATTATGATTTCACCGATGCTGCCAAGTGCCATACGTTTGTCACAACGTTAAAGAAGGATGCAAGGCAGTGGATGGGGGCTATACCTGCAGATTCGGTCTCATCATGGTCCGAGCTGTGTGACAAATTCCATGCTCGTTTCGGGAGCAATCAAAGAAGAGGGAAGCCTACGGGTTCTTTAGCACAAGTCCGGCAGTTTACCAATGAGTCCTTGGGCCAGTATGTGAAGAGGTTCAGGGAAGCCGTTGGCCAAGTGTCCGACCTTAATGATCTTCAGGCTGTAGGGTTGTTCCAAAATGGGCTAGATCTGGTGAAGTCCAAAAATTTGGTGAAGAAGTTGATGTTTCACCATCCGAAGAGCTTGGCCGAAGCTTTTGATAAAGCAGAAGGTTATATTGTGGTAGAGGAGGCTATGAATAGCCTGAAACGTCCTTCTTCGAACCGAATGAAAGAGGCAGATGCTCCTAAGGCTGAAGGCGATCAAAAGAAAGGGGGATGGGATAATGATCGGTCCGAGGGTAGCTCGAAGAAGTATAACAACTCATGGCGACAGGGAAGTATTCGCCCACCTGCTCCTATCCCGAAGGTGAACAAGGTTTACACCAAACTGAATACGGATAGGTCGGTGATTTTAGATCAGATCAGGAACCAGCCGTTCTTTGAACTGCCTCATGACGTTCTCAAGACGGGACAGGGCAATGCTCGAAAATATTGTGGCTATCATTAAGCTGCAGGTCACGATACTATTGAGTGTTATAATTTAAAGGACTTCATAGAGAGGAAGGTTCAAAGCAGTTTATTAGTTTAGTATGTGGCCGGGAGGGACCAACAGCAAGAGCAGCAGAATGTTGACCGTACCATTCAGACGATTCAAATGGTTCCACCCATGCAGCCTGCTCCAAATCAGCCACCAAGGCATGTCGTTGATGTAATAACTGGTGGGACAGCAGGAAAGTTGTTAGGAAAAAAGAGGAGGGGATATCTGGATTCAATCATGTCCGTATGGTGTTCCCCAAGACCGGCTAAACCGCTTCTGAGGACGCTTATATCTTTCAGTGATGTAGATTATCCTTCGGAACCCATCAAACCCCATGAAGGAGCCTTGGTGATCACAGTACAAGTGGGTTCGGTGGATATGAAGCGAATGATGATTAACAACGGGTCTTCTGTTAATATTCTTTACGCCCACGCTTAGCAGAGGATGTATCTTGATGGGCGGAAGATGGAAGTCAGACAGGAGGCTCCTTTATATGGCTTCAGCAACGATCCGGTCAAAGTGGCAGGAACTATTGAGCTACCAGTCATCTTCGGTACTGCTCCACAACAGGTAGAAATAACGTGTAAATTTTATGTTGTGCATATAGATTCGGCCTACAACGCCATATTGGGACGACCTACCTTGACTGTTCTCCAAGCAGTGACTTCCATCCCTCATTTTAAAATCAAGTTCCCCACGGCCCATGGAGTTGGAGAGGTAGCAGGGGACTTAGACCTGGCCAAACGATGTTATAGGAATTCTGTGATCGCCTTGGGAGTAGGGGTCAGCAAGAAAAAATAAACCATGGCAATTGAGATCGAGCCCTTCACTGAAAGCAGTTCGGAGCCATTGGTTATTCCTGCAGTAGGGATAGAGGAGATCGAGCTGGTCCTCAGAAAGAAAGACAAAACAGTGAAGATTGGTTTGGGTCTGTCGGAACCTCTCCGGACAAACCTTATGGAACTTCTTCGCTGCTATGCGGACATTTTTGCATGGGAGCCACAAGACATGCCTGGAATCAGTCGAAAGATTGCCGAGCACAAACTAGATGTGGATCCATCAAAAAATCCAGTTCGGCAGAAAAGGCGGATCTTTGTACCTGAGCGTCAAAGGATCATTGATGAAGAGATTGCCAAGCTGATAGCTGCTGACTTCAACTTTGAGATCGATTATCCAGAGTGGATGGCAAATGTAGTGCTGGTGCAGAAGCAGAACGGGAAATGGCGAGTTTGCATCGACTACACGGACCTGAACAAAGCATGCTCGAAGGACTTCTATCCTCTGCCTCACATTGATCAACATATTGATGCGACTTCGGGGTATGCACTACTAAGCTTTATGGATGCTTTTTCAGGTTATCATCAAATTTCTATGTGCAAGGAGGACATTCTGAAGACAGCATTCATCACACACTGTTCGGTGTATACCTATAAAAAGATGACCTTTGGCTTGATTAATGTTGGAGCCACCTACCAGAGAATGATGAACTTTGTCTTCCAAAAGCAACTAGGAAGGAACATGGAAGTATATGTGGATAACATGATCGTAAAGAGCATGAATGTTAAGAAGCACTTGGATGATCTGGAGGAATGCTTTCAGACTGTCCGTCATCACAAGTTGAGGCTCAATCCTGCAAAGTGTACCTTCGGGCTCGGTGCAGGGAAGTTCTTGGGTTATCTGGTCACTCAAAGGGGCATTGAGGCCAATCCAGAGAAGATCCAGGCTATCCTGAACATGAAGACTCCTCAGTCATTCAAAAACGTCCAACGTCTGACTGGTAGGATTGCAGCTTTGAGGAGGTTCATGTCCAAATCAGCTGAGAGGTGCTTGCCATTCTTTGATACACTGAAGGGACCGTAGAATGCGAAGACGTTTCAGTGGACTTCGGAGTGTGAAGACGCCTTCCAAGGAATAAAGACATATCTATCTTCGGCTCCTTTATTGGTGAAACCTGCTCCAGCCGAGACTTTGTATTTATATCTGGCAGCTAGTTCGTTGGCAGTAGGAGTTGTTTTGGTTCGGGAAGCAGAGGAAAGCAACATCCAGTTTATTATGTCAGCCATGTCCTAAGAGATGCTGAAACCAGGTAACCAAATTTTGAAAAATTTGCCTTTGCTTTGATAATTGCTAGTCGAAAGCTTCGGCAATATTTTCAAGGTCGGCTCCTGGTTGTCTACACGGATCAGCTGCTGAAAAAGGTGATGAGCAAGCCAGAAGTTTTGGGGAGATTAGCAGCATGGACAATGGAATTATCCCAATTTTTTATTGAATATCATCCCCGAATTGCTATCAAAGGTCAAGCCTTGGCCGATTTCTTGGTGGAGTGTTCGCTCTCCGAAGCAGATGCCGAAATGCCGGTAAGTCGAGACGCTCGATCGATTCTGCAGTTCTTGAAAGATCAAAATTCATGGACGCGTTGTATACTGAGATGGGTCTACTATCGCGGATGTCGATTAGGTGGATTATTTTGACAAGTCCGGAGGGATTCAAGGTACAACAGGCCATCAGATTTGGGTTCTGAGCAACGAATAATGAGGCCGAATACGAAGCAGTGCTAGCAGGAGTTCGACTGGCGAAGAGTCTAGAAGTTCAGAAGCTGATCATTTATAGTGACTCTCAGTTGGTCGTCAAGCAAGTATCAGGAGATTATGAAGCTCGTGGGGCGAGGATGATCAAGTATTTGGCAGAATTGAAAGACCGGCTTCAGTACTTCATCTCTTATGAGTTTCAGGGCATAAAGCGTAACGAAAATTCCATTGCCAATGCATTGTCGAAGCTGGCCACTACGGATGCTGATGTTTTCAATGGGTCAGTTTATTTGGAGGTTTTGCAGCAGCCGAGTATCCAGCATGAAGCAGTGATGTGCATTGAACGTTCTAACTGTTGGATGACTCCCTACATTGATTATCTGGCAGATGGCGTCCTTTCTTCGGATCAGATGCTGGCAAAGAAGATCAAGTACAAGAGTGCCAACTTCGTTCTTATTGAGGGGGATCTTTATCGGAGGGCATTTTCGTCACCATTGTTGAAGTGTCTGGTTCCATCTGAGGCTGAGTATGCTCTTAAGGAGGTTCACGAGGGTATTTGTGGCGACCATATGGCTGCTAAGTCATTAGCCTACAAAGTACTTCGGCAGGGGTACTACTGGCCTACGATCTTCAAGGAAGCTACAGAGTATGTGAAGAAGTGTGAGAAGTGCCAGCTCAACAGTCCGATCCCACATCAGCCACCAGAAGAGCTATACTCGATCTTATCTCCTATACCCTTTCTTTCATTGTCTGGTAGATATACCGGATCTCATTCTTTGAAAGCTAAAGGTCAGGTCAGTTTTGTAATAGTTGATATCAATTATATGACCAAATGGGTAGAAGCGAAGCCACTTCGGTTGATAACGGAGCAAGAGTGCTTGAAGTTCATGAAGGAGTCCGTAGTATTTCGTTTCGGAATTCCTAAAGTGGTGATATTGGACAACGGACGCCAGTTCGTGGGATCAAAATTTGAAGGATTTCTGAAAGAGCTTGGAGTTCAGTACAAGAAGACTTCGGTGGCTCATCCACAATCGAATGGGCAAGTTGAAGTGACCAACAGAACGCTACTGAATGGGATCAAGAACAAACTGGACGAAGCTAAAGGAAGATGGCCAGAGGAACTTCTCAGCGTGTTATGGGCTTATCGGACTACACCAAGGACTACCATAGGGGATTCACCTTTCAGATTGGCCTATGGTACTGATGCCTTAGTCCCAGTTGAGATTGGATCCCCAAGTCTTCGGGTTAGTCAATTCAAAGAGATCTATAATGAAAAAGGACTGAAGGTCAACTTGGATATGTTGGAAGAAGTCAGAGAGGTGGCTTTGATCAAACTGGCAGCATATCAACGGAGAGTAGCCAAGCATTACAATAAGGGGGTAAAGCTTCGCAGATTTGAAGTGGGGACTTCGTCCTCGAGAAAATCAAGCATCTACGCCTACGTAACATGGGAAAGTGATGCCAAACTGGGAAGGGCCGTATGAAGTAATTGAAGTACCGAAGCCAGGAAATTATCAGTTGAAGGCATTGGACGGATCCGAAATCAAGAATACTTAGCATGCTGGCAGGCTTCGAAAATATTTTCAGTAGAGATCGAGTTTGTTTATCGGAAGTCTGTAAATATTGGATCATCTTCAATAAAAGATTCACTTTTTCACAATTGATTTTCTTCCTATTGCTCCTAAAATCACAGTGGTGTAAGGAGGACGGGGGGGACTCGCTGACCATTCGATGGTAGCCTTTTTGGCAGGTGGTCCTTATGAATTTGTTAGGCCCTTCGTGGTAGGCAAACTTCATTGGTGTAAGGAGGACGGGGTGGACTTGCTGACCATTCGATGGTAGCCTTTTCGGCAGGAGGGACCTCATGGATTTGATTTGCCGCGACTGGTAAACAAATTACATAGTCCTTTTAATTTTGCTTTACCGCAAGTGGTAAACAAAATGCACCGAAGTAAGGAGGTTCGGTCGGACTCATTGGCCATCCGATGGCAGCCTTATTGTCAGGTGTGTCCTTATGAATTTGTTTTATCGTGAGTGGTAAACAAATTCCATGGTCCATATAAAATTTTTCTATCGCGAGTGGTAAACAAATGTCCTTATATACTTGTTTTATCCCGAGTGGTAAACAAGATCTTGATGGTGCAAGGAGGATCAGCCGAATTCACCTTATGCCTAATCTATCTCACACTTCGGAAATGATAAGTATGCATTACTTTATTTTATTCAAGTGTTGAGTTCGGTTCATACGGTTTAGTTCACTGAATTCAGTTCATATCATTTTTTAACTTAACTGATTATATGCCTTATCTGATTCATAATCTAAGTTAAGTATATTCAAAATCATCGATACTGAATTATTGACAAGAAATGCATTATACAGAAGTCATGATAGAGAAAGTCAAAAATTCATTAATAGTTCACTATTCATTCATCCATTCATCCATAACACTAACCGATTACATAAACACAAAAATTTTGACAAAAGTTCTTAAACAAAGTTTTTAAACGATTTCAAAAACAATAAAGAACAGGGACCATTATCAGGCATCATCTTCTTCACCATCCGAGGAGTCAAGGAGAGATGGATCTATTTTGTCTTCAACCAGCTTTGCCTTGTACTTACTTCGGCACTCTTCATATCCTTCCAAAAATACCCGAACGATCTTTCCATTAAGTTCAGTTGATTTCCGGTATTCCAGTTGGATTTCTCTTCGAAGATCTTCAGTCAAGGGTGGACCCCGATCTCTGAGTGCCCGAAGCTCTGCGACTTCTTCATCTATCTTTTGACGCTCCTTGAAATGGCGAAGTTGATGGGCCTCTAAATCATTCACTTGAAAAGCTAAACTTTTATTGGTCCTGACCAAGGATTCATTTTTCTGCACAAGGACTTCATTCCTCTTGACCAAATCCTCATTCAACTTAGTGATCACCTGCTGCTCTGCCTTCATCTTCTCCATTTGTTCCTTGGTCTGGGCCAGATCTTTTCGAAGATGTTCATTATTGTACTGGACGATGTCAAGATCATGCCTCTCCTTCGCTAGTGCAGATTCTAGTATGGCATTCTCTCTCCGGGCGGCCTTCTCTTCAGCTTCATATTCTTTGTACTTAGGACGAAGACGCCCGAATATTGCATTTGCCTACATACAGTTAGTCTTAATATATCGATTTCAGATAAAATAGTATAAAGATATACAAACATCATAAGACAACTTACTTTGGCCTGGTATTTCATGCCTTCATCAATTAAGTCTCCGATAGAACTGTTCCCGAACCGGTGATCATCGGTTTTGCGAACAAAGGAATCGTACAACTGGAAAGGAAAGGGCTCATTCGATTCAGGCCAGAGAGTAGGGGAACCCATGGTTTTAGGCCCAGCTTTCGGGGAAGATGGTCTTGGCGAAGAGGTCGGGGGCTAATCGGGAAGTGGAGGTGGCTGAGTATATGCAGTTTGAGGTGGAGGTGGCTAAATATATGCAGTTTGAGGTGGAGGTGACTGATCATGTGTGGATTCAAATATCATCTCAGGTTGATCATTTGAAGAATGTTTCCTTTTGCGAGTAAGGGAGAGTGTGGATTCTACTTGCTCTTCTAATTCTTCTTCAGAAACAATGATCTCTTCGGGAATGATAGGGGGCAGATTGGCTTCAGAAGAAGGTACTCGCAAGTCATCAGCAGTAAGAGGAGTTATTTTGGTTCTTCTCTTTTTGGTATGAATTATTAAAGTAGACTCGAATCAATTAAAGGAGGAGGTGCTGGTCTAGCCTTTCTAACGGCCCTTTTCTTGAACCGAAGCGGTACTGACTCTGTGGTAGGAGGAATCTCTTCAGTAGGGAGGTTGGCGAGCTGAGCTTCGACGGTAGATGGTTAAACCACAGATTCAGAAGTTTTCCCAGACAGAAACTCCTCAAGATCCTTTATATTAGCAGAGGTTGGCTTGATTAATGACACTATGACAAATAAATGGTAATTCTTAAGGATGAATACTGATAGAAATTAGCACAATTACAATGCTTCTCTGCTTAGAAGTCCGAAGCTCCATTCTTTATGAGGTATCTTCTCCAGAAAACTTGCCATCTCTCTTAGACGTTCTTCCGAGATATCTCCGAAGTTAGCAGATATTCGATCAGAAATAGTCCAATTAGGAAGAGAAGAAATTTCAGGTCCAGTAATAAAAAACCATTTTTCATGCCATCCCTTGTTGCTTGAAGGGGTATCTATCAGGGGTTTCCTCTCAAATCTGGTGTTAGGTCGAGGAGACTGTGTACTCAACATTTTAAAAACTTTTTCTCAGGATTTACCAGCCGAGAAGAGGGTGAAGAAGATATCGACAGCTGGGGGAATTTCCAATTCATGACAGAAGGCAATGAATGCAAGAATGTGGATGTAAGAATTAGGAACTAATTGGGCGAATCCCACTCCTACAAACCCTAGAAGAGTGATGATGAAGGCATGAAGGGGTAGGCGAACCCCCTTTTCAAGTAGGGTAATCGGCATGGCAATCCAACCGTCAGGTCGATGGTACATTCGTTCCTCCAGAGCCGGAGCCCTTATCGCATGAGTATCCGGAATCTGATAGCGAGTCCGGAGGATACTTATCTCAGCCTCTGTGACGGTAGAAGGGGTATTGGCATGAGGAAACTGTTCCTCATCCTTGAAGAAATTAGTAGGCGGAAGAGAGGGTATTGACGGTGGATTCTTACCCACCGCAGTAATAGATTTGGGGTTCGAACCCGAGCCCTTTTTGTTGGGACTGGGGTTAGGAGGAACAGCGGTTATGGGGGTTACTTCGATAGGGACATCTGGGTTTAATTCTTGGGATGCCATTGTTGAGAATTTGCAGAGAAGAAGAAGAAGATTATAGAGAACAGACCAGAGCTCAAGAAACTGAAAATTTGAAATGCCAAGTAAAATCGTCAATTTGGAAAAATCACTTTTTTGTACTAACAACTGTCTCTTCAGTTGTTCACACTACACGAGGGCGGCGCATTAATTGTTAGAAATAATGAGGAATTTAGAGGGATAGCGTCCAAGGGAAGCCTCCATTCTCAAGCATTTATCAGGTTGGGTCTTTCCTTTGGGCTTCCGGTTTTTGATTTGCCTAATTAGTCCAATTCCTTACCACTTGGGCCTTGATAAAGTTTAAGTTGGACCTCTTTTGATTTTATTAAAACCCTTCATATCATGAACCATTCATAGTTTCTTATTAAACATTCTGTTTAATAAAAAACTAGGGGGCAATGTTGGGTCATGATATTTCCTATATTGGACCGAATGGATTGGGCCTGCTTATTTAGTTAGTCCATTGGGTCTTCACTATTGGGTCTTAATGTTATTGGGCCTAGTCACTATCTTATTTCCGTTAAGTCTTTATAAGATCGGGTCGGACCAGTGGGTCGACCCATTAGATATTTTAATATCTCCATCTTTGACTTGTAATGATGAAAAAGCATGACGATTCATCACAGTATCGACATGCATTAATGTGGATGGGATCCAAGACTTTACGGACGGAAAAAAAAGCATGGCGAGAGGTAGTAGGTGGATATGCATCAAATCACGAAAACCATCGTAACGGGGGTTGTGTCAGAGGTAGTGGGTGGCACGGTAAACCGGGCTAGAGAGCATACCATAGCAAAGAAGTCTTCAAGCAAAAGGTACACACACACACTCACGACTGATAATTCTCTCTCTCTCAATACACTAGAGATTTTATCCTCTATTGTTAACCTTGTGATCGCCTGTACTGACTCTCACGCCGGAGCTATCCTCCGACGGTCGAAGCCGTCAAACTTTTGGTGTTGTCGTGTTTACTGTGCAGGATATAGACGCATGTTACGTGATTGAGGCGCGTAGAAAAATCTTGGCGTTAACATCAATCATCTGAAATGATCAAAATCCAATTATCAAAGTGTGGTCGCCAAAAAAAAAAGCTTAAAACTTTATGCAGACCTTCGTTCTATATCCCTCTAGGCAGCCAAAGTCAGATTTGTCTGTAGTTTCTAATATATATTAACTACCATCACATTAAATATCATACAACATCCAAAACCTTATGCTTAGATAATGACTAATAGTTTCTAATTTGTGTTAGTAATGTGTAATTTATTAGTTATAGCATTTTATAGTATAAACTAAGAAAAATGTTTTTGTAAACATAATTGTGCAATTATGTTATGAAATTCAAAACTAATATCTAAACAAATAATCAAAAGTTAAAAGCACTCATATTTCGGTTCTCACTACACCATTGCTAACAATCTTTGTCAGCATGATCGTCCCCGAAATACAATTGTAAACAAGCAATTATTGTTTATAATATTGAAAAGCCATTTCTGGTAATTTAATATGCTTGTAGTTTAATTATATATTTAGGAAATCATTTTAAATATATTAATGTAATTAACTTTCATAATGTATTGTTAAAATTATTTGTGGTAACTTAGTAAGTCATGTCTTGGTTCCTATTAATTTATTTGATAGTTGATACTGTTGGTGAATTTTTTTTGAAGTTGTCATGAGGTGTAGTCTGGATGCATGCACTACCAAGTTTTTGATCAAAGATTTTGGACCAGATAAATGCCTAGTATACTTTAATTCACCCTTTTTATAGAAGTACTACTTCTGTGCAATTGATCATTATATACATACTATTAGAGATATAAAATACATTTTTGCTCTCTCAAACCTTATTGGTTACAGTTGTTACATCCCCCCGGGTGGGTGATCGTTTTGGTATTATTATTAGATAACCAATGGTTATGCCTTTAGCCAACTCCAGTCCTAAAACATGAATGTAGTATAGACTTGCAATGTGTTTAATGACCATGTTAAATTAGATAATCAATCAAAAAAGGAATAGCTTATAAGTTATATACATACAGGAGTTACTATCTACTTTGAATCTTATGAACATGTTTTATATCGTTTCTCATATGCTTTTCATTCTCATCACAAACTACTTGATTGGGGATTATAAATTTGAGAAGTTAACCTTAAATAGTATATTTAAATCCTTTGTTGGATAGCAAAAAAAAAATATTTAAAAATTCGTTGGGTAATCAGTGAGGGGATTTTGAGGCTCCAAATTTCTTCTTGACATGACCATGGGTGGGGCGTCTTTTCAGATATCCTCAATAGAAAACTCTGGTATATAATTAGAAATGCTCATAGAAAACCTAATCATTCAAAAGAATCTAATATCACCTCTATATATTCAATTCATTTCTTATAGACCCAACCTTTTACTGCTGTTCTAAATCATATACCTACACGTCATGAATAATGAATAATGAATGATGAACAAAAGTTAAAATTTATGTATACGTATATACATGTATATCTTTATACAAGTAAAATGCAATTAGTGCCTGTGATATATGCCAAATCCCACTTCTTCACCTTTGGTTCTGAAAGCTAAAGAGAGCCTACGTGATAGTACCCTAGTACCACATTATAATGTCTAAGGCTTACTAACAATTGTACCAATAACTTGTCACGCTTTTGAGTGGGTGTGTAGTGGGCCAAGATAACTCAATATTGCTTTAGGGCAGTAGATTGAGCTTTTTTTTGCTCAAGGTAGACTCATGTGGTGTTACTGCATATGTTTCTCACACAATTACTAGTTGGTGTTATTAAACTGCTTGTATGCGCAATTACTATATGTACTAATTCCATGCTTTCTGCAACTCCTCTTTAAGGTACATGCCTCGTCACTAATCCAAAATGGAAAACGAAAAAGTAACATGCATTATCTGCTTTAGAGTAATACACTTGAAACATAATGTAGAAGATCCTGGCAAAGCTGCATGGGTGTTATTTATACCATCTTTCTCTATTTGAGAAAGTATACCTTGTTTAATTGTAAAAGCAAGATTTTGAAAGAAGACCAATATCACACACAAAACATTTGACTATATGGTCCGTTTGGATTGGATCTTTGGTTGAAGAAGATAGAAAAATGAACGTAAATTTTTTTGTGTGCTAGTGTGATTGAGCATAGGATATTTGGATGCTTCAATTGTTGTGCCTCCGTTTACTTGTTTGTTAATTTGTTGAAGTTCAATTAAACTCTGCCTAAATACTTAACAATTATCTTAGATAATTTATTAATCAGTCAAAATAATTTTCAAGTAATTATTATCATTTATCATGATTTTAAATCATTAATATCATATTTATATAATTTAAATTCCACTTAATTCTATTATCATTAATATTTATTTAATATTAAATATTAATAAAATCCTTAACATAATATTATAATATATTTATAATATCTCAAAGTATTTTTAATACTTTATTATTACCATTACATGATTTTAAAGTAATTAAAACCATTATTTAATTATCTCATCATTAATATTAAAATATTAATATTTTTCATGACAAAATATCAAAAGTTATATTTTACAACTTAAAATATTTTTATAACACTTAAATTATTTTTATATAATTTTTAAAGCATTAATTCTATTTTTTCATAATTTATTTAATAGATCTATTAAATAAATTAACTACCATTAATAGTAATTTATTAATAAAATTCATCACAAAATATTAAAAGTCATTAAAATAACTTAAAATATTTTTTTATACCATAATATAATTTTTCATGATTTTTAAAGTATTAAAATTATTTTAACTAATTTATTTAATATCATAATTAAATAAATTAAATACCCTTTATATTCCAAAAATATTAAACATTTATGAAATATACCCACAATAATAAAAAACTAATTTTCGTGCTTTAAAATAATTTTTCATAATTTATTATGTATTTTAATAATTAAAAACTATTTTTATCTATTTATTTGAATAAGTGTGGATACAAACTATGACCAATTTAAAAACTTTTAACCAAATTATTGAATGTAGTCAACTATATTGATGAATGCAACTTCTTTGAATGAATATGGTCTCACCAATTGAATTTTTTGTTTAAGAAAATATCTTGGTGTTTTTGTAAATTAAATAAAATATTTAATGATAACAAAAATTCTCACGATTAAATTTTAAATTTTGTTTAGCAAAATCAATTAACTTGAGTGAAATTAAGTTAAATCAAGTAATAAAAAATAACACCAAGATTTTTTTCAATTACGTGGTTCAATTATTACCCTCTATAATAATAGCCTACTCCACGTCCAATACCAACTAGTATTGGAGACTCAGACTCACTTTTATTTCTTTAAAAGACTCTTGTTACAATCTGATTCTATAAAATTGAATTACAATAATTCACTTGAGCACTCTTGCTCCTTGTGCACCAATGCACCCCTTAAGCACCTATGCTTCCTTGAACCTGTTTGTAAACAAACCTTAATCCACCTGGATTAAATTTCCTTAGACAACACTAAGTCTAAAAAAAAATTAAGATTACAATAATAGAGGTCTAATGATCAAAGCAAATAAGCAATTTAACAATGCAAGGCTCAACTAATGAATGCAATGATCAAGTAATAAAAGATAGATATCACCAATATTAAGCTCACAAAAATTTGACCGAGAATATCAATTGATCAAAGAATTTCAAATTTTGCACCAAGAATATAATAGCTTTCAAAGTATGTGAGTGCAATAATTAATTCAAGTGTTGTAAGTGTTGTATTTTCAACATTGATTCTCGATATTTCTTTTTATAGCCCAAACATATATTACCATTGCTTCATAAAAATTTTTACGTTAAAAATAAAAATGCAACGTTCCAAAGATTTTCTGATTGAAAACAATCATAAAAATCCAATATCCTTCTTGATAAATGTTGGACTCTATCAAAATAATCTAGAAAGAGAGACCAAGTCAAATAGGACTAGACCTCAGAGACTTATTTATGATTCTTAAAAATTTAAATTGCCGCCACTTATATAACAATTGTTTAAGAATATTAGTTTTTAAAAAGATAATGGAGTGTTAACTTTAATAAATATAAGAAAGTATATATACACACTTTCTCCGAAATAATCATTATCTTATATTCTCAAGACTTAGGCAATTTAATTCAACCATTCCAGAATCGATCATCACATCTTTATACATACAAGCTTTTAGTGTAAATCACATAAAATTCAAATATCATGTAATACAGCACCTATATATAATTATCTTAACTTCTTATAACACATATATAATTTAATTAAACCAATAATAAACTAAATTTCTTTTTACGCATGTATATAAATATTAACTAACTTAGCAATGTAACATAATTTAGGCATGCCAAAAATATTTAATTTAATGCACAAATAATATGTCCTAGAGCCTTGTATTGAAAAATCAAATATTTGCAATGACCTTACATATTTTTCTTAAGACTCAAATCGTCTTCATTCTTCTTGAATAATCCATCAAACACTTCTTGAAACAATTTCACGAAATTCACAATAAACAATTTAGTACTAATGAACAAGTCATCATCAAAAAACATTAGGCTAGAAACGTGATATAATCAACATTCTCCCCTTTTTTGATGATGACAACATAAATAAATGAAACTCCCCTAAATTCATGCATATAACTTATTTTTAGGAAAAATTTTGTAGAACTCCGCATATGTTAGTATCATACTAAACCAAATATATCGAGATCATAATATTATCAAAATGAAAATGAAAACATCAGTCTTATCATGCAAAAAACAAAATCAAAAAAAAAATCCACCATCGGTCTTAACATCCAGCAAACCATGCCTACCAAAAAAAAAAAATGAAACCATAGTCTTTGAAAAATTAAAAATGTAATATAAAATTAAAAATTCTATGAAATTCTCCCCCCCCTTTGTCATCATGCAAAAAGGAAATATAGGATCAAAATCAATCAATATCCTCGAGATTAGCCCTCTGTTCAAAGACGAGTGGTGAAAAAGTAGGGACGATGAAGAAAGGCGATGAAGACGCTCTTCCAAAGTGTAATCGTTTGCAAGTCGAGGTGGTCGAGGTGTAAAGGTTGCAAGAGGAAGGTCCATATCCAGAAAATCACCTTTGTATCCAGCCATCCAATTGTGCATCGGCCATTCTGGGATTGGAGAATACATTGTTGGAACATGAAACCTTTGTCCCACATCATTGAACCAGGTCGCCATAAAATCTGCAAGCTCCCCGAGTTGATAACTAATAAACTTTACCTCTTGACTTAACCGACATGTGTTTCTATTAAATTTCTGTTGAAGTGCTTCAACCATAGCCAGTGTTTGAATCTCAAAACCCGCCTGAAGATCAATAAATTCATCTTCAACACGATGATACTGTTTATTAATTTCTGGAGCGTCCATCGGTAGTTTCCCTTTCTCAAGAATCACAAGTCGATTTCTTATTTCGACCAAATCGACTTTCACAAATTTTGATTTTGCAAAATCTCATTTAAAACATTCATAATGTCGGACCCATGAGAATTTGGCAAAGAAGATGAAGATGAGTCGAGTATATGAGAAATAGGAGGAGGGGAGGTAATAGGAGGATCAGGAAGAAGACGAACAAACTCACCAGCATGAAAAGTAATATGAGACTTTGTCAGATTAGCAGTGTCAATAAGCTCATGATTTGTGATAGAAATTTCATCATCAAAAGATATTTTGAAATGTTGGAAGAGTTTTGTTAAAAACTTGCTATAAGGAAGACACTTCTTGGTTTGACGAATGCAACTTTGCATATGAGACAACATCATTTGAGAAAAATTGAAAGATTTTCCTTTAAGAATCATAGCCACAACCACTAAATCTTGATAGGTAAAATCTGCCCCACCACCAAGTCGGGAAACAAATTATACCGAACCAACTTATGTAACACACATGCAGTAGGACACACACATTCACAGTTTTTGGAAGAAACAGAGATGTAAGAGAATAATCATTCATAACAATATGAAGCTGTTCCAAGGGATGAAAAGGGATATTAGCAAAGACCTTTAAGAGTAAAAGGACAAGGTCCAAAGAGAAGAAATACCAAGAATGCTACCAAAATCAATACTAGTGAAAAATAATGACTTACCCTTAACAAATGTTGTAAAAACAATCCCCATTGCATTCAAGATTAGTATAAAATTGTTGGACTAACCTAGGATAAGCAATAGTAGGAGGGAAGCAACATAGAAGAAATGTGTTGCAATCGGTGAAGAGTTTTTCTGAATGCAGTGTTTTAGATAAAATAGATCCAAAGATTTTTCATACACAAATTGCTTTGTAGCAATAAAATTTTTAAAACGAGTTTCGAAACTAGGTCCTCTAAAGAAATTTTCTTGCATATCAAATGAGGATGAAAATGGATTTACCAGATTTGAAGGAGACTCTGGCTGTGGAAAAATTTGTTCTTCATCCACTGGCTGCTTTAATTTTCCCCAGTGAGACAGTTCGACTTCTGAGGTTTTTAAGAAAGAAAAACTAGAGTCTAAGTCGTCAGATAAAATTGTGGCATCAATAACACATGCACAGAGGATTTCTTATGTACGCGCTTGGATTTCATCTTTGTTCCCGTAGGATTCTTTAACGAAGATCCTTCTTCGTTTGATTTCCCAAACGATCGATTGTTAGCCCTGATTTTCATGGTGTGATAGATTTGTGAAAGGAACATGAAGGAGTTTTGGTAAATGAAGAAGATGTATCTGATTTAAGAAGAAAGTTAAAGATATAGAAATTAAGTAAAACTCATCACCAAAAAAGACGTGTGTCTTTTTCAAATTTCAAAAATTAGTTAAAATTTATTTGTTCCGTGTCTCAAGGTGTAAACCTTTACGTTTCCCAATGACATCCGGCGATATTAATAGAATAGACATGTATCTAGAAATATAATTTGATCGATATAAGAATGTCAAATGATATATATATTTTTATCGGATATCATGCGAAAAATAAATGATACATATATGTATAAAATATAATCTGCATGTCATAAAATTTTAAAGTACGTAAATCACAATTATATCATGCACATTCCAAGTTCTCTCCTTAGCATACAAAATCTTTCCTCACTCAAGGGTTTAGTAAAAATATCATTAATTATTTTTTCATTAGGAATAAAAACCAATTTAACTAACCCTTTTGAAACATTATCCCTTAAAAATGATGCCTTACCTCTATATGTTTTTGTAATGCGAATGCAAAACAAGATTCTTTGATATGTCAATAACACTAGAATTATCACAATATATAGGCACATTATTGCAGATTATGTCAAAATCACATAGAGTTTGTTTCATCCATAATATTTGAGAGCAACAACTCCTGCAGCAAAAATATTCACCCTCGATGGTTGATAAAAAGCAACCAAAGTTTGCTTTTTACTATGCCACGAAAACAAGACTTTGTCCCAAAAATGTACAAGCACCACTTGCTTTTTTTTATATCAATTTGAAACCCCGCATAGTCAGCATCTGAATAACCCATTAGTTCAAAATGATTACTTATTGGATAAAATAACCCTAAATTTATAGTACCACTTAAATATTTAAAAATTCTTTTAACTGCTTGTAAGTGGGATTCTTTGGGTTGTGCTTGAAATCGAGCACAAAGACATACACTATACATTATATCAGGTCTAGATGCAGTTAAATATAATAAAGAGCCAATCATACCTCGATATTTAGTTACCTCTACATCTATACCTTTATCATCTGAAGTGAGCTTTATTGATGTACTCATTGGTGTAGCCTTTGGGTTGGTTCCTTCAAAGTCGAATCTTTTGAGTAACTCTTTTGTGTACTTGGTTTGATGAATATAGATCCCTTCCCTTGTTTGCTTGATTTGAAGTCCCAAAAAGTAATTTAGCTCTCCCATTAAGCTCATATCAAATTCCTTATGCATACACTTTGAAAACCACTCACAAAGAAAATCATTAGTAGCACCAAATATTATATCATCTACATATATTTGAACAATGATTATTTCTTGTTTTTCATGTTTAATAAATAAGGTAGAATCTATTTTACCTCTAGTGAAACCACTTGAAATAAGATACTTACTCAACCTCTCGTACCAAGCCCTTGGAGCTTGTTTGAGACCATAGAGAGCTTTCTTTAGCTTAAAAACATGATTTGGATATTTCTCATGTTCGAATCCAGGAGGCTGTTTGACATAGACTTCTTCATTGATGTATCCATTAAGAAACGCACTCTTTACATCCATTTGATAAAGCTTGAATTTCTTATAACAAGCAAATGCTAACAAGATTCGAATAGACTCTAGTCTTTGCAAATTGGAGCATAAGTTTCTTCAGTAGTCGATCCTTCTTGTTGATTGTAACCTTGAGCCACTAGCCTTGCTTTGTTGCGAGTGATTGTTCCATGCTCATCAAGCTTATTTTTAAACACCCATTTTGTTCCAATGACAGAACTATCTTTAGGAGGAGACATTAATTCCCAAACTTGACATCGTTCAAATTGTTGAAGTTCCTCTTGCATTGCCATCAGCCAATTTTCATCAAGTATAGCTTCTTTAACATTCTTTGGCTCAACTTGTGATAGAAATGCAGAAAACGCACATTGATTTTGTAGGTTTCTTCGTGTAGTAACTCCTTTGTTTATATCTCCAATGATATTTTCCGGTGGATGATCCTTGAGATATTTTGATGTCTTTGGCATTTGAACATCGTGTATTACCTCTTCTTGTTGAGGAAAATTTTCTTCAAGATCTTGTGTTGCTTCTTGTTCATTTTCATGTGGATCGTTCAATCCAACCTGTTGAGTTTGTCCATTCGGTCTGTTGAATGGTTCTCTTCGGTTTGCTAAATTTGTGAAAATCTCCAAATTTCCTGCATCCTCTTCTCTTTCTTTTGGAAGATCATTGTTAGTCTCATTGAAAGTTATATGAATTGATTCTTCAACACATAACTTGTAAACATTAAATACACGATATGCCTTGTTGTTATGTGAATAACCAATGAAAATACCTTCATAGGATTTAGCATCAAATTTTCCCAAGTTATCACTAGTATTTAATATATAACATTTAGACCCAAATACTTTGAAATAACTTATATTAGGAATTTTATTATTCAAAAGCTCATAAGGAGTTTTCAAAATAATAGGACGAATAAGAACTCTATTTAACACATAACATGAAGTATTAACAGCTTCAGCCCAAAATTTCTTTGGAAGTTTGCTTTCTTGTAAAAGTGTTCTAGCTGTTTCTTGAAGTGTTCTATTCTTTCTTTCCACTACTCCATTTTGTTGAGGAGTTCTAGGAGCTAAAAACTCATGACTTATACCTTTTTGATCACAAAATGTAATAAAGTCTTTTTGAAATTCGGTACCATGATCACTTCTAATTTTTATAAGTTTGAGACTATACTTATTCTCTAAATTTCTTATCAATTTCTCAAACTCTTTAAATGCTTCATCTTTGGTTCTTAAGAATAATACCCATGTATATCTAGAAAAATCATCAACTATGACAAATGCATAAAATTTACCATTAATACTAGCATGCCTTTCTGGGCCAAATAAATCAAGATGAAGTAATTGTAAAGGAGTAGAGGTTGATACCATATTCTTTGCACTGAATGATGTCCTTACTTGTTTTCCAAGTTGGCAAGGGACACATATTCCCTTCTTTTCATATTTTATCTTTGGCAAACCTTTGACAAGATTCTTTGAGGACAATTTCTTGATTAGATCCATGTGAACATGTCCCATCCTCTTGTGCCACAGATTAGCCTCATCTTGCACAGATGCAAGACATAATTCTTCATCCTGTTCCTCAAAGTCAATAGTATATATATTTCCTTCTCTTTGTGCAACTAGAGAAACATTATTAGTACCATGAGAAATAATGCATTTTTCTTTATCAAAACTGACTTGGTGACCATTGTCCATTAATTGACTTATACTAATAAGATTAAATTCAAGACCGTTAACAAGATGAACATTATCGATGTTAACCTTACCATTACCGATTTTACCTTTTCCAACAATCTCACAAGTTCGATTATCTCCGAATGTGACCGTTCCATTTTTCTTCTTGATTTTTAGTTCCACGAACTTTGATTTGTCACCGGTCATGTGACGAGAGCATCCACTATCAAGAATCCATTTTTGAGATGGAACCTTCACCTTGAAACATACCTGTCAAGAAAAATTAATTTATCTTTTTGGTACCCACATCTTTTTGGGTCCTTTAGTGTTAGTTACAAGTAAATCAACCTTTTTAACCCATACCTTTTTAATCTTATTTTTCTTAAAACAATTTATGTCCAAGTGACCTTTAATACCACAGTTTTTGCATGTTGTGAAAGGAGAACAGTAATTCAATTTGAAATGAGACTTGGATTTAAGCATATTCACATTACCGATTTTATGAGTGGGATTATAACCTATTCCTTGTCTATCAAAACTAGGCCTTTGCTTTCCTAACATGACAGTTAGATTTTCTTCTCTTTGAATGAATCTAGCAAGAGATATTTTTAATGAATCTACTTCCTTTTGAAGTTCATTAGTATGAATGGGTTTAGACTGGGATTCATTACCAAAAGCATCAATACATACATCTCGCATTTTCAGTTCATTTGTCAATTTTTCAACTTCATTGTTCAAGTAAGTCACTTTGTTAAAAAGAACTTTGTTATAATTTTCAAGAAAATCATTTTTAGCAATCAAAACCTTTTCTTCTTTACATATAGATTCCTTTTCAATATTTTTCTTTTCATCTATCAAAAATTCTACTTCACCCATTAATGTGTTAACTAAGTCTTTTAAATATGCATTCTTTTCTTTCAATTTCTCATTTTCTTGTTTCAAAGAAATAATTTCAAAAATAGATACCTCATTTGATTCACCTTCTATTCCCATGAAGCATACTTGAGCTATCTCATCCTTGGCGTCGACCTCAACTTCAGATTCTTCTTCATCACTCCAAGTGACCAGTGCCTTGTTTCTCTTATTATCCTTGAAGCCTATTTTTCCTTTATTCTTTAGTTGAAAATAGTCCTTCTTGAAGTGCCCTGGACGTCCACATTCAAAACACGTTTCTTCAGTTTGCTTTCCTTTGCCTTTATTTGAGTTGAAGATATTCTTTCGTTTATTCTTTCTTTGTAGAAGTCCTTTGAGTCTCCGTGACATCATAGCTATCTCTTCGTCAGAATCATCATCAAGCTCTTCTTCATTTCCTGCATTAAGAGCTAAAACCTTCCTACGAGGAGTTTCCTCCTCATCGTCATACCTCTTTAACTGATGTTCATATTCCTCAAGTTCACCAAAAAGGGTTAGTGTATCCATAGTAGATATAGTAGAGGAATCTTGAAGAGTAGTAATCTTAGATGCAAACCTCTTGGGCATAGCTTTTGAGTAACTTACGATTAATCTCACTTTGTGGAATAGATTTGTCTAGTAGCTTTAAAGAGTTTAGAAGAACAAGGAACCTTGCTTGAGCCATCTTTATAGTTTCATCTTTCTCAAGTTTGAACATCTCATAATCATGCATAAGCATGCTTAGTTTAACTTCTCGAACTTTTGATGTTCCTTCATGACTCACCACTAGAGTATCCCAAATTTCCTTAGCTGTGTTGCATGAGGATACTTTGTCAATCTCGGACTGCACCATGCCGCTTAATAGAGTATTCATCGCCCTTGAGTCATAGGAGACCATGAAGGTTTCAGTTGAATCCATCTCTAGCAAAGTCTTTGGAGTACCATCATCTTTCCTTGGAATAACTGGTCCATTCTCCACAACCCACCATTCCCAAGGATCTCTTTTAAGGTAGATCCTCATTCAGAATTTCCAGAAGTTGTAGTTTTCTGTTCCATGCAGCAGTGGAGGTCTATTGGTTGATTGACCTTCTTGATTGTTGTTTCCAAACTGTGCCATGTCAGAATCTTTCCCTACAAGTCACCTTTAAGACCAAGTAAGTAGAGCCAAGCTTTGATACCAAATGAAATTCAGATAAGGCACACTTAGAAGGGGGGTTGAATAAGTGTGGATACAAACTATGACCAATTTAAATTCTTTAAACCAAATTATTGAATGTAGTCTACTATGTTGATGAATGCAGCTTGCTGAATGAATATGGTCTACCGAATTGAATTTTTGTTTAAGAAAATATCTTGGTGTTTTTGTAAATTAAATAAAATATTATAACAAAAATTCTCACGATGAAACAAATAATTAAATTTTGTTTAGCAAATCAATTAACTTGAGTGGAATTAAGTTAAATCAAGTAATAAAAATAACACCAAGATTTTTACGTGGTTCGGCTATTACCCTCTATAATAATAGCCTACTCCACGTCCAATACCAACTAGTATTGGAGAGTCACTTTTATTTCTTTAAAAGACTCTTGTTACAATACAGATTCTATAAAATTGAATTACAATAATTCACTTGAGCACTCTTGCTCCTTGTGCACCAATGCACCCCTTAAGCACATATGCTTCCTTGAACCTGTTTGTAAACAAACCTTAATCCACCCTGATTAAATTTCCTTAGACAACACTTAGTCTAAAAACAAATTAAGATTACAATAATAGAGGTCTAATAATCAAAGCAAATAAGCAATTTAACAATGCAAGGCTCAACTAATGAATGCAATGATCAAGTAGAAATAGTAAAAGATATCACCAATATTATGCTCACGAAAAAATTTTCGAAATATCAATTTATCAAAGAACTTGAAATTTGCACCAAAATAAATAGCTTCCAAAGTATGTGAGTGCAATAATTAATTCAAGTGTTGTAAGTGTTGTAATTTTTATCATTGATCTCAATTTTTTTTTTTATAGCCCAAATGTAGGACTCTATTAGTTATTTACTAGAGAGAGAGAGAGACCAAGTCACATAAATAACTTAACAAGCTTTAAGACTTATCAGAATCCCATAGCATTTAAATACTACCGCCACATATATAGCATTAATATAGGAAAGAGTATGAAACAACCTTTTTCAAGATAATGATTACCTTATATTTCCAAGAGACTTATCCCACTATTTTAGAAAGTAATCATATCTCTGCCAACCCACTTCAACAACCCTTTAATTTCCAACATATAAATTTTTCACACATGTTATACAAATAGCAGTACACATGATAAATTTTAATAATTCATGCAATACTCTCTTCATATATAAATACTATCCATGCACAAATTATTTAACCATAATCCGAACAATAAACTAAATTTCTTTTTACGCATGCATATAAATACTAACCAACTTAGCAATGTAACATAATTTAGGCATGCCAAAAATATTTAATTTAATGCACAAATAATATGTCCTAGAGCCTTGTATTGAAAAATTAAATATTTGCAATGACCTTACATATTTTTCTTAGGACTCAAAACGTCTTCATTCTTCTTGAATAATCCATCAAACAATTCTTGAAATAATTTCCTAAAATTCATAATAAAAAATTTAGTACCAATGAACAAGTCATCATCAAAACATTAGGCTAGAACGTGATATAATCAATAGATATGAAGGTTCAAGTATGTAATATATATGTCAGTGTACAATGTTATAACAACCGATCATCATAACGACAAATAATTCACAAGATTCAAGCCGGTCAAAGTACATGGCAAAAACTGTTCTTGGTGAATTCTGGGTTTTCCAAAAATTCAACCGGACAGTTGGTCAAAGCATGTTTGACCACTGATTACTTTGGTTCTGAGCAAGATCCAGGTGATCTAATGGTTTGAGAATGTAGATTACATGACAGACTACAATATCCAACCAACAACATGACATAAATACTAACAGACTGCAAGATCCGAGCCTCCAAAAATGGTTGTCAGACTTTTCTAGGTAATCTGGGTTACCCAGATTCATTCAGTCATGGTCGGTCAATGACCTTTGACTGCTTATATCTTGAAATCTTGACCTGATCTGACTACGATTCAAGTTGTAGAATAAAGACCACATAACATACTAAAAGTAAGAACATTTAAACAACCAAAACTATAAACAGGTAAAGATCTATGGGGTCTGACATTCGGTTGTTAGACCACATTTTTCCATTTTTCCAGATTTTTGAAATCTTTAATTTCGAGCATCTAGATGTTATGGATCTGAGTTATAACAACCCAGATCACTTATATACACTACATACTACACATTTAAACATAAAATCACTACATTTCATATATCAATCAAGATCAGAATATAGTTAGGATTTATACCTTATGAATGCTATATTTTTGAATATGATCCTTGATGTTTGATCCTGGCAAGCTAACACATGATCTTGGCTTAGCTTATTACTCACTCTCACTCTAAAATTTCGGATGGGAGAGAGAGAAAGTTTGGCTAGGTTGAGAAGTAAAGTAAGTGAATTTCCTTACTTGTATGCTTTCAATCATTGGTGCAATGAATATAATCTAGCAAGTTGAATGATTAAAGTTGCTTACTAGACCACATGGCTAGCTAGAGTTGGTCACCAACCACTAGTAGGGCTAGATCTACACTCCACCTCAATATAATATTAGAAAGGGTAGTTTGGTCATTTGACTTATAAAGTGAATGGCAACTTGGTAACTTCTCAGAATCATTAGGTTTTAACCCTTAGGGTTTAACCCTAAGGTTACACAATTTAAATTTCTAAGCTTTTCTAATTAGGTTCTAAAAATAGAAAATTATAATTAGGGTCCCCTAATTATAGTAAAGTTTACTAATCACATTCAAGCTTGTCAATTAGGGTTAAGGTTTCCTAATTAACATTAAACTCTATAAATTAATAATTAGGTTTTCCCTAATTGTATATTAGGGTTTCCAACATTAGAAATTAGGGCTTTCTAATAAATCAATTAGGGTTATCCCTAATTATAGTTATAATTAATAACATAAAAACTTTATACTTATCTTCAAGCTTCCCAATTAGGGTTTTAATATTCTAAATTAGGGTTACGGACTCCCGGAACTGAAATTAGGGTTTCCATAGTCGGTAATAGAGTTTCTTATCAATCATTAAGGTTTTCTAACTGAACGTCGAGGTTCTAAAATATTATTAGGGTTTATGACTGATATAGTTTATCTGGTCAACCCTTGACCCTTAACCACATACTACATACACATATGACAATATACACAAATACTCTTAACATTGTAAACCTTCACCAAGGGTTTTTAAATTCACAAAATTCATTCCCAAAAATGTCAAATACATATACTTATTTTCTGTCTAGGTCTATTATTTAACATCTATTCAATCTTTTACGATTTTATAAAATTGTCTAAATTCTCGGGTTGTCACAGTCTCTGTCCTTTTTCCTAAACGTATTTGTTGGGTGGTAAATTAAGAAGAAATTGGCAAGTTTTGTTGTTGTAAAGCTCGTGGTATATGTCAGTCAGTCAGTCAACTCCCCGAGCTTATGCTACTGCTGCATCATCACCACCCAAAGTTTATTTATAATCAAATCCATATCCATTTACTGTAAGAACCGACCCATGTGCAAGAACAGAGGGAGGGAGAGGACATATCCCTCTCAATCCAAGAATAACCACCACCATTTGGCCTATGAATCTGCATGTAGTACAAATACAATCACAAAGGGGCTTTACATAAATAAATAAGCTCACATTATCATTTATTTTCCCTTTCCCTACCTCTCTACCTTTTATAATTTACATCTATGCTAAATTACACAACTCAAGGATTCATTCTATCACAAGTGTCATTCTTATTCTTGAAACCTATAACAAAAACATGATCAAATAAATAAAAAAAATAAAAATCAGAACAAACAACACAGATATGCCTAAAACAAACTGAATCTAGCAATTTTTGGCTTGGTGAAAGTTGTTGTTGGTTTCTGTACAAAGTTGTTGTTGTTGATGATGATGATGATGATGATGATGATGATGGTGTAAATATAATGGACATGCTTTATTTCTATTTTCTTAGTCTAGTAACTTTTATTTGTGTTCCATATTTATGTTTAATTCAGTTAACTGAATTTATGTTGGCAACGTATAAACCCTAACTAATTCCCCCCACCCTCTCCAAGTCATGAGCTCAAATTCAACAAGGAGCTCATCCCGCAGTTGCAAATGTGGAGTTCCTTCTCTTATGAAGGTTTCATGTACCAAAACAAATCTCGAGAGGCGATTTGTTGGTTGAACAAATTATAAAACAATACCATGTGACTCGTTTGAATGGATTGATCCACCAATGTCACCGGGCTCAAGAATTGCTCAGTATTGTCGCAAAAACAATGAATTTAAGTCTGAAATAGAAGTTTTGAAAAAAAGGATTGATGACCTTACTATTATTATTATCAATGCCAAAAATGACAAAGCTATTGTAGAAAAGAAACATCAAGATTTGGTGGCAAAAATTGAGGAGATGAAATTGAACAACGAAAGACTGAAGAAAAAAGTGGTGTACTCGATTTTTCCTTTTTCTTTCATGTTGTGGTTTTTGTTGTTTATAATGAAGTTGTAGTTGCTTTGTAATAAAATTGTTTAATGTAATGAAGTTTTAGTTCCCTTATTTAACATCTTATTCTACCATTAATTGTGTGCGAGATTTTTGAATGACAAATCAATTGATAATCCAATTTGGTGAATGCTAGTCCGGTAATTCAAAAAGATCTTTTGTGTACAGTACTTTTGAAGAATGCTGTGTGAACTCCCACAACTCTTTTATTTTCTTGTTTTTAACTTTCCTCCTCTTCTTTTGGTTAGGTTGTGCTATTGTTTCTTGGTTTTTAGTTTCTTGTCCTTTTATTTGTACTATGCATTTGGGGTCTTAATTATTTGCTTATAGTATTCCGTTGATCTTATTTTCTTTTTTTGCTTTTAGTTACTGTTAGCTTTTCTATTACTTATTTTTCTTTCAGTTATTATTAGTGTATATTTTGTTACAAGGATATTCTGTTGTGATTATTAGAAACCTGCTACCTATAACAGATGAACTTTGGACCCTTGAGCTCCTTAAATCTATAAATATTGTGTGCCCATCTTAAATGTATCACCTGGAAATACCTCCTGGAGCTCCTTTGATCTTTAAGATATTCCCTTGTGAAGTTATTAAGTTGAAATACTCCAGGAGGAAGTATCATATTGGTTTATCACAGAAAAATAATTTAACTTGCCATTAAGACTACAATTCAGGAGCAAGACTTTTTGAATCAAAATAATGATTCATGGAGAATATCATATAAACTAACATAATTGTCAAGGCAAATCCATGATTAGAACTTCGCAGTGGGCATAATTTGTACAGACAAAAGTAGCAAATTGAGGAGATACTACTGTTAGGAATAAGCATGTGAATGATATTCCTATTTATGTATGATTTGATTATGATATAAATGAATGAATATGTAAGCATGCTTGCATTAAGAAAAGCTGTAAAAGTCCTTTGATAGATAATAGAAACATATGTATATGGACTTAGAATGAATTGATCAAATGTGTTAGGTTGATCTTACATAAGCAAAATAGCTTTGTAAAGTCCTTAAAAAGAAATGATGTACAAGGACTATAAATATAGAAAGATCAAGCTTGTTAGGTTGATCTTATAATGTAACAGATAGGCTTGTCTGATCGTCTAGCACTGCACTAGAAATCGTAGTCTGCCAGGAGAGTCAAGGAAAACTCGAGAGCTATCGAGGCAGAATCGTAGTCTACAAGATAGTAGATCTCGGAGTTCGTAGACTGCCAGGAGAGATGTGACGCCCCCAAAATAGGTATACAACACCCATTCTGAGTCGCCAAATACATGGTACAGAAACAACTACAACTTTATTAGTACAATTGTCGTGCAAAATACGATAACACATAAACTGTGAGTTTAAATACAAATATTGTCATCTAGACAATATCCACACTCACATAAGTCCTCATTACAATTATTGATACACTATTTTACAAAATAGTGAGGACTACTAAGACAACTTCTAGAACCATCATTCCATACCCCGACTAGTACTCACTACATTCTCGCCTCCTAAGAAGAAAAATGGAACAAAAATGAAAAGGGTGAGCTCAACTAGCCCAGTAAAGAATATTATAACTAAGATAATATAGAACAAATTATCGTTAGTCCTCAACAGGGAAAAATCTGATAGAATACAATAGACAACAAGTTTTAATTAATATTCGCAGTAGAAATAACAATTCATTAGAAGAGTTACGTAGAGAATGAAATCTACTATCTTCTATGCTTTTAAAAATCCATCATCAATATTTTATCATTGTAACATCAATCAATATACATCATAAATCAAATATTCATCTTTTGCACTACGAGCCAAAGATATTCATCGATTAATCATGTTCATCTCAACACTGTACATCTTTTGCACTACGGGCCAAAGATATTCATAAGAAAATCAATCATCTTTTGCACTACGAAAGCAAAGATATTCAAGAATATCATCATTTAGGACCGAGGATGATGAAAAATGTTTTAAAGAAAACGAATCCAGTGAAATAAAAGAACAAATATTAAGGATTTGTACTTTAAACAGTCCAAGTTCAAAAATACTTCATAAATAACCATAGTGATGTAAAATTCAAGAATGAAGACCAAAATATGGATACAATCAAAGCTAGTATCCATAATAGATATCTTGGACAAAAAAACAAAAAATTAATTTTTCTGTGAATAGTGCTGTATTCGTGAATAGTGCCGTATATGTGAATAGTGTCGTATACGTGAATAGTAACCCTGACACTAAAAGACAAGAATTTCACAAGAAAAATCTTACCAATATTCCGGCATAATGATATTAGAAGAAATAATATCATTTTTTAAAAAATAACATCCCTTACCTTGAAAAGACAGTACTTCTAACTGGAATATTGGATATAGTGCTGAAGGGAACTTGCACCGTATAGAAACACTCAAAGTATAAAAATACTCACAAGAATATGCTCGATAATATAGAGAGAGAAAACTTTAGTTTCTGGTGTGATTTTCAATTCTAACTTAAGCACCCTATTTATAGGAAAATGCTTAGAATACCAAAGCAGAAAAATTAATAAAATAATAATATATTTTTTTCTTAACTTCCTACGCACACTTATTTTGTCCAAACACCAGCCACACCTCACCAACAACCACCAAAAACGTTTTTCCCATTAAACTCATTTAAAACTCCAAAAATCAAAATCAATTAATCTAGAACTTCAATAATTCACAATAAGTAGCCCTTTTATCAGAAAAATTCGAATCTTATGTCCATCCCATAGGAAATTCAATTCTCTACAACTTTGTAAGTTTAAGTTTTTCTAAATTCCAAACAGAGATTGACCGAAATCCACATACGGACGATTTTACAGACTATAATCAAATTTTAGTCAAGAAATGGGGTCCACAAACATGAAAAACATGTTTTAAATATTTTTAGTTACAAAAATACTCTTCCTTCTCATTTATTCATATATCCCACATTCATTGTAAAAATATCACCATTATTATATTATTAAAATATAATAATATATTTAAATGAATTATTTTATCGAAAATGATAAAATATCAATTTTTAACAATTGTCACATTAAAAATTTTCTCCATATATATCCATATAAAATGAATATTTTCCTTATCATAATAATAAATAATTAATTATTCATAAATAATATTACAGAATCACAATCTCGACAACCAGTGTAGCTCTAGGAAGAGGGGTTTTCCAATAAGGATTTCTCCTTCTTCGCGCGCAATTAAGTGACCAAACCTCTCCTTAGATGTAACTTTCTAGACATTGCCAATAATGTTATCTAATAATATTATTCAAATAATATGAATTATTGATCCGATAATGGAAAATACTCGTAAATGACAATTATTGAAACAACAATAATATAAAATATCAACGTAGCAATTATTGAATCAATAAAATAAAATATTGAACAGTAATTATTGTAATAATTATTGAGTAGTGCCTTCTTACGTAAGAATCAATAATTGGTGCAATACCGTGTGCTACTTTGTTTTAACCACCGAGTATTTCAACAAGATAATTCTGTGAATAACTACTACTGGCAAGTTATTTATAAACAACTTATACTTGTCATTTTCTTCATCCAATCACTTTACATTATGGGGCCCATATAAGGTCACGTACAATCGTATGAATATTCTCCGACAGCAAAAATATTCCACGACCAAACGAATATTACCCGACAACAATGAATATTTTATAACCACTTGCTTATTTAAAATATTTGCACATTTTACCCATAACTAACCACATTAATCAAATCAACCCTTACTATTTCAAAATAATAAATAGAGGAAATTCAATTTCATTTATAATAAGTTGGGGTCTTACAACCTCCCCTCCTTATGAAATTTCGTCCTCGAAATTAACGTACGTACATGGTGTTTCAAAAAGGTAAGGATACCTCTCTTTCATTTCCGTTTCCAAATCCCAGGTCATTTCCTCAATAGCATGGTTTCTCCACAAAACTTTGACTTGTGGTATGACCTTTGTGCGTAGGACATGCTCCTTCCTATCAAAGATCTTAACTGGCACCTCCTCGTACGTTAAATCTTCGACTATTTCATCTGGTTCTAACTCAATAACGTGGTTCAGGTCTTTCACATATTTACGAAGCACAGATATGTGAAATACATTATGAACACGAGACATGCTTGGAGGTGACAAGAGTCTATAGGCCACATTTCCTACTCGGTCAAGAATCTGGAATGGACCAATAAATCGTGGATTGAGCTTTCCTCTCTTCCCAAATCTCGTAACTCCCTTCCATGGGGCAACTCGCAACAATATATGATCCCCAATACTAAATTCCACGTCCTTTCAATGAAGATCCGCATAATTCTTTTGTTGATCCTGCGTCGCTTTGTATACGCTTGTCAAATCATTTGGATCTTTTTGTAGTCATACGTATTCACTCTCTGTCCCAACAATGTTGCTTCACCCACCTCATCCCAACATATTGGAGAGCGACACTTTCGTCCATACAATGCTTCGAACGGAGCCACACCTATACTTGCCTGATAACTGTTGTTGTAAGAGAATTCCACCAATGGTAAATACTTATCCCAACTCCCTTTGAAGTCTAGGACACAAAGTCTTAATAGATCTTCAAGAGTTTGAATAGTCCTCTCTGATTGTTCGTCCGTTTGAGGATGGTATACCGAACTGAATCGTAAATCCGTGCCCATAGATTTTTGCAAGCTAAGCCAAAATCGTGAAGTGAATCTTGGGTCACGATCTGAAACTATGGATACTGGCATGCCATGCATTCTCACAATCTCATTTACATACATACGAGTAAGACGTTCAAGGAAATAAGTCTCCCATATCGGCAAGAAATGAGCAGACTTGGTTAATCTATTAACAATAACCCAAATAGCATTTATGCCTTGTGAAACCGTGGGAAGACCCGTAACAAAATCCATGTTAACGTGTTCCCACTTCCATTTCAGAATCTCGAGTGGTTACAATGGACCCTTAGGCACTTGATGCTCTGCCTTTACACGTTGACAAGTTAAACACCTCGAGATAAACTTTGCAATCTCTCTCTTCATATTGTTCCACCAGAATGTATGTCGAAGATCACGATACATTTTGGTACTTCCAGGATGGATTGCAAACGGTGTATTGTATGCCTCCATCATGTTCTTGTTCTTCAAATCAAAGTCGTTAGGAACACAAAGTCTGGAGTGGACTCGAAGTATTCCTTCTTCATCAATTCTTGCTTCTGGAATAACACCTTCTTGTACTTTCTTCTTTATACGCATCAGCTCCGGGTCTGTGGTTTGAGCAACTTTAACTCTTTCGATTAAAGTCGGTTCTATGTGTATACTTGACATCATCGCATAGGTCCCCATAGTCTTGAATTCTATCTTCATATTTTGTAAATCACACAAAATGGGCCTTTGTGTTGACAACATCGCACTCGTTCCCGCATATGATCTTCTACTCAACGCGTCAGCTACTACGTTCGCATTTCTAGGATGGTATTGAATAGTTTGGTCGTAATCTTTCAACAGCTCGAGCCAACGTCGTTGTCGCATGTTGAGTTCCTTTTGGGTGAAGAAATATTTGAGGCTTTTATGGTCTGAATATATCTCCACTTTCTCTCCATATAGATAGTGCCTCCAGATCTTTAGCGCGAAAACGACTGCTGCCAACTCTAAATCATAAGTAGAATAATTCCTCTCATATTCTTTAAGTTGTTGCGAGGCATAGGCAATGACTTTCCCATGTTGCATGAGAACACACCCTAACCCTTTGCCCGAAGCATCGCTGTAGATACAAATCCATCCGAACCAGATGGTATTGTCAGAACAGGTGCCGAAATGAGTCTCCTCTTAAGCTCTTGAAAACTCTTTTTGCATTCCTCGCTCCATACGAATTTTGTATCCTTCCAAGTCAACTGAGTTAACGGAGTAGCGATTCGAGAAAACCCTTCCACAAATCTTCGATAATAACCAGCTAAGCCCAGAAAGCTACGAACTTTGGTCACCGTCCTCGGTTGCTCCCAACTTTGTATTGCTTCAATCTTCGTCAGGTCGACAGATACTCCATGTTTTGACACCACGTGCCCAAGGAATGCTACTTCCTCAATCCAGAACTCGCATTTCTTCAACTTAGCATAAAGCTTGTTTTCACGAAGCCTTTGGAGTACCAGCTTCAAATGGTGCTCATAATCTTCACGACTTATGGAATATATGAGGATGTCATCAATAAAGACAACAACGAATTGAACCAAATATTCCTTGAATACTCGGTTCATCATATCCATGAAAGCCGCAGGAGCATTAGTCAATCTAAAAGACATAACTAAGAATTAATAATGCCCGTACCGAGTTCTAAAGGCAGTCTTCGGAATATCTTCAGTTCTAATCTTCAGCTGATGATATCCAGAACGAAGATCGATCTTTGAAAAGAATTGTGCTCCTTGCAACTGGTCAAAGAGGTCATCAATACAAGGTAGCGGATACCTATTCTTGATAGTGACATGGTTTAATTCCCGGTAGTCAATACAAAGTCGCATACTCCCATCTTTCTTCTTTACGAATAAAACAGGAGCACCCCAAGGAGATGTACTAGGACGAATGAAACCGATGTCCAATAACTCTTGTAGTTGGACCTTTAACTCTTGAAGTTCAATAGGAGCCATTCGATATGGGGTTTTAGAAATGGGCATTGTACCAGGTTCAAGGTCAATAAAGAATTCAACTTCACGTTCTGGGGGTAGACTGGAAAGTTCTTCAGGAAATACATCAGCAAATTCACTAACAACAGAAATTTTATTCAAATCTGACGTGTCTTTATTCAAATCCATAACATGGGCTAAGAAAGCTTGACATCCGTTTTTCAATAAACGAATGGCTTTATGGCTTTATATGACAGTGATTGATTTTAGTGGTTTAGTTGCTTGAATTCGAATAACAGGTTGATTAGGAATATGAAAACTGACAACTTTATAAAAACAATCAATTTTGGCATGATGAGTAGTTAACCAATCAATCCCTAAAATCACGTCAAATACAAGTATCTTTAAAGAGATAAGATCAACAGGTAATGTGATGGTGCCGACTTGGATCAAATAAGATTTATAAACAGTGGATGTAATGAAAGTTTCTCCTAACGGAGTCTCCACAGATAGGTCAAAGTCTAATTTCTCCGGAGTCAAGTTTAAACGTTGAGCACAAGCAGGAGAAATAAATGAATGGGTAGAACCGGTATCTAGTAAGGTATAAACTTCATAAGAATTTATGATTAGCTTACCCGTGATCACCTCGTTTGGGTTCCTTGCATTTTGACCAGTCACAATAAACGCTCTTCCGAGAACCGTTGACTTTGACTTTTCTGGGACAGCCTTTTGAGTCACCATCCCCACTGGACTTGGTTGCGCTATCGTACAATCGCGAGCGATATGTCCTTCCTTTCCACAATTATAGCATACCTTGAACTGTTGTGGACAGTTTGGGTTGATATGTCCCTCTTTTCTGCATTTATAGCATACGACCGGTGGTCGTTCTCCTCCCGTAGAACCAGCTGCTGCTGGTGCTGATGTCTTCACATTGTCATTGTTGAATCTCCTCTTTTTAAAATCTCCCCCCGATCGCTTCTTCTATTTTCATGGCCATGATTACCACCAGAGTGGTTGCTGCTTTTGTCCGTATTTTTCTTTCCCCGATGGTTATCGTTGCTCCGATGACTGCTGTTACCGGTATGACCCTGGTTATGGTCCCTCGGTTGAACGTACTCGTTATCTCGCTCTAATAATTGAGCCCTGTTGACAACATCTAAATATAGAGAAAATTTATGAGAAATGAGATACTGACGTATGTCGGGTTTCAAACCTCTCAGAAACATCCGCGTCATACGTTCCTCATTCTCCACCAAATGAGGAGCAAACCTGGATAACTCTGCGAACTTCGCCTCGTACTGGGACACCGTCATGTTGTTCTGCTCCAGTCTAATAAACTCTACCTCCTTCATATGACGAATACTTTTAGGAAAGTACTTGTCATTGAACAGTTTCTGAAACATTTCCCAAGACATGCTGAGTGCGGCTAGATGGGTACGCTTCACAGATTTCCACCAGTAATCTGCCTCATTACGGAACATAAATGTGGCGAATGGAACCTTCTGTTCCTCCGTGCATCCCAAGACGTTGAATATCTTGGTAATTTGCTTGACCCACGTCTTCACCTAAATCGGATCCGGTTTTCCCCAGAATTCTGGTGGTCTCAACTCTTTGAACTGCTTGGCTGTGACAAACCGTGCGTTGCTATCATTTCCAATATTTTGAACACGACTCTCCTTCGTCTGATTTTGCATGAACTGCAAAAAGCTTCTAAACATTCCATCGTTCATCGTCTGATCAGTGGCGTTGTTTATAGGAGAAACATTGTCGGCCTGTTGCACGTTTTCCTCATTGGTGGGTAAAGGTGTCTCCACGGTCTCATTTACTCCACTGTTAACAATCTCAGTTGCCATTCTCAAATACTGCCATAAAACAAGGGTTAATTAAAGAAATTAACATATCACATAATATCCCTATATTTTGACCAACCAACAAATAAGCTTAGGAAGGACACACTAGCGAAGGATTTACTCATCTCTCCCCTCCTAGTTCTATTCTACAATCTCTGCCAGAGATCATATCCCTAAGCTCTGATCAATCATCTTTGCACTACAGGCCAAAGATATTCAGTAATATCATTATTTATGACTGAGGATGATGAAAAATATTTTAAAGAAAACGAATCCAGTGAAACAAAAGAACAAATATTAAGGATTCGTACTTTAAACAGCCCAAGTTCAAAAATACTTCATAAATAACCATAGTGATGTAAAATTCAAGAATGAAGACCAAAACATGGATACAATCAAAGCTAGTATCCATAATAGATATCTTGGACAAAAAATAAAAATTTAATTTTTCTGTGAATAGTGTTGTATTCGTGAATAGTGTCATATACGTTAATAGTAACCCCGACACTAAAAGACAAGAATTTCACAAGAAAAATCTTACCAATATTACGGCATAATGATATTAGAAGAAATAATATTATTTTTTAAAAAAATAACATCCCTTACCTTGAAAAGACACAATTTCGACGGGAATCTTAGGATATAGTCTTCGAGTGAAACTTGCACCCGTATAGCAACACTCAAAGTATCAAAATACTCATAAGAATACGCTCGATAATATAGAGAGAGAAAACTTTAGTTTCTGGTGTGATTTTCAATTCTAACCTAAGCACCCTATTTATAGGAAAATGCTTAGAACACCAAAGCAGAAAATTTAATAAAATAATAATATATTTTTTTCTTAACTTCCTACGCTCACTTATTTTGTCCAGACACCAGCCACACCTCACCAACAACCACCAAAAACGTTTTTCCCATTAAACTCATTTAAAACTCCAAAAATCAAAATCAATTAATCCGAAACATCAATAATTCATAATAAATAGCCATTTTATCAGAAAAATTCAAATCTTATGTCCATTCCATAGGAAATTCAATTCTCTACAACTTTGTAAGTTTAAGTTTTTCTAAATTCCAAACAGAGATTGACCGAAATCAACATACGAACGATTTTACAGGCTATAATCAAATTTCAGTCAAGAAATGGGGTTCACAAACATGAAAAACATGTTTTAAATATTTTTAGTTACTCCTCATTTATTCATATATCCCACATTCATTGTAAAAATATCACCATTATTATATTATTAAAATATAATAATATATGTAAATGAATTATTTTATCGAAAAAGATAAAATATCAATTTTCAACAATTGTCACATTAAAAATTTTCTCCATCTATATCCACATAAAATGAATATTTTCCTTATCATAATAATCAATAATTAATTATTCATAAATAATATTACAGAATCACAATACTGACAACCAGTATTATGTAAGAATCAATAATTGATGCAATATCGTGTGCTACTGTGTTTTAACCACCGAGTATTTCACCAATATTAACGGTAACAACTACGCCGTTATTTATAAACAACTTATACTTGTCGTTTTTTTCATCCAATTGCTTTCCGTTATGGGGGCCCACACAAGGCTGCGTCGTCGTACGAATATTCTCCGACAACAAGAATATTCCACGACCAAACGAATATTCCCCGACAACAATGAATATTTTATAACCACTTGCTTATTTTAAATATTTGGGCATTTTACCCATAACTAACCACATTAATTAAATCAACCCTTACTATTTCAAAATAATAAATAGAGGAAATTCAATTTCATTTATAATAAGTTGGGGTCTTACAAGAGACGAGGAAGGATCGTAGTGTGTCGAGGAGAACTTCCTCGGAGCCATAGTTTGCTGAGGAAGTCATGTTCAGAATCGTAGAGACATCCTGCCTACGAGCCGAGCAAGCAATCTACCAAAGCCAAGTCAAGAATCGTAGACTACACTCGGAGTCGTAGAGTCTACTGATGTCGAAGCCAAGTCAAGAATCATAGACTACACTCAGAGTTGTAGAGTCAACAGATCATATTAGAGGCAGAGATCGTAGTCGAGCAAGATCAGATGAAGACAACAAGAACAACGACAAAAATCGTAGAGTGTCAAGATCTGATCTCAAAGTCGTAGTGTCTGCACAACCGAAGCTGAATCATAGGGTGCAGAACTAAGACCTCAACAGATGTGCTCACAATGCCAAGTCAGAATCGTAGAGCAAATACGATTCACAACAATTGAGTACTCCCAGAATATCCAAAGGAATGAAGCTTCTGGTCTAAGCTACAAAGATACATCCCACCTGAAGGAAACCAGAAAACACTCAACGAATGGAATGCAAGCTAACAGAAGATCTAAGCATCAGCCCAATCAGCATCCAGATTGAGTTATGAAGCCATTCTAGATGAAGTTCTTCCGCAAGATAATCATAAGAAGACTTTGGTAGCTGACTAAGGAAAGTCAGCAGGTGCAGTAGCTGTCAAGTGATAAGATGACAATGATCTTGGAAGTAACTAGGATCGTAGTGTTTGTCAAACAAAGAAAGAACTGATAGAGTGTACACAGAGATACTGGTCATCTCCTTAAGAACAAGGCTAAAGTGATTAAGTATGGGTCAGTCCATTGATGATAAGTGAACGGGAGATCACAAGGAGAAAGCGAGTTGGGCATGCCACAAATCTGAGGTGTCTTGCTATTCAGAAGGGGCCATAAAAAAGAGTCAAGTCATCAATATCTGAGAGCATTCGAGGAAAACAGAAGTATTAAAGCACTGCACAAGGGAAGGAAGAGGTGTTCCACATTGGAGATCTAATAAACACTCTTTAAGATCGTAGTGTTAATTATACACGTCAAAAAGCAAGTCAACAAGACACTACGATCAGGTCCAAGAAGATATGCATCAGAATCGTAGAGTTTGAACAACTGAAGATTTAGGCATTGGCAACGGCTCAATCTGAAGATTGATATTCGAATAGAGCTTATTGAGAGCATCGATGCAAAAGGACAACCTCTGATTGAGAAATCAGAAGGAAGGAAAAAGGTGACTACCTGCCCGAGATATAAAAGTGACATTTCTGATGGGGTAGGTGAAATAGTAAACTACAGTGTCAGAAAGTCAGAAAAAGGGATGTCATGTCACATCTGTAGTTTACACCAAATAACTCGAGATCTGTGAAGCAATTCAAATAGCTTTCAACGGCTACATTCCAACGGGAAGATTGGGAAGGAGTATAAATCAATAGAGCTTCAAAGATCATGAGTTGTTGATGATTGCTAAGTTGCAAAATCGTTGAGTTATTGGAATGGTATATTGTTGACTCTACGAGTTTCACCAAAGCTAAACAGAACAAGTCTCAGTGACAGTGAGGCTACAAAGGTGAAAGTGAAGCAGCTTTAAAGAAGGACTTAAATAGACTAAAGCTTCACTCAACAAAGATGAGAATGCCATTGAAGATGGAAGCTAAGCTAAGAGCCGAGAAGGCCAAGAAGATAGCATTCAGAAAAGTGGCAGAGTACAAAGAAGATCAAGAGAGCCACTCTACAGATCACCATGAACCAACAACTAAAAAAGAACAGAAGAAGAATCATTTCTGCAAAACATTCAAGAAGGGTTCAGGGATTGCTAAGTGCCAAACGAAGTCTACTAAAAGCTCAAAGACTTAGCAACTCTAGATGGTGATGGTGCATAGCTGACATCAAATGAAGATGAGCAGAAAAGAGCAAAGATCAGCTACACCAAAGAAGATGTAGTCCAGACTCTAAGCAGAATGCCAAGAGGACTATGCCAAGCTGCTAAGTACATAAGATGTTCAAGCTTAAAGACATCTTAGCAGCTCAGCACCAACAACAACAACAACATCAACAACAACAAGAAGCCAGGGCATGAAGGGTACTTGTCCGGAGGGACTAAATGAAGTTCCAAGCCTATTAGGCTTGAAGAGTTCCTAGGGAACTAGAGGAGTTCGAAGGCTGCTGGCCTTGAAGAGTTCTTAGTGAACTGAAGTTCTAAGGCTGCTGGCCTTGAAGGAATCTTAGTTATTCAGGGTGCTGTCCTTCCTTAGTGGAAATCCTGCTAGTTGAAAGCAGAAGAGTGAATTAGGAGCTTGAGTCTCTGAACCACTTAAAATCCCTTATGTCTTTTACTTTATGTCATTTGCTTTATGTACATTAACTGCTATAACTGCTATGTATGTTTTAACTACTTACCACTGAACTAACTCTATGAACAATGTATTTATGATTATGAATATATCAATGAAGGGGATCTTTTACTTATTCCGCTGTGCTTGAAAAGATTCTTATGTTTGTTATATGCTAAATTATTGGAAATACAAAATGAACCAGAAAAGTATTCAAAAGAAAAGGATCTATTCAACCCCCCCCCCGCTTTAGATCTATTGTGCTTCATCGAACTAACAATTGGTATAAGAGCAGGTTCTCATGCTATATTAAAAAGCTAATCGCTTTGAGTCTGGTCCTTGGCACAAACATTGTTCTAAACTTAGTTTAGTAGTAAGTCACTTGTTATATGCAGATGAGCTCACACGTTGGAAATATTGTGTACAGGTAAATGTGTATATACACCAGAAGCTGCTCAGATTGGTCCATATTCTTGACTGCCATATCAACAAGACCAATCCTTTCTCGCGGTCAATCTTGTAGACTGAAGACTAGGCTAGAAAGCTCAAAAAAAATCAACAAAAAAGAGTCAAACATCCACCAGCTTGAAAAGATGAAGAGGCCACACATGCTAAGAAATGTTTATCCAGAGAAGAAAGAAAAACTTCTCAAACATGTATTTGGCCAACCAGCAGCTGGATGTAAACCTTGTGAACTTAAGGATGTCAAAAAACTAAAGATGCTGATATTCTCTTAGCTTGCTTCTTCAAGACCACAACTGATTGATTGAAGGACAACTGGAGAAAATGAGAAACTATGCACATCAATGCCTAAACTCAGTATATCTAAGATAAATGACTGTTAAAAAATTGACAGTAAAAAGGTACGGTTCCTCACTAATATAAATATGTACATCATGATTGCACCTCCTTATGAACTATAACAGTATTCTTTCAAGGAATCATAATCTACCTAGAAAGGTGAAGAGAGAAAGTACACTGAGGGTGGAAACTCAAATGCCTATAAACTTTCTCCCCATCCAAGTTTTAGGTTGAAGATGACATCTTGAAAGAAATCTAAAATGGGTCATAAGAGCATCACAAGTTAAATTAATTTTATGTGAAGTAATCTTTGCAGATGGGTTAGTATGTATGTACAACCTATGGTCTAAGTGTTTAATAACACACAGAGTATGATCAGTTCTACAAGAGTATCTTGAAGATTCGTAGAAACTGATCACCTCCATGAATCAACCAGATATAAATAAATCGTAGAGTTAATTCTCACTCTGTGAACATTTAAACCCTGTGAACATAACCTAGAAAATGATGAAACCATCAAAGAAAAAGAGTGTTTTATTAAAATAGCAAATCTTACACACACTCACCATCATGCATCTCAAAATGTATTATCTAAATTAGTTACATGCATGAATATGACTGTTGGTGATCAATATGTTGATTATCCAAATATATGAGGAGCAGGGGTTTAGTAAACTAACCTAGCAGGAGCCATTTAACCATGGGTACCAAAAATAGAAATTTATAACCTGCAGGTACTTGGTCTATTTGATCACACTAAGGAATACTGAAGCAAATGACTTCAGTCAAGAAGATTCAAGAGACATTTTGGCATTCAAAATTAACAAAATTCATTAAAAATTATTTCTTATAAAGAATCATTCGTTCTTGTGATGATTAAAAAATAAGAGTAATTGATTGCAAAAGTCACCAATAACATTCAGTCTATTTTTATAACTGGGAATAAATAGATTCTCAAGTTATTCATATAGCTACTAGCTATAATTTCATCACATGGAAGTCCATATCTGCTATATTTTGTGTTTTTAGCTCTTTTTCACCCATACCTGAATCTATGAGACCCCTCCTATATACAACACTGCATGAGTCATAAGTTCAGAAATAGACTATTATTCACAACAAATGCATGATACAAAAACATAACAAGCATTTGTGCTCCTGCCTCCACATCAGAAGTACTTTGTTACTCTTTGAGTACTAAAAAATAGCAAAAACATAATAAAAGCGTCAATCTTCTAATGCAGTCAACCATTTGCATTATATTTAAACTGACAAGAGGACAATTAAACATCTATAAATGGAATCTCTATGTCATGTAAATTGTATGGTAAATACATCATGACGACACTAACAAAAACATGACAGGGTGTGTTCAAGCTAAAGAAGTTCCATTGGTACCATCTCTTAGAACAAAATCCTTCCAATTCAATATGAATGGTATTGATATAAAAGAAAAACACAAGTTTTATTAGTTCACATACCTCATAATCATTAGTTCTATTTTTCAATTGTATCCTGAGTAGCATCATCATTTGATATTCCACTTCTACATTTAAACAAATAGCAAAGTCAAAATCAAATTTAAACAAATAACAAAGTCAATTTTAAACAAATAGCACAGTCAAAATATGTAAACTTGCATACTGATTATTAAGCATTGGGAAGTTTCTTTTATTATATGTCACACCAACTTTGCCACATCCATTACAACGTCTACCCTTGTGATTTTTTGTTGTACCCAAAGCCTTTTCTTTGCCACCCTTAAGCCTTTTGCCACACCCTTTTTCTTGCACTTGGTTTGGCTCAATATAATTATGATCATAAGTACAAGACATGTTAACCGACTTGGATACAGTCATCCCACCACTCTCCATTTCATTATTTCTTTCGGAACCATTCTTTCCAATAATTTGATTGATCTTTTCATCCACACTAACAAAACATTCTTTTAAAACATTTATGGCTTCTTCATTTGTGAGAGCCCTATCAATGAAATCTTAAGATTGTTGAATCAATTGACTCCGCAAGAGTAAGTATGGCTTGTCATCTTTTATCGTCACACCATTATCATCAATTACACCACTTGATTTTGTTGTCTTTGTCCACCTCTTCAAAATATATTTTGAAGGCAATTTTTCAAGATCATGATACTTATGCAAATAAGCTATTACATGTCGACATAGAAATCCCTAAACTCTTAAACTTTTTGCAAGTGCATGTTGCATAATCCAAATATTTGTCATAATGAATTTCTCTTACTTTATAGTTGTTGACATTTCTTCTGCACATCTTATAGTCATGGTAGTTGACATCCTCCTTCATAAGATCAAACCTATAATTCAAGCTTTCACACAACTCTTCTTCAAATTTATAATACATATAGTATGTATAAATTCAACCATTTGAAGTAAGAAGTCATGACGATATTTCATTCTCGGCCTCTCAACCAAATCTTTGTTTTCCGAAACTAACTCTACATGTCATTGATGTTGAAGGCCCCAACCAAATTGAATCATAAAATCCACTAAAGAATTTTTTTTAGAAACATTTTTTTTTAAAAATGAATGAGAACTCTCCGCTCGTTGGCTACTTGACATATCGGCTGAGAAAACATGATTCACATGTGCGAGTACCCATCTACAATGGATGTCATACATTGATTGTAGTCATTTATTAGCATTCAACCCACTTTTCTCCACCAGCTCCACCTAAGTGGAGTCAAACTTTTTCACAGTCTCCGAATTCCAAATGCAATCTGAAAACTCTTTATAATAATCTTTGAATTTTACTGAGTCAATCTTCTCTGAAAATTTGGTCAAGATGTGCCAACTACAATACCTATAAAATGTATTATGAAGGATCTATGAAATTACATTTGTCATAGCCGAATCCTGATCGGTGATAATCATCACAGGTGTATCACCTGGCATTGCTTCCAAAAAACACTTGAAAAGCCAAGCAAAAGTATCTATGGTCTCATCACTTAAGAAAGCACAACCAAATACAGTAGTTTGACCATGGTTATTAACCCCCAGTAGTGGTAAAAATATCATTTCATAACGATTAGTATTGTACATGGTGTCAAAAATGACTACATCACCGTAAAAACTATAAGCCCGTCTAGAACTTGCATCGACCAAGAAACAACGAGTAATCCTTTTTTCATCGTCTGTGTCAATTGTGAAAGTGAATGCAGGATTCTCTTGTTGTTCCAACTTTAAGTACTCATTTAACATATCACCAACATGTCCCTTCAACTCTTTGCGCTTGTCTCTTTCAAAGTTATACAAATCTCGTTGCGTGCAACCAATATTTTCAAACCCTCCCGCCTGAACTACAAGAAAATTATATTGTTGGCATTGTGGTATATTCACCATGCCAAGTTGTTGACTTAAAGATTTTTGGGCAGTTGACACATTACGATGCGATCGTAAAAGATGTTTCTTATGTGGGGTTGACAATGGGTGACAATGACCCTCTTTAATTTTAGTAATTACGTATAGGTCATTTCTTTTTAGCACTACAATTCTTGCACTACAACCTACTTTTGTCGATCCATGTTTTCTTTTTACAACCACATCGGCTAATAGTTTGCCCTTTCCTTGCTTAGAACATAAATACACCTTCCTACAAATCTCATTGCTTCCCACTTTTTTTCTCATAAAACTTTCGTACACTAAAACCAGCATGCATTGCATATGTATTGTAAAAAGTGTGAATATCATCTAATGTTTGAAATTCTTGACCTAGCTTTGGCGTAAACTCATCGGCTACTTGAGGATAGTAGATAAAAGTTTTAGTATTGTCCACATTCAGCCCCTCTGCAGTCAAGTCATCTCCATCCATTTCTATTTCCAAACCCATTTCTATATTATCCCCGTAACTCCTTATTTCATGCTCCATGTCATCCATTATATTTACACCTGGACAAACATAAAACTTGACGCAATCATGATAATTTACAAATGATAACTTAACACTAGATTGGAATGAGTACTTCAAATATTCAATATAACATCATAAGACATTTTCACACCAACAAGTTACTAGACTAAGAAAATAGAGATGAAAACTTTCAATTTAGGTTGCCTATGCGAACTTTCAATTTATCCACATAAAAAACTTACATTGATCCAATTCCATAAATAAGAATTTGACTAGTTATCTTATAAGGATCCAATAATATTCAATGCAGACAATAAAGAATAAAGAAAGCTGCAGAGAAGAAATCTATCCAAGTATCATGTTCTTATGTTTATGTTGTCTATGCAAAATAATTCCAAAGAAGATGTTAATCAATTTTGCATTCCCAGCCCCCTCCAGTTTTTGTACTCCAAATAATTTTGTAGATTCACACATTCAAGAAAGTATGTGTAGTTGTTCATTTTCTAAAACAAATTAGTTCTTCTTTAGTATGGAAAAGTAGCTGACTTCCACCAACTCCTTCCCATGATTAATTAATACTATATTCCAAAGATAAAAAGAAGAAAAGTAGCAACATTTTAATTGGAACATGGGTCGGTTGTTACAGCTGGCTTCCATCAACTCCTTCCCTCTGTTCTTGCACATGGGTCGGTTGTTACAGCAAATGGATATGGATTTGATTATAAATAAACTTTGGGTGATTACAGCAGCAGCAGCAGCATAAAACTTGCCAATTTCTTCTTAATTTACCATCCAACAAAGACATTTAGTAAAAAGGACACAGACGGCCTAAATAACTTCAAACAAAACCCAACAAAAAACAAAATTAGACAAATAAAGAAAGGGTTTACCGATTCGAAGTAGGTTGGGTTCCGATTGTAGGGCTCAATTTCGTCGTTCGATCCCGATTTTGAGAAGAATCGATTTGGGGCTGGTTTATTTCTAGGGCTTAGTTCTTCTGCTCCCTTCGTTCAATTGAGAAGACTTATGTTCCTTCGTTCAATAAGACTTCTGCTGATGTCAGTCAAGAAATTGAGAAGAATTGATTTGGCTGGTTTCTATCTAGGGCTTGGTTCTTCTGGTTTCTATCGAGGAGAGATGTATGATCAATATTTGATCATACATCTTTTATGACTATTAATTTTATGATATACAATATATAAAAAAAAATTACATATGGATATGATATCTAGTTTTATTATTTTATTTGGTAGATAAGACATTATTTTTAATTATTATTTGAGTAAGTAAATAAATTTTTTTTTGGTTATTAATTTAACATTGTGGAAGAATTTTTTTGAAAAAAAATGAAACTTTTTAAATTTTATTTTGAACGGATTGAGATACGGATATGGATATGAATATGTGAATATTTGATATATTTAGTCGTATTATATTATACAAAATAGATACGGATAATATCTCTATTTGAATATTATCCGACGGATACGAATACAGATATATATTTCATATTATATATCCGTCAGATACGGATACAAATACAGAAATTAAAATTTATTTTCGGATACAAATACGGATATACCTGTATCTGCATTAAAAAATATTCGTTTACCGTCCTACCTATTGTAGATATTAAGAGAAAAATTTTATAAAAAAAAACACTTGAAGTGGAGATTGATAATTAAAATCTGTAATTTGTCTTTTGGTAAAAGATATTAAAATAAAAAAATATTTCATCAACTTACCTTTCACAAGCACCAAAAGAATATGAAACGATGCCCTTTCTTATAAAGCTTCGGTCTCCATTGAGCTGCAAAGCTACTTATGCACATATAGTCAACAAATAGTTTAAACAATTAATAGAATAATAAAACTGACCCTTCATATAAGTCAATTTTTTAAGACCTAATGTACGATAAAACTCTGAAATTTAGTAGTTTTGTGAAACTTTAGAAAATAGAAACATAAATTTAACTATAAATGTATGTAAAGCAGCTAGGGCTTAAATAATGATAATAAACGGTTTAAATTTTTGACCTAATATAGTTGTAAATTCGGTACAAGAAAAGGTTTCAAATTGCATATAAACTGGTTCACTTGGCATAATTGGTGATGGAGAATTGTATCTATTCAGATATTAAAATTTGTGAATAGTATGTGCGATCTTTGTACATCCTGTTCGATCCTCATATGGTTCAACTTGAAAGAGCTTAAGTAACGGTCCTTCTAGGGGACTGAACTTTGCCGACCGGTCTATATAATAACCCATATTTTTTTTTATTAATAATTAAATATTAATTGATTTTATCTTATACAGTTGTGTTTAAATTGAAAAAGGTAAATGATTTTGTTTCCCTCTTTTCTTCTTTGTTTTGTTTGAAAAGTTAAATTCGTTTAGTAGATAATTAAACAACTGATTAAATTAAAATTGAGAAAGATAATTCCTTTTGTTAAGTCTTGTGGTAAAATTATTCGGAGTGAGAAGCTACTTGGGAGATAGAGAAGTCTATTCGAGCGGAGTATCCGCATCTCTTTAAAAAATTTGGTGCGTTCCATTCTTTTGATTCCGGGGATGGAATCCTTTTTAAGGGGTAGGTGATGTAATACCCGGTAAAAAAATAAAAATACAAATAAAATAATTAATTAATATTTAAATCCATTCTTTAATTGGGTTTTTCTTATGTCTGGGTCAAATTGTATTTAATTTGTGTGGACTATTATAAGTATGTGACTACATTAATTTGGGCTTTTATACTAATTGGGTCTAATTTATATTTGGGTAATATTAAAATCCTATTAAAATTAGGAGACACAATAAGATATATAAATAAGTAAAACCTAATCATACATGCACTACAAATCAGAAAGAAAAGAAGAAGAAGAAAGCGTGGCTAAGAAGGAAAAAAAAGGAGAAAAATACTTTTTACACCGCAATTTGGAGAAGAGGAATCTATACCTTGTGATTTTTCTTCTTTTTTTTCGGTAAGTTTTAATAGCAGTGATGGGAGTAGGGTATATATATTAGTATATATATAAGCTGTTTGCTTGACAGGTATATGTATATATATATATATATAAGGTACTGTTTTGTTTATAAAAAAAAAGAAAAAAAAATTCGTTGTCATATGGTGCAGGGAAAAGCTGCTGTCATGTATTAGGAATTTCATTATTTATATATATATATATATATAGAGAGAGAGTGACCACGTGATTGCAGATTGCCTGCAAGTGTGTTTTTCATTTTTTTTTTATTATATATATATATATGTATATTTATATACTATGTTAATAAAGTTTTGGCCATGAAATTTTATAATGTATAGTAAATTAATTGAAGTTATGTATATTAATTTGAATTAATTAATTTTGTGGACATAATTATAAAGTTTTAATAATAAATTTAATAGTGTATTGATTTAATGATTGGATTATAATAAAATCTTATTAAATTATTTAAATTGAACTGAGGAATTTAAAGAGTTTTTTATTTTGGAATATAAATTTTGGAGTATTAATAATTGATAAAAGGCGATGATTAAAGGTATATTAAATAGATTATGAATTACTTTGGAATTATTAGTTTGGATTGTTTTTAATTTGAGGTGAATATGTTTAGGTTGCGAATAACGATTTGTATTTGATGTCGTTGGCAATTGAGGGTAAAATTTTGTGGAGTGTGCTATAAATGGCTTGGAAGTATCAGTCTGGATTCGCAGTACTCCACTCCTTTGATTGTAGTTGCATTCTTTGTATCTCGTGATATATCGTCATTTATTTTCTTATAATCCTATTGGAATTCTTAAATAGAAATTTGATAATTGATACTTTGGTTATATTCAGTAATTTAAACTAATTTCCTTCTATTAAAATTGGTACATATTCCATGATTTGTTCAGCGAGACTCTTGTTAAATTTGATTTGTTCGTCTTGTCCCTTGTTTCGAATTCTGTTATGATTTCACATAATTGTTTCCTGTGAAATTCATACATTACTTTCATTTTGGAGTTGACACATTGGACTCAGATATTTGTACTCTTTGAATTAGGTTATCATGTTTAATATTTATTTTAATAATTCTAGAGCTGCATATTCTTGCTACCTTCTTTTTGAGACATTGTGACTATAATTTGATTTGGTTCAACATGTACATATAGAACCCTTTTGTTGGTATTATGTCGCATGTGTTGTGACATGGTATTTTGTTAGAATATATTGTAGGGTATACCGTAGCTATAACCACATGTGGGGTACCACAGGCACATGTCGCCTTAGCACGAGAGACATGACACTTTCCGTATGGGCGTGATTAGTCCACTGCGTCTCCGTTTTGGGCTCCGGAGGTAGTGGGCCATTTGGTGTTTTGTTGTGGGAGGCGTATGGGTTAACCTTAGTTTTCTGTTCTGCGGATTGGTGATGTTGTGTCAAACACACCTATCCGATTTGCATACATTTGGATTCGCGGTCCAATGTGTGATGTGCCTGTGTGGCATTATTTTGATTTGCATGTGTGGCATTGTTTTGATGTGCTTGTGTGGCATTATTTTGGTTGCCTATGTGGCATCATTTGATTTGCCTGTGTGGCATTATTTTGACTTGCCTGTGTGGCAAGGTATATTTCTGAGTTCATTCGGTATGAAATAACTCCACCCATTTGTTTCAGCCTATTATTTTATTGGATCAGTTTTGTTGGTTTCTGTTCAGTTCAAGTCATTGAGTTAGTTACTTCAGTTCGTTATTTCTTTATTCTTTTATTGGTTTCGTCAATTATGTTGATTCAGATATATTCCATTCAGATCTTTGGATATTATATTTTCGTTCGTATTTGCAATCGAGGCTTTGTTCAGTATTTTGTCTCAGTTGTTTTCGTATATCAGTTGTATATCTCAGATCCGTCTTTGGGCAATTGCTCATGTTTGTATTTTTTCTTCCTAAGCGTTTTGCGAGGGTGATTCGAGGCTAGTGTGATGAGAGTATTGTCTTTCACCATCTAGGTTGTTTCGAATTTTAAGTTCTGATTATTTTGACTCTGTTTGGAGAAATGTACTTAGTACTTTATTAATGGATCACCACTATTAATATTTTGAGGTTGTTAGTACTCTGTTTATTTATTTTTGAGGTTTGTTGTGATTTGCACAGGACCTCCCTTTCCTTTTTGGGAAGGGGGTGTTACAGTCTAGCTATGGGTAATTTTTTTTATGACTCCTAAATAATTTATAATATTTAATCGAATCGAAATTTTTACAAAATTCAATCATTTATGTGTTATTTGAATACATGTAAAAAATAAGGTTGTACAGACTGTGCAATCCTGTTTTACATGTATTCAAATGACACCTAAATCATTGAATTCTGTAAAAATTTCAGTTCTAATAAATATTATAAATTATTTGGGAGTCATAAAAAAAAATTGACCAGTCGCTAGACCGGTCAGCAAAGTCCGGTGCCCTGGACATTTTCCTTAAGTAATGGTGGGAAAGAAAAAACCAGGCACATACCAAGAAAGCTAAGATGGAAAAGGTTTTGTCTTTGAGCATGTATTATTTAGGCCAAATTACATGTGTCCCTTTAATTAAGTTGTCACTTAACTTCAGTTTAGCCTATTAAGTGGTAAAATCTCGATCGTCTTTCGAGTGATCAATTTGATTCAATTGAGTTCCGACGTTGACAATTTCCCTCATCTTATTTTTGCCGTCAAGACTAAATTTCTACAGTGTTATCTCAATAGTCTATCTATCAGCAGAAACCAAATTTTTTTAAAATTAACCAAAACATTACATGAAAAAAGTAAGTTTCCCCTAAGTTCCTAGTAACTCCCCCTTGCTTCTTTCTCAGGTTCCTCCTAGGCTCTACGAGGAAGTATATACTTAGAATCGAATTGTAATAAAATATAAGTTCTCAAAAATAAAATAAAATGACGTTCTTGTGTTTATTCATGAAGTATATTCATTATTTGTGGATTATTGTGTGGTTTACTATTAACATCACTAACAAGTTATTGTATATGAATTATAATTAAACTCATAATTGATAATTATGGTTTTCCCCTTTCTTTCTTTAAAGATACAAAAAAAATTTAAAAAATTAAAATTAGGCACCATCAGGAAAAGAAATTTATCACAATACTTGTTAAAACATACAAGCTTCTACTTTTTAACAATAATTAATAATTACAATTAATCTCATTTTTCTACCTTCTTTTCCTTTATTTATATACAGCTTTTATTACCTTTTAGAAAGAATTATTACTATTACTATTCCTATTAAAACTTAATATCTTTAATTAGAATTAATCTAATTTTCCTAAAAAATATTTTCATAGCACCTAGACATTATCTTTATATCTTATGACTTGGTTTTTCCACCTCGAAACATATATCAAATTTTGAAAATTGAAAAAAACAAAATTAAAAATTGAAAATTAAAAAGAGGCGAGAAAGTGCACGTCATAATTTAAAAAATATTTTATAAAATATCTTTTAATCTCATCTTTCTTGATCAGTCTCCCCTTTGATCACTCTCCTATTTTTGTGTCAACACTGTATTGAGCATGGAGTGAACTTATTCACTTTCACTTCACCATAATCGGTTTACAAATACATATACTCTTCTCTAATACATGTAATTCTTCAAATTCCAAAACCAAAAAAACACCCTAAACCATTGTTAATAAGCTGCAAACAAAATAAAATTGAAATATGAAGTTATATGTAACCTATTATATTTATTTAAATGAAAACCAGTAAAAAGAAGACAGATAACCAAAAACTAACTTTTTAAAAAAAAAACAGCAAAAGGACAAAAAATAAAAGCAATGAATTTATCAAGATCATTCAAAATAAAGTGGAATCTCTAATTAATCAATGAGAGAGAATCTCCTTTTCACATACCATGTCCATGTTCATCTCTTTTCTCACTATCTCCTTTTCCCACGTCATCTTCATTCCCATGTTTCCAGTTGCCTTCAAATTAATTCTACAATATCCCTTTATTGATACCCAACAAAAATTAATTATAGCATATAAATAAAGACAATTTAAAAGAAGGCTCCGCATTCATGGACAAATATTACTGATAACATCAAAATTCGTTCACACGTTCCAATCATCAAAACACATCTAATCCTGCACAAAAACAGATAAACATCAAAAGCTTGACGACTTGGGCCGCCAGGGGATAGCTACGGTGTGAGAATAAGTACAGACTGATATAAAGTTAACAACGGAGGCTTAATGCTCTAGTGCTGGAAAGTAATAAATTGCATGTGTGTACCTTAAAATCAATGAAGTGCCTTGTATTTATAATGATCTCACCACCTTCATGCAATCCTTCTCCGAATCAGATGAAAGTTCCCAGTCAATGACCAATCCACGACAAGATTGTATCAAATCTCCTATAATTAAGGAAGTGGATTCACAGTCCAACACTTCTTTCCCAACCCAGAGTCCAAGTATATATAATTAGGAACCCCAATCCATACATCCCCCGTATACCAAATCATGTCTTGGCCCAAGCCCAAATAATTCCACATAATTAATAACCCACCACATTCTAAAGGCTCAAATAATCATGGCCCAACATTGTCCCCCAGTCTTCCATCAAATAGAATATCTATTTGATGGAAGATTATACAAAAAATAGCCTAATCAGCAAAGAAGCCCAAACAAAGCCAAATAAGGCCCAATCATCAGAAAAACCCAAAATCGGACGACACCAACCCTTCAGACCCATCATCATCATCTTCATTAAATGTGTCGCCCTCAAGATCTGGAAAAAACTGAAAGGACAACACTATAAAAACCCATTTCCCCCAATTTGCACGGTTTCACCTGCTTAATTGAAATTCAAAGATATCTTGCTTTCTCCTACCTCACAGCTTCCTACCTCCAAACTGCATCAATGGTTTCCCAAAACCCTGAAAACGCCATTCCCATCTCTGTAACCCCGCATCCTAATACTGCGACTAACTCCCCTACCACCAACACCACGCCAGAACCAACTCCTAACACTGCCCCCTCCTCTAGCAAAAACCCTCCAGCAACCGATTCACAGAAAACCCCCCTTGAATATCACAAAGAAGACCAATTCCCCCATATCAATACCCCTTCTCAACTCACAGATGCCGACCTCGTGATCCGAGAATAATACCAGATCCCTGACACCCATCACCTGAAAACTCCCACACCCACCGACCGAATGTACCACCGCCCCAGTGGATGGACTGTCATGCCACTCAACCTTCTGGAGAAAGGGGTTTGTCTTCCCCTCCACGCCTTCATCATCACCCTTCTAGGGTTCATGGGCATCAGATTAGCCTAACTGGTGCCCAATTCCTACATCCACATAATCTCCTTCACTGCCTTCTGCCAAGAGATTGGAGTTCCTCCTTTAATCGACTTCTTCTTCTCCTTATTCACAATCGGAAACTCTCGCGAATGGGGTTTCAAAGTGTTAAGTAAACAATCCCCAAAACCAAACTCCAAATTTGAAAAATGCCCCCTGATGGAAACTCCCTCGAGCAACAAAGGGTGGCATAAGGAATGGTTCTTCGTCACAGGACCAGAGATCCCCAAGATTCCAGAATGGACTTCACACAAACGTACGTCTTTGGACTTCAGCGACATCGCATACGAATGTGCGCTAGAGATGGCAAAGCTACACAAGAAACTTCCTCTGAAGGAATGAAGCTTCGACCTTTTGAGCAAACAAGCATGGTTGTACGACCATAAACATAAGTTCTGAACCTTATCTTACATAATTTTTCAAATTTCTTTTAATAAATACTCTAAGAGACCCTTCTCCATCTTCTACAGTATCCCTCATCAAAACCACCTCGAGCGACTGAAGAGACCTCGAAGAATTCCTCTCTGCCAACCCAACCTAAAATCCTTCCGAACCCCAAAACACCGAACCTCAAAACATCGAAACCCAAAACATTGAACCCGAACCAACCTCCGTCGAAGATTCATCACAACCTCGTCTGAAGAAAAGAGCCACAAAAACTCAAACACATCACTGTCCCTACACTTAACGAAAGCCTTCTTGACATGCCCATCGTCGAACGTACCCAAATTCTTCGAACCAAAAAGAAACGTGCCAAAATCACCCCTCTAATAGCCGAAGAACTTTGGGTTCGCCAAACCGAAGCCAACCAAACTCAAAGTACTCCTGTTGAAATAGATGAAGTGGATGAACCAACTGAAGCCATCCCTCCACTGGTAAGAAAAAGAAAACACACCTCATACAACCAACCGACCCTACCAACTGAAATACTAACAACAACAACACATATCCCAACTCCCTCCGAACAACCAACACCTTCTCCCCAACGACCATCCTCTTTCGAAGCCATACCTGAAGTCGTCCGTTCGCCCACATTATGGCCAGAAAAAAATGAAGAATTCCCCCTACACTTGTATGACCACTTTGTTCTCGAAATTTATGACCACTGCTTCGGGAACAGCTCCACATCTGACCTCGTTCGAGCCGGCATGATCCATCAAGCCCGGGTAAGTCAATTATTATTAACCACTTTTAGTTATGAATAGCTTTTTGATACCCCATACAAAACTCCAAACATCTACAGGCTAATGGAATCTTTGGGCGGGTCAACCAAAGATACAAGGAAATTGAAACCGAAGAAAAAGCCGCCCGAAGAGAAAACGCCATCCTGAAATTTGCCTTGGCTAAGGAGAGGAGTCTGCACGGTGACGCCCTTTCTACACCGAAGGCCTCAAAAAAGACATCGTCAAACTCAAAGAATAATTAACCACTGCCGAAACACTTCAACAAACTACTTCAACAATGGAAAATGAAGTGCTGATGCAGAAGAACCAAACCCTCACCTGCGAAATTAACAACACAGATTTTAGAACAAAGACATCCCGCACTTCGCAGTAAAATAGAGAAAGAACTCTGCGAACTCAAAGTCCTCGGCCCTCCACTAACCGAAGAACTCCGCAACGAAATCCGAAACGAATACCAAAAATCACCTGAACTAACCAATGAAATAGTTCAGATGTATGCTGAAGGCTATGAAGCAACCCAAAGCAAAGGAAATAGCAAGCTGGTAGCGACCGCACTGAACCCATTACTCCTTGATTCTTCGGCAGACGAAGACGAGGATAATGCCGAAGACAACCCTCCAAAAACATAACTTTTAAACTTGTAAAAATTCAAAATTATAATTGCCTTGTTACATTTTAATGAAATATAATTTGCTCCTTTTTACTCCTCTTACATTTATCACATACATTTAGTTTATCAAACAATAATCAAATAATCTGAACTCAAAACTTCAAATAAAATCAAACAATAATGCAAAGTAATTATGTTCACCATCAAAAGGTTAAATAAATCTTCAACAATCATGTTCGCCATCTTTAGGACGAACAGGCTCTGTTCACCATCTTTAGGATGAACAGACCACTGAACCTCCCAACAATCCTGTTTGCCATCTTTAGGACGAATAGGCTCTGTTCACCATCTTTAGGATGAACATATCCAACCGAATCTCCCAACAATCTTGTTCGCCATCTTTAGGACGAACATGTTATGTTCACCATTTTTAGGATGAACAGATCCAACCGAACCTCCCAACAATCTTGTTCACCATCTTTAGGACGAACATGTTATGTTCACCATCTTTAGGATGAACTGATCCAATGAAACCTCCCACCAATCCTATTCGCCATCTTTAGGACGAACAGGTTCTGTTTGCCATCTTTAGGATGAAAATATCCAACCAAACCTCTCATCAATCCTATTTGCCATCTTTAGGACGAACAAGCTCGATTCACCATCTTTAGGATGAACAGACCACCAAACCTGTGACAAATGATTTATTTGAATGAATGGTTTGAATAGTGATTCTGAGGACAGAATCCTTGTAAGGAGGGAAAAATGTAACAATTCAGAATTTTAAATTGTAATTTTAAATATATATTGAATTATATAAATATTTTAATTGATGTGTTTATTGTAGAATAAATATTTTTTTAATTTGATTCAATTATTTATTTGTTAAATAAATAATTAATGAGTTAAGAAAATTAATTATTATGAGATAATATTCTAATTTAATTTAATAATTAAGTTAGAGAGTTGATAGGGATTAAATGGATTATTATAATGTTCTTAATTTAATTTGGTAATAAAAGTGTGATAATAAATTTTGCTATAAATGAGTTATTAAAATAAATTAAAGGAGTTTAATTCAGTTTTGCCAAACAAGGCTTAATGAATGTTAAGTCTTTAATTTAAAATGGTTTAGCCAAACAAGCCTTATAGCTTTTGATTTTTAAAAAGATGTAACTGATATCAGTTACATATATATTTATATTATATAATTAATATCTATTATATTATATGCTATATGTTTCTAAGTACGTAAGTTAGAGAAGGGAGAAAGAACAGAGAAGAAGAAAAAGAAGGGAAAATGAAGAAAGAAAAGAGAGAAGGGAGAAGAGAAAATTCTCGGTGAATTGAGATTTTAGAATAAGAAGTTGTTGTAATCATCTTCTAGCAAAGGTATAACCATACCTTTCTACTTTTCAAAGTTTTAGTTTTATTCTATTCAAAAGTTCTCTGTAAAATTGGTGTGAAGGATTAATTGTTTATTATGTGATTTTGTATGATAATTGTTGATATAAATTGTTTTCATGTGGTTTATAGATGATTTAGAGTAAATTAAATCATGTAATATATTTTATTATGGAGGAAATCATATTACAGTGAGTTTACATTGATATATGTTGAATATGGCTTAAATTAGAATTCAAATTGGTACTCAATTCATTGTATAATGTATACATTGGCTATTGATGGTGAAAGTACATGAAGAAATGAAAACAAAGTAATTAAAACCAACTATTTTGGTTGTAAAACGAATTCACAGTGAAGAATTTTGTTATGAATGTCAAAAAAAGAGGACATAATAGAAATAGCTAAATTAGAGGTTGTAATTTTGATGTGTATGTTGTTTATGTGGTTAGAAACGTGTTAGAAATATTAGTTTATGTTTCTGTAAACATATTACACATTGGGTAGGTTGGTTTGGTTGTTAGAAAGGAGTTTGTAGGCCTAATTTGGCTTTTTGTAGTGTTTGAGATGGTAATTCGTGAAATCACAGAAGGGACCCCCGCCCCGGCGGGGGGTAGTCTATTTAGCCAAATTTTGAAAAAAAAATTGACCGGATATGTTTTACTAAAATGAGCATAACTTTTTCATACAAACTTCGATTGATGAAATTCAAGATGATTCGGAACGAGGACGAATAGGCCTATAACCTTTATTCTTTAAGGGTTTCAATTTGATGTCAATATGAGGGGTAAAAATGGCCATCTTTAGGACTATTATGCATTTGAAAGCAATCGGAGGGCGTCGGGATGCGCGAATGGAAGTGCAATCCTTTGTGTACTATTATAGCCTAATCTAAAGAGAATGATAAAATGTTGGACATGTAATAGGATGTTGTATCAAGTTATTAATGTGTATAAGATGCAATGACATGATCACTTAAGTAGTTGTAATAAAGCTAAAATGTGATGCTCATGAAAAGATGTGATGTTGTTTAAACTTAAACTTAGTTAGTGAGCTTTACTAAAAGTGGGAAAGAAACTCAAGAAGCTAATATTATTGTAAATAATGTGTATTGTCAATACATATGGTATGTGTAGTGTGACGCCCCCAAAATAGGTATACATCACAAATTCTGAGTCGCCAAATATATGGTACATAATACAAATACAAACTTAATTATATAACATGAGCTGTGAGTTTTAATACAAATATTGTCTTCTAGACAGTATTCAAACTCAAAATAAGTCCTCAATACATTTATTATCACACTATTTCATAGAATAGTGAGGACTACTAATGCTATCATCTGGACCGTCACTCTGTTCCCCTACTAGTCCCGGCTATGTTCTCGTTTCCTGAAAAGAATAGTGAAAGAAAAAGGGTGAGCTCAACTAGCCTAGTAAGAAATATTATGACTAAGATAATGCAGAATAAATTATCATTAGTCTTCAACAATGTTAAACTGATAAAATACAATAGACATCAAGTTTAACTGCAGCGGAATAAGCAACTCATTAGAAGAGTCAAGTAGAGCATGATATCTACTATCTTTTATGATTTAAAATGTATTCATTAATTTTTATCGCTGAGACTCAGCTTAATAAATAAACTACATCATCGAGTCATCCCTACACTACGGGACAAGGATATTCATTAAATCATCAATGGTTATGACTATACCGAATAATCCCTGGTCATAATCATACCAAAAACTGTCCATCAATACACTACAGGCCATTGAGGACTTTTACCACATCATTTATAACATTACAGGTCATGATTATACCGAATAATTCCTGGTCATAATCATACCAAGTCCATCTATGCACGTAAGCCAAAGATGACTTTCATCACAATATAAGCATGAGGATAATGACAATGACATAATAATTCAATAAAACAAGTTCAAGAATAAATTTTAAAGATTTATAAGTTAATATATCCTGAACTCAATAATGTCCAAATTGTTAACATGATACTGCTTTGTGGAGTAAAATACAAGAATGCTTAGAAGAATATTTTCATGAAAAGATACTGGATGAAGCGCAAATATTCAGGATATTCTACTAATTTCATGGAGTATAGAAGCCAAAACTTTAACCAACTGAGTATAATAGAATATATGAAATCATGAAATAGATTTTTTGTCCGCCATGCGCAGAATCCATGTAGATGCATCATTTCCACAATTTAATAAGGAATGAATACAAAGGATCATTCACCATGCATGTGGTAATCCACATAGACATGTTATTCCAACAGAATAATAAAGAATGGAATAACAGAAGAATTCACCATACATGCGATAGATCGCACAGACACATTATTCCCAATAGAATAATAAAGAATGGAACCAGGTCATGCGTAAGCCGCACCGACAGAATATTCCAACAGAATAATAAAGAATATTCATTTCATTTTATATAAACCTTTTAAACTCAAGTTTTTATCACCAAAATATTATTTTTACTCGTAACACGTACGTTATTAATGTGATGTGAAATTCGAATCATGTTCGGGGAGGGAGTATTTTGAGTTCATAACACCGTTTTTGTTTGTAATTGTGGAGATTCTTAGTAATTTGGATTTGGAGATCCAGGATGGAAGACCATTATTTTTTCTTTAAACATGCTTCAATGTTCTATCTATTTCTTGAATCTTCTGATAACACCTTCTATAATGAAGTATCTAGATTTTCGCCAGGAATTCTTTTCTTCTTTTTTTAGTTAAAAAATAAACAAACAAAACGTATTACTAACGTGTTTTTAAATTCAAGTATTTGTATGCATCGGATATAATTTTTTTTATAATATATTAACACTTAAAAAAAGAAAAATCTGTATTAAAGTTGATAAATGATGAAATATGTAGATACCCAACTTACATTTCATAAAACTTTCAAGAATAATAATATTCAAACTTCCTTTCTTATGAGTTTTTTTTTTGATGTTTTTGGTAATTGTTTGTGAGTCGCTACCTAGAGGATCATATAAAATGGCATAATTTAAATTTAATTAATCTCTTTATATATATATATATATATGTTGACAATGAACAAATAAAAAATTAAATACATATACAAATAAATGTGTCATTTATTAATTTATACTACATCATCATATATATTTCATGAGAGACTTCATTAATTGAAATTACTTGTCTGTGTGATTTAATTCCAAGTAATTAATGATTCCTCTATAACACAATTTTGACTGCATTTTTTATGTTTGTGGAGATGGGCGTGTAATATGTGGAAGGAGATAAAAGAGGGTAGGGATAAAATTGCCAAATAAATAAAGATTACTCTACCGATCTTTATTACTCCATCCTGTTGGTAATTTCATTTCCGTTAGTCAAATGTATTCTGAAACTGATTTAGCATTTAAAGTAGACATTTAATTCAAGGAGACCCACAAAAGCCATAAAAAATTTGATTGCATTACAAATTTCACCCCATATTACAAGCTTTTCCCTCAACATCTGATTAATCTCATCCTCTATTACCCCCATTTTTTAGATGCTTAAACCTCCATTTAATTAAAAAATTATTTTTTTTATAGCTACACTGAACAAGTATGTCTCCTACAACACTACTAGATTGTTCTATATATATATATATATATATATATATATATATATATATATATATATATTTCTTTTCTCCCTCCCTCCCAGTTGAGCTTGATAATATTATTTTTATTATTGACCAAAATCTTATGTAGTAAAAGTTACAGAAATACAGAATTCATGTTAAAAGAATACCAACAAATTGCTCAAGGTTGGCTGGAGATGATCAATATGGAAATATTTCAAAGCCAAGCATTTCCCTTACAGAAGGTCGGTCCCCTTCACATGGATACAAGGTCTGAAGGCCATAATTGGACTTGGTTGAGGACCAAGCTGCATTTCTGAAAGATAAATAGAATGCTTAGTTAGAATGGAAAATCACACCAGAAATTCAGAGAATTCTTCTTCTATAATCTTAAGCGTATTTCTTTAGAGTTTAAGAAAACTTTGAGCATAGAAAATAGTGCAAGTTTTCTTCAAGTATATCCCCGCCCTACCCGTCAGAATACTCTTATTTTTAAGGTAAGGGGTATTATTTCTTTCGTATTCATGAAGAAAATTATTTCTTTCAATACTCGTAAGGGGTGTTATAAAGGCACTATGCAAATACTATGCATAATAACATATAATATATTCTATTTATAATCTAATAAAACAAATAACTTTATAAAAGTATGTTATTTTATAAAAAGATTTTTACTATGCAAATACTATGCAGGTACTATGCAAATACTATGCATAATAAAATATATTATATTATATTTATAATCAAATAAAACAAAACTTTATAAAAAGTATTCTATTTTATATAAAAAGTTTTCTATTTTATTATATTTATAATAATAATAAAACAAAATTCATCATCATTATTATAATTCACACTATTAATCGACCAGGTCGTTCCCAGGAAAGATGGGGCTTTCCAATAAGGATTTCTCTACCTATTGGCGGGCAATTAGGTGACCAAACCTCTCCTTGATAGAACTTCTAGACATCGTCAATATTGCAAATAATAATATTAATAACTCTGTCATCTCAATTATTAATTTAATAATATATAAAATATCGACAATAATTGAATCAAATAACGTGAGATACTATGCAACAATTACTGTAGCAATAATTGAACAAAACTGAGTGACTTCTCACGTAAGCATCAATAATCAATATCGTGTGCTACTATGCAACTACGCGTATTACTGCACTTTTACTACCGGGTAGTTCAACAGTATTAACGGTAAAACTTTCACCGTTATTTTCATAAAAATATTTATGTCATTTTCTCATTCCGACAAAAAAGTGTCATCGTGCGGATATTCCCCGATAAAAAATAATATTCCCCGACCAATCGAATATAATACAACAACTTGCACACTTTGCAAAATTTATAAATACTACCCACAACTATAACATTATCTCAAATCCACACCATAATATTAAAAAAATATTTCGAGAAAATTAAATCTTTATTCGTAAATTTGGGGTCTCACAATCTCCCCTCCTTATGGAATTTTGCCCTCGAAATTTACGTACGTACCTAGTATGCCGAAAAGGTGAAGATACCTTGACTTCATTTCAGATTCTAACTCTTGAGGTATAACCTTTGAGTGTTGAATATAATCCTTCTTATCCAAGATTTTAACACGTATCTTCTCATACGTTAAATCTTCTGCTATCTCAACTAATTCTAATTCAATAATGTGGTTCGGGTCGTCCACATATTTACGTAACATCGATACATGAAAAACGTTATGAACACGCGATATACTTGGCGGTAAACGAGTCTATAGGCCACAGTTCCTACTCGATCGAGAATTTCAAATGTGCCAATTAAATCGAGGGTTGATATTTCCTCTTTTCATCAACTCTTGCTTCTAGAATAACGCCTTCTTGAATCTTCTTCTTCACATTCATCAACTCTGAATCTGTAGCTTGAGCGACTTTAACTTTATCGATTAAAGTCGATTCTACTCGTATATTCGTTATCTTCACGTGGGTCCCTAGAGTCTTTAACTCTATCTTCATCATTTGTAAGTTATATAAAAATGGGTTTTTTTTGTGTGTTAACAACATCACACTCGTAACCGCATATAATCTTCTACTCAACGCGTCAGCTACCACGTTCGTTCTTCCACGATGATATTGAATGGTATAGTCGTAGTCTTCAATAGCTCGAGCCAGCATCTTTGGCGCATGTTACGTTCGTTTTGGTTGAAGAAATATTTAAGGGTTTTAGAAATGGATTTTGTACTGGGGTCAATACAAAATTCAATTTCACGCTCTGGGGGTAGGCCAGGAAGTCTTCAGAGAATACGTCAGGAAATTTATTAACAATTGAAATGTCGTTCAAAACTGTGACTCTCATCCAAGACTTGGATAGCACGTCACATTGATACCTATCAACTTATCACCGTTATGCACGACGTCCCTTACGGATATTCTGGCTTCGGTGCATTCCACACAAGGAAGTCACCAGCGAAAGGCTCGGGGCTCTTTACTTATGGCTTGATATGACAATGATTAACTTTAGTGGTTTGGTTGCTTGAATTCGCATAACAGGTTGGTTAGGAATATGAAAGCTAACAACCTTACGAAAAGCATGATGAATAGTTAACCAATCGATTCCTAAAATCACATCAAAGGCAAGTATTTTCAAAGAGATAAGATCGACAGGTAACCTGAAAGTTTCGATTTGAATTAAACAAGACTTATAAACAGTGGAGGTAATGAAGGTTTCTACTAATGAAGTTTCAACCGATAAGTCAAAGTCTAATCTCTCCGTAGTCAAATTTAAACGTTAAGCGCAAGTAAGAGAGATAAAAGAATAAGTAGAACCGGTATCAAATAAGGTATAGACTTCGTAAGCATTTATAATTAACTTACCCGTGATAACTTCATTTGGGTTCCTCGACAAACGCTCTCACTTAAACTACCGGCTTTGACTTGTCTGAGACATCCTTTGGCATCATTATCCCAGCTGGACTTGACTTCAATACACGACAAAATCGAGCTAGGTGACCTTCTCTTCCGCAATTGAAACACGCTTTGGATTGCTGCGTACAGTTTGGACGGATGTGTCCCTCCTATTCGCATTTGACACATACGACCGATGGTCGTTCTCCTTCCTTAACAACAGGTGTTGGTGCTGACGTCTTTCCATCGTTGTTAAATCTTCTCTTCTTGAAATTTCCACTTCTATTATCTTGGCCATGATTACCACCGAAGTGGTTACCATTCTTTGCATGATAATTTCCCCCACGATGGTTATCATTATTCCGATGGTCGTTGCCACCGGTACAATTATTATCGTGTTGTTGGTCGTTGCCTTTTGGTTGTGCTGACTCATTATCGCGCTCCAATAACTGAGCCCTATTCACAACATCTGAATATAAACAAATTTTGTGAGAAATGAGGTATTGACGTATTTCGGGTTTCAAACCTCGCAGAAACATTCGCATCATTCTCTCCTCATTATCTACCAAATGGGATATAAACCGGGATAACTCCACAAACTTAGCCTCGTACTGTGACACAGTCATATTGTTTTGCTCCAGCTTGATGAATTCCACCTCCTTCATGTGACGAATACTTTTGGGAAAGTACTTGTCGTTGAAAAGCTCTTGGAACTTCTCCCAAGACATCTTTAGTTCGTCAGGCTGGGTACGTTTTATAGATTTCCACCAGTAATCTGCCTCTTCACGCAAAATAAAGGTGGCAAAGGGAACCTTTTGCTCCTCGTAGCATCCCAAGACATCAAATATCTTGGTGATCTGCTTTAACCACGTCTCCGCCTTAAGTGGTTTTGGCCTTCCCAAAAACTCCGGTGGTCCCAGCTCCTTGAACTGCTTAGCAGTGACCAACTGTGGGTTGCCATTGTTTCCACCTGCATTTTGAACAGGAGTCTCTCTCGCCTGATGTTGCATGAATTGCATAAAGCCTCTGAACATCTCATCGTTCATCATCTTATCGGTGTTGTTATTTACTTGAGAATTATTGTCTTCCTGTTGCACATTATCCTGGGTATTGATCGTTGGTGACTCAACGGTCTCATGTGCTTCATTGCTGATCTCAACACTTTCAGATGCCATTTTCAAACACTGTCACAAAACAAAGGTTAATTGACATATCACATATTATCCCTATACTCTGACCGACTAATTAAATACCAAATAAACTTAGGTAGGTCATACTAGCAAAGGAATTCCCCGTCTCTCCCCTCCTAGTTCTTGTCTCACATCTCAGCCAGGGATCATATCCCTAAGCTTTGATACCAACTGTGACCCGCCCAAAATAGGTATACATCACCCATTCTGAGTCGTCAAATACATGGTACAGAATACAAATACAAACTTAATTATACAACATGAGCTGTGAGTTTTAATACAAATATTGTCTTCTAGACAGTATTCAAACTTAAAATAAGTCCTCAATACATTTATTATCACTCTATTTCATAGAATAGTGAGGACTACTAATGCTATCATCTGGACCGTCACTCGGTTCCCCGACTAGTCCCGGCTACGTTCTCATTTCCTGAAGAGAACAATGAAAGCAAAAGGGTGAGCTCAACTAGCCCAGTAAGAAATATTATGACTAAGATAATGCAAAATAAATTATCATTAGTCTTCAACAATGTTAAACTGATAAAATACAATAGACATCAAGTTTAACTGTAGCGAAATAAGCAATCCATTAGAAGAGTCAAGTAGAGCATGATATCTACTATCTTCTATGATTTAAAATATTTTCATTAATTTTTATCGCTGAGACTCAGCTTAATAAATAAACCACATCATCGAGTCATCCCGGCACTACGGGCCAAGGATATTCATTAAATCATCAATGGTGATGACTATATCGAATAATTCCTGGTCATAATCATAACAAAAACTGTCCATCAATGCACTACAGGCCACTGAGGACTTTTACCACATCATTTATAACATTACAGGTCATGATTATACCGAATAATCCCTGGTCATAATCATACCAAGTCCATCTATGCACGTAAGCCAAAGATGACTTTCATCACAGTATAAGCATGAGGATGATGACAATGACATAATAATTCAATAAAACAAGTTCAAGAATAAATTTTAAAGATTTATAAGTTAATTTATCCTGAACTCAATAATGTCCAAATTATCAACATGATACTGCTTTGTGGAGTAAAATTCAATAATGCTCAGAAAAATATTTTCATGAAAAGATACTGGATGAAGCGCAAATATCCCGGATATTCTACTAATTTCATGGAGTATAGAAGCCAAAACTTTAACCAACTGAGTATAATAGAATATATGAAACTGCAAATGGATTTTTGCCCGTCATGCGGTAATCCACGTAGACAGATCATTTCCACAATTTAATAAGGAATGAATACAAAGGATCATTCACCATGCTTGTGGTAATCCATATAGATATGCTATTCCAACAGAATAATAAAGAATGGAATAACAGAAGAATTCACCATGCATGCGATAGATCGCAAAGACAGGTTATTCCCAACAGAATAATAAAGAATTGAACCAGGTCATGCATAATCCGCACAGACAGGATATTCCAACATAATAATAAAGTATGGAATAACAACAGAATTCACCAGGCATGCGATAGAATCGCATGCATGAAAGTTATTACAATGTAATAATAAAGAATGGAATAACAGAAGAATTTCACCATGTATGCGGTATTTCGCATAGACATGTTATTCCAACATAATAATAAAGAATGGAATAACAACTCTTACGAGTATTGAAAGAAAACAACTCTCTTCATGAATACGAAAGAATAATACCCCTTATATGTATTGAAAGAAAATAATTCTCTTCATGAATACGAAAGAAATAACACCCCTTACGAGTATTGAAAGAAATAATTCTCTTCATGAATACGAAAGAAATAATACCCCTTACCTTAAAAAGAAGAGTATTTCGACGGGTAGGGCGGGGATATACTTGAAGAAAACTTGCACTATTTTCTACGCTCAAAGCTTTCTTAAACTCTAAAGAAATACGCTTAAGATTATATAAGAAGAATTCTCTGAATTTCTAGTGTGATTTTCCATTCCAACTAAGCATCCTATTTATAGGAGAATGAAAAGGATACTATGCAATAAAATATAATATATATATATATATATTATTTAAAATCTAATAAAATAAATAACTTTATAAAAGTATTCTGTTTTATATAAAAAGATTTTACTATGCAAACACTATGCATGCACTATGCAAATACTATGCATAATAAAATGTAATATATTCTATTTATAATCTAATAAAATAAATAACTTTTTAAAAGTATTACATTTTTATATAAAAAGATTTTTTACTATGTAAACACTATGCAAGCACTATACAAATACTATGCATAATAAAATATATTATATTCTATTTATAATCAAATAAAACAAAACTTTATAAAAAGTATTCTGCTTTATATAAAAGTTTTCTCATTTTATATAAATTTTTTCGCATTTTATTATATTTATAATAATAATAAAACAAAATTCATCATCATTATTATAATTCACACTATTAATCGACCGGTGTCGCTCCTGTGAAAGAGGGGCTTTCAATAAGGATTTCTCCCTATTGGCGCACAATTAGGTGACCAAACCTCTCATTGACAGAACTTCTAGACATCGTCAATATTGCAAATAATATTAATAACTCTGTTATCTCAATTATTGATTTAATAATATATAAAATATCGACAATAATTGAATCAAATAACATTAGATACTATGCAACAATTACTGTAGCAATAATTGAACAAAACTGAGTGACTTCTCACGTAAGCATCAATAATCAATACCGTGTGCTACTATGCAACCACGCATATTACTGTACTTTTACTACTGGGTAGTTCAACAGTATTAATGGTAAAACTTTCGCCGTTATTTTCATAAAAATATTTCTGTCGTTTTCTCATTCCGACAATAATTCCATTGTGGGGTCCACCAATGATTGTGCCTTCGTACGGATATTCCCCGACCAATCGAATATAATACAACAACTTGCATACTTTATAAAATTTATAAATACTACCCATAACTATAACATTATCTCAAATCCACACCATAATATTAAAAAAATATTTCGAGAAAATTAAATCTTTATTCGTAAATTTGGGGTCTCACATGTAGGACTTGTGGTGAACGTGAGTAGTGATTGTTTAACCTACGCACGAGGCAAGTTCTCTAACTCTACTTTTACGATTGTGCAAGTGTTTTAACCTTATTGATGCATTGAGCAAGTTCCTAAACCTACTTATATATCTGTTCTAACTTGATTATGTTCATGCAAATTCTTCAACCTAACTCTTACTTTGAGAAGGGTTCCTATCTTTAATTTTGTTTCTTATTACGCAAGTTCCTAAATTTTGTTATTCTCATGTTGAGCAAGTTTTATTCCTCAACTTGTTATTAATCATGCACGTTGATTAACTCACTTCTTTTATTGAGTAAGATTAATAGCCTTAGCTTATTATTGTTCAAGCAAGGTTTGTTATAATATTTAAATGCTTATGCTTCCTAGTTCATTTCTAAACCATGATTTCGATGTATAATGTTGATTCACTTATAATTCATTACTTTTTCCTATCATATTGCTATCGAGCACTTGAAGTGATATTAAAATATATTGATTCAACTAATCCTTAGTTGATGTTCGTTGAACTCTAAATTACCTTGAAACTTATCCAAACCAAACTTCCTTTGGTGCGGACTCGTATATTAAAACTGAGATGATCAACCCTATTACAAGGGATTATTTAAGCGTAAGCGTTTAGATGTTTGTGCACAATACATTGTACAAAGGGTTGATCCCCCTAAGTACGAGAAGTCCCTACAGTCTTATGACTGTTTAGGTTTAAGTTGAAAGAATACTTATAACTTTGGACATAGTTCGTGGTCTTGTGACCCTCAGATACATATATTTAAAATTCTATTCTTGATTATCATTGATAGAGAATATTATTCAGTTCTATTGAGCCTATTCATTTGACAGTTGTTATGATAATTTATTCGTTGTCACTTTCAGTGAGCATTTGTTTGCTCACTCTTGCTTATATAACTGTTACAGCTAAAGTTAAGAAGGTCGATGAAACTACCACCAGTAAAGGAAAAGGAAAGATGAACAAGTGTTGAAGACTTGTAAATCTGTTGATTTCTATATTGTCAGACTTTGTTTTAATTGTTGAGATGTAATTATTTTATTTTTTGCACTTAATGTTTGTATTTAAAGGTTAGATAACCTGGGAGATTTTATTCAACTTATTGAAGTAATCCTTTAATGGGAAGGTTTATTGTTAAACTTTATTATATTTGGGTAGTTAAAAATGAATGTTTAAACAGTGAACACCAAATCTTGTGGGAATGAAGTACCCAGATTTGGGGGTGTCACAAGACCTCCGAATAATTCTGTTCGCCATCTTTAGGACGAACAGGCTCTGTTCTCCATCTTTAGGATGAACAGATCCAAACCGAACCTCCCAACCATCTTGTTCGCCATCTTTAGGACGAACAAACTCAATAACAATCAGACAAAGCAATATTAGAGAAATAAAACTTCTTTTATTGATAACTGTTGAAAGAATTACAGACTCCAGAACTCTAACACCGACCGTATTGAAAATATTTCTGAAGCCTTCCCGTATGCCAGGTGTTCTTTATCTCAGTCCCATCCATCGCTCGCAACCGATAAGTCCCTGGCTTCGATACTTCAATAATTTCATAAGGACCTTCCCTGTTTGGCATCAGCTTTCCCAAATTCTGAGGCATTGAAGCTTCCACTTCCTGAAGAACCAAATCCCCGACTTCAAACCTTCGAAGTTTCATTCCTTTGTTGTAAAATCTGGTCACCCGGCGCTGATATGCTGCCAATTTTACCAAAGCTGCTTATCTGACTTTTTCAAGAAAATCCAGATTGACTCAAAGTCCTTCCTTATTATATATCTCCCGAAACTGACTAACCTGAAGAGATGGGGAGCCAATTTCCACATGAACCAAAGCATCAGAACCATAGGCTAATCTGAAAGGCGAATCCCCCATAGTAGTTCTTGGCGTGGTACGATAAGCCTATAACGCACTAATCAATTCCTCAGGCCACCTTCCTTTTGCCTCATCAAGTCTTCTTTTAATACCATTCAGAAGTGTTCTGTTGGTAACCTCAACTTGACCATTTTATTGTGGATGAGAAACCGAAGTCTTTCGATGCTGAACTCCTAACTCTTCTAAGAACGCCTCAAACTTCGAACCCGTGAACTAACGTCCATTATCCGAAACCTCCACTTTAGGAATACCGAACTGAAACACCACATACTCCTTTAGAAACCTTAAGCACTCTTGTTCCGTGATTGCTCGAAGGGGTTTGGCTTCCACCCATTTAGTCATATAATCAATTGCCACTATAACAAAGTTGACCTTCCCTTTAGCCTTCGGCAACGGACCCAAGATATCCACACCCCAAACAGAAAAAGGTATGGGAGATAAAACTGAATACAATTCTTCCAGTGGATGATGTGAGATTGGACTATTTAACTGGAACTTTAGACACTTCTTTACATAATTAGTAGCCTCTTTAAAAATCATTGGCCAGTAATATCCCTGCCAAAGCGTCTTATACGCTAATGACTTCACTGCCATGTGATCACCACAAATCCCCTTATAAACCTCTCGAAGAACGTACTCAGCTTTAAAGGGAACCAAACACTTCAACAATGGAGAAGAATATGCTCATCGATAAAGATCTCATCAATAAGCACGAAATTTGAACTCCTGTACTTCACTTTCTTAGCCAATATTCGATCCGAAGGCAGTACGTTATCTGCCAAATAGTCGAGATAAAGAGTCATCCAGCAGTTAGACAGTTGTACACACATCACCTCCCCATGTTGAACACTTGGCTGACCCAGGACCTCCAAATAAACTGACCCATTGAATGTACTTGCTTCAGTTTTAGCAAGCTTCACCAATGCATCTGCTATCAAATTATTTAATCTGTCTATCCCTTGAAACTCATAAGAATTGAAACACTAAAGTCGATCCTTCAATTCTGCCAGATATTTCATCATTCTCGAATCCCGAGCTTCATACTCTCCTAAAACATGCTTGACGACCAACTGAGAGTCACTGTAAATAATCAACCTCTAAACCACGAGACTCTTCGCCAATCATAGCCTTGCCAAAATTGCTTCGTACTCAATCTCATTATTCGTTGCTCTGATTCCGAATCTAATAGCCTGATGTACTTTGTTCTGGACTTGTCAATATAATCCCAACTCCACTAACATTCGAAGTAGACGACCCATCGACATACAACGCCCATGAACTCTGCACCTGCTGAAGTACTGCAATCGTCTTCTCAGAAGCTTCAACTTCGCCTAAACTATCATCGGCTTTAGAGAAATAACACTCCACCACAAAATCAGCCAACGCTTGCCCGTTGATTGATGTTCGAGGATGATACTCTATAAAAAAATTGTGACAGCTCCATCGTCTATGCAGCAAGCCTCCCTGAAACTTCTAGCCTACCCAGCACCTTCTTCAGTGGCTGATCTGTGTATACCACTATTATCTGACCTTGGAAGTACTGCCAAAGCTTTCGACTAGCTATTATTAAGGCAAAGGCAAACTACTCAAGGTTCGGATACCTTGTTTCTGCATCCCTTAGAGTATGGTTCATATAGTAAATCGGGTGCTGCTTACCCCCAATCTCCCGTACCAAAACTACTCCTACAACCAATGAACTTTCCGCCAAATACAAATACAGTGGTTCAGCAGGAACTGGCTTCACCAACAAAGGCGTCGAAGACAAATATTCCTTTATTCTCTGAAAGGCATCCTCACATTTCGAAGTCCAATGGAAAATCTTCATATTCTTCGGCCCTTTCAACGTATCAAAGAACGACAAACACCTTTCTGCCGACTTAGACATAAATCTCCACAAAGCTGTTATCCGACCCATCAGACGCTGAACATCCTTGTAAGACTGTGGAGACTTCATATCCAAAATAGCCTGAATCTTCTCTAGATTAGCCTCGATTCCCCTTTTGCTTACTAGATAACCGAAGAAATTCCCTGCTCCTAGCCCGAAGGTTCATTTGGTCGGATTCAATCTTAAATTATAGTGATGAACAGTCTGAAAACACTCATCCAAATCATCCAAATGACCCCAAACTGATATGCTTTTGACAATCATATCATCGACGTAGACCTCCATGCTTTTCCCCAACTATCTTGCGAACACGTACTTCACCATCCTCTGATAAGTAGCCCCCTCGTTCAACAAGCCAAAAGTCATCTTCTTGTAGGCATATACTGACCGATGAGTAATAAATATTGTCTTCGGGATATCTTCCTTGCACATTGAAATCTGATGGTACCCCAAAAAAGAATCCATAAAACTGAGCAATGTATACCCCGAAGTCGCATCAATAAGCTGATTAATGTGGGGCAGAGGATAAAAGTCCTTTGAACAGGCCTTGTTTAGATCGGTATAATCTATGCAGACACGCCATTTCCCATTCTGCTTCTGCACTAATACTACATTCTCCATCCACTCGGGATAGTCAATTTCGAATTTAAAATCCGCTGTCAGCAGTTTTGCAATTTCCTCATCAATTATCTTATGTCTCTCTGGCGCAAAAATCCTCCTCTTCTACAAAACTGATTTCTTCGTCGGGTCCACATGCAGTCTATGTTTGGCAATTTTTTGACTCACCCCAGGCATGTCACTGGGAAACCAGACAAAGATGTCAGCATAACACCGAAGTAACTCCACCAGGTTCATCCGGAAAGGTTCCGGCAGACCTGAACCTATCTTTTCAGTCTTCTCCTTTTTTCCTAGAATTAACTCAATCTCTTCTATCTCCTCTGCCAGCATAACCAATGGCTCTGTATTACTCTCCGTAAACAGCTCGATCTCAATAGCCATGGTTTTCTTCTATTTGCTGACCCCAATGCTCGAAGTAATCAAGGCATTCCGGTAGCATCTCCTCGCTAAGTCCAAATCTCCAGCAACTTCATCAACTCCATTCGGCGTAGGAAACTTGATCTTGAAGTGGGGAATGGATGTAACAGCCTGAAGACCTGTCAGAGTGGGCCTGCCCAAAATCACATTATACGCTGAATCCACATGCACCACATAAAATTTACACATGATTTCCACCTGCTGCGGAGCCGTCTCGAAGATAACTGGTAGCTCAATAGTCCTTGCAACCTTAACCGGCTCGTTGTTGAACCCATACAAAGGAGACTCTTACCCGATCTCCATCTTTCTCCAATCCAGGTTCATCCTCGGGTAACCATGTGCATAAAGGATATCTACCGAAGACCCGTTGTCTATCATCATCCACTTCATATCCACTGAAACTACTTGTGCAGTAATTACCAAAGCTCCTTCATGAGGCTCGATAGGTTCTGAAGGGAAATCATCAACAATAAAGGAAATCATTGAACCCGGATATGCCCTTTCAGTCCTCACGGGTTTGTCTACCACTGTCATCATCGTATCCAGATACCCACGACGCTTCTTCCCGGCAATTCTGCCCATATTTCCTCATGTGATTACATCCACAACATGTCTTGCCTCTTGGTTCAGACCTGGCTGTTCGGGTTGACTGGTCTTAATAGGTATACTATTCCTTTGTTGCTCCCTCGGGGGCTCTCGTCCTGCCACATATTATACTAACGCACCACTCTGCACTTTCCTTTTAATAAACTCCTTCAAATTCCAGCAGGAATTCATATCATGCCCTGCCGCCTGATGGTAATCACTGTATTTGTAAGGATTCCCAGACCCTAGTCTAAGGTTGTCTTTAGGCTGCTCGAAGTAGGGTTGGTCCTTTATCTGCTCCAGAATGGTAGCCCGATCAATATTAAGTTTTGTGTACACCTTGTTCACCTTTGGACTCAAAAAAGGTGGGCAACCCCCTCCCGAGCTCTAATTGTTATTGTAGTTCTTCTGATTCCTGTCAGTCCGATCATTATTGCCACCATTCCTCTTCTAATTACCATCAGACTTATCTTTGTCTTTCTCCTTTGGTTTTTCGGAAGAGCCTTATTTTAGACTGCTCATGGCTTCTTCCACCATTGTGAAGCCCTCAGCTTTCTCAAACGCTTCTTCCAAGCTCTTCGGGTGATTGAACATCAGCTTTTTTACCAATTTTTCTGACTTCACCATATCCAACCTGTTCTGAAATAGTCCCACAGCCTGAAGGTCGTTGAGATTTGTTACCTATCCCACTGCTTCCCTGAACCTTTTAACGTACTGGCCTAAAGTCTCATTAGAATATTGCCTAATCTGTGCCAATGACCCAGTGGGTTTTCCTCTTCGCTTATTGCTCCCGAACCGAGCATACAACTTGTCACATAAATCTTCCTAGGTAGAGATCGAATTCGGGGCTAAGGTCCCCATTCACTGTCTGGCATCTTTCCTTAATGTTGTCACAAAGGTCTGACACTTAGCCGCATCTGAATAATCTTAATAGTCCATCAGCCTATCATATGTCTAGCTGTGGTCATATGGATCCCCTGAACCATCATAACTTTCCATATAGGAGAGATTTTTAATGGAATTCACCTTCTCCCAAAGGATCTCTGGAGAGAAAGGAGATGCCTTCTTGCCCGAACTCTCCTTCCCCTACTTAACTTCAGCCAATTCTTTTTGAAGCTCCTCCAATTTTTTGGCCAATAGTTCCACCCCTTCGGGCTTCGTAAAAAACTATCTCTTAGGTGAATCCTTCTTCCCATGACCAGATCGACCCTTTCCATCAGAACTTCCTGCCCTAGATGGGTTTCGTCTGTTATTCCTGTTATGGCAAGAATCCACAAGGCGAGGTGCCCTCATTGGATCCTCGAGAGTACGACCTCTCGATCTGCTTCGACTTCTAACCTTCTCACTGTGCCGAGAATTCACAAAGAGAAGTGCCCTCTTCGAAGCCTCGGGTGTGCGTCCCCTTGATTTGCTTCGCCGCCTTTCATAATTGTTATCCCGAGAATCCACAGGGTGAGGTGCCCTCTTTGGAACTTCGGGAGTACGATCCCTTGCTCTACTTCGGGCTCGAGAATAGCTCCAAAGCCTACTTTCATTTCGTCTTGGATCCTCATCCCTCTGTGTTTTGGCTCGTCTATCCGGAGACCTACCACGCTCTCTGGGTTGAGTATGGCTGGAGGCCTCATCTTCCAGTTTGGCCATACGAACTATCTGTTTGGCGATCTGCTCCTTTTGCTTCAATAGCACCTTCAAAGCTTTATTAGTTTCCTGTGCCATCTTGGCAAAAGTAGATACCTTATCTGCCTGATCTTCTCGGTATTGGGTTCTAGGCGATGTGCCTTCTACCCTCCTCCGATCATTACCAGGTGAAAAAAAACTTCTTCCTGACATCATCATGGCCTCTAGGCTGAGACCCTGCTGGGGCGCCTTGTGGCCCAAGTCTGTCATGTGCACTCTTCGATAGCCCCAGTCTATCCTTTACTGATCCTCTCTGGTAAGAAGAACTTGTTACCGCTCCGGTTGCTCCACCAGCAGAATCGCCCTATCATTTCTCAAGTAAACTCCGATGTAGAACGTTGATGAATGTGATTGAAATCCAGCAACACTAGAAAGCCCTTCTTCTAGCGCCAATGTTAACGCCAAGATCTATCCACGCGCTCCAATCACCAAAGCACGTCCAATCCTGCACAGAAACGGGTAAACACCAAAAGCTTGACGGCTTGGGCTGCCTGGAGATAGCTCTGGTGTGAGAATAAGTATTGGCTGATATAAGGTTAACAATGGAGGCTTAATGCTCTAGTGCTGGAAAGTAATAAATTGCATGTGCATACCTTAAAATCAATGAAGTGCCTTGTATTTATAATGATCTCACCACCTTCATGCAATCCTTCTCCGAATCATATTAAAGTTCCCAGCCAATGACCAATCCGCGGCAGGATTGCATCAAATCTCCTATAATTAAGGAAGTGGATTCACAGTCCAACACTTCTTTCCCAACCCAGAGTCCAAGTATAATTAAGAACCCCAATCCATACATCCCCTGTATACCAAATCATGTCTTGGCCCAAGCCCAAATAATTCCACATAATTAATAACCCACCACATTCTAAAGGCCTAAATAATTATGGCCCAACAATTACCATCTCATCTTAGTCAAATATTGCCTTAAAAACAATTTGGTGCAGGTATTGTGGATTGATGTTTTTTTGGTTTAATTATGTGTTTGATAGTGTAGTTATGAGTTTAATTGCTATACTTCTTGAATCCTATTAGAATTGTTATCATGGAAAGGAGAGTGCTATTTTTAATAGAAATGTTATTTTAGAAAGGAATCTATTTGTAATAGAAGTTTTATTTTGGAGGTGTCCTATTTTAAATAGAAAAAAAAGAATTGTGGGTATTTTATAAATTGAGTCTTATGTTTAGTTTTTGAAGTGTAGCACAACCAAGAGGTAGTAACATCCTAGAGTGTTGCGAGAGAGTGTAATAGGGTCTAGGGTTAGTATGAGAGACCAATTTTTTAAGATAATTTTATATTTTTTGGCCAAGTTTCATATGTAAAACATATATTTTGTTACAATATTGTTAATATAATTGACTTAATCACAAATTTGTTAATAAATATTCAAATTTCTTATGTTATAAAAATAATATAAATTAGATTATTATTTATTTTAAAAATATTAGAGGAAGATGCATACATCAAGCAGTAGAAGTAATATGAAATTGAGAAAGTTATAAAAAATTCAATTTGTTCTCGTATATTAAAAAAATTATAAAATTTCAGTGGGGTCAATTTATTCATTACACTTCAATTTCTTCTAAATTTATTATATATTATAAAATATATTTTTTTCAGTGGGGTCAATTGACCCCACATCTTCTAAGGTAGCGAAAGCAACTGTGAGAGGATTTTTCAGCTTTTATTCTGTACAAAAAATTGCATCGTGGAGACTAATATATTTTAGTTTTGTAAATTAAGTCATTAAGAACCAAATTACCTCTTAAATATTGTGTTGTTTATTTTGCGCCACTTAATTCCAAGTTTCAATTAGGGAGATGAAGAAGATGAATAGTGGGAAGTTAGAGCTTGAGATTGGGTTTTTCTTTTCTTTTCATTGATTTCAAATAGGTGGAAGAAGAATAAAACTGACGTGTTTATGATTTCATTTTTCAATTTATGGTTATGCTATTACTTTTTTTTGGCCTTAATCTTTGTACAAAAAATAAGTATTTTAGTGGTAGTCAAGTCATACTTCATACAAGAAATTGGCCAGATCAGCTAAGAAGGAACAATATTGTCTTTTAAAAAAAATTGAGGAATGTTTTCCTAACCTTGTGGGTTGAAAACGTTGGATGTGGGTTGTTTTTCTTGTGAGCAAGTTAACTAGATGTAGTTGATATTAATCTAATTAGTAATTGATTTGAAGGAAATAAATTTATGCAATTTAATTGGACGTGTAGCTAGTATATGTATTAGATATTTGATGACTCAGAGTGTTAGAAATTAAGTCCACGCAAATCAAACAATAAAATAAAGACAAGAAAATAATACAATATTTAATATGGAAAATCTTTATAAAAAAAATTACGGGTCAAACTTCAAATCTTCACTATATTAATAATAATGAACTTACAACTTTTTATACAGAATAAAAGTTAGAAACCCATTTTTTTAGACGTAATATAAAAGCTGCAAAAAACATGTCCTTCACACAAACACAAAATCACTCACACTCTCAACTTTTAGGATGTTATATGACTTTTTATTGTGGTACAATTCAACAACTACACATAAACTGTGTTTTATAGTGTACATAAAATTCTCCTCTTCCTATTCAATATAGAAAGCTTTTAAAATAAAACTCCTACTATAAATAGATTACTTTCCAAAATAATACTCCTATTAAAAATAGTATTTTTTTTCTTTCCATAATAGCAAACTATTTTTGAATAGAATTCGAGAAGTATCCCAATAATTACTCACTCGACTCAAATCTACAAATACTGCTTCATCTCTGAATAGTATTCGAGGAGTATCCCGATAGAATTCATTCATAGTTGAATTTTAAGATCATTACAAGAAATATAGCTATTTCCGATGGAATTATTTCTAATGAAACTAATTCCCTCGAAAATAGTTATATTTCTGACGGAATATTCGGTCAAGCATAAATCCGTCGAAAATAGTTTAATCCCGACGGAATTCCGTCAAAAATAGTAAACCCTCCTTAGCGTCAGTCTTCCCTCTAGCGCCAAACCAAGTCTCGACGGATAAACAACTATTCTCGACGGAAATTCAATCAAGATTAATTATTTTCGAGGGAACTAATTTCAACGGATGGTCCGTCGAAAAATAATGGACATAAAAACCTAATCGCTTTCTGATTAGCGCCACGCAAACTTATCAATTTTCTCTCTATCTCTGTTGTGCTTTCTTTCTATTGTTGCTCTCTCTTTCTCTCCTATAACCTCGCGTCTCTTGCCAGCACCTTCCATCCCGACGGCCGGTCAACCTGTTATTCCTTCCTCTTCCATGCTTTGTCTTCCCTCCTTCCCAATCGAACTGTCCAAGCAGTGGTGGCAGTGACAGCGACAGCGCGTGTGGTGCTAAAACGGATTGTTGTGTACATTACCTCCTCACAGTGCTATTAAGGTTAGGTTTACTTTATGTTTTAGTTTTAGAATTTTGATTGTGTTGTATGTGGGTTATTTCTCAATGTTGAATTTGCTTTGTAAATTAGCTACTGAGTTGGGTAATGGAAATATTTATGTATTGAGTATCAATTTTGGCTACTGATTTATGTTTTCATGTTTATATGTATTCATGAAATTGGCTACTAATTTGGGCAATGAAACTATTGTGTACTGATTTTGGGTATTGGATATCTTGGGATTTTTTGTCAATTTTGGGTACTAATTTTAATTTATCGAAGTTCTGTTAATTGAATCAATTGGGACTGAATTTGTTTTCTTGGACTGATTGGGACTAATTTTAATTGATCAAAGTTATGTTAATTGACTCAATCGAGACTGAATTTGTGTTTTGGGACTAATTTTATTTGATCAAAATTATGTTAATGGACTCAATTAGGGCTGATTTTGGGACTACCTTACTTATGTTGTGTATATATGGATTTTTCTTGCAATATTATGTCTTTATATTGCCTGATGTTTCTTACTGATATGGATTGCATAATAACATGGTATATTTTCTATTTTCGATCGAATTCTCGACAGAATTCTTATTAGAATTCTTCAATTAAAATATATATGGGCCCTGCTTTATTTTATTTATAAATTTTAATTAGTTTCCAAAATTGAAATATACTAAGTAGCATTTACTTAGTTTCCTACTAATAAAATCAGCTGAAAATGAACTAAGTAGCATTTACTTAGTTTCAAACTACTAAAAAATAAAATAATATTATAACATAACATAAACTAAATTTAAATTATATTTTGTATGATAAGATAATATAAAATAATCAAATCAAATAATTAAGAAAAAATAAAATAAAATAAAATAATTTAATTTACTATAATTAAATTAAATAATATAATATATTACTATATAATAAAATAAAATAATTTAATTTAATTTAATTTACCTTAACTAAATTGTAAATAAAATAATACAATATACTAATACAAAAAAAATAATTTAAAATAAATAAATTAAAAAAATTACAATAAATATAATAAAATATTATTTATAAAATAAAATAAAATAAAATAAATAAAATAAAATAAATCCCAAAATCGATAAAACAAAACAAAACAAAATAAATAAAATAAAATAAATAAAAATAAAAATTAGCAAAACAAAATAAATAATTTAAATAAAATAAATTGTAATAAAATAAAATAAAACATAATAATAAAATAAAATAAAATAAAAATAAAATAAAACAAAATGAAATGAAATGAAATAAAATAAAATAAAATCAAATAAATACTAAGTAGTATTTGCTTAGTGTTCCACAACTAAATTAAACTGAATATGTTTGACACATGTATATACTTATGACCTTTACTAAACTAAGTAGTATTTGCTTAGTTTTTCACATTTAAAGTAAATTAAATATGTTTCACACATGTAGTACACTTATTATGAGCTTTAGTAAACTAGTAACATTTGCTTAGTTTTTCAAAGCTAAATTAAATTGAATATGTTTTACAGAGGGTTAAATATTTTCTAAGTCACTGTACTTTATGTCAACTTACAAATGGGTCACTGAACTTTTTTTTCTTACAGTTAACTCACTATACTCGACTTTTCTAACACAAAGTTAAAAAAACAGTTAAGTCTGATTGACTTTAACGGAAAAGGACATCTAAGCTGTTGAGTTATCCAAAAAAAAGCTGATGTGGCGTCCTTGTATGACATGGTAGTGATTATGTGGATTTGGAGGAAAATTTTTATAAAAAAAATGAAAAAAATATTTTAAAGTATAATATAAATTTAAAAAATGTGCCAAAAAATAAGAAAATAAATAAAAATATATTTAATTATTTTTGTAATTAATATCAAATAAAACTTTATTTATAATTAAACCATTTATAAATAAAAAATCCAAAAATATGCTAATTAAAATTAAGGGAATGTCAAATATATTTATGGGGAAATGAAAAAAAAAATTATAATAAAACCAATTTTTTAATAAATCATTGTTATTAATAAAAATAGGTTTTATTAATAAATTATTTTTGTTATTTTTATTAAAAAAGAGCGAGTTTTTTTTCCTCTTTTTAATAAAATTGATTATTTCTTAAATTTGATTAAATTAAATTATAAAATTTAAATTTTGTATAATTTTTAAATAAAAATTATTTAATAAAATTAAAATTACAATAAAAATTAATTGATAAAATTAAAATAAAAATTATTTGATAAAAATTATTTGTATATAAATGTACAAATTTATTTATCCTAGTTAGAAAAGAAAAAATTATCACCAAATTGACTCAATTATAATTTTAATGTCGAATTTGAAAAGATTTTTAATTTGAAAAGATTTTTAATTTTTATTTTTTTAATTTCCTCAATTATATTTGTTATTAAATATATAACAAAAAAATTTCTATTAATTACAAAAATAACTAAATAACTCTTTTTATTTTTTAATTTTGACCATGTATTTTTTTGCCAAAAAGTTGTTTTATTATAATTTTCTTTCATTTCTCCCTAAATATATTTCACATTCCCTTAATTTTAATTAGCATATTTTTTGGATTTTTTTATTTTATAAATGGTTTAATTATAAATAAAATTTTATTTGATATTAATTACAAAAATAATTAAATATATTTTTATTTATTTTCTTATTTTTGGATACACTTTTTAAATTTATATTATACTTTAAAATATTTTTTTTCATTTTCTTCATAAATTTTTTTTTCCAAATCCACATAATCACTGCCACGTCACACAAGGACGCCACATCAGCTTTTTTGGACAACTCAGCAGCTTAGCTGTCCTTTTCCATTAAAGTCGACCTGACTTAATGGTTTTTTTAACTTTGTGTTAGAAAAGTCGAGTACAGTGAGTTGACTGGAAGAAAAAAAAGTTCAGTGACCCATTTGTAAGTTGACATAAAGTACAGTGACTTAGAAAATATTTAACCTGTTTGACAGATCATGTAGTTTACGTATGAGTTTTAGTAAACTAAATAGCATTTGCTTAGTTTTCCACAATTACAATTACCTGCATATATACTTGTGCATCGGTGCATGTAGTATTAATAAGAGCTTAGAAACCCATTTGACATTCACTCATTAGGAGTGAATATCGAATTGTCCCTAGTTTGGGACTATTACTGGATGTTATGTCTTTCACATAGGCTAGTGCCAATTCACATGGTACGTTTTTATAAACTTTTGAGGATTTTTCAACTAGTGTCTCTCCATGTTCTCCGAGTGCATACTTAAACTAAGTTGTCTTGGTCTATTTCGTGTACTTGGAGACCATGGGAAGGTGCTGCTGAAATTTTCTTAAAATAGAAGAAACGTGCTCAAGCTTGGCACTAGTGAGGAGACACATCTAGGAATGGGATGGAAGCCTAACCCTTGTAGAGTGGAGATATATACTAGAAAATTATAATTCATGCATGGACCATATTCATGAATATTCTTGTTCTAAGATGTCAACTGACCATAGTTGGATGTACCGTAGGATACGAATTGATGGGAGGGAATTAATTAATGCGTACGGTGATGGGGTTGGCAATTTTATGAACAAAGCAATAGGACATATTGATGATCCGAACGAAAAGATGAGATGCCCGTGTCTCAAGTGTAAAAACATGATTTGGAAGATTGCCGACGAAACTAAATTTGACTTATATTCACGTGAGTTTGTGGATGGATATTGTAACGACCCCAAAATTAGGACTATTCTTTAATCCCGATCTTGCGTGTTAGATATTACCTTGTACTAGCTTATTAATAAAAAATGCAGAATAATTAAAAAAAATTGTCTTCTTTCTTTTATTCCCTGAATCGTGACCTTTACAATTTCCTATATTTCATAATCGCATTTGTTTTTTTGATCCATATTATCAGAGTTATTGTATAAGAATACATATCTCATTACAATAACCCTATATATATATATATATATATATCGAATAATTCAATTTCTACAACCTGACATTACATCATACATCATAAACTGTCAACTATATACATCGATAACCTTAGCGTGGTTCAAAAAAAATATTTCCAACAAAATTTTTTTTATTCCTTTGCATGACTTCTGATCCTTACCATCCAGATGTCAGATAATATCACATTATATTCTTAACCTACAAAAAGTTTAGTTTTGCAAGATTGAGCTCAACAGCTCAGCAAATCTAGAAGTTTTTATTCACCACATAGCACATACTTTCATGCTCAATTCATAATCATATTAGGCATGCATTATAACTTTAGACGATAAGATTTATATATTTAGCATATCACATATCACGTCAAGACTGAGTACCAAAACTCAATCTGTTTTAGTCATATGTTGACTTCCAAAATTCAACAGGTATAAAATATAATTCATTTAATTATGTCAAGTTCATATAACACATAGGAACTAAAAAAATTGCCTTAAAGCGTTCTTCACAACGTTATGAATAATTCGCTCTTCATATATCTTACATAATTAAGTGTACATATGTACCAAAATTAGCCAAATAACGACACTAAGTAATCGTTTGTGTTAACTCTACTTTACATTTTATAATCATTCCTTTAACTTTGACACACAATGTTGAGTTATGTGTTTAAGGCTTGATAGAACACTTTATTGTTCATTCATCTGATTATGTCAATCTTCGACTTATATTTCAATATGTTTCCTTCTAATTGTCACTCGATACTCAATCGAGTGTTTAAGGTTTGCCATGACTCCATATCATGAGCCTACTTAAGGTTAATTAAGTAAACCTTTATCTTATCTCCCTACATGTTCCTCTTTGTTTGACACTTAACATTTAGTTAAGTCATTAAATTAACCTTCGACTCATATTTTTTTATACTTCTCTTTTAATCGGCACTTATCATTCGATTAAGTCTTTAAAGTTTACCTTTTCATCACATTAGATGTATATTAGGTTATTCAATTTAATTAGAAATCTTCATATCATGCTTCTAAAATTCTTCTTTTAAAGTGCTACTTAACATTTCGTTAAGTCTTTAGGGACTTTCATTTTATCACATTTTGTGTATAATGTTTATCTGTCTTGATTGAGTTACATTCATTTCATGCCTCACAATACCTCTTTCAACGATCACTTAACATCCAATTAAGTTTCTAAGGTTTTCCATTTTATCATATTATGTGAATAGCGTTCACAAAAATTTATTAAGTTAAGTCTCCGTTGACCATGCTTATAAAAGCTCTTTACTGGGCCTGATTAGTCAACGGCGTGGTCGCGCCCAAATTGCTCTTGAATCCAGTGTGGTCCCGACTGCAGAACCAATTTTTTCCAGTTCGCGATGAGAACTTTGTTTTCATCCCAACCTCTTATTTTCTTCATCTAAGATCTAAATTGGTTAATTTTAGATTCTATAAACTTGTTAAACTCCGAACTACACATCTACATAACAATTATAAATTTTCAGACACTCTAACAACCCATTTTAATGATTCAATTTCAATGTTCATACTAGATTTTCTTATTTTGACATGTTTTACGAAATCTTCCACCACGAATTCGTTTTAAGACCAATTAAGATCATTCAAATAGGGTTTTTTTTTGTATCTTAGAGGAGTATAACATACAACCATCAATTTAAGACTTTAAACGTAAGATCATAACCAATTTAACCTCTAAAACAGACAAAAATTTCCTAAAATCAGACTAACAGTCTATTTTCCCCCCTTTACACATAAATTCGAATTTGATTGCTTTAATATCAGATGTGGATGACAGCCACAGATTATTTAGCATCTAACATCACTTAATTAAACTTTTTCATCATCTTATATACTCAAAACAATTCTCAATAGTGCAAAACTTAAGAAATAGAGATTAAAAGTTCTAAAGTTGATTTCTTACCTCCTTGATCTTCCTTAGCTTAATTAGATGGTATAGAATGCTTACTCCAACTCTCACTTCTTCTTCCTTGATCCATCAAAACTTCTCTCAAGTTTTCATTACATACTTTCTCTTCCTCTCTGAGTTTCTCCTTCTTAGAATAGTGAACAGGAAGGTATAAAACTCATAACAAAAACTAAAGAATGAGATTTACGTTTGAAGTTTATTGGACATTATGGGGAGGGGAAAAGCCTTGTTGCACAAAGGCTTATTTTTCGACAAATTTTTGACACCCATTTTACTATTTCCCATTTATTTACCCATTTAACCAATTTTTATATTACAAATTGGATTTAAATTTGGGTAAATTAAATTTGACATTTAATTTCCACATATTCAGAATATTTTATTCCCTACACTCAAACCTTAATCAATTTAATAAATTCCATTTAGCCATTTATTAGTCCACTAATTTAATTAATTAATGGATTCCTTTAATTGGATTAGTTATTTCACTAACCTAGAAGCTTTCCACTTAAGCACATAAATATATATGTACATCTCACATGTATATAATCAACTCATTCGCACCAAATAACTTATTTACATAATAATTCTTCATCAAAATATTTATTTTATTCGATAAATAATTATAATTCTTTTACAAAATTCACAATGATTACAAGTATTCGGCATGAATTCATCACGGGGAATAAGTTGAGTTGAGAGAACTAACAGACAGTATTGTAGACCAACCAGTTCACGGGGATTCACAATGAGATAACTACGATGTCGTGCAGATGTAAGTTGATGTGTATGGTTCTACAAATATTGACTGGTCTGAAAACGATCATGCGTTAAGCAGTGCTCAATAAAAGCCAAATGATTTAGTTGTTGCCTTCAACAAGATGCTATCTGAATCGGGGGTCCCATTGTATCCTGAAAATGATAAAGATTTTACATTTCAAGAATGAGCATGAATGTAGTGAGAGATGATTCAATGATTTTCTTTCTATTATCAGCGAGTTCTTACCTAGGAATAATACTCTGCCCGCGAATTACTATGAAGTGAAAAAGAGGGTTAAGGGGTTGAATCTCAGGTATGAGAAGATCGATGCTTATGAGCAGGATTACATGTTATACTATGGGGAGGACAAAGATAAGGTGCAATGTGATATCTGTAACTTGCCTCGGTACAAGATGACAAAACGTGCGGGGAAGGAGAAACATGTTCCAAAGAAGATCTTACGGTACTTTCCTCATGCGCCGAGGTTGCACCGGCTATTCATTTCTTCGCAAACTGCTGAGCATATGTGTTGGCATAGAACAAGAGATGTCGTGCCTGGTTAGCTGACTCACCCGGCAGATGGAGATGAATGGAAGAATTTTGATGCCAATTTTATAGAATTTAACGATAAAGTTAGGAATGTCAGGCTTGGCATGGATATAAATGACTTTTGTCCATTTAATAATTTTAGTTAGCCTTACTCTGTTTAGTCAGTGATCATGGTAGCTTGCAATCTTCTACTGTCAATGTGTATGAGGGATCTATATCTTTTCTTGACTTACTCATATCGGGGGATAAGAGTCCTACAAAAGACATCAACGTGTACCTCAGGCCGTTAGTCGATGAACTTAAGATGTTGTGGGAAATAGGTGTTCAGACTTTTGATAAAGTTGTCGAGCATAATTTTGTGATGAAGGAAGCCTTATTGTGGACTATCACTAATTTTTTGGCACATGGGATGATCAGTGGTTGGTCGACTCATGAGAAGTTATCATGTCCAGTCGGTATGGGGGATGTGCAATGCACAGAACTACGTCATGGGTAGAAAACTAGTTTCTTTGAAACTGCTCGTAGATTTTTGTTTGTTGAGCATAATTATAGAAATATGTCTACACAGTTCAACAAAAAGATAGAGAATAAGGAGGTTGTTTGTCATTTATCGGGCATCGATGTATTAGGCTGGCTAAATGATATGCCATTTCCACCGCCAGGTAAGGAGCATGGTAAGTTGAGAGCAATAGGGTACGAGAAAACTCATAACTGGACACACTTGCCTATTTGGTTTGAGTTTCTATAATAGGTCACATTATCACTTCGTCATTGTATAGATGTTATGGATACAAAAAATAATGTATTCGAGAACTTGTTTTACACTATGCTAGATACGAGTGGTAAAACAAAAGAAATTGATAAAGCACATAGAGACTTGGAGACAATGAACATCAAACAAGAATTGTGGCTCTGACATAACAACTCAAAACTAAAAGCTCCATTTTTGTCTTACCAAGCAATAGGTTGAAGACATTTGCAAGGGGGTTAGTGTATTGAAGCTCCCAGATGGATATGTTTTTAACATATCTTGTTGTAGTAAGGTTGAGCTGTTAAAAATTGCTGGGTTCAAAAGTCACGATTTTTATGTATTCATGTAGAAGTTGATGCCAATTGCATTTCGTGAGATGCTAACGAGGATTATTGTTGATTCCTTGACCGCACTTTTAAATTTCTTTCAGGATATTTGCTCAACGATTATAAGGTACAATGATGTGGAGCAGATGGAAAAAATAGTGTTGATAATGTGCAAGCTCTAAATGATCTTTCCACCGAGGTTCTTTGACTCAATGGAGCATTCACTTATTCATCTTTCAAATGAACTTAAGCTTGGAGGACCGGTGCAATATTAGTGGATGTATCCTTTTTGAGAGGTAATATCACCTACATTGTGAAATATTCATGATATTTATAATTTAAATTCTTAATTAATTTCGCTGATACCATCGTATTTCAGGTATATGCGTTGATTAAAGAAGAAAGTGAAAAAAAAGCTCGTGTAGAGGGTTCTATTGCTGAACGCTATACGGAGGAAGAGCTTGTCAACTTCTGCTCTCTATACTTTGATGATGTAGTCTCAATGAAACACAGTCGTTTAAGTCAGAATGAGGTTGTCGGTCCTCAATCTCGTGTTGATGAGTTGGTTGTATTCACTTATTCGGCTAAACTATTTGGACACGAGACGAATAATTTCCTAAGCGATAAAGATTTAAAGATTGTATCTACATACGTGCTTCTAAATATTCCCGAAGTATCATCGTACATCAAGTATGTATTATTATATGTGGAAGCTTTAATATTTAGACCGTTAATCAACAATTAAATAACATATTAATATTGCAGTTCATTCGAAGCAGAAGAGTATGCTTCTAACCCGGGACTAACTACAACACAGTTGGAAGCATTCACTACTAAAAATTTCCAACAGTGGTTTAAGAGAAGGGTTGAAGAAGATAACGCTTCTGAGCGTTTTAGATATGTCATTTCAGGTCCGTATAAACTTATTAGTTCATTTCCAAGCTGCATTGTTAATTGGTATAGATTCAAGGTTGATGACTTTAACGAACTGGCATCAGTCAACTCTGGCGTTGTCCTGTTAGGAATTTGTTACCAAGATTCTGAGTCCAATTTCTATGGAAGATTAGAGGAAGTTGTCGTGCTCAATTATCCCGGGGGTAAAAAGGTCGTTACTTTAAGTGTCACTGTTTAATACTACAAAGGGTGTTAAAGTTGGTCATAATAGAATCGTCACAGTAGATATAAATTCAAAGTTACAGTCTGATGACGTATTCGTGTTAGCCACCCAAGCAAATTAAGTGGAATACACCCTTAATGTCGTAAATTATATAACCCCTTGGTATACAACTATCATAAAAAAGACTCGGGCATTTGATGGTACTAATCTGTTTGGGACGGATGACCCATTACAAGAACAAGTTAGCAATCCCAACCATGTAGTACTAAATGATGACGATGTGCTGGCAGATAATGTCGTTGACGTACTCGATGTTAACAAAGTCGAGAAAGATGTGGTTGTCACCCCGTATGTCTTCGTACAAGATGATACCGACAAAGAAATTTATATACAAGAGGAAGAGACAGAATCAAAGGATGAAAATGATTTTGATTCTGACGGGTTTGACGACGTACTAAGTCTTAATTAATTGTTGTGATGTAAATATTTTACTAATAAAAACTATTATTAGAATAAATTAACTACAATTTAATAAGTTAATGTTGGTTATTTCAGTATTACAATTATGCCTAGACATAGCGGTGGAGGTTGTCGTGGTGATGGTCATCCAAGATCAGGCGACGGCTCCCAGGGCAGGTCGTCTTCATCAACTAGTGAGTTAATTTTGTTTTGGCGCAATCACATTTGTTTTGATTAATTTTGTATAGTTTATAAAAAAAGTCCATTTATTATTTTTTTTCACAATGTTATAACTTAATTATACCTACAGATGATAGATGTCGGTGTCACTGAGATCCTAACCTCAATTTATTAGGTTGTTCACTAACAGTTCCTCACACAGTTCAGGTTGATGTCGGCTCATCGCAGTAAGTTTTAACTATAATATATCATGTTCAATTAAAATGATATTATGTGATTACACGATTAAAATATTCCATTAAATTTTTATATTCTAGTATTATGGACCCTGTCACTATACGCCATATGCCTGACACATCTCCCAGCTGGCTGCATGCGATTTAGCTAATTCGCGCAGTATGATACCTCTTTTATGGTGACAATTTTGAGCGAATTTCACGTAAGTTGAATTACATATATTAAACCAAAAATTTGATCCTAGTTATTTACATATTGTTCAAATTTTTACTGATACGTACATTATAAATTTTTGATGGACATATTATAGATATGAGGTCGCCATCTTTGACGTAGATAACGACACTGTTATTATTGCACACATCTCGAAGAACTATGTCGACCGACTGTATGAGATGCAGCAGAGGGCAACCCATACAGTTGAGGACTAGCCCGAGACTACTACACAAGATCATCAGCCATCAAATACAGCATGGGCTTCCATGTGTACATAATGAGATGCTGATTCCTTCAAGATAAAGTATGAGCAGATGAAGAAGAATCGAGGCGAACTCCGGGTTGTACATACTTCTGGATCGCAGTCATTCTAGGAGGTTAAGTCAGTATGTAAATTATATTCACTGTAGTTTAATATTGTTGGGATTTATAGTAAAGTAATGTGATATTAATTAATGTATGATTTATTAGGCCATATGGAGCAGTTTGGGCCGACCTCCTACTATGGTCGAGTTTTGGGATAGAGTTTATACACCGAAGGCGTCGACTTCATCGTCGAAGATGTCTCCCGCAACATTAGCTATATGGATAATACATCTACTATAATAATTTTTATTTAGGATCATATTCTGTAATTAATATGATGACGTGAATTAACTCACATATACATATATTAAATTATAGGACTATTTTGAAAAGCTCCAAGGCCAGTGTATAGCTGAGTTGCAGGCTGCTAGGGGCGATTCTGAGACTTTAGATTCCATCATCCCTCTGCCCAAGATTAGTTTATCTCAAGATGAGGAGATGGCTCTTTGGATCACATCTCAAGATCCTCCCAATAGCACTACCGACTGGTATCGAGTGTTGGGATTGCTGAGGATACCAGCCTATACACAACCTGGAGGTAAAATAATTTAGTATATTTCTCGTTTATGAATAAAGAAATATCCAATATTATTCATGTTATATTTATTTTTGAAGGCTCTAGCCAGCGTCTGCGTCTGAGTGCACCCGTGGGACCATCACATACGGGCGCTGGCTAAAAAGATGCTATGTTCTAGAGGGTTATGACGGCGGTGTCGGAGAGGTTTGGTACAAATCCGATATTCTGTCATCAAGGCTTGCCCAACCGTGATCGCCTCCATCAGCTTATTCTAGACATTGCAACTGGTGTCACCGCCGAGAGTACGAGTATCCCTCCGCAACAGTTCACCGCGATACACGACGAGGTGGTCCGGATGGTGGTTACCTTACGTATGGACGCCATTGGGCTGATGTTGAGTCAACCCTAGACTAATCTGGTATACTATTTATTTTAAATTTGCGTATTCTGCATGTTATTTAAATTTCATTTAGTAGTATCTTTAATTGTATCATAAGGACTAATGAGTTATATTTTTAATTGTATCAACATGGATACTGTAAGAACCTAACTTTTATGAATAAAGATTAATTTTTCTCAAAATATATTTTGGAATATTATGGTGTGGATTTGATATAATGTTATAGTTGTGGGTAATGTTTAAAAAATTTGCAAAGTAAGCAAGTTGTTATAAAATATTCAATTGGTCGGGGAATATTCGTTTTAACAGGGAATATTCGTACGATGGCACAATCATTGGTGGACCCCACAACGAAAGTATTATTGTAGTTAGAAAACGACAGAAATAACTTTTTATAAAAATAACGGCGGAAGTTTTACCGTTAAACTGTTGAAATACCCGGTGGTAAAAATACAGTGATACGCGTGGTTGCATAGTAGCACATGGTATTGATTATTGATGCTTACGTAAGAAGCCACTCAGTTTACTCAATTATTGCTACAATAATTGCTGCATAGTATCTCACGTTATTTGATTCAATTATTGTCATAGTATCATCTGCATAATATTTTATATTATTAAATCAATAATTGAGACGACAATGTTATTCATATTATTATTTGCATTATTGACGATGTCTAGAAAGTTCTATCGAGGAAAGGGGTTTGGTCACCTAATTGCGCGCCAATAGGGAGAAATCCTTATCGAAAAGCCCCATCTTTCCTGGGAATGATCTGGTTGTTAAATATTGTGAGTTATAATATTAATAATGAATAATTGTTAATAGATTAAAAATGTGTTTATTAAAGATATATGATTTGTGGTAAATATTTATTCAATTTTTTTTGATATAAATATCAGGATTTGATATGAGACGTTTGTTATAGGTTTGACTTAGTATTCCATGGGAAGATTTACTAATTTTATGGACCGTCGGTGGTGGTTTTAATAGTAAATCAATCTGGACCATCGATGGTAGTTTTAAAAGTAGATCAATATGGACCATTGATGGTGGTTTTAATAGTAAATCAATCTGGATCATCGATGGTGGTTTTAATAGTAAATCAATTTGGACCGTCGGTGGTGGTTTTAAAATTAAATCAATCTGGACCGTCGGTGGTGGTTTTAAAAGTAAATCAATCTGGACCGTCAGTTGTGGTTTTAATAGTAACCAATATGGACCGTCCGTTATAATAGTAAATCAATCTGGACCATTCATGAATCAGTTACTATTTAGTCCATTCTCCTATAAATAGAAGTTTAATTCTTCTTTCATTCTCACCAATTCATTGAGATTCACAAGAGAAACTATAAAGAGAAAGAAGAAGAGTATTCTGCTACTTCATTATTGCAGTATCCAGTCTTCTACTAAGGTAAGGGGTATTATTTCTTTCGTATTCATAAGGAATGCTATTTTTTGTATTCATCCTTTAATATGTCGGAATAACTTTTGTCTCACGGATTACGTCTCGCATGATGACAGTGAAAATCTATTCTTGATTTTGTATGTTATTTCTTTTTATATTCTTAAATTTTAACTTAATATGGTAAGTATTGCTTCTATAAACCCTGAAATTAGTGGAATATCCTTGAGTTTTGCGCTTCATCTAGTATCGTTTCATTGAAATATTGATCTAAACTTTTTTTTATTAAATATCAATATTTTCACCCAAGGTACTATTCATGGGTTACTATTCACTCAGTTACTATTAACTCAAATATCATTCACTCGGAGATTCGGGGTACTTTTCATACCTTGGTACTATTCACGGGTTACTATTCACTCGGGTATTCGGGGCACTTTTCATGCTGGGGTACTATTCATAGGATACTATTCACAAGGTACTATTCACGGGGTACTATTCACCCAATTTTTTTTTTCTTTTCTGTCCAAATTATTTTTGATACATGGATATTATTCTTAAATTTTACTCCACAAAGCAGTATCATGTTGATAATTTGGACATTATTGAATTCTAGATAAATTAAATTATAAATCTTTAAAATTTTTCCTTTACTTTCATTTAATTGAATTCTTATATCATTGTCATCATCCTCATGCTTATATTGTGATGTAAGTCATCTTTGGCCCGTAGTGCATAGATGGACTGTTGATTGGTATGATTATGACCAGGGATAATTCAGTATAATCATGACCTGTAATGTTACAAATGATAAAAGTCCTCATTGGCCCGTAGTGCATTGATGGACAGTTGTTGGCATGATCATGACCATTGATGATTACACGAATATCCTTGGCCCATAGTGCAGGAATAATTCGTGAACGTGATACAATTGAATATCATTGGCCCGTAGTACAAGGATGATTTGATGATGTGGTTTATTTATTAAGCTGAGTCCCAGCGATAAAATTTATGATAAACTTTTTAAATCATAGAAGATAGTAGATATCATGCTCTACTTGACTCTTTTAATGGATTGCTTGTTCCGCTGCAGTTAAACTTGATGTTTATTATATTTTATCAGTTTAACACTGTTGAAGGCTAATGATAATTTATTTTGCATTATCTTAGTCATAATAATTCTTACTGGGCTAGTTGAGCTCACCCTTTTGCTTTCCTTGTTCTCTTTAGGAAATGAGAACGTAGCCGGGACTAGTCGGGGAACGGAGTGATGGTCCGAGGTTGTTTTAGTAGTCCTCACTATTTAGTGTGATAATAAATGTAATGAGGATTGAATTTGAGTTTGGATATTATCTAGAAGATAATATTCAGAATGAGTGATGTATACCTATTTTGGGGGCATCACAGTTGGTATCAAAGCTTAGGGATATGATCCCTGGCCGAGATGTGAGACTAGAACTAGGAGGGAGAGCGGATTTAATTTCTTCGCTAGTATGACCTCGTAAAGTTTTATTTGGTATTTAATTGGTCGGTCAGAGTATAGGGATATTATGTGGTATGTTAATTAACCCTTGTTTTGTGGCAGTATTTGAAAATGGCATCTGAAAATGTTGAGATCAACAATGAAGCACATGAGACCGTGGAGTCACCAACGATCAATACCCAAGATAATGTGCATCAAGAAGATAATAATCCTCAGGTAAACAATAACACCAACCAAATTATGAACGCTGGGATGTTCAGAGGCTTTATGCAATATCAAGCAAGAGCGGCTCCTGTTCAGAATGCAGGTGGAAACACTAGCAACTCACAGATTATCACCACTAAGCAATTCAAGGAGTTGGGACCATCGAAGTTTTGGGGAAAGCCAGAACCACTCAAGGTAGAGACATGAATAAAGAAGATCACCAAGATATTTGATGTCTTGGGATGCTCTGAGGAGAAAAAGGTTCCCTTTGCCACCTTCATGTTGAGAGGAATGGCAGATTACTGGTGGGAATCAGTAAAACGTACTCAGCCTATCGCACTGAGGATGTCTTGGGAGAAGTTCCAAGAACTGTTCAATGACAAGTACTTCCCAGAAAGTATTCATTATATGAAGGAGGTAGAGTTCATCAAACTAGAGCAAAACAATATGACCGTGTCAAAGTACGAGGCTAAGTTTGCCGAGTTTTCCCGGTTTGCATCCCATTTGGTTGATAATGAGGAGAGAATGACGCGAATGTTTCTGCGAGGTTTGAAAACCGAAATACGTCAATACAACATTTCTCACAAACTGTGTTTGTATTCAGATGTTGCAAATAGGGCTCAGTTATTGGAGCGTGATAATTAGTCAACCCAACTAAGAGAGAGCAGCCGGCAAAGCGATAATACCAGTGGTAGCAGTCATCGAAGCGGCGACAAAAAACGTGGAGGAAATCAACAAGCCAGAAATGGTAACCACTTCAGTGGTAATCATGGCCAAGATAATAGGAGTGAAAATTTCAAGAAGAGGAGGTTCAATAATGATGGAAAGACGTCATCACCAGCAACCATTATTAAGGAAGGCGATCGACCACCGATCGTGTGTTACAAATGTAGAGGAGAGGGACACATCAGTCCAAACTGTACGCATTAGTCCAAAGCGTGTTACATTTGCGGAAGAGAAGGTCACCTAGCCCGATTTTGTCGTGCAGTGAAGTCAAGTCCAGCTGGGATGGAGGCACCAAAGGCCGTCCCAAACAAGACAAAACCAGTAATTCAAGGGAGAGCGTTTGTCATGACCTCCCAAAAAGCGAGGAACCTGAACGAAGTTATCATGAGTAAGCTAATCATAAACTCTAACGAAGTCTATACCTTATTTGATACTGATTCTACCCATTCTTTTATTTCTCCTACTTGCGTTGAATGTTTAAATTTGACTCCGGAGAAATTAGACTTCGACTTATTTGTTGAAACTTCGTTGGGGGAAACCTTTATTACATCCACTATTTTTAAGTCATGTTTGATTCAAATCGGCAACCACACATTACCTGTCGATCTTATCTATTTGAAAATACTTGCATTCGATGTGATTTTAGGAATTGATTGGTTGACTACTCATCATGCTAAAATTGATTGTTTTCGTAAGGTTGTTAGCTTTCATATTCCTAACCAACCTGTTATGCGAATTTAAGCAACTAAACCACTAAAGTCGATCACTGTCATATCAAGCCATAAAGCTATTCATTTATTGAAAAATGGATGTCAAGCTTTCTTTAGCCCATGTCACGGATTTAAACAAAAATACGTCAGATTTGAATGATATTTATATTGTTAATAAATTTCTTGACGTATTCCTCGAAGAACTTCCTGGCCTACCCCCAAAGCGTGAAATCGAATTTTGTATCAACCTTGAACCCGATACAAAACCCATTTCCAAAGCCCCATATCGAATGGCTCCTATTGAACTTCAAGAAAAAAAGACCCAACTGCAAGAATTGTTAGACATCGGTTTCATTCGTCCTAGTACGTAGTGCTCATGTTCTATTTGTAAAGAAGAAAGATGGAAGTATACGACTTTGTATTGATTATCGGGAGTTGAATCATGTCACCATCAAAAATAGGTACCCATTGCCTCGCATTGATTACCTGTTCTGGCTTAAGGAAGTAGCATTTCTTGGGCACGTGATATCAAATCATGGAATATCTATTAACCCGACAAAGATTGAAGCAATATAAAACTGGGAGCAACCTAAGTCAGTGACTGAAGTACGTAGCTTTCTCGGCTTAGCTGGTTATTATAGGAGATTCGTAGAAGGGTTTTCTCGAATTGCTACTCCATTAACTCAGCTGACTCGAAAAGATACAAAATTCAGTTGGAGCGAGGAATATGAAAGGAGTTTTCAAGAACTCAAGAGGAGACTCATTTCAGCACCTGTTCTGACAATACCATCTGGTTCAGAGGGATTTGTCATCTACAGTGATGCTTCAGGCATAGGGTTAGGATGTGTTCTCATTCAAATGGGAAAGTCATAGCCTATGCCTCACGACAATTCAAAGAATATGAGAGGAATTATCCTACTCATGATCTAGAGTTGGTAGCTATTGTTTTCGCGCTTAAAATCTTGAGGCATTACATGTATGGGGAGAAAGTGGAGATCTATACGGATAATAAAAGCCTCAAATATTTCTTCACCCAAAAGGAACTCAACAATGTTTCTTAAGGCATAGATGCGATTTGGGTCATTGTTGATAGATTGACTCATTTCGATCTTGATCATCATCATAAGCCATTTTCTATAACTATTTTTGGGTTGGTTTGCAAAAAAACTATAGGAATAATAATCATCATACATTGTTCATTATAATAATCAGTTTCATAACTATGGTCCCATTATAATAAAGTTTCATAACATCTTCTTAACCTTAACTTAACCACACTATTTATATTACAAAAGGTTTACATAAGAAAATCCATCAGATAATAACAACTAACATTCATTCTAAATTATTCCTGGATCTTGCCCTTGCCTTTGTCCTTCGTATTGGATCCTTAAGGCTTAACTGAAATAAATGTCATGATATAGCAAGGGTAAGCAACTAATTTGCTTAGCAAGTTTATATACAAGGGAGATATATCATGACTAAAAAAAGTTTTGCTTTCAATGTTCAACAATAATATAAGATTGTGAAGGAACATGAATTAATAATCAACAATTGAATATTTGATAATTGAATAACATGAATCGAGTGGTTTTGAAATAACCATGAACATTTGCCAAGGTTCTCGATCATTTAAACTGGACCTCTTAATAAGTTTTGGTATTCAAGGGATCGACCTTTTATACCCCATGATTTATGCATAAACACTTAATAATCCAAAGATCGATATCATGCCTTAATCAAATTCGTCCTTTTCTCATTATCAGAGTTCTTATCATATCAATTTAATAAAACAACTTTTTAAAACACATTTGATTTAACAAATTTAAACATGCTTGATCTAGGCGATATAATTAGCATAGATCTATCTCATAAACAGTTCATGAATGAAAGAACTTTAATTTAATTCACGATTCAATAATAATAGAACAAAATTCAATTGCACAAAGTGCGAATTTCAATAATCATTATAGATGTGAATAATCATCAATAATTATTCACTAACATGCTTTGAAAATAATAACTTTCGATTTGAGTTAGGAAACTTTCCTCGTTTGTGAGGTTACGACTTACACAATTAAATTCTATCCACTATGCAGTTTAATTATCTTCCTTTGAGAGACCTATAGTTAATCTTTCAATTAGCCATAACATAACATTAGATTATGTAATCACATAGATATTATATATTACATTTAGTTCTTAGAAATATTATCCTGCCTCGATAATGTTACTATTAAATAACAAATACCTTTAATTCACTTAATATTATTAATCTTGATAATATTTAATTCTTTAGTATTCTTTTAATACTTATTATTAACATCTAATAATTAACATCTTAATAATATTTTAATACATTACTAATATTATTAATCCTCTTAATAATATTTTAATTATTATACATTAATAATATTACTTATGCTTTAGTATCATTAATCAATCAATAATACTTTTAATCATTTACCAATAGTATTAATATTTTATTCATTTACTAATATTATTAATCATTTAATAATATCTTATTCCATTACTAATATTATTAATCATTTAATAATATTTTATTCCTTTACTAATGTTATTATATTTTTTTAATTACATTTTATTTAATCTCAAATATATTATTTACTTTAATAATATAATAATACTTTAATTTAATATTAATAATCTTTTAATAATATTTTAATCTAAGATTAATATTTTAATCTAATATTATTAATCATTTAATAATACTTTAATCATTTATTAATGCTTAAATCAAATATTATTAACCATTTAATAATATTTTAATGAAGTTTTAATCTTAATATTTTTATTTACTTAACAATATCATATTATAATATTATTAATATCATAATAATATTTTTAATAATTTATTAGATTAATAAACAATTTATTCTAATTGTTCACCCTTTATTAAACCTCTTATTTAATATCCATAAAAGGTCATAAATAATATTTCTTATTATAAATTACCAAAATACCCTAAAATAGTCATAATATTATATATTAGGAGTATTCAAGCATTAAAATCATATTTTTCTTATTTAAGACATCATTTAACTATTTATTTCCTTTTATTCATAACTTAATCATTTTTAGGAAAAATAGCAAACTGATTCCAAAAATTATTGTTTTCTGGATTTGGACAGTATATGACCCAACAATGATCCCCAAATATTTCTGGAATTTTAGAAAATGATTTACTAATTTTAAAGTGCCCAAAACACTTGGATCTTGCTTCATTTTTCATAAATCGAGTTTTACTCAGAAATATTTGAAATTTATAGGGTATACTCTCATAACATATATGAACCTACTGTAACAATTTCGTAATTTTCCAGTGTATACACAGTGAGAATTTCGAGTGTTAATATTTAGGAGTCCTTTACGGAAATAGCCATTACGCACAACCTATAAATCGAAACGTGTCCGTTCTTTTTCCTACACGTAGATAACTTCTTAAGGTACCTCTGTTGATTTTTTCCAGATTTTTAAAAGACTTGCAACTGCCCGAAACAACCATAAGAAAAATGGGGACAGTAGCATTTTAGGGTTTTGAAACCTTAACTTTCTATGTGGACTATTTTGGGCAAAACATCCCTCATGGCTTCAATACTTGCTAGATTTGTGTTCTACCACTTGGGTTTACTAGATAACACATGTATCTAGCACCCCCGTTTGACGGATCACAAATCCAAGTTGTAAAACTTGAGTTACACAAGATTTAGTGGAAGAAAAACAAGGGTTTCACCCCTTGGAGAACATGTGCTCATTTCCTTCCTCTAAACCTTTGATCTAACACTCAAGATACTTAGTTCCATACATGATGATATGTAGAACTAGGGTACTTTGAGTATTATACCATAACCCCCATATATGATGAGGTAAAAATCGAAATAGAAGAAGAATAAGAAAAAGAAAAGGATGAGAACCTCACCTAGTTTTGGTTGCTATCCTTCTTGTTCTTCCAAAGTAAGTAATGAACTTAGGATGCATGAACAACAACTCCTCTCCCTCTCTTAGAAAAAAACCAAACTCTCTCTCTCTTTTCTCTCTTGTATGCTACTAGCTTGGGAGAAAAAAGATAGAAGAAGAAGAATGAGAGAAAATGAAATGTTCTAGCAAATGAAATGGGTGATTAACTATTATCCCCCATACTTTTATTGTCCCATGGATAAAAGGCTTTGCCTTATCTCTTCAATTAGCCTAATCATGTGATTAAGGGTGCTAAATAGATTTGCAACCAATGGGAGCATGACACACTTGTCCTTGTGTGAAAGACTTCTACTTATTGAACTTGATTAGCATAATCTTCTTGCCTTAAAAAGGCCTAATTGGCCGGTCCCCCCTTGGCCCATTATATCCTCCATTTTTCTTTTATTTTAATGCACAAATTTGATTAATCAAAAGTCTAAAATACCCTTAATCAAGTGGGCTAAGTATTGGTTTGCATTTTATTTCTTTTGGGCTTCTCCTTTAATTGTTTTGGGCCATGTAATAAACATAGTCTAACAATTTTAATATATGATACTCAAATTGATTATTTAGGGTTTTCATTCCCAATCTTATGAAGTTTAATTACTTATACATGTGACTTTAGCTCATAACCTAATTAGGTTTACTAGAATTAGGTTTAAAATTATTAGTCACTTGAAATAATAAGATTATCCACTTAAGTTAGTATACATATTAAATACTAACCTTTTCTTATTACCATATCCCTTAGGTTATTTAATTGTCTCACCTAATGTATAATTAGGTTACGAAGCTTTCATTTTTAATGAAATCTATAAATGTATATATCCATAACTATAACATATATGTTAATTGACCCATACACCACATCACATATGTTGTCACATATTAAATCACTATATAACACAAAGTTTTAAATATCAATAATGTACATACATATATAGTGACTTAAAAAATTCACGGTTATTACATCCTCCCCCCTTATAAGAATTTCGTCCCCGGAATTACATATAGGGTTACTCAAAAAGATGCGGATAATTTTCCCTCATCTTTTCTTCGAGTTCCCACGTAGCTTCTTCAGCATTGTGGTTCCTCCAAAGAACTTTTACAAACTGTATAACCTTATTTCGCAATTTTTGCTCTTTTCTATCTAAAATTTTAACCAGAATTTCCTCGTACGACAAATCCTTTTCGACCTGAATTGGCTTGTACGATATCATGTGCTTGTAATCAGGCTTATATGTTTGTAGCACTGACACATGAAACACATTATGAATATGTTCCAGTTCAGGAGGGAGAGCTACCTCGTACGCCACTTCGCCTATCTTCCTCAAGATCTTGAAAGGTCCAATAAATCTCGAACTCAGTTTACATTTCTTTGCAAACCTTATCTTCCCTTTCTAGGGATATACTTTCAAAAATGCATAGCTCCCCACTTCAAAATCTCTCTTCTGGCGATGTAAGTCTGCATATTTCTTCTGGCGATCTTGAGCTGCTACCAGCCGGGCTCTTATCACCTTGATGATCTCTATGGTCTACCGCATCAGTTCTGGTCCCAACAGTCAACGTTCACCCACTTCATCCCAGCATAAGGGCGTTCTACATTTCCTTCCATACAGTGCTTCGTACGGTGGCATTCCGATGCTGGCGTGATAGCTATTATTGTATGTGAACTCTACTAATGGAAGATGATCCTCCCAGCTACCCTTGAAGTCCATCACACAAGCTCTGAGCATGTCTTCAAGAGTTTGAATCGTTCTCTCGCTTTGTCCATCGGTCTGCGGATAATACACGGTGCTCATCCGTAGCTGCATCCCCATTCTTTCTTGAAGACTCTTCCAGAAGTTTGACGTGAATCACGGATCCTTATCCGACACAATAGATACTGGTACGCCATGTCTCGAGATAATTTCTTTGATATATAATTTGGCTAGCTGGTCTAGACTATACTTGATCATGATCGACAAAAAGTGAGCTGACTTTGTAAGATGATCTATAATCACCCATATGGCGTCGTGCCCTTTTTGCGTTGCTGGAAGTCCCACCACAAAATCCATCGTGATGTGCTCTCATTTCCACTCTGGAATCTCTAAAGGCTGTAGTAATCCACTCGGTCATTGATGCTCTTCCTTGACCCTCTGACAAGTTAGACATCTGCTGACGCATTCTGCAACCTCCCTCTTCATGTTTGGCCACCAAAAGTGTTGACGCAAATCTTGATACATCTTTGTGCTTCTGGGGTATATCGAGTACCTCGTCTTTGTCGCTTTCTTGTAAAATCTCTTCTCTTAGTTACGGTACTAACTTGGTTTCCCAAATTCATCCTTGAATCTCAGCAGTCCGGTGCCATCAATCTTGTATTTTAATTCATCCCCTTCAGCTAACCGCTTCTTGATGTTGTCGCAATCTTCATCCTTCTCTTGAGCCTCTTTAACCTTATCTAATAAAGTCGGGCTCGCTGTCACTGTAAATAATTTCTCAATGGTATCCATCGGATACTTAACCTCTAAGTCAAGTCGTTCAAAATCTTTCACCAATTCCTCTTGAATGGTCAACTTGATAACTTCTCTCTTTACTTTTCTACGCTTTCAGGGGCATCGCCACTACATTTTCTTTGCCTGGATGGTACAGAATCTCACAATCATAATCCTTGATCAATTCTAGCCATCGACGATGCCTCATATTTAGCTCCTTCTGCGTGAAGATATACTTCAGACTCTTATGATCCATATATATCTCACACTTCTCTCCATACAAATAGTGCCTCCAAATCTTCAAGGCAAAAACTACTGCTACTAACTCCAGGTCATGAGTCGGATAACCCTTCTCATAGTCCTTGGTGGCGTGAAGCGTCTGCAATGAATGCCCTTGCCATCTTTGCATCAATACACGCCCCAAGACCCTTGTGTGACGCATAACTATACACTACAAATCCTCCCGTGTTGTCTGGTAAAGCCAACACAGGTTCTTAACTGAGTCTCTTCTTCAATTCCATGAAACTCTCTTCATATTTCTCCGTCCAAACGAACTTCACCGCCTTTCTAGTAAGGTTGGTCAATGGCGATGCTATCTTTGAAAAATCTTGGATGAATCTTCGATAGTATCCTGCTAATCCCAAGAAACTCCTAATTTCTATCGGCGTCTTTGGCTGTTCCCAGTTGATAACCGCTTCTACTTTTGTTGGATCCACCGAAACACCATCCTTGTCGATAACGTGACCCAAAAACTGCACTCTCTGCAATCAAAACTCACACTTGGAGAACTTTGCATATAACTTCTCCCTCCTTAACGTCTCCAACACTATCCATAAATGTTCAACGTGCTCTTCCTCCATCTCTGAGTATACCAGAATGTCATCGATGAACACGACAACAAACTTATCCAAATACTGTTTAAACACTCTGTTCATCAAGACCATGAATGCTGCTGGCGCATTTGTCAATCCAAAAGATATTACCAGAAACTCAAAGTGTCCATATCGAGTTCTGAATGCTGTCTTTACAACATCCTCGTGCCTCACCTTTAGTTGGTGATAACCGGTCCTCAAGTCGATTTTTGAAAAGTATTTCGCCCCCTCAACTGATCAAACAAATCGTCGATCCTGGGCAACGGGTACTTGTTCTTAATGGTGACCTTGTTAAACTCTCGATAGTCGATACAAAGCCTTAATGACCCATCCTTCTTCTTTACAAATAAGACTGGTGCTCCCCACGGTGATACACTCGGTCGAATGTATCCCTTATCTAACAACTTTTGTAGTTGGACCATCAGTTCTTTCATTTCTACCGGAGCCATACGATATGACGCTTTGGATATCGGTGATGTCCCTGGTGCCAAATCGATAACAAACTCTATCTCTCATCTGGTGGCAATCCCGGAATCTCATCTGGGAAGACGTCAACGAATTCCCTTACAATAGGTATCTGACCCAGTTCACCCTCGACTCTGCGGGTATCCACAACGTGAGCCAAATAACCTATACAACCCTTCCTAAGCAACTTCTTTGCTTGCATCATCGTCAAACAACAAGATTGTTTCGGCGATTTACTGCCATGAAATACTACCTTTGACTTATTTGGAGTCTTTAGGTGTACGCACTTTTTCTTACAGTCAATGACCGCTCTGTGACTCGATAACCAATCTATCCCGAGGATTACATCAAACTCTCCAAGACGAATTGGTATCAAATCCACATTAAGCTTAAACCCTTTTATATCAGCACAACAGTTCCTATGGATGTAGTCTACAAGGATAATTTCTTTGTTTGCTACTTCTACATTCATTGGGGGTTCTAAAAGTTCACGAGGTAAACTTAATCTTTGAGCAATTTCATCAGATACGAAAGAACATGAAGCTCCCGAATCGAATAACACATAGGCATTTATATCGTTGATCGGAATTATACTTGACACCACCTCCCTGGATGCCACGACATCTTGCACTGCCATATTGAATGTCCTCGATGTCGGCTTGTTTGGCTGGGTTGGTCCTCCACTGGTTGTCTTAGTGTTATTGCCCCTGTTGCCGTTTCCGCCATCTGTGCTTTTCTTCCTCGGGCAATCCTTGATCTGATGTCCCGCTTCACCACAGTTAAAGCAACCTCCCTTCTTCACCTTAAGAGAATTGGGTGAGGTATGCCCTTCTTGTCCACAGGTATAACATACCGTTTTTCCTTTCAGGCACTCTCCCGAGTGACCCTTCCCATAATTTCCACACACCGACTTCTTCTGTTGCACACTTCCTTGGTGACTCTCCAAATTACTACCCCCACTGCTCCATTTTTGCTTCTTGTTATTGCTACCGCCATTGCTAACATTCTGATTCCCACCTTTCTTCTTGTTCTTCTCTCGATTGTACTTTGAGACCGCTTCGCTTCCACCTTCTGCTATGAGAGCTTTCTCCAACAGAGTTGAGAATGACGTGATTTATAAAATCGCTACCTTATTTTAAATCCATGACTTTAGTCCATTTTTGAACCTTCTTGATTTCCTCACCTCCGTGTCCACCTGATGTGGAGCGAATCTGTCCAATTCATTGAACTTCGTAGCGTACTCTGACACTGACATATTCTCTTGTTTCAATTCCAAAAACTTGATCTCCATTCTCACTTGTGTACTCTTAGGGAAGTAGTTCTAAAAGAACAACTTCTTGAACGCTTCCCAAGTCACGATTCCAGTCCCGGCTTTGTTCTGGTTGGCCTCCCACCAATAGTTAGCCTCACCCTTCATTAAGTAGGTAGCAAAAATTGTTTTCTGTTTTTCTGCTACTCTAGCAATAATGAAGGCCTTCTCAATCTCCTTTATCCACGTCTGGGCCTCTATCGATTCTGCTGTTCCTCTAAACTCTGGTGGTCCTACTGCCTTGAAGTCTTTAAAGTTGTCTAATTGGTTTCCCGCCTGATTTCCCGCAGGTTGAACTTGATTCCTCATAGCTTCAGCCATCATGTTGATAAAATCTTGCATTGGGTTTGGTTGATCTCCCGCTGCATTATTAACTGACTCTTCGATCTCTTGGTTCCTTAGTACACGTCTGGGCGACATTATCTAGTGAAACAAAATTCTAACACGTTACTCGGGTTTTATTATCATATAAGTACTTAGCATGTAATACGCTACTGTATTCAAACAATCAGACGATCATTACGTGAGAGTTTTAAATTACTAAGATTTGGAAGTCTTTCTCCCGGATTAGTGGGTTAAGTTTGTTTTAAAAAAAAATTTCAGTTCAATCTACTGGATTAACATAACATTAAATAGACAATTTACTATTTAAATTTTCCAAAACATATCATAATAATGCATTTATATTCATATACCAATCTTTGGTGTCTCATATGTTCAATACAGGTATATTTTTATAAATGCTACTATCCCATTTTAAACACAAAAGATGGGATTAACACAAAATGATACTTCCCTACATACACAAATAGGGATACTACCTAACTACCTACTACCTCACACCTGCTGAGGTCTACATCAACATAAAACTCTATTACACAAAAGGGGTACTAATGCATCTATCTACAACTGGTCCATAGCATAATCATCACTAGTGGCCCAGCTGGGTCACCTGAACAGGCTCCTAGGGAAACAACACCTCCATAAATCTACGCCAAACGGATCGACTCGACTCCCCTATCTCGAAATGCGCCCTCCTAGTCCCACTGCGCTGGCCCTCATATGCTGTGTCTAGCGCCAGTCCTAAAGTCTCGACCTTGACCTTCATGGCCTGTAGTGCTATCTCTAACTAGTCCACCCGCTTGGCTGACTCATAAAATGCCTCTGCCACGCGAATCTTATCAGCAATCTTCACGTCAAACTCACCCCGCATCGCCAGATGCTCTACGCTCAGCTCTCCGAACTTTGCCTTTTCATGTTCTAGCTGTACCCTCAGCATCCCAACTTGCAACTCTGACTCATCCAACTTTCCCTTTTGTTCGACTAGCTCCATATAGGCTTGATAAGCCACCTCCTTGTATTGACCTTCTGTGAACTGGAGTGTGTGGTTTTCAACCTCTAGTTCTCCCACTCTGCCTTCTAATTGACTGATTCTCCTCAATAAATCCCCTATCAGAGGACCATAAGGGGCTTCTTCTGTGACCTCGCGCTCAATGGGCTCTTGCTCCCTTTGAGTGGCCGCCTTACAGTGTTCTTCAGACATCCTACAAATACCATAAATAAAACCAACATCAGTACCGTAATAAAATATATTCATTGATAAAATGAAATAATATTTTATTAAGTACAACACATACTCGATGAATTTCCACAATACATCTCCTAACATACTCTATAAGAGTTTTCTACTAAGGTTATAACCTAGGTTTCACATTTCTAATGTTTATAACCTACAGCTTTGATACCAACCTGTGACGCCCCCAAATCTAGGTCCTCTAACCTCAGATTTGGTGCTCACGATTTATCATCATCATAAGCATTCTATAACTATTACAGGATAATAAACATACAATGTTCATTATAATAAAGTTTCATAACATAGTCCCAAGGTCTTCTTAACCTTAACTTAACCACACCATTCATATTACAAAAGGTTTACATAAGAAAATCCATCAAATAATAACAACTAACATTCATTCTAAACTATTCCTAGATCTTGCCCTTGCCTTTGTCCTTCATATTGGATCCTTCAGGCTTAACTGAAATAAATGTCATGATATAGCAAGGGTAAGCAACTAATTTGCTTAGCAAGTTTATATACAATGGAGATATATCATGATTGGAAAGAAGTTTTGCTTTTAATGTTCAATAATAATATAAGATTGTGAAGGAACATGAATTAATAATCAACAATTGAATATTCGGATAATTGAATAACATGAACTGAGTGGTTTTGAAATAACCATGAACATTTGCCAAGGTTCTCAATCATTTAAACTGGACCTCTTAATAAGTTTTGGTATTCAAGGGGATCAGCCTTTCATACCCCATAATTTATGCATAAACACTTAATAATCCAGTATCGATATCATGCCTTAATCAAATTCGTCCTTTTCTCAGTCAATTGTTCTTATCATATCAATTTAATAAGAACAGCTTTTTAAAACACATTTGATTAAACAAATTTAAACATGCTTGATCTAGCTGATACAATTAGCATAGATCTATCTCATAAACAGTTCATGAATGAAAGAACTTTAATTTAATTCACAGTTCAATAATAATAGAACAGGAATTCAATTGCACAAAGTGTGAATTTCAATAATCATTATAGATGTGAATAATCATCAATAATTATTCACTAACATGCTTTGAAAATAATAACTCGAGTTTGAGTTAGGAAACTTGCCTCGTTTGTAGGTTACGGCTACACAATTAAATTCTATCCACTATGCAGTTTAATTATCTTCCTTTGAGAGACCTATAGTTAATCTTTCAATTAGCCATAACATAACATTAGATTAGGTAATCACATATGTGACGCCCCCAAAATAGGTATACATCACTTATTCTGAGTTGCCAAATACATGGTACATAATACAAATACAATCTTAAATATACAACATGAGCTGTGAGTTTTAATACAAATATTATCTTCTAGACAGTATTAAAACTCAAAATAAGTCCTCAATACATTTATTAACACATTATTTCATAGAATAGTGAGGACTACTAATGCTATCGTCTGGACCGTCACTCCGTTCCCCGAATAGTCCCTGCTACGTTCTCATTTCCTGAAGAGAACAATGAAAGTAAAAGGGTGAGCTCAACTAGCCCAATAAGAAATATTATGAATAAGATAATGCAGAATAAATTATCATTATCCTTCAACAATGTTAAACTGATAAAATACAATAGACATCAAGTTTAACTGCAGTGGAACAAGTAATCCATTAAAAGAGTCAAGTAGAGAATAAAATCTACTATCTTTTATGATTTAAAAAGGTTTTTCATCACTTTTATCGCTGAGACTCAGCTTAATAAATAAACCACATCATCCCTGCACTACGGCCAATGATATTCATTAGTATCACAACCACATATTATCCATCCACTACGGGCCAAGGATATTCGTGTATTCATTAATGGTCATGATCATGCCAACAACTGTCCATCAATGCACTACGGGCCAATGAGGACTTTTACCACATCATATATAACATTACGGTCATGATTATACCGAATAATCCCTGGTCATAATCATACCAAGTCCATCTATGCACTACAGGCCACAGATGACTTTCAACATAATATAAACATGAGGATGATGACAATGATATAAGAATTCAATAAAACAAGTTCAAGAATTAATTTATCTAGAAACCAATAACGTCCAAATTGTCAACAGGATACATCTTTGTGGAGTAAAATTCAAGAATGCTCAGAGGAATATTTTCATGAAAAGATACTGGATGAAGAGCAAATATCAAGGATATTCCACTAATTTCATGGAGTATAAAAGCCAAAACTTTAACCAACTGAGTATAATAAAGAGTGGAATAACAAAGAAATCACCAGGCACGCGATAGACCGCAAAGACAGGTTATTCCAACAGAATAATAAATAATGGAACCAGGTCAGGCAAAATTCGCACCGATAGGATATTCTAACAGAATAATAAAGAATGGAATAACAACAGAAATCATCATGCATGCGATAGACCGCACAGACAGGTTATTCCAACAGAATAATAATTAATGGAACCCGTGTCAGCGTATCTACGCCCGGCGGTGATATTGCAACAGAATAATAAACAACAGAACCAGGTCATGCGTAAATGCACAAACAGGATGTTCCAACAGAATAATAAAGAATGGAATAACAGAAGAATTTCACCATGTATGTGGTACTTCGGATAGACAGGTTATTCCATCATAAAAATAAAGAATAGAATAACAGAAGTTTTCTTCATGAAGAAGAAAGAAAGAAATAATACCCCTTACCGTAAAAGAAGAGTATTCCGACTGGTAGGGCGAGGATATTCTTGAAGAAAACTTGCACTACGCTCAAAGCTTCTTAAAACTCTAAAGAAATACGCTCAAGATTATACAAGAATTCTCTAAACTTCTGGTGTAGTTTTCAATTCTAACTAAGCATCCTGTTTATAGGAAAATAGAAAGGATACTATCTTTTTACTATGCAATAAAATATAATATATTCTATTTATAATCAAATAAAATAAAACTTTATAAAAAGTATTACATTTTATATTAAAAGATTTTACTATCTGCAAACACTATGCAGTACACTATATGCAAACGCTATGCATAATAAAATATAATATATTCTAATTATTGTCTAATAAAACAAATAACTTTATAAAAGTATTCTGTTTTATATAAAAAAATTTTACTATACAAAATACTATGCATAATAGAATATAATATATTCTAATTATTGTCTAATAAAAAAATTACTTTATAAAAGTATTTTGTTTTATATAAAAGCTTTTCTGCTTTATTACATTAATAATACTAATAAAACAAAATTTATATAATATATATATATATATATATATATATATATATATATATATATATATAAAACTTTCGTGACTTCATAAAAAGACACCTCAATATATCTACCAACATTTATCATTATTATTATTATTCACAATATTAATCGACCAGGTCGTTCCCAGGAAAGAGGGGACTTTCCAATAAGGATATCTCCCTATTGGCGCGCAATTAGGTGACCTAACCTCTCCTTGGCAGAACTTCTAGACATCGTTAATATTGCAAATAATAATATTAATAACTTTGTCATCTCAATTATTGATTCAATAATATATAAAATATCGACAATAATTGAATCAAATAACGTGAGAATGCAACAATTACTGAACCAATAATTGAACAAAACTGAGTGACTTCTCACGTAAGCATCAATAATCAATACCGTGTATTACTATGCAACCACGCCATTCATCGTATTTTTTACTACCGAGTAGTTGAGCAGGTTTTAACTCGTAAAACTTCCGCCATTATTTTCATAAAAATATTTTTGTCATTTTCTCAATCCGACAATAATTCCGTTGTGGGGTCCACTAATGATTGTGCTGCCGTCATTTAATATTCCCCAAAAAACGAATATTCCCAGACCAATCGAATATTATATAACAACTTGCGTACATTGCAAAATTTATAAATATTACCCACAACTATAACATTATATCAAATTCATTCCATAATATTTAAAAATGATATTTATAGAAAAATCATCTTTATTAAAAAGTTGGGGTCTTATAACCTCCCCTTCTTATGAAATTTCGCCCTCAAAATTAGGGTACGTGCCTGGTATGTCGAAAAGGTAAGGATATCTTGATTTCATTTCAGATTCTAACTCCCAGGTCATTTCCTCAACATCGTGGTTTCTCCACAAAACTTTAACTTGAGGTATAACCTTGGAGCGTAGAATATGTTCCTTTTTATCCAAGATTTGAACAGGAACCTCTTCATAGGTCAAATATTCCGCTTTTTCATCCGGTTCTAACTTAATAATGTGGTTTGGGTCTTCCACATATTTATGTAACATGGATATATAAAAAATTTTATGAACACGAGACATACTTGGCGGTAAAGCGAGTCTGTATGCCACAGTTCCTACTCGATCGAGGATTAAAAATTGGCCAATGAATTGAGGATTGAGCTTTCTTCTCTTTCCAAATCTCGTAACTCCTTTCCATGGAGCAACACGTAACAACACATGATCTCCAATAACAAATTCCACGTCCTTTCGATGAAGATCAGCATAACTCTTTTGTCGATCTTCTGAGGTTTTTATACGTTGCCGGATCGTTTGAATGTTTTCCGTAGTCATACGTACCAACTCTGGTCCCAACAAAGTTGCTTCACCCACCTCATCCCAGCATATTGGAGAACGACACTTTCTTCCATACAACTCCTCAAATGGAGCCATGTCAATACTTGCTGGATAACTATTGTTGTAGGAAAACTCCACCAATTGTAAGAACTTATCCCAACTTCCCTTGAAGTCAAGGACACAGAGTCTTAATAAATCTTCCACAGTTTGAATAGTCCTCTCTGATTGTCCGTCCGTCTGAGGATGATATGCTGAACTAAATCGTAAATCCGTGCCCATAGCTTTTTGCAAACTAACCCAAAATTGTGAAGTGAATCTTGGGTCTCGATCAAAAACTATGGATACTAGCATACCATACGGTCTTATAATCTCGTTTATTTATATATGAGCAAGACGTTCAAGTGTATAAGTTTCTTGTATTGGTAAGAAATGAGAAGACTTGGTCAATCTATCAACAATGACCCAAATTGCATCTATGCCTTGAGAAACCTTGGGAAGACCAGTAACAAAATCCATGGTAATGTACTCCTACTTCCATTCTGGAATTTTAAGTGGTTGCAATGGACCTTTTGGTACTTGATGCTCTGCCTTGACTCGTTGACAAGTTAGACACCTTGAGATAAACAGCGTTATCTCTCTCTTCATATTGCTCCACCAAAATGTACGACGAAGATCACGATACATTTTGGTACTCCCAGGATGGATTGCAAACGGTGTGTTGTGGGCCTCCATCATTATTTTATACTTTAAATCAGGGTCGTTAGGAACACAAAGTCTGGAGTTGACTCGAAGTATTCCTTCTTCATTGATTCTTGCTTCCGGTATAGCACCTTCTTACACTTTCTTCCTCATACGCATCAGCTCCAGATTTGTAACTTGAGCAGTTTTAACTTTATCAATTAAAGTCAGTTCTACTCGTATATTTGCCATCATCACATGGGTTCCTAGAGTCTTTAACTCTATCTCCATCCTTTGCAAGTCACACAAAATGGGCCTTTGCGTTGTCAATATCGCACTCGTACCCACATATGATCTTCTACTCAATGCGTCATCTACCACGTTCACTTTTCCAGGATGGTATTGGATGGTATGATCATAATCTTTCAATAGTTCAAGCCAATGTCGTTGTCGCATGTTAAGTTCCTTTTGAGTGAAGAAATATTTAAGGCTTTTATGATCCGTAAAGATCTCCACTTTCTCCCCATACAAGAAATGCCTCCAAATTTTAAGTGCGAAAACAATAGCTGCCAACTCTAGATCATGAGTAGGATAATTCTTCTCATATTCTTTGAGTTGTCGAGAGGCATAGGCTATGACTTTCCCATGTTTCATGAGAACACATCCTAACCCTTTGCTCGAAGAATCACTGTAGATGACAAATCCCTCCGAGTGAGATGGTATTGTCAGAACAGGTGCTGAAATGAGTCTCCTCTTGAGTTCTTGAAAACTCTTCTCACATTGCTCGTTCTAATCGAATTTTGTATCTTTCCGAGTCAGCTGAGTTAATGGAGTAGCAATTCGAGAAAATCTTTCTACGAATCTCCGATAATAACCAGCTAAGCCGAGAAAGCTACGTACTTCAATCACTGATTTAGGTTGCTCCCAGCTTTGAATAACTTCAATCTTTGCTGGGTCAATAGATATTCCATGACTTGATACTACGTGCCCAAGGAATGCTACTTCCTCAAGCCAGAACTCGCATTTCTTCAACTTGGCATAAAGCTTATATTCACGAAGCTTTTGGAGTATCAGCCTCAAGTGTTGCTCAAGATCTTCATGACTTTTGGAATAAATAAGGATGTCATCAATAAAGACGACCACAAAGTGATCCAAATATTCCTTGAATAATTGGTTCATCATATCCATGAAAGCAGCAGGAGCATTAGTCAATCCAAAGGACATGACTAGGAATTCATAATACCCGTACCGAGTTCTGAAAGCCGTCTTTGGAATGTCATCGGTTCTAATCTTCAATTGGTGATATTCGGAACAAAGATCAATCTTTGAAAAGAATTTGGCTTCTTGTAACTGGTCAAATAGGTCATCAATACGTGGCAATGGGTACCTATTTTTGATGATGACATGATTCAACTCCCGATAATCAATACAAAAGTCGCATACTCCCGCTCTTTCTTTTCACGAATAGAACAGAGCACCCCAAGGAGACATACTAGGGACCGAATGAAACCGATGTCTAACAATTCCTCGTAGTTGGGTCTTTAACTCATGCGCTTCAATAGAGCCATTCGATATGGGGCTTTGGAAATAGGTTTTGTCCGGGTTCAAGGTCGATACAAAATTCAATTTCACGCCTGGGGTAGGCCGGAAGTTCTTCGTGGAATACGTCGGAAATTTATTAACAATGGAGATATCATTCAAAACTGACGTATTTTTGTTTAAATCTGTGACATGAGCTAAGAAAGCTTGACATCCATTTTTTAATAAACAAATAGCTTTATGGCTTGAGATGACAGTGATTGATTTTAATGGTTTGGTTGCTTGAATTCACATAATAGGTTGGTTAGGAATATGAAAGCTAACAACCTTACGAAAACAATCAATTTTTGCATGATGAGTAGTTAACCAATCAATCCCTAGAATCACATCAAATGCAAGTATTTTCAAAGAAATAAGATCGACAGGTAATGTGAGGGTACCGATTTGAACTAAACAAGACTTATAAATAGTGGAGGTAATAAAGGTTTCTCCCAATGGAGTTTCAATAGATAAGTCAAAGTCCAATTTCTCCGGAGTCAAATTTAAACATTGAGTGCAAGTAGGAGAAATAAAAGAATGGGTAGAACCGGTATCAAATAAGGTATATACTTTGCTAGAGTTTATGATAAGCTTACCCGTGATGACCTCGTTCGGGTTCTTTGCTTTCTGGGAGGTCACAACAAACGCTCTCCATTGCACTACCGGCTTTGACTTTTTTGGGACGGCCTTTGGTGCCTCCATCCTAGCTGAACTTGTCTTCGGTGAACGAGAAAATTGGGCTAGGTGACCTTCTCTTCCATAATTATAACATGCTTTGGACGGCATCACGCAGTTTGGATTGATGTGTCCCTCCCCTCCACATTTGAAGCATATGATAGGTGGTCGTTCTCCTTCCTTAACAACGAGTGTTGGTGTTGACATCTTTCCATCATTGCTGAATCTCCTCTTCTTGAAATGTCCATTCTTAATATTTTGGCCCTGATTACCACCGAAGTGGTTACCATTTATGGCATGTTGATTCCCTCCACACTTGTTGTCACCGCTTTGATGACTACTTTCACTGGTATTATCATTTTGCCGGCTGCTCTCTTTTGGTTGGGTTGACTCATTATCGCGCTCCAATAACTGAGCCCTATTAACAACATCTAAATACAAACACAGTTTATGAGAGATAAGATATTGACGTATCTCAGGTTTCAAACCTCTTAGAAATATTCGTGGCATTCTCTCCTCGTTATCAACCAAATGGGACGCAAACCAGGATAACTCGGAAAACTTGGCTTCGTACTGCGACATGATCATGTTGTTTTGCTCCAGCTTGATGAACTCTACCTCTTTCTTGTGACGAATAGTTTCGGGAAAGTACTTGTCGTTGAACAATTCTTGGAACTTCTCCTAATACATCTTCAATGCGGCGGTCGAGAGTCGCTTTCTGATTCTCACCAAGAATCGCCTCATTCATAACATACATGAAGGTGGCAAAGGGAACCTTTTGCTCCTCGGAGCATCCCAAAATATCAAATATCTTGTTGATCTGCTTTATCCACGTCTCCGCATAATGATTTTTTACAGATATTTGAATCAGCCATAAGACCTGTAACTGCCCGAAACAGCCATAAGAAAAATGGGGACAATAGCTTTTTAGGGTTTTAAAACCTTAACTTTCTATGTGGACTGTTTTGGGGAAAACAACCCTCATGGCTTCAATACTTGTTAGATTTGTGTTCTACCACTTGGGTTTACTAGATAACACATGTATCTAGCACCCCCCTTTGACGGATCACAAATCCAAGTTGTAAAACTTAAGTTACACAAGATTTAGTGGAAGAAAAACAAGGGTTTCACCCCTTGGAGAACATATGCTCATTTCCTTCCTCTAAACCTTTGATCTAACACTCAAGATACCTAGTTCCATACATGATGATATGTAGAACTAGGGTAATTTGAGTATTAGACCATAACTCCCATATATGATGAGGTAAAAACCGAAATAGAAGAAGAATAAGAAAAAGAAAAGGATGAGAACCTCACCTAGTTTTGGTTGCTATCCTTCTTGTTCTTCCAAAGTAAGTAATGAACTTAGGATGCATGAACAACAATTCCTCTCCCTCTCTTAGAAAAACCAAACCCTCTCTCTCTTTTCTCTCTTGTATGCTACTAGCTTGGGAGAAAAAAGATAGAAGAAGAAGAATGAGAGAAAATGAAATGTTCTAGCAAATGAAATGGGTGATTAACTATTATCCCCCATACTGTTATTATCCCATAGATAAAAGGCCTTGCCTTATCTCTTCAATTAGCCTAATCATATGATTAAGGGTGCTAAATAGATTTGCAACCAATGGGAGCATGCCACACTTGTTCTTGTGTGAAAGACTTCTACTTATGGAACTTGATTAGCATAATCTTCTTGCCTTAAAAAGGCCTAATTGGCCGGTCCCCCCTTGCCCCATTATATCCTCCATTTTTCTTTTATTTTAATGCACAAATTTGATTAATTAAAAGTCTAAAATACCCTTAATCAAGTGGGCTAAGTATTGGTTTGCATTTTATTTCTTTTGGGCTACTCTTTTAATTATTTTGGTCCATGTAATAAACATAGTCTAACAATTTTAATATATGATACCCAAATTGATTATTTAGGGTTTCCATTCCCAATCTTATGAAGTTTAATTACTTATACATGTGACTTTAGCTCATAACCTAATTAGGTTTACTAGAATTAGGTTTAAAATTATTAGTCACTTGAAATAACAAGATTATCCACTTAAGTTAGTATACATATTAAATACTAACCTTTCCTTATTACCATAACCCTATGGTTATTTAATTGTCTCACCTAATGTATAATTAGGTTACGAAGCTTTCATTTTTAATGAAATCTATAAATGTATATATCCATAACTATAACATATATGTTAATTGACCCATGCACCACTTCACATATGCTGTCACATATTAAATCACTCTATAACACAAAGTTTTAAACATCAATAATGTACATACATATATAGTGACTTAAAATTCACGGTTATTACACAAACGGTCGGGTAGTCAGAGAGGACTATTCAAACTCTTGAAGATCTATTAAGACTTTGTGTCCTTGACTTCAAGGGAAGTTGGGACAAGTTCTTGTCATTAGTGGAATTCTCCTACAACAATAGTTATCAAGCAAGTATTGGTATGGCTCCATTTGAGGCGTTGTACGGACGTAAGTGTCATTCTCCAGTATGCTGGGATGAGGTGGGTGAAGCAACGTTGTTGGGACCGGAGTTGGTACGCATGACTACAAAAAAGATTTAAATGATCCGATAACATATAAAAACCTCACAAGATCAACAAAAGAGTTATGTTGATCTTCATCGAAAGGACGTGGAGTTCAATTTTGGAGATCTTGCGTTGTTATGTATTGCTCCATGAAAAGGAGTTACAAGATTTGGAAAGAGAGGAAAGCTCAATCCTCGATTCATTGGGCCATTCGAAATCCTCGATCGAGTAAGAACTGTGGCCCATAGACTCGCCTTACCGCCAAGTATGTCTCGTGTTCATAACGTTTTTCATATATCTATGTTATGTAAATATGTAGAAGACCTGAATCACATTATTGAATTAGAACCGGACGAGATAGCGGAAGATTTAATGTATGAAGACGTACCGTTAAAATCTTGGATAAGAAGGATCATATTCTACGCTCCAAGGTTATACCTCAAGTCAAAGTTTTGTGGAGAAACCACGATGTTGAGGAAATGACCTGGGAGTTAGAATTTGAAATGAAGTCAAGGTATCCTCACATCTTCGACATACCAGTTACATACCCTAATTTCGTCCTAGGACGAAATTTCATAAGAAGGGGAGGTTGTAAGACCCCAACTTTTATGAACAAAGATTAATTTTTCTCGAAATATATTTTTGAATATTATGGTGTGGATTTGATATAATGTTATAGTTGTGGGTAATGTTTACAAATTTTGAAAAGTAAGCAAGTTGTTATAAAAAATTTAATTGGTCAGGGAATATTCATTTTAACAGGGAATATTCATAAGATGGGATAATCATTGGTGGACCCCACAACGGAAGTATTGTCGTAGTTAAAAAACGACAGAAATAACTTTTTATAAAAAAAACAGCAGAAGTTTTACAATTAAACTGTTGAAATACCAGGTGGTAATAATACAGTAATACGCGTTGCATAGTAGCACACGGTATTGATTATTGATGCTTACGTAAGAAGTCACTCAGTTTACTCAATTATTGCTACAGTAATTGTTGCATAGTATCTTACGTTATTTAATTCAATTTTTGTCACAGTATCATCTGCATAATATTTTATATTATTAAATCAATAATTGAAACGACAATGTTATTCATATTATTATTTGCATTATTGACGATGTCTAGAAAGTTTTGTTGAGGAAATGGGTTTGGTCACCTAATTGCGCGCCAATAGGGAGAAATCCTTATCGAAAAGCCCCCTCTTTCCTGGAAATGATCTGGTTGTTAAATGTTGTGAGTTATAATATTAATAATGAATAATTGTTAATAGATTAAAAATGTGTTTATTAAAGATAAATGATTTGTGGTAAATATTTATTCAATTTTTTAATATAAATATAGGGATTTGTTATGAGGTGTTTGTTGTAAGTTTGACTTAGTATTCCATGGGAAGATTTAGTAATTTTATGGACCGTCGGTGGTGGTTTTAATAGTAAATCAATCTGGACCATCGATTGTAGTTTTAAAAGTAGATCAATCTGGACCATCGATGGTGATTTTAATAGTAAATCAATCTGGACCATCGATGGTGGTTTTAATAGTAAATCAATCTGGACCATCGATGGTGGTTTTAATAGTAAATCAATCTGGACTGTCGGTGGTGGTTTTAATAGTAAATCAATCTAGACCGTTGGTGGTGGTTTTAAAAGTAAATCAATCTGGACCGTCGGTGGTGGTTTTAAAAGTAAATCAATCTGGACCATCGGTTGTGGTTTTAATAGTAATTAATATGGACCGTCTGTTCTAATAGTAAATCAATCTAGACCGTTCATGAGTCAATTACTATTTAGTCCATTCTCCTATAAATAGAAGCTTAATTCTTCTTTCATTCTCACCAATTCACTGAGATTCACAAGAAAAACTATAGAGAACAAGAAGAAGAGTATTCTGCTACTTTAGTATTACAGTATCCAGTCTTCTACTAAAGTAAGGGGTATTATTTCTTTCGTATTCATAAGGAATACTATTTTTCGTATTCATCCTTTAATATGTCAGAATAACCTGTCTACACGGATTACGTACCATATGACAGGTAAAAATCCATTTACAGTTTCGTATGTTATTTTGTTTTCATATTCTTAAATCTTAACTTACTATGGTAAGTATTGCTTCTATAAACCCTGAAATTAGTGGAATATCCTTGAGTTTTGCGCTTCATCCAGTATCGTTTCATTGGAATATTAATCTGAACTTTTTATTAAATATCAATATTTTTACCCGAAGTACTATTCACAGGTTACTATTCACTCAAATATCATTCACTCGGAGATTTGGGGTACTTTTCATACCGGGTTACTATTCACGAGTTACTATTCACTCGAGTACTATTCACTCGGTATTATTCACTCGGGTATTTAGGGCACTTTTCATGCCGGGGTACTATTCACAGGGTACTATTCTTGAAGTACTATTCACAAGGTACTATTCATGGGGTACTATTCACCCAAAAAATTTATTTCTTTTCTGTCCAAATTATTTTTGATACATGGATATTATTCTTGAATTTTATTCCACAAAGCAGTATCATGTTGACAATTTGGACATTATTAAATTCTGGATAAATTAAATTATAAATCTTTAAAATTTATCCTTTGATTTCATTTAATTGAATTCTTATATCATTGTCATCATCCTCATGCTTGTATTGTGATGAAAGTCATCTTTGGCCCGTAGTGCATAGATGGACTATTGGTTGGTGTGATTATGACCAGGGATAATTCGGTATATTCATTACCTGTAATGTTACAAATGATAAAAGTCCTCATTGGCCCGTAGTGCATTGATGGACAGTTGTTGGCATGATCATGACCATTGATGATTACACGAATATCCTTGGCCCGTAGTGAAGGGATAATTCATGGACGTGATACAAATAAATATCCTTGGCCCGTAGCACAGGGCTGATTCGATGATGTAGTTTATTTATTAAGCTGAGTCCCAGCGATAAAATTGATGATAAACTTTTTAAATCATAGAAGATAGTAGATATCATGCTCTACTTGACTCTTCTAATGGATTGCTTGTTCCACTGTAGTTAAACTTGATGTTTATTATATTTTATCAATTTGACACTGTTAAAGGCTAACGATAATTTATTATGCATTATCTTAGTCATAATATTTCTTACTGGGCTAGTTGAGCTCACCCTTTTGCTTTCATTGTTCTCTTCAGGAAATGAGAACATAGCTGGGACTAGTCGGGGAACGGAGTGATGGTTTGAGATGGTTGTTTAAGTAGTCCTCACTGTTTAGTGTGATAATAAATGTAATGAGGATTAAATTTGAGTTTGGATATTGTCTAGAAGACAATATTCGTGTGGCAAAACTAATGATTTAGCCACTGTAGTTGGCAAGTTTTACTTAATACACCACTGAACTTTTAATTTTTTGAATTACCCCATTAAACTAACTATTATTTTGCAATTGAATCATTCTGTTATATTTGAACTGACGTCTGTTAAATTTTTTCATCCATTATCCTACGTGGACTTACAAAAAAAAGAAAAAAAGAAAGGAATATGAGATGGCATATTATCAAAACGTGATGTGGCAATAGTCTTCTCCATCTTGTTCTTCAATCTCTGACTCAGCTTAGCCATTGTTCCTTTCTTATTCAGATTTTGTTTGGAGTCTAGTAGCAGTAGGATTTGTCTCTTGCTCATTATCGTGTCGTGAAGTTTTCTACTTTTTAGACATGAGGGAAACTGAAAATTCACAAAACAAACACATTCAGTAACTTGATAAACTAGAAGAACAGAACAAAACAAACCGGCTTACAGTCATTTAAGCAGGATTGCTTACAACTCTCCATATCAGTGTTACCAATGGTTGAGTTAAATGTAAAATAAGTGACATCCTTGAGCTCTACAAAATTATGAAATTGGGAAGCAACACAACAATTATAGCCCAAGATCCAAAGAGCCACCATGGATGCCAGATCCAAAGATCTAACTAAAGTAGCCCAAATCAAAAAATCTGCAGAATCTAAAAATAACAGATGAATCGGCTTGGCATAAAACAGATCTGAAAATAAAGCTAATGAACCATACTACCCGGATCTAATAGAACAGAAACCATCACATACATCCGATTCAAAACAATAAAATAACCCTCAAATAACCCAGATCTGTGCACAACAGAGCCATTATCGAGGGTTTTGGACTGAGATTGAAAGTAGAGGAGAGCGGCAGAGTCCCCAACATTGCGGAGGAAGAAGAGGGCGGCGACGGTAGCGATGAGGAGCCCAATAACAAAGATTTTGTATAGATTTTTGGAGACCTATGTGGAAAAATCTAGGGATTTGGACTCGGAGAAGCGATTTAGAGAAGCGATTTTTTGTTGTTGTTCTTCAGAGTTAACCAACTTCGATTTTTTGTTGTTGTTCTTCAGAGTTAACCAACTTGTTTTCTTTCTCTCTCCAAATTTGGAAGACACATATCTAGAAGTTAACTCAATAACTGAGATGACAGAGTTATTAATATTATTATTTGCAATATTAACGATGTCTAGAAGTTCTGCCAAGGAGAGGTTTGGTCACCTAATTGCGCGCCAATAGGGAGATATCCTTATTGGAAAGCCCCCTCTTTCCTGGGAACGACCTGGTCGATTAATATTATGAATTATAATAATAATGATAAATATTATTAGATATATTGAGGTGTCTTTTTATGAAGTCACGAAAGTTTATATATATATATATATATAAATTTTGTTTTATTAGTTTTATTAATGTAATAAAATGTAAAAGTTTTTATATAAAATGTAATACTTTTATAAAGTTATTTGTTTTATTAGACAATAATTAGAATATATTATATTCTATTATGCATAGTGTTTTGCATAGTAAAATCTTTTTTATATAAAAATGTAATACTTTTATAAAGTTAGTTGTTTTATTAGACAATAATTAGAATATATTATATTTTATTATGCATAGTGTTTGCATAGTGCCTGCATAGTATTTGTATAGTAAAATCTTTTTATATAAAACAAAATACTTTTTATATAGTTTTGTTTTATTTGATTATAAATAGAATATATTATATTTTATTGCATAGTGCAGCATAGTATCCTTTCTATTTTTCTATAAATATGATGCTTAGTTAGAATTGAAAACCACACAAGAAGTTCAGAGAATTCTTCTATAATCTTGAGCGTATTTCTTTAGAGTTTTAAGAAGCTTTGAGCGTAGTGCAAGTTTTCTTCAAGAATATCCTCGCCCTACCAAATTTAATACTCTTCTTTTACTACGTAAGGGTATTATTTCTTTCTTTCGTCTTCATGAAGAGAACTTACATTATTCCATTCTTTATTATTATGTTGGAATAACTTTGTCTGCATGCAAGCACCGTATACATGATGAAATTCTTCTATTATTCCATTCTTTATTATTCTGTTGGAACATCCTGTCTGTGCATTTATGCATGACCTGGTTCCGTTGTTTATTATTCTGTTGGAATATCATGTCAGTGCGTATTACGTCTGACCTGGTTCCATTAATTATTATTCTGTTGGAATAACCTGTATGTGCGGTCTATAGCATGCATGGTGATTTCTGTTGTTATTCCATTCTTTATTATTCTGTTGGAATATTATGTCTGTGCGTTTACGCATGACCTGGTTCCATTATTTATTATTCTATTAGAATATCCTGTCTGTGCGTTTACGCATGACTTGGTTCCGTTATTTATTATTCTGTTGAAATAACCTGTTTGTATGGTCTATCGCATGCCTGGTGATTTCTTTTGTTATTCTATTCTTATTTATACTCAGTTGATTAAAGTTTTGACTTCTATACTCCATGAAATTAGTGGAATATCCTTGATATTTGCACTTCATCCAGTATCTTTTCATGGAAATATTCTTCTGAGCATTCTTGAATTTTACTTTACTAAGAAGTATCATGTTAACAATTTGGACGTTATTAGTTCTTGGATAAATTAATTCTTGAACTTGTTTTTTTTTGAATTCTTATATCATTGTCATCATCCTCATGTTTATATTATGTTGAAGGTCATCTGTGGCCTGTAGTGCATAGATGGACTTGGTATGATTATGACCAGGGATTATTCGGTATAATTATGACCGTAATATTACAAATGATGTGGTAAAAGTCCTCATTGGCCCGTAGTGCATTGATGGACAGTTGTTGGCATGATCATGACCATTGATGAATACATGAATATCCTTGGCCCATAGTGTATGGATAATTTGTGGTTGTGATACTAATGAATATCTTTGGCCGTAGTGCAGGGAGGATGTGGTTTATTTATTAAGCTGAGTCTCATCGATAAAAGTGATGAAAAACCTTTTTAGATCATAAAAGATAGTAGATTTTATTCTCTACTTGACTCTTTTAATGGATTGCTTGTTCCGCTGCAGATAAACTTGATGTTTATTGTATTTTATCAGTTTAACATTGTTGAAGGCTAATGATAATTTATTCTGCATTATCTTAGTCATAATATTTCTTACTGGGCTAGTTGAGCTCACCCTTTTACTTTCATTGTTCTCTTCAGGAAATGAGAACATAGTAGGGACTAGCCGGGGAACGGAGTGACGATCCAGATGATAGCATTAGTAGTCCTCACTATTCTATGAAATAGTGTGTTAATAAATGTATTGAGGACTTATTTTGAGTTTTAATCTTTGCCTAGAAGATAATATTTGTATTAAAACTCACATTTCTCATGTTGTATATTTAAGATTGTATTTGTATTACGTACCATGTATTTGGCGACTCGAAATAGGTGATGTATACCCTATTTTGGGGGCGTCCACATTAGTATCAAAGCTTAGGGATATGATCCTGGCTAAGATGTGAGACAAGAACTAGGAGGGGAGAGACGGGGAATTCCTTCGCTAGTATGACCTACCTAAGTTTATTTGGTATTTAATTGGTCGGTCAGAGTATAGGGATAAAATGTGATATGTTAATTAACCCTTGTTTTGTGACAGTATTTGAAAATGACATCCGAGAATGTTGAGAACATCAATGGAGCACATGAGACCGTTAAGTCTCCACAGATCAATAATCAGGATAATGTGCATAAGAAAGGCGACAATACTAAGGAAAACAACAACACGGACCAGATGATGAACGATGGAATTTTCAGAGGCTTTATGCAATTCATGCAACATCAGGCAAGAGCGGCTCCTATCCAAAATGCAGGTGGAAACATTGGCAACTCTCGGACGGTGACCGCTAAGCAGTTCAAGGAACTGGGACCACCAGAGTTTTTTTGAAAGCCAAAACCACTTAAGGCGGAGACGTGGATAAAGCAGATCAACAAGATATTTGATGTCTTGGGATGCTCCGAGGAGCAAAAGGTTCCCTTTGCCACCTTCATGTTGCGGGCAGAGGCAAATTATTGGTGGGAATCTGTAAAGCGTACTCAACCTACCGCACTGAAGATGTCTTGGGAGAAGTTCCAAGAATTGTTCAACGACAAGTACTTTCCCAAAAGTATTCGTCATATGAAAGAGATAGAGTTCATTAAGCTGGAGCAAAACAACATGACCGTGTCGCAGTACGAAGCCAAGTTTGCCGAGTTGTCCCGGTTTGCGTCCCATTTGGTTGATAATGAGGAGAGAATGACGCGAATGTTTCTAAGAGGTTTGAAACATGAGATACGTCAATATCTTATCTCTCATAAACTGTGTTTGTATTCAGATGTTGTTAATAGGGCTCAGTTATTGGAGCACGATAATGAGTCAACCAAACCAAAAGAGAGTAGCTGGCAAAATGATAATACCAGTGAAAGCAGTCATCGAAGCGGTGACAATAAGCGTAGAGGGAATCAACATGCCAGAAATGGTAACCACTTCGGTGGTAATCAGGGCCAAAATAATAAGAATGGACATTTCAAGAAGAGAAGATTCAACAATGATGGAAAGACGTCAGCACCAGCACCCGTTGTTAAGGAAGGAGAACGACCACCTATCATATACTTCAAATGTGGAGGGGAGGGACACATCAGTCTAAACTGCGTGATGCCATCCAAAGCATGTTATAATTGTGGAAGAGAAGGTCACCTAGCCCGATTTTGTCATTCATCGAAGACAAGTTCAGCTAGGATGGAGGCACCAAAGGTCGTCCCAGAAAAGTCAAAGCCGGTAGTGCAAGGGAGAGCGTTTGTTGTGACCTCCCAGAAAGCAAGGAACCCGAACGAGGTCATCACGGGTAAGCTTATCATAAACTCTAGCGAAGTATATACCTTATTTGATACCGGTTCTACCCATTCTTTTATTTCTCCTACTTGCGCTCAACGTTTAAATTTGACTCTGGAGAAATTAGACTTTGACTTTTCTGTTGAAACTCCATTGGGAGAAACCTTCATTACATCCACTTTTTATATGTCTTGTTTGGTTCAAATCGGTACCCTCACATTAGCTGTCGATCTTATTTCTTTGAAAATACTTTCATTTAATGTGATTCTAGGGATTGATTGGTTAACTACTCATCATGCAAAAATTGATTATTTTTGTAAGGTTGTTAGCTTTCATATTCCTAACCAACCTATTATGCGAATTCAAGCAACCAAACCATTAAAATCAATCACTGTCATCTCAAGCCATAAAGCTATTCGTTTATTGAAAAAGCGGATGTCAAGCTTTCTTAGCTCATGTCACTTGATTTAAACAAAAATAGGTCGATTTTTGAATGATATCTCCATTGTTAATAAATTTCCCGACGTATTCCACGAATAACTTCCCCGCCTACCCTAGAGCGTGAAATTGAATTTTGTATCGACCTTGAACTCGGTACAAAACCTATTTCCAAAGCCCATATCGAATGACTCTATTGAACTTCGAGGAGTTAAAGACCCAAATGCAAGAATTGTTAGACACGCGGTTTCATTCGTCCCCAATACGTCTCCTTAGGGTGCTCCTGTTCTATTCGTGAAAAAGAAAGACGGGAGTATGCAACTTTGTATTGATTATCGGGAGTTGAATCATGTCACCATCAAAAATAGGTACCCATTACCACGTATTGATGACCTGTTTGACCAGTTACAAGAAGCCAAATTATTTTCAAAGATTGATCTTCATTTCGGATATCACCAATTGAAGATTAGAACCGATGACATTCCAAAGACGGCTTTCAGAACTCAGTACGGGCATTATGAATTCTTAGTTATGTCCTTTGGATTGACTAATGCTCCTGCTGCTTTCATGGATATGATGAACCGAGTATTCAAGGAATATTTGGATCACTTTGTGGTCGTCTTTATTGATGACATCCTTATTTATTCCAAAAGCCGTGAAGATCATGAGCAACACTTGAGGCTGATACTCCAAAAGCTTCGTGAATATAAGCTTTATGCTAAGTTGAAGAAATTTGAGTTCTGGCTTGAGGAAGTAGCATTCCTTGGGCACGTAGTATCAAGTCATGGAATATTTGTTGACCCAGCAAAGATTAAAGCTATTCAAAGCTGGGATCAACCTAAATCGATGGATCAAAATCGTTGCTTTCTCGACTTAATTGGTTATTATCGAGATTAAGTAGAAGGGTTTTCTCGAATCGCTACTCCATTAACTCAGCTAACTCGAAAAGATACAAAATTTGGTTGGAACGAGAAATGTGAGAAGAGTTTTCAAGAACTCAAGAGGAGACTCATTTTAGCACCTGTTCTAACAATACCATCTGGCTCGGAGGGATTTGTCATCTACAGTGATGCTTCGGGCAAAGGGTTAAGATGTGTTCTCATGCAACATGGGAAAGTCATAGCCTATGCCTCTCGATAACTCAAAGAATATGAGAGGAATTATCCTACTCATGATCTAGAGTTGGTAGCTGTTGTTTTCGCACTTAAAATTTGGAGGCATTACTTGTATAGGGAGAAAGTGGAGATCTTTACGGATCATAAAAGCCTCAAATATTTCTTCACTCAAAAGGAACTCAACATACAACAACGACGTTGGCTTGAACTGTTGAAAGATTATGATCATACCATCCAATACCATCCTGGAAAAGCGAACGTGGTAGCTGACACATTGAGTAGAAGATCATATGCGGGTACGAGTGCGATATTGACAATGCAAAGGCCCGTTTTGTGTGACTTGCAAAGGATGGAGATAGAGTTAAAGATTTACAGGGACCCATGTGATGATGGCGAATATACGAGTAGAACCGACTTTAATTGATAAAGTTAAAGCTGCTCAAGTTACAGATCTGAAGCTGATGCGTATGAGGAAGAAAGTACAAGAAGGTGCTATGTCAGAAGAAAGAATCGATGAAGAAGGAATACTTCGAGTCAACTCCAGACTTTGTGTTCCTAACGACCCTGATTTAAAGTATAAAATCATGATGGAGGCGCACAACACACCGTTTGCAATCCATCCTAGGAGTACCAAAATGTATCGTGATCTTCGTCATACATTTTGGTGGAGCAATATGAAGAGAGAGATAGCATTGTTTATCTTAAGGTGTCTAACTTGTCAACGAGTCAAGGCAGAGCATCAAGTACCAAAGGTCCATTGCAACCACTTGAAATTCCAGAATTGAAGTGGGAGCACATTACCTTGGATTTCGTTACTAGTCTTCCCAAGGTTTCTCAAAGCATAGATGCAATTTGGGTCATTATTGACAGATTGACCAAGTCTGCTCATTTCTTACCAATACTAGAAACTTATACACTTGAACGTCTTGCTCGTATGTACATAAACGAGATTGTAAGACTGCATGGTATGCCAGTATCCATAGTTTCTGATCGAGACCCAAGATTCACTCACGATTTTGGGTTAGTTTGCAAAAAGCTATGGGCACGGACTTACGATTTAGTTCGGCATATCATCCTCAGACGGACGGACAATCAGAGAAGACTATTCAAACTCTTGAAGATTTATTAAGACTCTGTGTCCTTGACTTCAAGGGAATTTGGGACAAGTTCTTACCATTGGTAGAGTTTTCCTACAACAATAGCTACCAAGAAAGTATTGGCATGGCTCCATTCGAAACGTTGTATGGAAGAAAGTGTCGTTCTCCAATATGTTGGGATGAGATGGGTGAAGCAACGTTGTTGGGACCAGAGTTGGTACATATGACTATGGAAAAGATTCAAACGATACGACAACGTATAAAACCTCATAAGATCGACAAAAGAGTTATGCTGATCTTCATCGAAAGGACGTGGAATTCGATATTGGAGATCATGTGTTGTTACGTGTTGCTCCATGGAAAGGAGTTACGAGATTTGGAAAGAGAGGAAAGCTCAATACTCGATTCATTGTCCCATTTTTAATCCTTGATCGGGTAGGAACTGTGGCGTAAAGTCGCTTTACCGCCAAGTATGTCTCGTGTTCATAACGTTTTTCATATATCCATGTTACGTAAATATGTGGAAGACCCGAACCACATTATTGAGTTAGAACCGGACGAAATAGCGAAAGATTTGACATATGAAGAGGTTCCTGTTCAAATCTTGGATAAGAAGGAACATATTCTACGCTCCAAGGTTATACCTCAAGTCAAAGTTTTGTGGAGAAACCACGATGTTGAGGAAATGACCTTGGAGTTAGAATCTGAAATAAAATCAAGATATCCTTACCTTTTCGACATACCAGTATCGCACGTAATTTCGAGGGCTTAAATTTCATAAGAAGGGAGGTTGTAAGACCCCAACTTTTTAATAAAGATGATTTTTCTATAAATATCATTTTTAAATATTATGGAATGAATTTGATATAATGTTATAGTTGTGGGTAATATTTATAAATTTTGTAAAGTACGCAAGTTGTTATATAATATTCGATTGGTCGGGGAATATTCGTTTTAACAGAAAATATTCGTAAGATGACACAATCATTGGTGGACCCCACAACAGAATTATTGCCAGATTGAAAAAACGACAAAAATATTTTTATGAAAATAACGGCGAAAGTTTTACAGTTAAAACTGTTGAACTACTCGGTAGTAAAAGTATAGTAATACGCGTGGTTACATAGTAGCACACAATATTGATTATTGATGCTTACGTGAGAAGTCACTCAGTTTTGTTCAATTATTGCTTCAGTAATTGGTGCATAGTATCTCACGTTATTTGATTCAATTATTGTCGATATTTTATATATTATTAAATTAATAATTGAGATGACAAAGTTATTAATATTATTATTTGTAATATTAACGATGTCTAGAAGTTCTACCAAGGAGAGGTTTGGTCACCTAATTGCGTGCCAATAGGAAGAAATCCTTATTGGAAAGCCCCCTCTTTCCTGAGAACGATCTGGTCGATTAATATTGTGAATTATAATAATAACGATAAATGTTGTTAGATATATTGAGGTGTCTTTTTATGAAGTCACGGAAGTTTATATATATATATATATATATATTATATATATATAAATTTTGTTTTATTAGTATTATTAATGTAATAAAACAGAAAAGTTTTTTATATAAAACAGAATACTTTTTATAAAGTTTTGTTTTATTTGATTATAAATAGAATATATTATATTTTATTGCATAGTGCAACATAGTATCCTTTCTATTTTCCTATAAATAGGATGCTTAGTTAGAATTGAAAACCACACCAGAAGTTCACAGAATTCTTCTATAATCTTAAGCGTATTTCTTTAGAGTTTTAAGAAGCTTTGAGCGTAGTGTAAGTTTTCTTCAAGAATATCCTCGCCCTACCAGTCGGAATACTCTTCATTTACCGTAAGGGGTATTATTTCTTTCTTTCGTCTTCATGAAGAGAACTTCTGTTATTCCATTCTTTATTATAATGTTCGAATAACCTTTTTATGGGAAGTACCGCATACATGGTGAAATTCTTCTGTTATTCCATTATTTATTATTCGGTTGGAAAATCTTGTCTGTGCGTTTACGCATGACCTGGTTCCGTTGTTTATTATTCTGTTGGAATATCCTGTCGGTGCGTATTACGCCTGACCTGGTTCCATTAATTATTATTCTATTGGAATAACTTGTCTGTTCGGTCTATCGCATGCATGGTGATTTCTGTTGTTATTTCATTCTTTATTATTCTGTTGGAATATCCTGTCTGTGCATTTACGCATGACCTGGTTCCATTATTTATTATTCTATTGGAATATTATGTCTGTACGTTTACGCATGACCTGGTTCCATTATTTATTATTCTGTTGGAATATCCTGTCTATGCGTTTACGCATGACCTGGTTCCGTTATTTATTATTCTGTTGGAATAACCTGTCTGTGCGGTCTATTAAATGCCTGGTGATTTCTTTTGTTATTCCATTCTTATTTATACACAGTTGGTTAAAGTTTTGAATTTTATACTCCATAAAATTAGTGGAATATCCTTGATATTTGCGCTTCATCCAGTATCTTTTCATGGAAATATTCTTCTGAGCATTCTTAAATTTTACTCTACAAAGAAGTATCATGTTGACAATTTGGACGTTATTAGTTCCTAGATAAATTAATTCTTAAACTTGTTTTATTGAATTCTTATATCATTGTCATCATCCTCATGTTTATATTATGTTGAAAGTCATATGTGGCCTGTTGTGCATAGATGGACTTGGTATGATTATGACTAGGGATTAATCGGTATAATCATGCCTGTAATGTTACAAATAATGTGGTAAAAGTCCTCATTGGCATTGATCGACAGTTGTTGGCATGATCATGACCATTGATGAATACACGAATATCCTTGGCCCGTAGTGCATGGATAATTTGTGGTTGTGATACTAATGAATATCCTTGGCCGTAGTGCAGGGATGATGTGGTTTATTTATTAAAATCGAGTCTCAAATGATAAAAGTGATGAAAAACCTTTTAAATCATAAAAGATTGTAGATTTTATTCTCTACTTGACTCTTTTAATGGATTGCTTGTTCACCGCAGCTTAAACTTGATGTCTATTATATTTTATCGGTTTAATATTGTTGAAGGCTAATGATAACTTATTCCGCATTATCTTAGTCATAATATTTCTTCTTCGGGCTAGTTGAGCTCACCCTTTTACTTTCATTCTCTTGAGAAATGAGAACGTAGCGAGGACTAGTCGGGAAAGCAGTGGCGGTCCGAGACGATAGCATTAGTAGTCCTCACAATTCTATGAAATAGTGTGTTAATAAATATATTGAGGACTTATTCTGAGTTTTAATACTGTATAGAAGACAATATTTGTATTAAAACTCACAGCTCATGTTGTATATTTAAGATTGTATTTGTATTCTGTACCATGTATTTGGCGACTCAGAATAGGTGATGTATACCTATTTTGGGGGTGTCACATAATTGTTAAAAATTGAAATTTTATTATTATATTACATTACAATTGCATAATGTGATAATGTAATAATATAATAATGGTGATATTTTTACAATATGTGTGATATATGAGTAATTGAGGAGGAAGAGTATTTTTGTTACAATAAATGATAAAAACATGTTAAACATGTCAATGAACCCCATTTTTGACTGAAATTTGATTATAGTCTGTAAAATCGTTCGTATGTGGATTTCGATTAATTTCTGTTTGGAATTTGGAAAAACTTAAAGCTACAAAGTTATAGAGAATTGAATTTCCTATGGAATGGACATAAGATTTGAATTTCTCTGATAAAAGGGTTATTTATTATGAATTGTTGAAGTTCCGGAATATTGGGTCTGAATTAATTTTGTTATAAAAAATGTTTAAAACATGTTTTGTGTGTGGTGGGCCCCACTTGTTGTTGCAAAATGCTGAATTCAGATTTCTAAGGTGGGCTTAGGAAAATTTTTAATAAATATTAATATTTTATTAAATTTTCTACTTTGGTGTTCTAAGCATTTTCCTATAAATAGGGTGCTTAGGTTAGAATTAAAAATCACACCAGAAACTGAAGTTTTCTCTCTCTATATTATCGAGCGTATTCTTGTGAGTATTTTGATACTTTGAGTGTTGCTATACAAGTTCCCTTCAGCACTATATCTACTATTCCATTCAAAAGTACTGTCCTTTTGAGGTAAGGGATGTTATTTTTTTAAATGATATTATTTCTTTCAATATCATTATGCCGGAATATTGGTAAGATTTTTCTTGTGAAATTCTTGTCTTTTAGTGTCGGGATTACTATTCACGTATACGACAATATTCACGAATACGGAACTATTCACCAAAAAATGAAATTTTCTCTTCTTTGTCCCAGATGTCTATTTTTGTTACTATCTTTGATTGTATCCATGTTTTGATATTCATTCTTGAATTTTACTCCAACATAGTATATTATGAGGTGTTCTTGAACATGGATAAACCGAAGTATGAATCCCTAATATTTGTTCTTTTGTCTCACTTGATTCGTTTTCTTTAAAATATTTTTCATCATCCTCAGTCCTAAATGATGGTATAACTGAATATATTTGGCATGTAGTGCAAAGATGAATGATTTCCAGATGAACATCTTTGGCCCGTAGTGAAAAGATGAACAGGTGTTGAGATGAACATGACCAACTGATGAATATCTTTGGCCTGTAGTGCAAAGATGAATAATTGATTCAAAATATATATTGATTAATATTACAGGGATAAAATATTGATGATGGACTTTAAAATCATAGAAGATAGTAGATTTCATTCTCTACTTAACTCTTCTAAATGAATTGTTATTTCCGCTGCGAATATTGATTTAAAACTTGTTGTCTATTATATTCTATCATACTTTTTCCTGTTGAGGACTAATGATAATTTTTTCTATATTATCTTAGTCATAATATTCCTATTTTGACAATATCATCTGGTTCGGAGGGATTTGTCATCTACAACGATGCTTCAGGCAAAGGGTTAGGATGTGTTCTCATGCAACATGGGAAAGTCATAGCCTATGCCTCGCGACAACTTAAAGAATATGAGAGGAATTATCCTAATCAAGATCTAGAGTTAGCAGCAGTCGTTTTCGCGCTAAAGATCTAGAGGCACTATCTATATGGGGAGAAAGTGGAGATCTATTCAGATCATAAAAGCCTCAAATATTTCTTCACCCAAAAGGAGCTTAACATGCGACAACGACGTTCACTTGAACTGTTGAAAGATTACAACCATACCATTCAATACCATCCTAGAAAAGCAAATGTGGTAGCTAACGCATTGAGTAGAAGATCATATGCGGGAACGAGTGCGATGTTGTCAATATAAAGGCCCATTTTGTGTGATTTACAAAAGATGAAGATAGAATTCAAGACTCCGGGGACCCATGCGATGATGTCAAGTATACGCATAGAACCAACTTTAATCGATAACGTTAAAGTTCTTTGAAAGCCACGTAACCGGAGTCGATGATGCGTATGAAGAAGAAAGTGCAAGAAGGTGTTATTCCAGAAGCAAGAATCGATGAAGAAGGAATACTTCGAGTCAATTCCAGACTTTGCGTTCCTAACGATTCTGACTTGAAACATAGAATCATGATGGAGGCACACAACACACCGTTTGCAATCCATCCTTGTAGTACCAAAATGTATCATGATCTTCGACATATATTTTGGTGGAACAATATGAAGAGAGAGTTTTGTGGAATTCTCCTACAACAACTGTGACGCCCCCAAAATAGGTATACATCACCCATCTTGAGTCGAAAAAAACATGGTACAAAATTCAAATACAACTTAATTATACAACAGTCATGTAAAATACGACAAAACATAATCTAAGAGTTTTAACAAGAATATTGTCATCTAGACAATATCCACACTCAATGGAGTCCTCATTACATTTATTGTCACACTATTTAACAGAATAGTGAGGACTACTAATGATATCATCTGGACCGTCACTACGTTCCCCGACTAGTCCCGACTACGTTCTCATTTCCTGAAGAGAACAATGAAAGCAAAAGGGTGAGCTCATCTAGCCCAGTAAGAAATATTATGACTAAGATAATGCAAAATAAATTATCCTTAGCCTTCAACAAAGATAACAACCGATAGAATACAATAAACAACAAGTTTTAGATCAACAACTGCAATGGAATAAGCAATCCATTAGAAGAGTCAAGTAGAGCATAAAATCTACTATCTTCTATGATTTAAAAAGTTTTCATCAACTTTATCACGAGACTCGACAATAAATAAAATTGAATCATCCCTGCACCACGGCCAAGGATATTCATGTAATCATCAATGGTCATGATTATACCAAATAATCTCTGGTCATAATCATACCAACAACTGTCCATCAATGAATTACAGGCCAATGAGGACTTTTACCACATCATTCGTTACATTACGGTCATGATTATACCAAATAATCCCTGGTCATAAACATACTAAGTCCATCTATGCACGTAAGCCAAAGATGAATTTCATCACAATATAAGCATGAGGATGATGACAATGACATAATAATTCAAAATAACAAGTTCAAGGATAAATTTTAAAATTTTATAATTTAATTTATCCAGAAATCAATAACGTCCAAAAAGTCAACATGATACTGCTTTGTGGAGTAAAATTCAAGAATGCTTAGAAGAATATTTCCATGAAAAGATACTAGATGAAGCGCAAATATCAAGGATATTCTCATGGAATATAGAAGCCAAAACTTTAACCAACTAAGTATAATAGATTATATGAAACTACAAATGGATTTTCACCCGCCATGCGGTAATCCACGTAAACAGATCATTTCCACAATTTAATAAGGAATGAATACGAATGGTCATTCACTATGCATGCGGTAGTCCGCGTAGACAGGTTATTCTAACAGAATAATAAAGAATGGAATAACAGAAGAATTCACCATGCGTGCGGTAGTCCGCGTAGACATGTTATTCCAATAGAATAATAAAGAATGGAATAATAGAAGAATTCACCATGCATGCGGTAGTCCGAGTAGACAGGTTATTCCAACAGAATAATAAAGAATGGAATAACAGAAGAATTCACCATGCATGCGGTAGTTCGCGTAGACAGGTTATTCCAACAGAATAATAAATAATGGAATAACAGAAGAATTCATCAGGCATACGGTAGTCCGCATAGACAGGTTATTCCAACAGAATAATAAATAATGGAATAATAACCCTTACGAGTATTGAAAGAAAATAACTCTATTCATGAATACGAAAGAAATAATACCCCTTACCTTAGAAGAAAACTGGATACTGGAATAGTGAGGTAGCAGAATTCTCTTCTTCTTTCTCTCTATAATTTCTCTCTATAATAATTGCTCTTGTGAAACTTAGTGAATTGGTGAGAAATGAAGGAAGAATGAGCTTCTATTTATAGGAAAATATAGTTTCAATAATTGCACGTTTTGGGGCTCAAAATATTACAGTATAATACCTTCTTCTTTTTCTTCATTTTTAATTTAGTCCTGCAAGTATTATCAAACTTGCACCACCTCCCCTAATAGTAAATCATGTGAATCAATAGTAAATCATGTGACTAAATAGTATAATCATGTGAAAAAAATAATTACAGTATAGTACCTTCATCTATACCTTCATTTTTAATTTAGTCATGCAAGTATTATCAATCTTGCACCAACTCCCCTAATAGTAAATCATGTGAATCAATATTACACACATGTGAACATATAGTTATAAGCATGTGAATTAATAGCAATTAATTTCTTATTTATCCGGTGAATTACCTGATTGGTCAATATAACCTCTAGACATCAATTATTATCGAAATAAATGTCAATTTCCACTAACACTAATAATTCCCACACAATGGAACTATCAATTTCATCTTTAATCAACACGAACTTATTCATTATTAATATTATAACTCACAATATTTAACAATCAGGTCGTTCCCAGACAAGAGAGGGCTTTTCAATAAGGATTTCTCCCTATTGGCGCGCAATTAGATTATCTAACATCTCCTTGACAAAACTTCTAGACATTCTCAATATTGCAAATAATAATATGAATAGCTGAGTCGTCTCAATTATTGATTTAATAATATAACATATTATGTAGATGATAATGTGACAATAATTGAATCAATAATATGAGAGATATGATGCAGCAATTACTGTAGCAATAATTGATTATAACTGAGTTACTTCTCATGTAAGCATCAATAATCAATACTGTGTGCTACTATGCAACCACGCATATTACTGTACTTTTACTACCAGGTAGTTCAACAGTTTTAACGGTAACACTCGCCGTTATTTTTATAAAAAGATAATTCTGTCATTTTCTAACTATGATAATACTTCCATTGTTGGGTCCACCAATGATTGTGCAGTCGTACGAATATTCCCGACAAAAAGAATATTCCCCGACTAAACGAATATTTTATAACAACTTGCATACTTTGCAAAATTTTCAAATATCACCCTTAACTTTAACTTTTATCAATTTAACCATTTACAAAATAAAAGAATAATTATAAGAAAATTGAATACTTTTATTTCATAAAATTCGGGGTCTTACAACAACAGGTTTCAGGCAAGTATAGGTGTGGCTCCATTCGAAGCATTGTATGGACGAAAGTGTCGCTCTCCAATATGTTGGGATGAGGTGGGTGAAGCAACATTGTTGGGACCAGATTTGGTATGTATGACTACGAAAAAGATCCGAATGATTCGACAATGTATACAAATGGCACAGGATCGACAAAAGAGTTATGCGGATCTTCATTGAAAAGACGTGGAATTTAGTATTGGGGATCATGTATTATTGCGTGTTTCTCCATGGAAGGGAGTTACAAGATTTGGGAAGAGAGGAAAGCTCAATCCACGATTTATTGGTCCATTTCAGATTCTTAACCGAGTAGGAAATGTGGCCTATAGACTCGCGTTACCTCCAAGTATGTCTTATGTTCATAATGTTTTTCACATATTTGTGCTTCGTAAATATGTGAAAGATCTGAACCATGTTATTGAGTTAGAACCAAACGAAATAGCCGAAGATTTAACTTACGAGGAGGTACATGTCAAGATCATGGATAGGAAGAAGCATGTCCTACGCACAAAGGTCATACCACAAGTCAAAGTTTTGTGGAGGAATCATGCTATAGAGGAAATGACCTGGGAGTTGGAAACGAAAATGAAAGCGAGGTATCCTCACCTTTTAGAAATATCATATACGTACATCAATTTTGAGGATGAAATTTTATAAGGAGGGGAGGTTGTAAGACTCCAACTTATTATAAATGAAATTGAATTTCCTCTATTTATTATTTTGAAATAGTAAGGGTTGATTTGATTAATGTGGTTAGTTATGGGTAAAATGCGCAAATATCTAAAATAAACAAGTGGTTATAAAATATTCATTGTTGTCGGAGAATATTCATTTGGTCGTAGAATATTCTTACTGTCGGGGAATATTCGTACGACGGCGCAGCCTTGTGTGGCCCCATAACGGAAAGCGATTGGATGAAGAAAACGACAAGTATGAGTTTTTATAAATAACGGAGTAGTTGTTACCGTTAACACTGTTGGAATACCCAGTGGTTAAAACACGATGTCTACGCGGTGTTGCACAAGAAGATATCACTTGCGGTATTGCACCAATTATTGATTCTTACGTAGGAAGGCACTACTCAATAATTGTTACAGTAATTACTGTTCAATATTTTATTTTATTGATTCAATAATTGCTACGTTCATATTTTATATTATTGTTGTTTCAATAATTATCACTGCACAGTATTTCTCATTATCAGATCAATAATTTATATTATTTGTATAATATTATTAGATAGCATTATTGGCAATGTTTAAGGAAGTTCTGTCTAAGAAGAGGTTTGGTCTCCTAATTGCACGCCAGTAAGGAGAAATCGTTATTGGAAAGCCCCCTCTTTCCTGAGAACGACCTAGTTGTCATTATTATGATTCTGTAATATTATTTGTGAATAATTAATTATTGATTTATATGATAAGAAAAATATTTATTTATATGGATATAAATGGAGGAATTTTTAGAAAAGTGACAATTGTTAAAAATTGAAATTTTATTATTATGTTACATTACAATTGTATAATGTGATAATATAATAATATAATAATTGTGATGTTTTTAAAATGAATGTGTGATATATGAGTAATTGAGGATGAAGAGTATTTTTGTTACAATAAATGATAAAAACATGTTAAACATGTCGGTGGACCCCATTTTTGACTGCAATTTGATTATAGTCTGTAAAATCGTCCGTATGTGAATTTCGGTCAATTTCTATTTGGAATTTGGAAAAACTTAAAGCTACAAAGTTATAGAGAATTAAATTTCCTATGGAATGGACATAAGATTCGAATTTTTCTGATAAAAGGGTTATTTATTATGAATTATTGAAGTTCCAGAATATTGGGTCTGAATTAATTTTGTTATAAAAAATGTTTAAAACATGTTTTGTGTGTGGTGGGCCCCACTTGTTGTTGCAAAATACTGAATTCAGATTTCTAAGGTGGGCGTAGGAAATTTTTTAATAAATATTAATATGTTATTAAATTTTCTGCTTTGGTGTTCTAAGCATTTTCCTATAAATAGGGTGCTTAGGTTAGAATTGAAAATCACACCAGAAACTGAAGTTTTCTCTCTCAATATTATCAAGCGTATTCTTGTGAGTATTTTGATACTTTGAGTGTTGCTATACAAGTTCCCTTCAAAGACTATATCTCAAGTATTCCATCAATCACATCATCTTTTGAGGTAAGGGATGTTATTTTTTAAATGATATTATTTCTTTCAATATCATTATCTTTAAATATTGGTAAGATTTTTCTTGTGAAATTTCTTGTCTTTTAGTGTCCGGGGTTACTTATTTCACGTGATACTGGCACTATTCACCAAAAAATGAAATTTTCTCTTCTTTGTCCCAGATGTCTATTTTTGTTACTATCTTTGATTGTATCCTTGTTTTGATATTCATTCTTGAATTTTACTCCACCATAGTATATTATGAGGTGTTCTTGAACATGGATAAACCGAAGTACGAATCCCTAATATTTGTTCTTTTGTCTCACTTGATTCGTTTTCTTTAAAATATTTTTCATCATCCTCAGTCCTAAATGATGGTATAACTGAATATATTTGGCATGTAGTGCAAAGATGAATGATTTCAAGATGAACATCTTTGGCCCGTAGTGAAAAGATGAACAGGTGTTGAGATGAACATGACCAACTGATGAATATATTTGGCTTGTAGTGCAAAGATGAATAATTGATTCAAAATATATATTGATTGATATTATAGGGATAAACTATTGATGATGGACTTTAAAATCATAGAAGATAGTAGATTTCATTCTCTACTTAACTCTTCTAAATGAATTATTATTTCCGCTGCGAATATTGATTTAAAACTTGTTGTCTATTATATTCTATCATATTTTTCCCTGTTGATGACTAATGATAATTTGTTCTATATTATCTTAGTCAAAATATTCTTTACTGGGCTAGTTAAGCTCACCCTTTTCCTTTTTGTTCCATTTTTCTTCTCAGGAAGCGAGAATGTAGCGGGAAGTAGTCGGGGTGTGGAATGATGGTTCTAGAAAGTTATTTTAGTAGTCCTCACTATTTTGTAAAATAGTGTATCAATAATTGTAATGAGAATTTATTTGAGTGTGGATATTGTCTAGAAGACAATATTTGTATTTAAACTCATAGTTTTTGTGTTGTCGTATTTTACACGACAATTGTATTAATAAAGTTGTAGTTGTTTCTGTACCATGTATTTGGCGACTCAGAATGGGTGATGTATACCTATTTTGGGGGTGTCACAACAAATACAAGGACACTTTTCTCGTAGATGCTCTAATGATTGATGCTTGTTGTGAGGTGCTGCTAAGTTTACGTTAAGCTCTTATTCTCAGGTACTTTGAAGCTCGAACTTTTTATATAGGATCATTGAGTTCGTTCTTTGACTTTAGCAAAAAATTTGGCTTTTTGATCAATATTCGTCACTTTCTAAGTTGAATCCTTGTAACCCTTTATACTCTACTGAGAAATCTTCCTGTTGCAAAATGCCCATTGGTGCATTTAATGCTAAGATATACCAAGATACTTGATGTTGACATTTTAAACCTAGGAGACAGTTCCTTTTTCCTTGCATGTCACATCAGTTTGTTTTTTGACCTAACACCCTTGACGTGTCACTATCACCAATTAGCTGGTAGACACATAATTTGATCTTCTATTTTAGCCAAGGTTATTTTGAGAGTGCATTAGGACCTTCAACTTGCAACGCTCTAATTGTTAGTCAGTTTGTCAAACTTGACTGCTCTACGATCGAGTTTTTATCAACGATCGTTTATTTGGCTTGGAAGATCACTTGTTCACTTAACGATTTGAAGCGACTTTACAAAGTAGAGAGTTTTGATTACTCTAAGTAGCTTAGCGATCATTTGTTCTTCTTCTACGATCTTGTACTTCAAGCAGTAGGGTAACCTTATGATCTTACAACATCATATCAACTATACATCAATTCAGTTTCTACTAAGATCAACCTAACATTATTTGATTTTTCTATTATAAGTCCTTGTAAAATTGATCAATTATTTATAAGGACTGAATAAATTATACTAATACAAATATAAATTAAGCTCATTCATCATCAAATTAAAATATGCAAACTCTAACATAAACTTTTGGGTCAAGCTGGGTTCCAAACTTGTATATATGTTAGTGCCTTGTATACGCACAATTAATGTGCAGGCTCCACTATTTTCTCCTAACAACTAGTATCTGACCTACGGAAGATTGATCTAGTAAGCCTCTTCAAAAAATACGCGATGGTGGTTCAAAAATTAAATTCAGATAACCTCTTCCACACAATTAATGATGGTGAATTTTTTATGAAGGGATGTCGCATCCTCCTCAAAGGGTTCTCGATAAGTGGTGTTGAATTCTCGATGGGTTAAGCTAAGAATTGGTTCTGAGAGTGGTTTTCCGAGAATTGGTGTCTGCAGTGATTGAAAAATAAATTAATTCTTGATGGATGAAGTTGACTCTCGATGGGAAAACTGAGAGTGGTTAGTCAAGAATTGGTGTTACAGTGATTGAAGAGAAATGTTTAAGTGAAGGGGAGCTCTTGATCTGATTAACTCACTTATGAGGGGGAGATTATTAGGATATCACAAATGAGTTAGAGTCCCACGTAGGAGAAATAATGAAATTGCGAGTCATGCATGTTAAGTTAGTTTTCAAACATGCATGTTAATACCTTGTGTACACACATGTAAAGCGCAGGCTCCCCTGTTCTCCCCCCAATAGAAATTGGAGTTCATATATAAATCCCCCCAATAGAACTTGGAGTTCATATATGAAAGTAAGACGATCCAGAATAAAACTTTCTTGATTAGGAAGGTTTTGAATTCGAAGTTATAGAAAATTCGTAGTAGAGCAATTGAGTAATTTTCAGAGTTTGTTAAATTAGCCGGTGTGAAGCATGGTCCATATCCCTATATATTGATTCATGAATTAATTAAGTTTTGATACATAATTTTGTATCCAATTCATTATAATCATATTTTTATATTATAATATGAAAACTAAATACTTAAAATAAAAATAATTAATTATTAGGTGATTCTATATTATCATTCTAACATGGTATCACAATTTAATTATACTGAATTTGAGTTTTAATGTAGGGCTAAATACACTTTTGTTACACTAAATTTCACATTTCTCACAATTCGACCCCAAAACTAATTGGGCTTACACATCCGTTATATCAACTACCTAATTTCACACAATGTCCCAACCAAATTCAATTTTTGGATGAAATTAATTGGAATACCTGACCCGAATGGTAACTCGATTAGAGCCTAATAGGTTTATACGGTTTGATTGTATTCTGATACAGTTTAACTTTATTAAAAAATTTAAATACTTCTAAATACAATCAAACCCAAATTAAAATATTCTAAATATAATTAACCTCAAATTAAAATACTTCTTAATACACTTAAACCCAAATTATAATAATTTTAAATATAATTAACCCTAAATTAAAATACTTTTAAATACAATTCACCCAAAATAATATTGAATTCAAAATATAAAATATAAAATCAATATTAAAATTCACCCAAAATAATGTTTGACTTTAAAAATATAAATCATATTCACAATTTAAATTAAAATTTGTAAGATTAATTTTATCAATAAACTAAGAAATAATATCAGAAAATACCTCCAAAATTTGGATCACAAAACAAATTTGTTGGATCATCCTCTAACTTATCAAACTCATTACCATATCCAAATTGAACGTCTCCGCACTCCCACCACCCAACATTCACAAATAACTCTTCGCTCGAGTTCATCCTATCCGCTATCGAAAAATCTAAACAATTCGAGTAAACTGTTGAGGTCCCAACAAAGCAACACCTCTACTTCATCTTGCTCTGATCACTACTTCGACCAAACACCGATTGAGAGCTGTTGTGCCACCTCTTTAGGGAAGTCTAGGGTTTTAAAGATATATTTGATAGATTTATGGACAGATCTGGGTTGTGTTATGGCTTTAGGAAAGTATAGGGATGGGTTGGTGACCCATTTTATTACTAGATTTGCTAGGATTAAGAAGAACATATCAAGGTGTTTCTTGTTTATTAATTTTTTTGCTATTGCCTGTTGCTTGTTTTTCGTGGATTTGGTGGTGATTAGGTTGGGGGTTTGATGTGTTCTTGGTTACATATATGGTGATTTAGGTCTAGATATGAGATTGTATATGTGTTCTTGGTGTTTTAGTGTGTGTATGTTTGAATTAATGTTTTTATATTATAATTTGTTTATATTTAGTTTTTGTGTAATGTATACTTAATTGTTTAATGAAGTCAAACTATATTTTAATATAGTCAAATCGTATAAAAATGCTTACTTTGCTGGAAAAATTAGGCATTTCAACCAATTTTAGACGAAAATTGAATTTAGGGGGGGGGGGGGGGGACCTTGTGTGAAATTAGGTAGTTGATCTAATGTATATGTAAGCCCAATTAATTTTCGGACCGAATTGTGAGAAGGGTGGAATTTGTTATAGCAAAAATGTTGACTTAGTCATATTTCATCCTTGAGTTTTGATGATGAATTATTCATATACTAAATTGTTTTATGACATTTCAGGTATATTGATGATTAGGAATTTTGATTGGATATTCAAGTGGTTGAAGAATTTCTCTTTACTAAGAAAAAAGTGTAAGGTCAATTGCATAATAATTGATTTTTCATTTAAAGGCTCTAGGACATATCATCTGCATTGTGTTATATACCTTAAATGAAAAAGGTTTTTTAAAATAAAAATAAAATGAGATCAGACTAATATATATCATCAAGTACAAAAAGGGATTGATATTTTATTTGATATATATTACATGTGTATATCACTTAATATATGTTTCATATGCATTTTCACATATATTGCATTAGTCATACACGTGGATATATGTTAATATATGCCTAGAAGCTAAAAAGGAGGGTAACATTGTGATACGTGTGCATGCTTAAATAAATGTTTAATTGATATCCGTGGGACATTTTCATTCTTGATACATGTGGACATCTATGTAATTATGATTTCTTAGAAAGACTAAAGGATGGAAACTATATCTTCTTGAGATTTGTTGCATATGCGGTTTTTCAAGGAGTAATTATAAATATATCTTGGAACTATGAAAGACTTTGATTATTGGAAAAAGAAAGTATGATGTCATATGCCACTTTAATTGCTCCACTTTAGTTGCTACTTTTATATACGGAGATAAAGTCAAAGATATTAAGTAATGAGTTATCTCTTAAAGGTGTTTTAAAATTATCCCAACAAAGATAACTAAAAAGAATTTGATTTGCTAAATTGGATAATTATCAATTAAACGTTCACCTTCTTTGTTTTACCATTGTGGGTTTTTTAAACAAACTTGATTATTTGAACAAATAAAACATATCTATAATTAATGGTAATATCTTGTGGGCTATAAAAAATCAGTATTTTCATGTATGAAAAAAAGATATAACTCACGAAATTATTCTTGCACTAATTATTGTTATTTACGGGCAATTTGATTTAATCAGTGAAACTTTTGTGCAACTAAGCAATTAATTTCTGATATTCTTTGAGTTGGTATTTGGTAAGATTTAAAGTGTTATCTTTTTGTGCTAATTGATCATTGCATATAGTTGAGCCTTTAACTGTTAAATTGATTATTCTTGCATTGATCATAGACCTCTATATTTGTATTTAAGTTTCTGTTTAGACTAAGTGTAGTCAAAAGGTATTAATCCTAGTGGATTAGGGAAAAGGCTTACAAACAGGTTCAAGGAAGCAAAGGTGTTTGAAGAGTGCATAGGTGCACAAGGAGCAAGAGTGCTCAAGAGAAATTAATTGTTAATTAATTTTTTGTAAGAATCTGTTTTGTAATCGATGTTTATTTATAAAGAAATAAATAAAGTAAGTCTCCAATACTAGGTTGTATTGGACGTGGACTAGGCTATTATTATAGAGGGTAATAGCTGAACCACGTAAAAAATCTTGGTGTTGATTTTATTATTTGTTTTACTTTAATTCTAAAATCACATAAGCTATTTAATTATCTTAATAATTAAAATTTGAATATTTGCATTATATTAAGATAATTCTTCAACACCAAGTATATTATTTAAGTTACAAATCCAGTTGGATATTTTCTTAAAATAATCAGTTAATTCAGTAGGCCATATTCATTCAGTAAGCTGAATTCATCAATATAGTAGCCTAAAATTAATAGTTTAATTTAAAGTTTAAAAATTGGTCATAGATTGCTCCCACACTTATTCAACCCCCCTTCTAAGTGTGCCTAGATAAATTTTATTTCATATCAGAGCTTGGCTCTACTTATATTGGTCTTAAAGGTGACTTGTAGGAAAAGATTCTCGCCATGGCGCGCGATCAAAGAACAACAATCAAGAAGGACAATCAACCAATAGACCTCCTTTTTTTTGTTTGGAACGGAAAATTACAACTTCTGGAAGTTCCGAATGAGGATCTATCTTAAAATAGATCCTTGGGAATGGTGGGTTGTGGAGAACGGACTAGTTATTCCACGGAGAGATGATGGGACACCAAAGACTCTGCTAGAAATGGATTCAACTGAAACCTACATGGTCTCATATGATTCAAGGGCAATGAATACACTTCTCAACAGTATGGTACAATCTGAGATTGACAAAGTCTCCTCATGCAACACAACTACGAAAATTTGGGATACTCTAGTGGTAAGTCATGAAGGAACATCCAAAGTACGTGAAGTCAAGCTAAGCATGCTTATACATGATTATGAAATGTTCAAGCTCGAAAAAGATGAAACCATTAAGATAGCTCAAGCAAGATTTCTAGTCCTTAAAAACTCCTTGAAATTGCTGGACAAGACTATTCCTCAACGTGAGATCAACCGTAAGTTGCTTCGGGCTATGCTCAAAATGTTTGCTTCTAAAATTACCACTCTTCAAGATTCTGCTACTATTTCTTCCATGGATACTTTAACTTTATTTGGTGAATTAGAAGAATATGAACATCAGCTAAAGAGATATGATGATGAGGAGGAAACTCCTTGAAGAAAGGTCTTGGCTCTTACTGCAGATAATGAAGAGGAGCTTGATGATGACTCGGATGAAGAAATTGACATGATGTCAAGAAGACTCAAGGGGCTACTACAAAGGAAGAATAAGAGAAGAAATACTTTCAATTCAAATAAGTCCAAAGGAAAGCAAATTGAAGAGACGTGCTTCGAATGTGGACGTCCTGATCACTTCAAGAAAGATTATTTTCAATTAAAGAACAAAAGGAAGACAAACTACAAAGACAACAAGAAGAACAAAGCCCATGTGACTTGGAGTGATGAGGAATCCAAAGTGGAGATCGATGCTAAAGATGAGATAGCACAAGTATGCTTTGTGGGAATTGAAGGTGAATCTAAACAGGTATCTTTTAATAAACTGAACTCATTAGAACAAGAAAATAAGAAGTTAAAAGAAAAGAATGCTTGCTTAAGAGGTTTAGTTAATACTTTAATGAGTGAAGTAGATTCACTAATAGATGAAAAGAAAGAAATTGAAAAGGAATCTAAATGTAAAGAAGAAAAGGTTTTGATTGCTAAGATTGATTATTTAGACAATTATAACAAAATACTTTTCAATAAGGTAAATTTCTTGAATAATGAAGTCCAAAAATTGACTAATAAGCTAAAAATGAGATATGTGTGTATTGATGCATTTAGTGATAAATCTCCTGTTAAAACCTTTCCTAATAATGAACTTCAAAAAGAAATAGCTTCATTAAAATTATCTCTTGCTAAATTTGTCCAAGGTGAAAAAAATTTAAATGTCATATTAGGTAAACAAAGACCTAGTTTTGAAAGACAAGGAATTGGTTATGATTCTATGCATAAAAAGAGTAATATGAAAATGCTAAAATAAAAGTCACGGTTTAGCTTAAATTATTGCTCTCCTTTCACAACTTGTAAACATTGTGGTATTAAAGGTCATTTAGATATAAATTGTTTTAAGAAACGAAACAAGGTTAAAAAGGTATGGATTAAAAAGAATGATTTACATGCTACTAACATAAGTGGACCCAAAAAGATATGGGTACCAAAAGGATAAAATATTCTTTCTTGATAGGTATGTTTAAAGGCAAGAGTTCCATCTCAAAAATGGATTCTTGATAGCGGATGTTCTCAGCATATGACGGGTGATAAATCAAAATTCGTAGAACTAAATATCAAGAAGAAGAATGGAACGGTCACGTTTAGAGATAATAAAACTTGCGAGATAATTGGAAAAGGTAAAATTAGTAATGGCAAGGTAAGTATAAATAATGTGCACCTCGTTAATGGTCTTAAATTCAATTTAATTAGTATTAGTCAATTAATGGATAATGGCCATCAAGTTAACTTTGAAAAAGATAAATGCACAATATTTCATGGTAGTAACAATACTACTCTAGTTGCACAAAGAGAAGGAAATATATATACTCTTGATTTTAACCAACGGGATGAAGAACTATGTCTTACTTCAGTACAAGATGAAGCTTATTTATGGCATAAAAGGATGGGACATGTTCACATGGACTTAATCAAGAAACTATCCTCAAAGAATCTCGTCAAAGGGTTGCCAAGAATCAGGTTTCAAAAGAAAGGAATATGTATTCCTTGTCAACTGGGAAAACAAGTAAGAACTTCTTTTACAGCAAAGAATATGGTATCAACCTCCTCTCCTTTGCAACTACTTCATCTTGATTTATTTAGACCGGAAAGACATTCAAGTATTAATGGTAAATTTTATGCATTTGTAATAGTTGATGACTTTTCAAGATACACATGGGTATTATTTTTGAGAACTAAGTATGAAACATTTAAAGAGTTTGAAAAATTAATAAGGAATCTTGAAACTAAGTATAGCTACAAACTCATTAGAATTAGAAGTGATCATGGTACTAAATTTCAAAAAGATTTTATAACTTTTTGTGATCAAAGGGGTATTAGCCATGAATTGTCAGCCCTAAGGACTCCTCAACAAAACGGGGTGGTGGAAAGGAAGAATAGGACTCTACAAGATACGGCAAGAACTCTACTGCAAGAAAGTAAGCTTCCAAAGAAATTTTTGGCCAAAGCAGTAAGTACATCATGTTATGTTTTAAATAGAGTACTCATTCGTCCTATTATTTTGAAAACACCTTATGAGCTTCTAAATAATAAAATTCCAAACATAAGTTATTTCAAAGTATTTGGTTCTAAATGTTTCATCTTAAATACAAGTGATAATTTGGGAAAATTTGATGCTAAGTTATATGAAGGAATATTCATTGGTTATTCTCAAAATAGTAAGGCTTATCGTATTTTCAATATTAGAAAATCATGTGTAGAAGAGTATGTTCATATCATTTTCAATGAAACTAACAATGATCTTCCAAAAGAAAGTGAAGATGATACAAGAAATTTGGAGATAGTCAAAAATTCAAAGAAACCAAAAAAAAACAAAACAGAGACCGAATGAATGAACAAATTGAAAAGTGAAATTGATAACCAAAGATGAACGTGAACTCTAACATTTGCAAGATGTTGAAAATGAATCTCATGATCAAGAGGAAGTTGTACATGATATCCAAATGCCAAAAACAGCTAGATATATCAAGAATCATCCTCCAAAGAAAATTATTGAGATATCAACAAAGGAGTAACCACACGAAAAGGTTTATAAAATCATTGTGCAATCTCTGCATTTTTGTCACAGGTTGAGCCAAAGAATGCAAAGGATGCAGTTCTTGATAAAAACTGGTTATTGGAAATACAAGAAGAACTTCAGCAATTCGAAAGATGCCAAGTATGGGAACTTATACCTCCTCCAAAAGATGCTTCCATTATTGGTACTAAATGGGTATTCAAGAATAAGCTTGATGAGCACGGGACAATCATTCGTAACAAAGCAATGTTAGTAGCTCAAGGATACAACCAACAAGAGGCGATCGACTATGAAGAAACCTATGCACCAGTGGCAAGGCTGGAATCAATTCGAATTCTGTTGGCTTTTGCATGCTATAAAAAGTTTACACTTTATCAAATGGACGTAAAGAGCGCCTCTCTAAACGGATACATCAATGAAGAGGTATATGTAAAACAGTCTCCTGGATTCGAGCATGAAAAGTATCCTAATCATGTCTACAAATTAAAGAAAGCTCTTTATGGCTTGAAACAAGCTCCAAGGACTTGGTACGAAAGGTTAAGTAAGTATCTCTTGTCAAACGGATTTATTAGAGGTAAAATAGATTCTACATTATTTATTAAGCATAAAAATATAGATATCATTATTGTTCAAATATATATAGATGATATAATATTTGGTGCTACTAATGATCATCTTTGTGAGTGGTTTTCCAAGTGCATGCACAAAGAATTTGATATGAGCTTAATGGGAGAGCTTAACTACTTTTTGGGACTTCAAATCAAGCAAATGAAGGAAGGAATTTATATCCATCAAACCAAATACACAAAATAATTACTCAAGAGATTTGGCTTTGAAGGATCTAACTCAAAAGGTACACCCATGAGCACATTAATAAAACTCACCGCTGATGAGAAAGGTATTGATGTTGATATAACAAAATATCGAGGTATGATTGGATGCTTACTGTACTTAACTACTTCTAGACCCGATATAATGTATAGTGTTTATCTGTGTGCAAGATTTCAGACTAAACCCAAAGAATCACACTTAAATGTTGTTAAAAGAATTTTGAAATACTTAAGTGGTACAATAAATTTAGGGTTATTTTATCTAATTTGTAATCACTTTGAACTAATAGGTTATTCAGATGATGACTATGCAGGGTGTCAAATCGATAGAAAAAGTATGAGTGGTGCTTGTACTTTCTTGAGACAAAGTCTCGTGTCATGGCATAGTAACAAAGCAAACCTCAGTGGCTTTATCAACTACTGAGGGTGAATACTTAGCTGCAGGAAGTTGTTGTTCTCAGATTTTATGGATGAGACAAACCCTATGTGATTTTGATATAATATGTGAATGTGTGCCCATATATTGTGATAATTCTAGTGCTATAGATATATCTAAAAATCATGTGTTACATTCACGTACAAAGCACATAGAAGTAAGACGTCATTTTTTAAGAGACAGTGTGTCAAAAGGTTTAAGTAAATTGATTTTTATTCCAACTGAAAATCAAATTGCAGATATTTTTACTAAACCATTAAGTGAAGATAGATTTTGCATGCTGCAAAGAGAACTTGGGATGTGTATCGCATGATTCATTTTAAAATCGGTATTATCGTTATTCTATTTTGCATGTATATCTTACTAACTGCTACATTTTAGGATAATTGATTATGTGATTTTTCGATTGCCTGTTTAAGTCTTTAATTCTTATACGCAGTATCTATCATAATGATGATTTGTTTTGAAAAATCGAAAAGACGGGACTGCAAGGGTTTCTTGGGAGACGTAAGTGGACGTGAGTATACATACATGCATCTGATCTTATCTCTCTCCATTCTCTTCACATCTCACATCTATTTCTAACTTCTTTTCTCTCTTACTCTATACTTTCATCTTATGTATTCTCACAAACAACCCTAAGAACTATGAGAACTCGTACTCCCAAGAGATCGTTGATCGATTCTGACGACAATCAGGCACTGATTCCACCCCAATCTTTTGTCGGTCCTTCATGTAAATAGAGAAAATTGAAGAAGGCGGTGTCGGTCGAAATGAAATCTTTGGACTCTTCATCATCTGATGAGTCAACCTTTAGTCCATCTCTGTTGAAATCATCAGGACCATCTCAAAGGTGAAAGTCAACTATTCCATCTTGTAAGCCTGAGTTTGTTCCACCATCTGATTCGGTAAATCCTATTTTTCTTCTGATCTTCCTGATAATTTCTTTTGTAGCAATGCCTATGAGGTATGGTTTAAGACTATTGTGTTTCCAAAATAATTTGTTTATGAAAAGTCTGTCGATCAAATCTTTTATCAACAATCTCCTTTGAAAAAGTTGTTTGAATCTTGTGGAATTTCTTCTATGCTTTTTCCTCCATCAGTTGCATATCCTAGACTAGTCCAATAGTTTTATACAAATCTAGAGTGTCATGGGGATTTTTATACAACTTTTTTCAAAGGAAAATCTTTGTATTTTACTGTCATGGATTTTGGTAGTATTCTGAACATTCCATCCTCTGGTGTTTGTCCATTACTAGAAAAGGGGTTGTCCATTTCCCGTTCACTCCTTTGGAACAATTACATATTGTTATGAATAACCCTTTGTTGGATGATGTTTTTACTCCAAAAAATAGTGGATGTTTCTCCTATTTCTTATGTGCTTCATCATCTTATCAGATACAATATGTTGCCTTGTTTAGGTGAAGGAGCAGATTTTACCTATCAAGACTTGATAATCGTTGCTCTTATTTTAATAGGAGTGTCTTTTAATTTATCCCAACTGTTGATTCACCACATGACAACTTGTTTACGAAAAAACAAAACATATCTTCCTTACAATGCCACTCTCACTACTATGTTCGATCATTTTAAAATTTCTTTTAAAAATGAAATCTTTGTTGTTGTTACTGATTCCATCAGCGTTGGTTCTTTGAAAATGTCGCGTATTGGTTTAATTGATGGTAATTTTGTTCGTAGCACATCTGATAATCCTATCCCCCCTCATGTGACAAATTCAACTTCACCTGTTCTGCCTCCAACTCAATCTTCTCCTGAAATTGTGGATATGTTGAAAGTTATTCTTAAAAATCAAGAGAAAATGCAAATTGAAATATCTGCTCTTTACAACCGTATGTCTCTGTTGGAAAAAGGTAAGTTGCCTTTAGGTGCGCCTGAAATCAATAAACTCTAACACAACATTGAAGATGAGTTTATTGATTTACAAGCGGGTTTTTAATTGCAAACCACTGCTTTGGTTGAGGTAATGCAACGGAGACTTAATCGCAATTCTTGTCAATTGAGTCAGGAGATTAAGTTCGTTAGCAATTAGGTTGGAGAGTTAGCTGATTTAATAGGTATGCGGTTCAATGATGTGGGTTCTAAATTGCATATGCAGCGTAAGCACTCAACTGTTACGGAATGGGTGCATTGTAACTGGTTAGCCGAATATCTTGGTGATTTCCTTGAAGTACCTCTACCACCTGCAACTATTATTCCTCGGCCTCCTCAATTTGCTGCTGATCTGAGCATTGCTGAAAAGGTTCATCGTGCCAATCATCGTCCATACTTCACGCAGCGAGCTGCTCATCGTGCCACGATGGTAGATCTTGATTGATAACGTTCCCTGACTGGTGTCGAGTATGTGATATCCACCCACCGGATTCCTCTCTTCACAGATGGAAAATGGGAGCTCTACTTGGGAGAGCGTGCTATTAGGAGCACTACAGGAGAGATTCGTGTATCGATCTTGCCTCATGTCAGGCGTTACTGGCTTGTGTCGCAGTCACCTATCAGTGATATCCCATTGATGGGCGTTGATGGCTATACTTTGTCAGAGGGTCTGTTTACTCAGGAGGCATTATACCGCTAGTTGTCCCTTTGTACCATTAGAGCCCAGACCCGCGCCACTCAGTTTATTGGGGATATGGTTCCTGGATCCGTGATGATGACGGATTGGATTGTCTGTGTCTGAGATTCAACTCATTTGACATAGATTGACAGCTTGACCCGGCAGTTAGACCGGACACATTTTTTCATCCGGCACTTCGGCAGAGATCCTTTAGAGGCAGATACTTTTGATCCTTCTAACTCAGGCGCTGGCCCCTCAGATGACTCATATGGCTTTACCGGTGCAAATCCTCTATTGTATCAGCCTGACATCCCTCTTGATAGAGATCCATTGACTCAAAAGGAGTTACATCAGGTGGACAGGATTGATGATCTGGACATTGACACCATTGTCTTCTTCTGATGTGTATTCTTGCTATATTTTTTGATAGGCTCTGTTAGATACTAGGTGGTTGTTCCCCATTCTTGCTATATCTTCTGATAGGCCTCTGTTAGTAGTTGGGCGGTTGTGCCCCATTTCCTTATATTTTTAGCTATACAGAGATGATGTACTTAGGAATGTATGTACTATTTTCCATTCCCTACATCATATTGCCATCTATTATTTATCATGCATGTATCATATTATGCATATGTATGTATGTCCAGAGATATTCAGCATTGACCCCTAGATGATCTTATGATACGACCCATACATATGTCTTCCTCGACAGTTAGCCGCATTGATCACACCCCACAAGTATTGGCAGCCTCCGTTCTGAGGTCGTGGTATGATAGTTTGTCACCTCTAGACCTGGTGACTTCAGATCAGTTATTACAGCATTCCATGACCCTGTTGATGTTCCAGGTTCCTGAGGGTTTTGTAGAGGGTATGCTGGAGTATTGGGTACCAGAGAGGTAGGTTTTCAGATTTGGGACCCAGGAGTTGAATCCCACCATAGAGGAGTACGAGTAGTTGACGGCTTTGCCATTAGATAGGCCTTACGCTCGGATGGCTATTGGTGACATGAGTCAGCAGTTCATGACCCTCATCAGGCTGAGGCGTAGAGTAGTACAGGATGAGATTACATCCGGTCATGTGGTGTCCCAGCATTTTTTGATATATAGATTTGGCTTATCTATTAGATATGCACGATACTCCGGGGATTTCACCACGCCGGAGGATCAGTGGTGTGTAGCCAGAGTAGATTTACTTGTGATGTGTATAGTGGCCTATGTGTACATGCCATGGTATATGGATAAGCAGGACATAGGTGTCATCATGGTAGTGAGAGCTCTCAAGGAGGGTCATACCATTGTGCCGATGATTGTGGTAGAGACATTGAGATCTGCCATGTATTGTTCTACTCACCCTGTAGGGGTATTTATAGGCAGCTCGGTCATGTTGTATGTGTGGTTCATGTCACACTTGAGACCGATTGGCACCTTTCGACGACATGGGTATTGCTTTTCCCATGAGATAGCCATTTCTTACTCCTTCATCCAGTGGAGTGTACAGATGCTATGTCTTGGTCAGTATTCTTGGCAGGGATCGGAGATCCATTTGACATCTTGTCGCATACAAGGCTCAGTTCTCCCTATAACTTCATTACTCATGCACCTGGCATGGATTATCTCCCTCTGGATGGTTTAAGGGGCATGACTACTTATCACCCACTAGCTGTGATGTCATAGTTCGACCAGTTTCAGGCTGTAAATCCTTTTGAGGGGGCATTAGGTCAGCGTTTGGCTTCTCGCCACTTATCTGCAGAGGATAGATCTACGGTGTACTCCTGTTGGGATCAGCATGAAAGAGCTGAGTTTTTTGTTAGCCATCTAGGATGTTCGACAGAGTATTCTGCATGGATAGAGACAAAGATGGCATCGGCTGTGGTTGTATCCATAGATCCGAGGATTGATTCAGATGGGGAGCCCGTGGCGAGCATTGATTTTCCCACCGAGGAGAAGCTATTCACTGGGTTGCCAGCAGCTCTTGTAAACTCTCCCAGTACTTTTACAGCTGTGACTCCCCCTTCAGAGTATTTAACGTAGAGTCTGCATCTGATGACATTTGAGAGAGACCAGGCTAGGGCCTTGATGTTGACAACTCTTGCTAGGAGAGATGCAACTCTATTGGAGAGAGATGATGCTTTAGCTCATAGAGACACCACTATTACTGAGCGGGATGAGGCTAGATCATGCAGAGATGCATTGATTATTGAGCGAGATGGAGCTATATCTGCCCGGGATGTTGTCATTACAGATAGTACTACAGTGGGATCCCTTACCAGTGGCATCATTGCAGAGATGAACACATATATTGATGAGCACAGTGTCACCATGTAGTTGGCTGTGGATCTGTTGGCTCGTGTAGATACCCTTGGGCAGGAGCTCACAGCATTACCTCTTTCTTCTGAGAGGGATTCGATGTTGGACTTGATAGCTCGCATATACACTGATTTGTAGATGGGATTGCATTTTCCTGCACAGACTAGCTTAGCCATTTTGTCATGTACAATTCATATTTTATATATCAAACAACATTATATATGGCAGGAAAATATATTTTGATTCACTTCCCTTTTAGTTGTGCCTTACTACTTGCTTGATATTTGCCTATTTCTTTAGGGCTTGTGATCTTGATGTATTCTGAACTCCTCCTTGGCAGATGGATATTGAGATGTCTCAGGATTTTTTAGAATGGATCATTGATCTGTGTGTATCCCCTACCTTCTTTAGTGTCTTGGGAATGGTTTCTGCATGTAGATTTGGAGACGAGTGTCTTTGAGGTTGACCGCACCACAGATGGTCGCTGGTACTCCTTTGTATGGGGGAGCCCAGGTAATTCCATCTCTTATGGATTGGTGTTTCTCTTTAAGAACTCAACCGTAGCTTAGATGGTCGCCGATTCTCCCATTTATGGGGAGGTCGGTAGTTCCATCCCTTTGGTCTGAAGCCGATGAAATGTGGTGGATTGAAGGATGATCACAGTACCATTGACAAGTTTTTGTGTTTTGGTAGGGGATGAGACCGAACCATAAATGGCTGCCTATGTACTCCTACTGAAGAGGAGATCAGGTCTGCGTAGTTCGAACCTGGTGTAAAAGGTTCAACGCTATATGTAGTAGGGTGCAAAAATATGTTTATTTTGGTGGTAAAGTGCGACCGAACCATAAAAATGGCTGTCTACGTACTCCCGTGTATTGGGGAGATCAGCTCGACGTAGTTCCCCCCATGTTCAGGAAGAATTGAAGATGAAAAGTTTGATCCCATGTACAGGACAAACTGCAGGGGAAAAAGTCTTATCCCTGGTGGGACAAAACTACAGGTGTGAAAAGTTTTCATCCATGGTGGGACAAAACTGCAGGTGTGAAAGGTTTAATCCTTGATGGAATAATCAGAAGATGTGAAGGGTTTTGAAATTAAAGTTGTGTGAAGGATCTGCTGATCCGAAACTAGGCTACTGGTTGGAAAGGTGTGTTTGTCCCTGATGGGGCAGATGGGTATGAAGAAAGTTGTATATAGAGAGGGTTAGAAAACCTGAGTTGACTGGGGATCTAGTGATGTAAAACCAGGATGTTTGCTTGATGGTAACTTCAGACATAGTAACGTTTCATGGTGTCTGAGTTGATGAGCTGTGGAAAATCATCGTCGTTCATTTCCTATAATCTGAGAGCACCTCCTGTTAATACCTCCTTGACAATAAACGGGCCTTCCCAGTTTGGGGCGTAAATAGATCTTGGTTGTCAATGATCTTCTTCAAAACCAAGTCATGTTGTATAAACTGCCGTAGCCAGACTTTTTTGTTGTAGGATATGGCGATCCTCTGTTGGGATAATTGACCATGAAAGATAGCATCAGTTCGCCTTTCGTCTATTAGAGACAATTGGTGATACCTATCTTGTAACCATTGGTCTTCTTCCAGCTGAGCGTCTATCAACACTCTGAGGGATTCCATTTCCACTTCTATGGGGAGCACTGCTTCCATCCCATAGGTTAAAGAGTATGGGGTTGCCCCAGTGGAAGTGTGCATTGATGTTCTGTAGGCTAATAGAGTCAGAGGCAACAAGTCAGGCCATCCTTTATGATTGGCGGACATCTTTTTCATGATCTTCTTGATGTTCTTATTAGCCGCTTCAAAAGCACCATTCATCTTTGGACGGTAGATGATGGAGTTAAGATGTTTAATGTGGAATTTGCTGCATAATTCCTCCATCATTTTATTATTGAGGTTCTTAGCGTTGTCTAACATAATCACCTCTGGTTGTGCATATTGATAAATGACATTGTTTATGATGAAACCAATGATAACTTCTTTGGTAACCCAGGGGAAGGAGTTTTCTTCTACCCACTTGGTGAAGTAGTCGATCGTGGTGAAGATAAACTGATGCCCATTACTGGATTTGGGCTTGATGGGCCCGATCATGTCCATTCCCCACATTGAGAAGGGCTAGGGTGAACTCATATTGTGGAGCTCCCTCGGAGGGGCGTGGATAGCATTCCCAAGAATTTGGCATTGGTAGCATCTCTTGACGTGATCATCACAGTCAGCCTTGAGAGAGAGCCAATAATGCCATCTTCTTAGGATCTTCTTAACAAGTATGGGGCCACTCATGTATGGGCCACATACTCCACTATGGATTTCATCCATGAGCCTCTAAGCTTGGTCTTTGTCTAAACATCTGAGGAGACCTAATCTTGCATCTCTCTTGTAGAGTGCATCTCTGCTCAGGTAGAATTTCATAGCCAATCGATAGATCCTTCTTCTTTCAGTCTGGCACGCCTCAGCGGGTGTAGATCCATCTCTCAAGTACTCCCTGATATGCTGATACTAAGGGTGTTGGACGAGAGGTATCTCATCTGATACTTATCTAATGTAGTTCCCATATGCTAGAGCCTTTTGCAGGGCAAGTGTGATGCTTAGCATGTTTTCCTTGTCAGGTATGTTGATCAAGGAGCCCAAAGTTGCTAGCACATCCGCAAAGTCATTCCTATTTCGAGGAATGTGGAGGAAAGAGATTTCTTTAAACTTCGAAGCTATATATAGGACTTGCCGATGGTAAGACATCAAATGTAGTTCTTTGGTGTGATAGATTCCAGTGGTTTATCTGATGACCAATTCAAAATCTCCAAAGATAGTTAACTGTCTGATACCTATTGATTGGGAAAGTTTTAGCCCCATGATACAGCCTTCATACTCAGTTATGTTTTTGGTGCTGAAAAACTGCAATTTGATGGCGATGGGTTGTTTCTCCCCCATAACAGATACTAGAACTGTTCTAGCCCTAGAACCTTCCATGTTTATAGCTCCATCAAAATACATCTTCCATGTTTGGCATGCATCGTACTGATGGTGTTGCTGCACTGTCATTACCCCTTCATCAGGGAAGTATGTTTCTAAAGGTTTGAAATCCCCTGAAGGAACGGCGACCAGTTGATCCGTAATTCCTTGACCGTTAATGGACTTTTACGTCACGTAGACGATGTCAAACTATTATAGGATCAACTGCCATCTGGACAGTCGACAATTCAACATGGGTTTACTGAACACGTACTTGAGAGGATCCATGCGGGATATGAGATGGGTTGTGTGACCATGGAGGTAATAATGTAACCTCATGGAAGCCCATGCTATAGCATAACAAGTCTTCTCAATCAGATTATACTTGTGTTCACTGCTGTTGAATCTTTTGCTGAGGCAATAGATAGCTCGCTCTTGGCCTCTATCGTCTTTTTATCTCATCAAGCAACTCATGGCATTGTCATTGATTGACAGGTACATGAATAGGGGAACACCATCCCTAGGAGATACCAAAATAGGAGCTTTAATTAATTGTTCTTTAATTATAAGGAAGGCTTTCTAACACTCATTGTTCCATTTCATGGAGAAGTTCTTCCTTAATAGCTTGAAGATAGGCTCACAGGTTGCTATGATTTGAGAGATGAATCTGCTGATGAAGTTGATCTTTCCAAAAAATCCCCGTATTTCCTTCTCTGTCTGAGGAATGGGCATTTCCGTGATGACCTGAATTTTGGTGGGATCCAGCTCAATCCCTTTATGGCTGACTAAGAACCCAGCAACTTGCTTAATTTAATGCCAAAGGCACACTTGGTTGGATTCAACTTCAAGTTGTACTTACGCAACCTGTTGAAGAGCTTTCTGAGATGGTCTATGTGGTCATCTTCCCTTTGGGACTTTACAATGATGTCATCCATGTAGATCTCTATCTCTTTGTGCATTAAGTCGTGGAAAAGAGCCATCATGGCTCGCTAATAGGTAGCTCCGGCATTGATGAAGCCGAAGGACAACCGTCTATAGCAAAAGGTTCCCCAAGGAGTGATGAGTATAATTTTCTCACCATCCTCTTCAGCAATCATGATTTGATGGTACCCTGCAAAATAATCAGCAAAGGATTACATGTCGTACTGAGATGTATTGTCAATGGGTATGTGGATAAATGGCACGGGAAAGCTATCTTTAAGGTAATCTTTATTCAAATCCTGGTAATCCACGAAAACTCGCACTTTTCCTCCCGGTTTAGGTACGGAGACTATGTTGGATATCCATTCAGGGTATGTTGACACCATGATGATGCCCGCTTGAATTCATTTTAAACTCCACTCAGGTTTTAATCACTGAGCTTCTGCTTGACTGGCTTAAATCCCTCTTTAATGGGAAGGCGATGGATAACAATGTCAGTAGATAAACTGACCATGTCTTCATGAGACCATGCAAACACATCCTGGAATTGGGTCAATAGAGTAACCATGTCATTCCTTTGGTTTGGAGTGAAGTCCGTACTAATCTGGATTAGTTTGGGGTTTTCTAAGGTTCCAAGGTTGAATGAGGTGGTTTGATCAAGATTTGGCTTGGGTTTGTCTTTGACCCATTCTTTGATCTCCTGAGGTATCTCATAGTCCTCTTGTATTTCCATCAAGTCTGAGTCCAACTTTTCATCAAAGTTACAGTCCTTGTGGAGAAAAGGCACCTCATCAGCAAGTATAGGCACATCTAACTTTAGAGTCCTGAAACAAAATATGCTTTCACTTAATATATGAAACTATTTAATCATACAAAGTGTTAGCACGTAATGATAAAACAACTGCTAATATTATACAGAAGAGTAAGCAATTATGGCTATCTATAGGGCAGAGGGAGTTTCTGCATTTTTTACCCTTGTCGATAGATGCAAGGAGTGCTACTCCAATTGTCAAGGGTGAAGTCCTGATGGATAGCAGTGATGAAGGGGTTATTATCGTCCCCCATCTCCCGAATGATGACCATGATGTCTGGACAATCATCGTCTGGGATGTCTCTATTCATACCTCAGTATGAACAACGATGCGTATGTTTGACAACCGCCTAACAATGTCTTGTTTAAGTCTTCATTCCTTTTCTTCCACTTCAGGACCTCTTTTCCTTTAACTGGTATCGGCTTAGGAAATAACATAGTCATCACATGAACAGGAACTTTTAATGTAGGTTGTGCAAGTTCAGCCTCTGCAGGTTTAGGTAATCGTCGTATGGCTGAAGATGAAGGAACTTGTTTGTGTTTGTGAGGATTCATATGACTGAAACTGGAAGAAAAGCCTAGTCCGGTTGTCCCTGTTTGACTGGGAATTTGAATTGGGTGCTTAATGCCCTGATGATCTTTACCCAACCGTTATCCAGGTTGATAACCCAATGATATAATTTCTTGAGTTGCCGACATGACCTCGGCAGAAATTCTGGGTGTGAGAGGTGGAGCCCCAATGGGATAGTAGTGAGTGTTTCTCACCTCCAAGGCCTGGAAACTGACCGGCTCAACTTCTGAATTGAAGCTGATGAGTGGTATATCACCTTGTTCAGGACATTCCAGCTCAGCATTGACAGTTATTAGGCTATTATTGATAATGTATTAGAGTTGTTAATGAAGTGTGGAAGGGACAGCTCCGGCCATGTGAATCCACGGTCTCCCTAAAAGAAAAGTGTATCCTGTAGCTATTTTGAGCACATGAAAGGATAAGCAGAATGTATGTGGACCAATCTCCACAGGAAGTTCAATCTCTCCGACAGCATTTCGTCGGGATCAATCAAAAGCTTTGATAACCGTATGGTTACTTCGGATCCGGTTGAGATTGATATTCATCTTCTCCAAGGTGGCATAAGGGCAGATATTTAAGGATGATCCTCCATCTATCAATACTCTTGCAACCACGTATCTGGAGGACATTACCGCTATGTGCAACGGCTTGCAATGACCATCCCTTCAGGAGGTATTTCATCGTCAGTGAAAGATATCACATTTTTGTTAAAAATATGATCAACCAGATGTTGGAATTTTCCAACATCCACTGATTTTGGTAAGTGGGCTTCTTCCAAAACCCTTAACAAGACCTTCTTGTGATCTTCGGAAGAGAAAACCAAGTCCAGTATGGAAATTTGTTGTGGAGCTTCTCTCAAGCTTAAAACCACCTGGGCTTCATTATGTCCCATAGTACGAATGAATTCTTCAATCTTCTCCATGGGAATTTTCCCCCTTTGATTTGATGGTAGGTTTCATCACCCGTTGGGGAAGATACATCGAATTCTCCTTCAACACTGCAGCAATTATGTGGGATGTGGGTCCTTCAGCCTCTCCATAATTCTATGGCACTTTTTGTAGGCTGACAACAGGATACTATGGTCTGTGTGGCAAGATGATTAGCTTTGGTGCAGCCACTTTCAAAGGATTATCAACACCTTTGAGTTGAATTGCTCATATTATGAGTGGTATGGCAGCTAGATCATCCGCAGCGGATATAACTGCTACGAATTCCTTCTACTTTGTAGGAGATGTGTTCCCACTCTCCAGTAGTACAGTGTCATCATCTGTTAGTTGCAGGACACCGCTGTCAATTAGGTTTTGAATGAGCTAGCGGAGTGCCTAGCATTCTTCTATGTTGTGACCGCGAGAGTAGGAGTGGTACTGGCACACTCCATTAGAATTGAACCGTCGTGAGTGCGGGTTGATTGGAGGTAGCAGAGCTGTGATTCTTCCTTCATTAATCAGAATCTAAAATATTTCCTCCATTGGTGGCAAAATCCCAGCAGGCTTGGGCATTTGCTCATTTTGTCCTCCAGCATTTCACATTTGGAAGTCAATGGTGGAATATTTGTGACAATAGGAAAGAGGCTAGCATGCTCCTAGCTAAATAATTGACATGTGACTTTGTGTTGATGAATCACCAGTTCTGCCAATTGGTCGACTTGCTTACAAAGAGTCTTCATTTTCCGTTCCATAGTAAACTGGAACTGTGCAAAATCCCATTTATCAGCATTTTCCTTGCTGGTTTGGGAAGATCCACCCACATAATTGGAACTCTGTCCAGTACTCCAATTAATCATATTAACCTCCTCTTCTTTGTGTTGGGGAAGAGGGTTGTCTTACACGTGGGGTTGGTCGGGTTTAGTTACCACGATCTCACCATTATCAATCAAATCCTGGATATTATGCTTTAAAGCCCAGCAATCCTAAGTATTATGACCTGGAGCTCCAGCATAATAAGTACATTTTTGATTAGCATTGAAACCCTTCCCATTCGGGTTGGCTAGTGGAAGAAGATGGGTAATTTTCTTCTGATTCGTCAGAAGATTAAGAATGTTCTCGAGTGAGTCCCCTAAGGGTGTGAACACTCGAGTACGTCTGACTTCTCCACTCTTTGGCAATGGAGGGTTTGAGGACCGTGCTTGAAAAGGGGAGTAGTTTCTCCTCTGAATAGGCATGTTTTGACTGCCTTTTTGTCCTTGTAGTATTAAGGAAACATCCCTCTTTTTCTTCTTATAGACCCTCCGGGGGTTGTTTCCATAACTTCCAGACTAGATGTGTTCAGCAACAGCTTTTAGAGCGGCAAGGTCTTGAATCTTTCCTGATTTCAATCCCATCACAGCCATTTCTCCTTGTTTGATCATTTCAGAAAATGGCTTGCCTATGCCAGCTAAAACATTCTCATAGAAATGAGATTCTTGTATGTCTATGAATGTCATCACCATTTCAGACTCAGTCATAGAAGGAATAACCTGAGCAGCAAGGCACCTCCGCCTTTGAGCATACTCTCGGAAAGACTCATTAGCTTGTTTCTTGACCTTGGTAATTTGGTACCGGTCTGGAGCCATTAAAGACTGGAAACTATACTGACTGAGGAAGGCATGGGCTAGCTCCTCCCAGCTATGAATCTTAGAGTTGTCTAATCTGGTATACCATGACCTGGCTTCTCCATATAGACTTTTCTGAAACAGCTGCATTCTGAGCTTCTCATCTTCCACATAAGATCCGAGTTCTCCAATAAATACCTTCAAGTGTGTGTAAGGATCTCCCAACCCATAATACTTTTTAAATTCAGGAGTTTTGAACTTTTCTGGATAATGAACCCCATAAAAGATACAAAGGTCTGCATATGAAACACTGATATGTGCTCTAATCCCTTTAATAGATCGAATGGTCTCTTCCATTTGTAGGACTTTCTTCCTGATATCATCGGTGTCTGGATCTTCTTTGAGATGGGTAATTTTAGGGGTTTTATTGGTTTTGTCCAACTAAGACTCAGGTACGGAAGCTTCTTTGTCCGGACCTTGGGTTCCTTAATGTGTAGAGGATTCTATATGTATGGGCATTCGTGGACCCTGAGTAGACTGATGTAGTTCTTTGAGTAGAATAGCCAACTCTATAATTTGATTTCTTAATCCTTCGAACTCCTCGCGAGAGACAAGAGTAGGATTAGACTGGCCAAATGAAGCCATGCTTGACTGTAGGCTTACTACCTTTTTAGACTTTAAACGGGTAATAAGACCAATTGTTTCCCTACAAAAGACTTACATAGTTTAGTCTTAGGGAATGTATAAATGTTACATGTGATGTAATGTATCTATTTTAGGAATATTATCCTTCACAACGGATGTTAGTTGTTTATAAAGCAAGCTAGCATTACACATTAATATGTATGTACACATTCATATTTTCCATTACATTGAGATTGACATGGAATGAAATTACAAGTAATTGAATTTACAAATAATTGAAATGGGAAAGTATGAAGAAACTTCCCTCCGCATTTCATTTATTAGAGGCTAACCTATCTTAGGTTACTCTCGCGGCTTTTTTCCATTAAGGTTCCCAGATCATCGCAATTTACTTGACGAGAATTTAATCCGGTCTTTCAATTGAAGCGAATCTGGGTGGTCTCTTTCCTGAGCCTCATTGAAATTAGTCTCCCTACGAGTCCAATAATCAAACACCGACAGGATAGCCTCTTGATGGAGGGACCACACAACATACATTCACATTCAACGTGTCTCACCGTATGGAAATAATGCCATATGCGAAGCACTAATATAGTGTAAAGCATTAAGTGCAGTAAGTAAATGCATTTTTACACATTCATTCAAATGTAAATGCAACATCCACACACAAGGATATAATAGTTTTGAAAAGTTTGTAATAGCGGCTTAAGCCCTCTTACTGGTTATCCCCAGCAGAGTCGCCACCTGTCGACGTCGGGATTTTTATTTATCCCTTTTCTATTCTTGTCTCTTGTTGTTCTCATGTTAGGTGAGATTTGTTTAAAAAAATAAGTTGTGAAAAGGTCCGACATGTATATGTCGATGATTGGAGTAAGAGTCGCCAATTGGTATTTTTATATGGTTGCACCAACTTAACCAAGAAAAGGTTTGCACATTGACCATGTGATGTGACACTACTAAACTAGTCTGTCAAACCGAGATTCGTTAGGGTCTAGGGGCTTAATTATGCGGAGGGAAGGTGTTAGGCACCCCCCCCAACATCCATGTTACCACGGTGACTGCCATTTTTCAATTAAACAATTATATGAATGTATGTGTGTGTGTGGTTCAATGTTCAATTATTTGGAAGTAGTGTTATGCCTCGTTCGCACCTCTATACAAAGGGTTTGAATTTTTTATAAAAGTTTCGTTTTAACAAGATATAGCAATGATGTTTTTGAAAAGTGGTTTTTCAAACCCTTATGCTCAATAGTAATTGAGGCCTTTGATACTTCCATTTTATTATGTATTCGGCTTGATTGCATTTATTTTTGAGATGCGAAGCATCGTCGAGAAAATAATGTACAAAGCAGTGCCGAACTCCTTGTGGGCATGAGAGCCATCTAAGGAAATTCAAACACCGTGAATAATTTACAAGCTGGTTACAGATAAAAAATGTCCATCACGGGAACCGAATCTAGATTTAGAAGACTGAATATGTAATCACATGATTCCTAAGCTCAAATGATGCCGCAGTTTATATGAAAACTGTAAGCAGTTATATATATAAAAGCTATAAATATATATATATATATATATATATATATATGTGTGTGTGTGTGTGTGTGTGTGTGTGTGTGTGTGTGACGCCCCCAAAATAGGTATACATCACCCATCTAGAGTCGCCAGAAAATACACTACTGATAACTTCATTTATACAACTGTCGTGCAAAATACGACGACATATATACTGTGAGTTTCAATACATATATATATATATACCAACTCTAACTCATGTCACAATTTCACCTTACATAAAGGTACAGTCAATAACTATTTTAGAAATTAAAATCTTTGGGAAGTGCTCAAGGAAACCTTCGTACATTGGAGGCCATGCGTCTAGGTTATGATAGATATCATATGTCCATAGAATTATCCTTGGTTGACCCAATAGACCGCAAAGAAAAATTAAAAGATTACTATCATGTTCCTTCCAATGGTGAGTCTTCTATTGATATATAACTATCTCCACTGTCTCCAAGTGAAAATTATATTTCAAACAAACTCCAAGATCATATAGGTAGTGCCCGTAGATATACTCAGCAAGTGGATGTGCACAACGCTGTCTTATGATAACACGAGGTTGTATGTCATTAGACATCTTGTATGATAGTGGCAAAACACCCTTCCAAAGTTGGGTTCACCTCACCCTATTCGGTTCACCAAAATTAAATATCAAATGACGTATACAATACGACACACTTATCTAAAGTTCTCAATAAATTTATTTCCATACTATTTAGGGAGAACATCAACAACTATAGACCACCGTTCTATTCCCCTGTTATCCCCGCTCGACCCAGCTACACTCTTATTACCTGAAATAAATTGTGAAGCAAAAAGGGTGAACACAACTAGCCCAGTAAAGAATATCATGACTAAAGATAATTTACATCATCAATAGCCTTCATCAGAAATAAATCAGAGATTTAGAAATATGGTAGATGATAAAACTTTTCAACCATAGTTGCAGCGGAACGAACAATCCATTAGAAGAGTCAAATAGACAATCAGATCTATTATCTTCTCTATGTTAAAAGTCAACCGATAATGTTTTATCCCTGTAACATCAATCAACAATTCATGTCCACAATCATATGAATAACTCATAATCATAATTGTGATTCTAAATTCCTCTTCGCACCCAAGACGAAGATAATTTTCATCACCTATCTTCACCTGAAACATCAAAAATCATGGTTATACCAAATCACAATTCATGCTCATAATCATACTAATAAATTCATCTTTGCACTACGGCCAAAGATATTCATTAACAATTCATCTTTGCACTACAGTGCCAAAGACATACAACCAGATTTTAGAAGAGTCAAGTGGAGCATGATATCTACTATCTTTTACGAATTAAAAGTGTATAATCAATATTTTATCGCTGAGACTCAGCTTAATAAATAATCCACATCATAGAATCACTCATGCACTACGGTCAAGGATATTCATTAATATCACATCCATGAATTAGTATTTCATTGCTGAGACTCAGCTCAGTAATTACTCCACATCATCGAATCATCTCTGCACTACAAGCCAAGGATATTCGTTTATATCATGACCACTAATTATCTATGCACTATGGGCCAAAGATAATCGTGTTTTCATCAACGGTCCTGATCATGCCATAAAACAATTCATCTTTGTACCATTGGACGAAGAGAATCCATAGCCATAATCATACCAAAAAGCTCGTCCCATCAATGCACTACTACGCTAATGAGGACTTTTACCACATCATTTGTAACATTACGGTCATGATTATACCGAATAATCTCAGGTCATAATCATACAAAGTCCATTTATGCACTACAGGCCACAGATGACTTTCATCATAATATAAGCATGAGAATAATGACAATGATATAAAGAATCAATCAAATGAGATAAATGATAAATATTAAACATTTATAATACAATTTATCCAATGTTCAATAATAACCAAATGTTATTAATCACTTAATAATCTCATAATCTAATATCATTAATATTATAACAATATTATAATCATTTCTTAAACTTATAAATAATTTATTTCAATTGTTTAGGCTTTATCAAATAATGCATTTAATCATTCAAAAATGCCATACTCATAAGATTTCATCATCAATGATCAAATCCCTTATCAAAAATCTGCATATACCCTATATAGGATTCTCAAGCCATAAAATCCTATTTTCCAATTTTATTACTTCACATAACATATTTAATTCATTTACTCATATCTAGTTTATTTTCATGAAAAATACCAAATCATTCCCAAAAATATTTTTTTTCTAGGATTTAGCAGAATATAATCCCATATTGAACATATATTTTTCTCAGAATTTTTAAAATTCATTTACTATTTTTCATATGGCTAAAACTGCCGAATATTTAGACATTTATCATAAATTGTACTTTTGTCCAAAAATTTCGAAATTTACAGGATATACTCATGTCATATATATGTACTCCCAATAAAAATTTCACCAATTTTGGAGTTAACCACAAGGAGTTATAAGGGTTTACTTTTAAAATAGTATTTTCCTATAAAATTCATAACTCCTAATCTATACATCCAAAAATCTCCATTTTTAGACACAACCTAGAAAACTCATCAAATTATCATTTCAAATTTTTTCAGAGTTTTTGAGGGTTAGAAAAATTACTGAAACAATTTCTCCCAAAACCCTTTTTGAATGAAAATACTATTCATATGAATACGAAGAATCATTCACCATGCATGCAGGTAATCCACATAGACGAAGTTATTCCAACGAATAATAATAAAGAATGGAATAACAACGAAATTCACCATTCATGCGATAGACCGCATGCATACGAGTTATTCCAATGAGAATAATAAAGAATGGAACCAGTCAATGCGTAAATGCACGAATGGGATATTACGGACAGAATAATAAAGAATGGAACCCGAGTCATGCGTAACGCATACGATGTGATATTCCGGCAGTAATAATAAAGAATCGAATAACAGAAGAATTTCACCATGTATACAGTAGTCCGTGTATACAGGTTATTCCAACATAATAATAGATAATGAAATAACAGAAGCTCTCTTCATGAATACGAAAGAGATAATATCCCTTACGAGTACAACAAATAATATCCCTTACCTTAGAAAGAAGAGTATTCCGACTGGTAGGGCAAGGATATTCTTGAAGAAAACTTGCACTATTTTCTAGGCTCAAAGCTTTCTTAAACTCTAGAGAAATATGCTCAAGATTATAGAAGAAGAATTCTCTAAACTTATGGTGTGGTTTTCAATTCTAACTAAACATCCTATTTATAGGAGAATGGAAAGGATACTATGCAATAAAATATAATATATTCTATTTATAAATATATATATATATATATATAAAGTATGCAAGCACTAACATGAATAACTTTATAAAAGTATTTTGTTTTATATAAAAAGTTTTCTGTTTTATTACATTTATAATAATAATAAAACAAAACTTATCACCTTTATTATAATTCACAATATTAATCGACCAGGTCGTTCGCAGGAAAGAGGGGGCTTTTCAATAAGGATTTATCCCTATTGGCGCGCAATTAGGTGACCAAACCTCTCCTTAGCAGAACTTCTAGACATCGTTAATATTGCAAATAATAATATTAATAACTTTGTTATCTCAATTATTGATTTAATAATATATAAAATATCGACAATAATTGAATCAAATAATGTGAGATACTATGCAACCATTACTATAGCAATAATTGAACAAAACTTAGTGACTTCTCACGTAAGTATCAATAATCAAAACTGTGTGCTACTATGCAACCACGCGTATTACAGTAATTTTAACACCGGGTGTTTCAACAATTTTAACGGTAAAACTTCCGCCGTTATTTTCATAAAAATATTTTTGTCGTTTTCTCAATCCGACAATAATTTTGTTGTGGGGTCCACTAATGATTGTGTCATCGTACGAAAATTTCCTGACAAAAAGAATATTCCCCGACCAATCGAATATTATATAACAACTTGCATACTTTACAAAATTTATATATACTACCCATAACTATAACATTATCTCAAATCTATACCATAATATTAAAAAAAATATTTCAAAAAAATTAAATCTTTATTCGTAAAATTTGGGGATTTACAATCTCTCCTCCTTATGAAATTTTGCCCTCGAAGAAATTTACGTACGTACCTGATATTCGAAGAGATGAGAAGACCTTGCTTTCTTTTCGGATTGTACCTTCCCGGTTATTTCCTCTGTATCATAATTTTCCTATTGCTCATCTCATATATTTCAGATATCATTCTAAAATATACCTTCAAAACAAAGGTTAATTGACATATCACATTTTGTCAACTTATCAAGTAAACAATTTCATCTTAGGTAAGTCACACACTAGCGAAGTATATTACTCGTCTCTCCCCTCCTAATTCTAGACTCATATCTCCGCCAGCGACAATATCCCTAAGCTCTGATACCAAATGTGACGCCCCCAAAATAGGTATACATCACCCATCTTGAGTCGCCAGAAAATACACTACTGACAACTTCATTTATACAACTGTCGTGCAAAATACGACGACATATATACTGTGAGTTTCAATACAAATATATATACCAACTCTGACTCATGTCACAATTGCACCTTACATAAAGGTACAGTCAATAACTATTTTAGAAATCAAAATCTTTGGGAAGTGCTCAAGGAAACCTTCGTACATGGGAGGCCATACGTCTAGGTTATGATAGATATCATATGTCCACAGAGTTATCCTTGGTTGACCCAATAGACCCCAAAGAAAAACGAGAAGATTACTATCATGTTCTTTCCAATTTTGAGTCTTCTTTTGACATATAACTATCTCCACTGTCTCCAAGTGAAAATTATATTTCAAATAAACTCCAAGATCATATAGGTAGTGCCCGTATATATACTCAGCAAGTGGATGTGCACAACCCTATCTTATAATAACACGAGGTTGTATGTCATTAGACATATTGTATGATAGTGGCAAAACCCCCTTCCAAAGTTGGGTTCACCTCACCTTATTCGGTTCACCAAAATTAAATATCAAATGACGTATACAATACGACACACTTATCTAAAGTTCTCAATAAATTTATTTCCATACTATTTAGGGAGAACCTCAACAGCTATAGATCACTGTTCTATTCCCCTGTTATCCCCGCTCGACCTAGCTACACTCTTATTACCTAAAAGAAATTGTGAAGCAAAAAGGATGAGCATAACTAGCCCAGTAAAGAATATCATGACTAAAGATAATTTACATCATCAATAGCCTTCATTAGAAATAAATCAGAGATTTAGAACATATGGTAGATGATAAAACTTTTTAACCATAGTTGCAACAGAACAGGCAATCCATTAGAAGAGTCAAATAGACCATCAGATCTATTATCTTCTCTATGTTAAAAGTCCACCGATAATATTTTATCCCTGTAACATCAATCAACAATTCATGTCCACAATCATATGAATAACTCATAATCATAATTGTGATTCTAAATTTCTCTTCGCACCCAGGACGAAGATAATTTTCATCACCTATCTTCACCTAAAACATCAAAAATCATTGTTATACCAAATCACAATTTCTACTCATAATCATACTAATAAATTCATCTTTGCACTACGGACAAAGATATTCATTAACAATTCATCTTTGCACTACAGGCCAAAGACATACAACTGTATTTTAAAAGAGTCAAGTAGAGCATGATATCTACTATCTTTTACGAATTAAAAGTTTATTATCAATATTTTATCGTTGAGACTAAGCTTAATAAATAATCCACATCATCGAATCACCCCTGCACTACGGTCAAGGATATTCGTTAATATCACATCCATGAATTAATATTTCATTGCTGAGACTCAGCTCAATAATTAATTCACATCATCGAATCATCCCTAAACTACAGGCCAATGATATACGTTAATATCACGACCACGAATTATCTATACACTACAGGCCAAAGATAATCGTGTTTTCATCAATGGTCCTGATCATGCCATAAAACAATTCATCTTTGCACCCTTGGACGAAGAGAAACCATAGCCATAATTATACCAAAAACTGTCCATCAATGCACTACGGGCCAATGAGGACTTTTACCACATCATTTGTAACATTACGGTCATGATTATGCCGAATAATCCCTGGTCATAATCATACCAAGTCCATTTATGCACTACAGGCCCCAGCTGACTTTCATCATAATATAAGCATGAGAATAATGACAATGATATAAAGAATCAATCAAATGAGATAAATGATAAATATTAAACATTTATAATACAATTTATTTAGCGTTCAATAATAACCAAATATTATTAATCACTTAATAATCTCATAATCTAATATCATTAATATTATAACAATATTTTAATCCTTTCTTAAACTTATAAATAATTTATTTTAATTGTTTACACTTTATCAAATAATGCATTTAATCATTCAAAAATGTTATACTTATAAGATTTCATAATCAATGATCAAATCCCTCATCAAAAATTTGCATATACCCTATATAGGATTCTCAAGCCATAAAATCCTATTTTTCAATTTTATTACTTCACATAACATATTTAATTCATTTACTCATATCTAGTTCATTTTCATGAAAAATACCAAATCATTCCCAAAAATATTTTTTTTCTGGGATTTAGCAGAATATAGTCCCATATTGAACAAATTTTTTTCTCAGAATTTTTAAAATTCATTAACTATTTTTCATATGGATAAAATTGCCGAATATTTAGACATTTATCATAAATTGTACTTTTGTCCAAAAATTTCAAAATTTACAGAATATACTCCTATTATATACATGTACTCCCAATAAAAATTTCACCAATTTTGGAGTTAACCGCAAGGAGTTATAAGGGTTTACTTTTAAAATATTCTTTTCCTATAAAATTCATAACTCCTAATCTATACATCCAAAAATCGCCATTTTTGGACACAATCTAGAAAACTCATCAAATTATCATTTCAAATTTTTCCAGAATTTTTGAGGGTCAGAAAAATTATGAAACTACCCCTGTTAGAAACCCCTTTTTGAATGAAAATATTATTCATATGAATACGAAGAATCATTCACCATGCATGCGGTAATCCATATAGACAGGTTATTTCAACAGAATAATAAAGAATGTAATAACAGAAGAATTCACCATGCATGCGATAGACCGCACAGATAGGTTATTCCCAACAGAATAATAAAGAATGGAATAACAACAAAATTCACCATGCATGCGATAGACCGCACATACAGGTTATTCCAACAGAATAATAAAGAATGGAACCAGGTCATGCGTAAATGCACAGACAGGATATTCTGATAGAATAATAAAGATTGGAACCAGGTCATGCGTAAATGCACAGACAAGATATTCCGATAGAATAATAAAGAATGGAACCAGGTCATGCGTAAACGCACAGACAGGATATTCCAACAGAATAATAAAGAATGGAATAATAGAAGAATTTCACCATGTATACGGTAGTCCGCATATACAGGTTATTCCAACAGAATAATAGATAATGGAATAACAAAAGCTCTCTTCATGAATACGAAAGAGATAATACCACTTACAAGTACAACAAATAATATCTCTTACCTTAGAAAGAAGAGTATTCTGACTAGTAGGGCGAGGATATTCTTGAAGAAAACTTGCACTATTTTTTTCGCTCAAAGCTTTCTTAAAACTCTAGAGAAATACGCTCAAGATTATAGAAGAAGAATTCTCTGAACTTCTGGTGAGGTTTTCAATTCTAACTAAACATCCTATTTATATGAGAATGGAAATGATACTATGAAATAAAATATAATATATTCTATTTATAAATATATATATATATATATATATATATATATATTATTTAAAATCTAATAAAATAAATAATTTTATAAAAGTATTACATTTTATATAAAAAAGATTTACTATGCAAATACTATGCAAAGACTATGCAAATACTATGCATAATAGAATATAATATATTCTATTTATAGTCTAATAAAATAAATAATTTTATAAAAGTATTACATTTTATATAAAAGATTTTACTATATAAACACTATGAAGGCACTATGCAAACACTTATGCATAATAGAATATAATATATTCTATTTACGATTCTAATAAAACAAATAACTTTATAAAAGAATTACATTTTTTATATAAAAAGATTTTACTATGCAAATACTATGCAGTACTTATGCAAACACTATGCATAATAGAATATTATATATTCTATTTATAGTCTAATAAAACAAATAACTTTATAAAAGTATTACATTTTATATAAAAAGATTTTACTATACAAATACTATGCAGTACTATGCAAACACACCATGCATAATAGAATATTATATATTCTATTTATAGTATAATAAAATGAATAACTTTATAAAAATATTACATTTTTATATAAAAGTTTTCATTTTATTACATTTATAGTAATAATAAAACAAAACTTATCACCTTTATTATAATTCACAATATTAATCGACGACCAAAGTCGCTTCCCGGAAAGAGGGGCTTTTCAATAAGGATTTCTCCATATTGGCGCGTTGATTAGGTAACCAAACCTCTCCTTGGCAGAACTTCTAAACATCGTTAATATTGCAAATAATAATATTAATAACTTTGTTATCTCAATTATTAATTTAATAATATATAAAATATCGACAATAATTGAATCAAATAACGTGAGATACTATGAAACCATTACTATAGCAATAATTGAACAAAACTGGGTGACTTCTCATGTAAGCATCAATAATCAAAATTGTGAGCTACTATGCAACCACGCGTATTACTGTACTTTTAACACTGGGTGTTTCAACAGTTTTAAAGGTAAAACTTCTACCGTTATTTTCATAAAAAAAATTTTGTCATTTTCTCAATCCGATAATAATTCCGTTGTGGGGTCCACCAATGATTGTGTCGTCGTACGAATATTCCTTGACAAAAGGAATATTCTCCGACCAATCGAATGTTATACAACAACTTGCATACTTTGCAAAATTTATAAATACTACCCACAACTATAACATTATCTCAAATCTACACCATAATATTAAAAAAATATTTCGAAAAAATTAAATCTTTATTCGTAAAATTTGGGATTTCACAATATATATATATATATATATATATATATATATATATATATATATATATCGATCGACCACCACGAAGTAAACTTCATGGGGATTGGAAATGTAAATAAAGCGAAGAAGATGATCAACCGCCACGAAAGTAAACTCGAGACGGACGAAATGTAAATGAAACGAAGAAAAGGCCACGAAGTAAACTCCGAGCCCGACAAAAATGTGTGTGTGTGTGTGTATATATATATATATATATATATATATATATATATATATATATATATATATATATGTAAGGGTAAACGCACTTATATATATATCGATCCAGCTCGGTTTATCATTTCAAATATATATATATATATATATATATATATATATATATATATATATATATATATATATATACAGGATCTAGTCCGGAGTCCAGACTGGATCAAAATATGGACCAATTTTTTTTTTGCTTTTTTACTTTTTTTTTAAACAACTAAAAAAAAATTTATGGAACTAAATTTTTTTTCATAATACAATGTTTTAATCTATGGTTCTTGTAGGACACTTCTATATAGGATGTATGTTGAAATATTGTTGAGACGGCGTGGATGTATGATCGAGGTGGCAAAATAACAATTTTGCCCCTCACCTGGGTTATCTCCGAATTGTACTGATTTAGCAGTCATTGCTCTGGGTTATCTCTAAGATTGGGCTGCTATAAGTGTTGAATGTCCTCAGGGTTGTCTCTGAGGTGCGCCTAACCTCCCGGGGTTATTTCTGGGTTTGGAACTGAGTGACTCGGGGTTATCTCTGAGGTTGAAGTTGATTGCTGGGTAGAAATAAGCATTTTCGGGGTTATCTCCGAAACTGCAACTGCATTCCTCGGGGTTGTCTCCGAGGTTGAAACTGAAACTCTCGGGGTTGTCTCCGGGACTAGAGCTGTGACGCCCCCAAAATAGGTATACATAACCTATCTTGGGTCGCCAAATACATGATACAAAATTCAAATACAACTTAATTATACAACTGTCGTGTAATATACGACAAAACATAAGCTGAGAGTTTTAAAACGAATATTGTCTTCTAGACAATATCCACACTCAATGTAGTCCTCATTACAATTATTATCACACTTTCACAGAATAGTGAGGACTACTAATGCACCATCTCGGACCATCACGTCGTTCCCCGACTACTCCTGGTTATGTTCTCATTTCCTGAAGAGAACAATGAAAGCAAAAGGGTGAGCTCAACTAGTCCAGTAAGAAATATTATGACTAAGATAATGCAGAATAAGTTATCGTTAGCCTTCAACAATGTTAAACTAATAGAATATAATATACAACAAGTTTAACTGCAGCGGAACAAGCAATCCATTAGAAGAGTCAAGTAGAGAAAGATATCTACTATCTTCTATGATTTAAAAAGTTTTTTATCAACTTTATTGCTGAGACTCAGCTTAATAAATAAATCACATCATCGAATCATCCCTACACTACGGGCCAAGGATATTCATGTAATCATCAATGGTCATGATTGTACCGAATAATCCCTGGTCATAATCATACCAACAACTATCAATCAATGCACTACAGGCTAATGAGCATTTTTACAAACATCATTTGTAATATTATGGGTCATGATTATACCGAATGATACCTAGTTATAATCATACCAATCAACAGTCCATCTATGCACGTAAGCCAAAGATGACTTTCATCACAATATAAGCATGAGTATGATGACAATGATATAAGCATTAATCAAACGAAATCAAGGATAATTATTAAATACTTTAAATTTCTACAGAGTTTAAAAATATCCAAATTGTCAACACGATATGTTTTATGGAGTAAAATTCAAGAATAATATCCATGTATCAAAAATAATTTGGACAGAAAATAAATAAATTTTTTTCGGTGAAGAGCACCTCGTGAATAGTACCCTATGAATAGTACTTTGGGAATAGTACCCCGTGAATAGTATCCCGGCATGAAAAGTGTGACAACCCGAGAATTTAGACAATTTATTAAAATCTTAAATGATTGATTTAAGGTCAAATATTAGACCTAGACAGAAAATAAGTGTATGCGTTTGATGTTATTAGGATTGAATTTTGAGGATTTCAAAATTCTATGAAGGATTTAGGTGAATTATTCAGGATTAAGGATTTATGTGATTAAGTTCTGTGAAATTTGTTATGTATGTGTACAGAATGTGGTTAAGAGTCAAGGGTTGATCAGATAAATTATATCTGTGTCAAACCCTAATATTATTTAGAACGTCAACGTTCAGATAGAAAATTATAACGATTTATAAGAAACCCTAGAAATCGGTTCTGGAAACCCTAGTTTCAGTTCCGAGAATCCGAAACCGTAATTCGGATATTAAAAACCCTAGATTGGGAACGCAATGGTATGTATAAGGTTTAACCTTATTAATTATAACTTAATTAGGGAAAACCCTAATGAGTTACTGGAAACCATATATGAGTATTAGAAAACCCTAATATCATATCTGAAAGTCTTAATTTCAGATTTCTAATATTTGAAACCCTAATCTGGGAATATAACGGAGAATTATAATGCTCAAGTGATTTAGATTATAAGCTTAAAAGGGTAAAGCTTAATTATTTAGCAAACCCTAATTTCAAAAAGATTAAACCCTAATTATTCTGTCTGAAACCCTAAATCGGGATATTAGAACCCTAAGTGGAAAGCTTGAAGTTAAGTATAGAGTTCTGTGTATTTTAATTGTAAGTGTAATTAGGGATAACCCTAAGTGATTAATTGGAAAGCCCTAAATTCTAAATTGAAAGATTATTTTCTATGTAAAATCCTAATTAATGGGTTATAAACTCTAGTGACCAATTATGATCCAAATTGCTAAATTAGCAAATTTAATTAGGAAATAATAATCCTAATTGGCAAGCTTGATTTATGATTAGGAAATTATAATATAATTATCAAATCCTAATTATAATTTAGAAATATCAAATTTTTATTTTTGAAACCTAATGATTATGGGAAATTACCAAGTTACCATGCACTTTATGAGCCAAATGACCAAAATGCCCTTTTAGCATTATTTTATAAGATGACTTGTGTAGGTTTCCATAACTTTAGTTGGTGACCAACCTTTGCTAGGCATGTGGTCTATGGGCTAGCCTTTAATCAACCAACATGATCAGCCATTCATTGTATCATATATTATATATAGATTGAGAGAGATAAAATGCTCACTTTAATTTTCAACCTATCCAAGTCTTCTCTCTCTCTCCTATCCGAAATTTTAGAGTGATAGTGAGTGATAAGTTAAGCTAAGATCAGGTGTTAGCTTGCCAAGAACAAACATCAAAGGTCAGAAATCAAAATCAAAGTTCAAAAGGTATAAAAACCCTAATTTTAGAAATCATTTGATTTTATGTTATTTGTTGCAATTGATTGTTCAAAGTTGTGTAATAGGGTGTCAATTGATAATCTGGGTTGTTACATATTGGATCTATAACATCTAGATGCATCAATTTAAAGATTTCTCAAATCTGAAATCGGAAAAATGTTGATCGACAAGCAAATGTCAGGTCTCCTAGATCTGTCTATGTTAATATTTTTTGGTGTTTTATGTTATACATCTATAGTATGCCATGTGGTCTTTGATCTCCAACTTGAATCAAGTCCAGATCTTGTCTAGATCAAAATGATTTCTGGGCAGCCCAGAAATTTCTATGTTGTCTGACAAGTTTTTCAAGGCCATGAATCTTGCTTTCGTTTGTTTTTTTTGGCCATGTTATTGATTTATCATTGTAGGCTGACATGTTGTGTACATACTAAAACCTTTACATCACCTATATCCATAATGAGGATAGTAGAAAATTTAGGTCAAACATGCGTTGATGAAATGTTTTGACAAATTCGAAATTTCAGATTTCGTGAAAAACGATGTCTCGACAAACATGTTTGACCCAGGCGAGATCTTGTTCATGTTATGTTGTTAGGTGGATCTAGTGATAAGATATTGGACCTGTCATGTGTACTACATGTTGGAGCATTTAGATCACAGAAACAACACACGTAACGCACACTGTAAGAAACTGACAAAGTAGGGACCCGTCTTTGTTTAACCCGGAAAAATGAAGAAACGAGGCCTGACAAGGAGTTCAATAGCTTATAACTTTCTGTTGTGTGATAGGATTGCTAGAGCACAAGTTGGTTGTTGTAGTATTACATTAATATTACAGATCTAACCATGGTACAAACCCAGAAGCGTAATAATCAAGAAACTAGGACCGGTCAAACCTTGCCTCTCGAAGTCTAACATGATGTTCTGGGTATGTTGAAGAACAACCCAAGAACACCATTAGCGACGGATTTGTCGCCTAATGTCCCTATAGCGACAGTTTATTTTGAAAATTAATTATTTTAATTAATAATTAGATAAAAATGGTTTTTAATTATTAAAAATTCATATTAAATTCTGAAAAATTATTTTAAAGTCTAAAAAATAGTTTTTAACTATTTTGGGTATATTTCAAAAATATTTAATATTTTTGGAGTATAAATGGTATTTATTTATTTAATTTCAATATTAGATAAATTATGGAAAAATAGTTTTAATTCAAGAAAATCATGAAAAATTATGTTATGGTGTTTAAAAATATTTAAAGTTATTTATGATGACTTTTGATATTTTGTGATGAATTTCATTAATATTTATTATTAATGATAATTAGTTTATTTAATGAATACATTAAATAAATTGTGGAAAAATAGATTTAATGCTTTAAAAATCATATAAAAATGATTTAAGTGTTATAAAAATATTTTAAGTTGTAAAATATAACTTTTGATATTTTGGCATGGAAATATTAATATTTTTAATATTTTTAGCAATTATCGGATAATGGTTTTGATTAATTAAAAATCATAGAAATATGATTTTAGGGTATTAAAATACTTTGATATATTATAATTATATTATAATATTATGTTATGATTTTCATTAATATTTGATATTAAATAGATATTAATGATCAAGGAATAATGTGGTATTTATATTAATATCGATTATTGATTTATGTTTTTAATTACTTTAAAAACATTTAAAGGAAATAATAAAGTATTGAAAATACTTTGAGATATTATAAATATGATACAATATTATGGCATGTAATTCATTAATGTTAGCAATAAATAAATATTAATGATATTAGAATATGTGGTATTTAATTCATTTAAATACGTGAATGATTGAAAATGTTGTTAAATGATATTAATTATCTGAAAATTTTTGCAAGTTTATGAAAAATATTTTGACTGATAATATAATTATCTAAGGTTATTGTTAATTGTTTAGGCAGAGTTTAATTGAACTTAAACTCGATATTTGTCCGATTAGACCGTCAGGATGATAGAATTGTGTCGGTTTCAATTTAGACTTAAATAGTCTAGTTTGATGCTAAGTCTATGTGTTGTGTAGACTGATAGGATTATGTGGTAATGTGTTTAGGTTATTTTATACTGTGATGATATTATTCTAATAATTGGAGATCGATATTATCTATATTAGGTCTTCGGATAAAGCTAAGTTATTTTTCGTATCGGTAATCAACGGAACAGGCAAGTTTGTTTTCTTAACTCTACTAAGAGTGTTTCATTCAGATATGCTTATGGTTAATCGTTACTGATTACCATGTAGAATTGTACTATGTACATCTTGTATGTATAAGTCAGGTATGAAAGGCTGATCACCTTCATTACCAGTTGGTCCAGATATATATTGTTCATGTAATACTTGTTCAGTCAAAACTTTGTTCATGCTAATTCACAACTACATTGTGAATTATAGCCAGCTTATTATTCAGACTCTTTCAACCATGATATATCCTTAAATTGCATTTAAACTTGCTGGGAAACTTTCATGCTCACCCTTGCTATATCATGATAAAACATTGCAGATTAAGGTGAATGCGTTGGATACAAGGGAATTTAAAGACGATTCGACTTAAAGTTAATGTGCTGCGATTAGTTTTGTAATAGTCTTGTATGATAATGATGTCATATGTTAGATAAGTTATGAATTGTGTATAAGTTATGGTTACTCGACCTTGGGATAGTGTTTAATGTTTAATGTATAAACAATTTATGTTTATATCTTCCGCAATAGTAGTAGAATGAGTGAACCGGATCCGCGGTGATTTGGGGCCCGGATTCGGGGCTCTCACAAAAAGTGCCCCGAAAACCCGAGTGAATAATATTTAAGTGAATAGTAACCGGGTGAATAGTAACCTATAAATAGTAACTTGTGAATAGTACCCCGGTATGAAAAGTGCTCTGAATACCCGAGTGAATAATATTTTAGTAAATAGTAACTGGGTGAATAGTAACTCATGAATAGTACCTCAGCATAAAAAGTGCCCCGAATACCCGACTGAATAATATTTTAGTGAATAGTAATCGGGTGAATAGTAATCCATGAATAGTAACTCGTGAATAGTACCCCGGCATGAAAAGTGCCCCGAATACCCGAGTGAATAATATTCTAGTGAATAGTAATTGGGTGAATAGTAACCCGTAAATAGTATCCCGGGTGAAAATATTAATATTTAATAAGAAAGTTCAGATCAATATTCTAATGAAATGATACTGGATGAAGCGCAAAACTCAAGAATATTCCACTAATTTCAAGGATTATAGAAGCAATACTTACCATAGTAAGTTTAGATTTAAGAATATGAAAAGAAATAACATACGAAACTGCAAATGGATTTTCACCTGTCATACGGTACGTAATCCGAGTCGACAGGTTATTCCGACATATTAATGGATGAATACAAAAAATAGTATTCCTTATAAATATGAAAGAAATAATACCCCTTACGAACAAAACAAATAATATCCCTTACCAAACAAAAATAACATCCCTTACGAATACAAAAGAAATAACACCCCTTACCTTAGTAGAAGGTTGGATACTGCAATAGTGAAGTAGCAGAATACTCTTCTTCTTGCTCTCTATAGTTTCTCTCTCTATAGTTTCTCTTGTGAGTCTCAGTGAATTGGTGAGAATGAAAGAAGAATTAAGCTTCTATTTATAGGAGAATGGACTAAATAGTAACTAATTCATGAATGGTCCAGATTGATTTACTATTAGAATGGACGGTCCATATTGATTACTATTAAAACCACAACCGACGGTCCAGTTTGATTTACTTTTAAAACCAACACCGACGGTCCAGATTGATTTACTATTAAAACCACCACCGACGATCCAGATTGATTTACTATTAAAACCACCACCGACGGTCCAGATTAATTTACTATTAAAACCACAATCAATGGTCCAGATTGATTTACTATTAAAACCACCACTAATGGTCCAGATTAATTTAACTTATTACACTTTGGTACCCATAAAGTTTTTGAGTTTGCATTATTCCCCTCTAACTTTTGAAAATCACTTATTTTCAATAAACACATTCTTAATACTTCAAAAATTATTCATCATTCATATTATAACTCACAATATTTAACAACTAGATCATTCCCAGGAAAGAGGGGACTTTTCGATAGGAATTTCTCCCTATTGGCGCGCAATTAGGTGACCAAACCTCTCCTCGACAGAACTTTCTAGACATCGTCAATATTGTAAATAATAATATGAATAACTTTGTCGTCTCAATTATTTATTTAATAATATAAAATATTATGTAGATGATACTGTGATAATAATTGAATCAAATAACGTGAGATATTATGCAAAAGTTATTGTAGCAATAATTGAGTAAACTGAGTGACTTCTCACGTAAGCATCAATAATCAATACCGTCTGCTACTATGCAACCATGCTTATTACTATACTTTTACCACCGGGTAGTTCAACAGTTTAACGGTAAGACTTTTGCTATTATTTTTATAAAAAGATATTTATGTCATTTTCTAACTACGACAATACTTCCATTGTGGGGTCCACCAATGATTATGCCGTCGTATGAATATTCCCTGTTAAAACGAATATTCTCCGACCAATCGAATATTCCCCGACACAATAAATATTTTATATCAACTTGCTTACTTTGCAAAAATTTCAAATATCACCCTTAACTTTAACATTTATCAATTTAACCATTTACTAAATAACATAATAATTATAAGAAAATTGAATACTTTCATTTCATAAAATTTGGGATCTCACAATCTCCCCTCCTTATGAAATTTTGCCCTCGAAATTTACGTACGTACCTGGTATACCGAAGAGATGAGGATACCTCGTCAGATTCTAACTCTTGAGGTATAACCTTTGAGCATAGAATATGTTCCTTCTTATCCAAGATTTTAATAGGTACCTCTTCATACGTTAAATCTTCCGCTATCTCGTCCGGTTCTAATTCAATAATATGGTTCGGGTCATCCACATATTTACGTAACATCGATACGTGAAAAATGTTATGAACACGCGACATACTTGGTGGTAAAGCAAGTCTTTAGGCCACAGTTCCTACTCGGTCAAGAATTTCAAATAGACCAATAAAATTGAAGGTTGAGATTTCCTCTCTTCGTCGATTCTTGCTTCTAGAATAACGCCTTCTTGCACCTTCTCCTTCATATTCATCAGCTCTGAGTCTGTAGCTTGAGTAACTTTAACTTTATTGATTAAAGTCGGTTCTACTCGTATATTCGCCATTATCACATGGGTCCCTGGAGTCTTTAACTTTATCTCCATCATTTGTAAGTCGTACGAAATGGGTCTTTGTGTTAACAACGTCACACTCGTAATCGCATATGATCTTCTACTCAACTCGTCAGCTACCACGTTTGCTCTTCCATGATGGTATTGAATGGTATGGTCATAATCTTCAACAGCTCGAGCCAACGTCTTCGATGCATGATACGTTCATTTTGGATGAAGAAGTATTTGAGGGTTTTGTATCGGGTTCAAGGTCGATACAAAATTAAATTTTACGCTCCGAGGGTAGGCCAGGAAGTTCTTCGGGAAATACGTCAAGAAATTTATTAACAACAGAAATATCATTCAAATCTGACGTATTTTTGTTTAAATTCGTGACATGGGCTAAGAAAGCTTAACATCCGTTTTTTAATAAACGAATAGCTTTATGGCTTGAGAAGACAATGATTGACTTTAATGGTTTGGTTGCTTGAATTCGCATAATAGGTTGGTTAGGAATATGAAAGCTAACAACCTTACGAAAATAATCAATTTTAGCATGATGAGTAGTCAACCAATCAATTCCTAAAATCACATCGAATGCAAGTATTTTTAAAGAGATAAGATCAACAGGTAACGTGCGGTTGCCGATATGAATCAAACAAGACTTATAAATAGTGGATGTAATAAAGGTTTTCCCCAACGGAGTTTCAACAGATAAGTCAAAGTCTAATTTCTCCGGAGTCAAATTTAAACTTTGAGCGCAAGTAGGAGAAATAAAAGAGTGGGTAGAACCGGTATCTAATAAGGTATAGACTTCGCAAGAATTTATAATTAACTAACCCGTGCTAACCTCGTTAAGGTTACTCACTTTTTGAGAAGTCACGAAAAATGCTCTTCCCAAACCTATGCCGACTTTGTTTTCTCCAGTATCGCCTTTAGTGCCACCGTCCCAAATTGGACTTGAATTCGCTCTGAGACAAAATCGAGTACAGTGACCATCTTTTCCACAACTAAAACATACCTTGGAAGGTCAGGGATAGTTTGAACTTATATGTCCTCTCTCTCTGCATCTGTAGCATCTAACTGGCGGTCGTTCTCCTCCCTTAACAATAGGTGATGGTGCTGACGTCTTTCCTCTTCTTGAAATTTCCACTTCTATTATCTTGGCCATGATTTCCACCAAAGTGGTTACCATTTCTGGCATGTTGATTCCCTCTGCGTTTGTTGTCATCACTTCGATGACTGCTACCACTGGTATTATCGACTTTCCAGCTACTCTCTCTTGGTTGGGTTGACTCATTATCGCGCTCCAATAAATGAGCCCTATTTATAACATCTGAATACAAACACAGTTTGTGAGAAATGAGGTATTGATGTATTTTGGGTCTCAAACCTCGTAGAAACATTCGCGTCATTCTCTCCACATTATCAACCAAATGGGATGCAAACCGTGACAACTCGGCAAACTTAGCCTCGTACCGCGACACGATCATATTGTTTTGCTCCAACTTGATAAACTCCACCTCCTAGTTCTTGTCTCACATCTCAGCCCTCCTATTCCCCGTCTCTCCCCTCCTAGTTCTTGTGTCACATCTCAGCCATGGATCATATCCCTAAGCTTTGATACCAATTGTGACGCCCCCAAAATAGGTATACATCACCCATCTTGGGTCACGAAATACATGGTACAAAATTTAAATACAACTTAATTATATAATTGTCGTGTAACATACGACAAAATATAAGCTGAGAGTTTTAAAATGAATATTGTCTTCTACACAATATCCACACTCAATAGAGTCCTCATTACAATTATTATCACACTATTTCACATAATAGTGAGGACTACTAATGCACCATCTCGGACCATCACTCCATTCCCCGACTAGTCCCGATTATGTTCTCATTTCCTGAAGAGAATAATGAAAGCAAAAGGGTGAGCTCAACTAGCCCAGTAAGAAATATTATGACTAAGATAATGCATAATAAGTTATCGTTAGCCTTCAACAATGTTAAACTGATAGAATATAATAGACAACAAGTTTAACTGCAGCGGAACAAGCAATCCATTTGAAGAGTCAAGTAGAGCAAGATATCTACTATCTTCTATGATTTAAAAAGTTTTTCATCAACTTTATCGCTGAGACTTAGCTTAATAAATAAACCACATCATCGAATCATCCCTGCACTACGGGCCAAGGATATTCATGTAATCATCAATGGTCATGATTATATCAAATAATTCATGGTCATAATCATACCAACAACTATCCATCAATGCACTACAGGCAAATGGGGATTTTTACCACATCATTTGTAATATTACGGGTCATGATTATATCAAATGATACCTGGTCATGATTCAACAGTCCATCTATGCACGTAAGCCAAAGATGACTTTTGTAAGACCCCAACTTATTATAAATAAAATTAAATTTTCTCTATTCATTATCTTGAAATAATAAGGAGTTAATTTGATATAATGCTTTTGTTAAGGGTGAAATGTGCAAATTTTGCAAAATAAGCAAGTGGTTATAAAATATTCATTTTGTCGGGGAATATTTGTTTGGTCGTGGAATATTCATTCTTGCTGTCGGGGAATATTCGTACGACGTCACAGCCATTTATGGGCCCCATAACGAAAAATGGTCGGATGAAGAAAATGACAAGTTTGAGGTTTTATAAATAACGACATAATTGTTACCGTTAACACTGTTGGGTTACCTGGTGGTTAAAATACGATGTCTGCATGGTTTACGGTTGCATGAAGACACGATGTTACAGATTTTTGAATTATTGATTCTTATGTAAGAAGGCACTACTCAATAATTGTTACAGTAATTACTGTTCAATATTTTATTTTTTTAATAATTGTTGCATTGATATTTTATATTATTATTGTTTCAATAATTGTCATTGCACAGTATTTTCCACTATCAGATCAATAATTCATATTATTTGAATAATATTATTAGATAGCATTATTGGCAATGTCTAAGGAAGTTCTGTCTAGGAAAGGGGTTTGGTCACCTAATTGAGCGCCACTAAGGAGAAATCCTTATCGAAAAGCCCCCTCTTTCCTGGGAATGACCTGGTTGTCATAATTTTGATTATGTAATATTATTTAGGAATACTTAATTATTGATTTATATGATAAGGAAATATTTATTTTATGTTGATATAAATGAAGGAATTAATGTTGAGGTATTTTATCAGTATTTTGTCGGAGTGGAGGTATTAAAAATCATCCGTATATAGATTTCGGACATTTTTTGTTTGGAATTTGGAAAAACGTAAAGCTACAAAGTTGTAGAGAATTCGATTTCCTATGGAATGGACATAAAATTCATATTTTTCTTATAAAAGGGCTATTTATTATGAATTATTGAAGTTTTGGAAAATAAAATGTTTTTATTAAAATTATGGGTGGGGCCCACTTTTGGTTGGTGTAGAAAACATGTGCTGAATTGGTGGGCCCCACTAGAGGTGGCTGATTATTTGGGCAAATATGGTGGGCGTAGAATTTGTTAATAAAATATTAATTTATTAAACTTTAGTCTCCTATGGCGTTCTAGCATTTTTCTATAAATAAGCGCTTAGGTTAGAATTGAAAATCACACCAGAAACAAGTTTTCTCTCTCTATATTATCAAGTGTATTTTGTGAGTATTTAGATACTTTGAGAGTTACTATTTATTGCAAGTTTCCTTCGACTTTACATCCGATATTCCCATCAGAAATACTGTTATTTTGAGGTAAGGGATGTTATTTTCTTCGTGAATGATATTATTTCTTTCAATATCATTATGCTGAAATATTGTTATGAATTTTATTGTAGAATTTTTACCTTTTTGTGTCGGGCTTTCTATTCACGTATACGACACTATTCACGTATACGACACTATTCACCAAAAAAATAACATTTTCTCTTCTTTGTCCCAGATGTCTATTATGGTTACTATATTTGATTGTATCCATGTTTTGATCTTCATTCTTGAATTTTTCTCCATTATGGTTTATTATGAAGTATTTTTAAACTTGAATTATCTAAAGTACGAATCTCTAATCTTTGTCCTTTTATCTAACTGGATTCGTTCTCTAAAATGTTTTACATCATCCTCAATCCTTAATGGTGATACTTGATGAATATATTTGGCCTGTAGTGCAAAGATGAATGATTACCTGATGAATATCTTTGGCCCGTAGTGAAAAGATGAACAGGAATTGAGATGAACATGACCAACTGGTGATACAAATGAATATCTTTGGCCCATAGTGGAAAGATGAATATTTGATGCAAGATTTATATTGATTGATGTTACAGGGATAAAATATTGATGATGGACTTTTAAATTTATAGATGATAGTAGATTTCATTCTCTACTTAACTCTTCTAATGAATTGATGTTTCCGCTGCAGTTGTTGATCTAAAACTTGTTGTCTATTATATTCTATTAGATTTTTCCCTTTTGAAGACTAAGGATAATTTGTTGTATATTATCTTAGTCATAATATTCTTTATTAGGCTAGTTGAGTTCACCCTTTTCCTTTTTGTTCCATTTTTCTTTCCAAGAAGAGAGAATATAACAGAAACCAGTCAGGGAATAGAGTGATGGTCCTAGACAGTTGTTTTAGCAGTCCTCACTATTTTTGTAAAATAGTGCATCAATAATTGTAATGAGGACTTTATTTGGGTGTGGATATTGTCTAGAAGACAATATTTGTATTTAAACTCACAATATGTGTTGTCGTATTTTGCACGACAATTGTAATAATAAAGTTGTAGTTATTTTTTTTACCATGTTTTTGGCGACTCGGAATGGGTGATGTATACCTATTATGGGGCGTCACGGTTGATATCGAGCTTAGGGATATGGTCTCTGGCGGAGATCGGGGAATAGAACTAGGAGGGAGAGAGGTAAAAATCCTTATTCTTTTGTGTCCTACCTAAGCTTATTTTTTGGTCTGTCATAATATAGGGATATTATGTGATATGTTAATTTATTTAAATTAACCCTTATTTTATGGTAGTTTTTAAGAATGGCAGCTGAGAACATTAACAATGGAGTGTATGAGACCGTGGAGCAACCTTTAATCACCAACAAAGAGAACGTGCAACAAGAAGGTAATATTTCTCCTGTAAACAACACTACCGAGCAAACGATGAATGATAGAATGTTTAGAAGCTTTTTGAAGTTCATGCAAAATCAGACGAGGGAGACTCATGTACAAAATACGAGTTGAAATGATAGCAACGCGGTTTATCCTGACTAAGCGATTCGAGGAGTTGGGACCACCATTTTACGGGAAAGCGAGATCGATTAAAGCGCGGCGTGGGTCAAGCAAATTACCAAGATATTCGATGTCTTGGGATGTACGGAGGAATAGAAGGTTCCATTCGCCACCTTTATGTTCCGTGTTGAGGCAGATTACTGGTGGAAATCTATGAAGCGTACCCAGCCAGCCGCACTCAACATGTCTTGGGAAAGATTTCAGAAACTGTTCAATGACAAGTACTTTCCTGAAAGTAGTCGTCATATGAAGGAGGTAGAGTTTATTAGACTGGAACAGAACAACATGACGGTGTCCCAGTACGAGGCGAAGTTCGCGGAGTTATCCAGGTTTGCACCTCATTTGGTAGAGAATGAGGAATGTATGACGCGGATGTTTCTGAGAGGTCTGAAACCCTAGATTCGTCAATACCTTATCTCTCATAAATTTTTTCTGTATTCAGATGTTGTCAACATAGCTCAATTATTAGAGCGAGATAATGAGTATGTTCAACCGAAGGACCACAACGAGGTCATCTACGGTGTGGCGGTCGTCATCGAGCAATTATAACCAAATAAGAGGAAAAATCTGGGACAAAAGCGGTAACCACTCGGGTGGTAATCGTGGCCATGATAATAGGAGAGGTGAGTCAAGTGGAAATTTCAAAAGAGGAGATTCAATAATGACGGAAGACATCAAAGAATAAAGACACAACACCAACAACAAATTCTAAGGAGAGAGAGCGGCCTTGATTAGATCTTCTGAGATCACGGAGAGGAGGGACACATAAGTCCAAACTATTCACGACCTTCCAAGGTGTGTTTCAATTGTGGAAAAGAAGGCGGTCATATAGCCCGGTTTTGTCCGATGGCAATCAAGTCCAAGCTGGACAATGACACCAAAGGCGACTACTGACAAAACAAAGTCGATGGTTCAAGGGAGAGCATTTATAGTGACTGGCCAAAACGCGAGAAACCCGAACGAGGTGATCACGGGTAAGCTAATCTTGAACTCTTGCAAAGTTTATACCTTACTAGATATCGGTTCTACCCATTCTTTTATCTCTCATACTTGTTCTCAATGTTTAAACTTGACTCCGGAGAAATTAGACTTTGTCTTATCTGTGGAGACTTCGTTAGGAAAAACTTTTATTACATCCACTGTGTATAAATATTTCTTGATCCAAGTTGGCACAATCACATTACCTGTTGATCTTATCTCTTTAAAGATACTTGTATTTGATGTGATTTTAGGGATTGATTGGTTAACTACTCATCATGCCAAAATTGATTTTTTTTCGTAAGGTTGTTAGTTTTAATATTCCTAACCAACCTGTTATGCGAATTCAAGCAACCAAACCACTAAAGTCAATCACTGTCATATCAAGCCATAAAGCCATTCGTTTATTAAAAAAATGGATGTCATGCTTTCTTAGCCCATGTTATGGACTTGAACAAAAACACGTCAAATTTGAATAATAGTTCTGTTGTTAGTGAATTTCCTGACGTATTTCCTGAAGAACTTCCTGGTCTACCCCCAGAACGTGAAGTTGAATTCTTTATTGATCTTGAACCGAGTACAAAGCCCATTTCTAATACCCCATATCGAATGACTTCTAATGAACTTCAGGAGTTAAAAGTCCAAATACAGGAATTGTTAGACATCGGTTTCATTCGTCCTAGTACATCTCCTTGGGGTGCTCCTATTTTATTTGTAAAGAAGAAAGACAAGAGTATGCGACTTTTTATTGACTACCAGGAATTAAACCATGTCACCATCAAGAATAGGTATCCGCTACCTCGCATTAATGACATGTTTGACCAGTTGCAAGGAGCACAATTCTTTTCAAAGATCGATCTTCGTTCTGGATATCATCAGCTGAAGATTAAAACTGAGAATATTCCGAAGATTGCCTTCAGAACTCGGTAGGGGCATTATGAATTCTTAGTCATGTCTTTTGGATTGACTAATGCTCCTGCTGCTTTCATGGATATGATGAACCGTGTATTCAAGGAATATTTGGATCAGTTCGTTGTTGTCTTTATTGATGACATCTTCATCTATTCCAAAAGTCGTGAAGATTATGAGCACCATTTGAAGCTGGTACTATAAAGACTTCGTGACAACAAGCTATATGCCAAGCTAAAGAAATGCAAGTTCTGGCTTAAGGAAGTAGCATTCCTTGGGCATGTGGTGTCAAAACTGTTAGAGTTTATGCCCTAGAGGCCAATTATTTGATATAATTGCTTAACGTTTTGATATTATATTTGATTGAATAAATATATGATTTTATTATGGTTTTATTTACTGCGTAATATAATTGTTAACATAATAAAATTCCTTAGAATAGTGATACAAATTATATAGTTTCAAGTATGTGACTTGAACATGAGATTATATATTACCATTAGTATCGGTGTTCTTAAATGTCCTTAGTCGAGTATCATTGTTGATGGGACAACAATGATGCATTGAGACTAGTATGTGGATTATTGATGACCAAATCTCATTGGTCATAAATATATGAGATATTAAGTCGATGCATAGGTATATGTTTGAAGAACGATGTCTTTGGACGGACCCACCATGAGAATTCTATATGGAGCATTATGCGAAGTGTCATTAGCAATTCTCATAGTGACAATGATGTAAAGGTCCTCCGACACGAAATCGCTATATTACTACTACGAGAATTTATGTACTTTGATATCATCAAATGTCACCTTTAATAGGGTGGACTATAAAGGTGATTATTGGGTTCATCATTACTCGTGTGAGAAATATGAGTGATCTAGATGGAATTTAACCATCCTATATATTATGGGTGATATCCATAGGCCTCTTGATTGAGTAGGACTATGAAATGCATGGCCATGCTCAAATAGTGATTTGTTTCATATAGTCTACTCATTGATCAAGAAAACTTCAGATTAAATTATGAAGAGTATGACACATTCCATGACTCGAGTTTAATCTAGGATATTAAGGTTAAAAGGATTAAATTACATTGAAACATTGGTCACGAAAAGGTTGCATCGAATCATCGATCTTATTATTACTTGGGTAGCGATGATGCATTACTAGATGCCGCTCACTTTGTTTATAATTTTATAATATGATTTTAAAATTATTGCCAACGTAATAATAACCTATATAGTCACACACATAGAAACGTTATTTAAAGGGAATTAATTTAAATTTTAAGGATTTAAATATATTAATATGATTAATAGTATTTAAATCACGAATTTAAATTAAAAGAATAATTTATATATATGTATATTAATTAAGTAAGACTTAATTAGAGATATATATATATATATATATATATAAATTGGATTTTATAAAATTAGGTTTTGATTTGATTAATTCCTTATAACTACTATATATATGATATATAGCACCTACTTAGGGTAAGATATCATAATTGAAAAAACCTAGCCGCTCTTAGAGAGAGACTAGAGAAAAGCAGTTTCAAAATCCATTCCTTTTGGTGGCTAGTCATGCAAGTCCTTCTTATTGCATAATCGTTCGACGGTTAGATGCGGCGTTAGTGTGAATACCGTAGAGAAAGCCTTGATCGGTTTGTATTGTGTTGGAGATTCGAGTAGCGATCGGTTTGATTCTTATTTTGTTTATATAAAGGTATAATCTCTAAACCTCTAAATTAATTGATTTTCGCATGGATCTGTTTTAGGGTTTGAAAATTGCTTTAAAATTTTAATTTCCGCTTATGCGTTTACGTCGTAAAGCCCAACGGTGGTATCGAGCTACTTGCGAAAAGATTAATTGATTCGTGTTTTAATTGTATTCGATATATATGATATATGATGATGCATGTTTACCGATATAAAATTGAATATATGATATTCCGTTGTATGTGTATTACGGTAATATATATGATGATCTTTATTAATCGTATCTTTAATCGGTGGAATAACAATATAACTATTCTAATCGGATTAGAAGCATGAAGAATCGTTTTAATATGATTAATCGAAATGAAATATATGATAAATTACGGGTGTCTTGTTATTCGTTTTAATATGATTAAATCGAAACCGGACATATATGATTTGTTATTATGGGTGTTTTGGTGGATTAAAATGTATGATTAAAACTGCTTGAGAGATTAAGTATGGAAAAAATCTGCAATCACCGGACCACTTGCTTGATGGGAGACCCCCTTGGACCCCAGTAAATGGCGCTTGATGATGGTCGTCGTGTCCCCTATATTTTATATATAGTTTTCTTTAATTATATATAAATTGTTATGTGCTTATTGTGATATGCATGGTGCATGATTATGGCCTTTTGACCCATAGGTTAGTGGTTTTGGTTTTGAAATACGGCTTGCATGTCGTGCCTTTCTATAAATTCTAATGTAATATTCTCTTCTCATCTAAATCCCCTCGAATGTAACTCGAGGTTTCTTTATGTCATGTAATAATCAGAATTGATGAAGATGTCAAGATGGAGAACACAATGGAAAGATGATGATGGAGAGGAGGCGCGTGCTAGAGGGAAGATCCAAGGAAGTTATTTATTTTAAGATCTTTTACCACCTTAGATTGACCTTCAATCTTTCATTAACTTGAAAAGATTGACGATGGATTGGGCCATAAGCGTGACACATTTAATTTTGCACTTTATTTATGCTTGTATGTGATATGATATGATTAATAATGTGCATGCTTAACAAGATTAAAATTGGTGAGATCTAAATTAATAAAATCCCTCATTAAATTATTAAGTCTAATTCAGATGCCTTTCAATGAATAACACTCATCAAGACCTTGATCAATAGATGTAGGTTTGCCAAAGCAAAGTACCCTATTTATCTAGGTAAGATGCGATAGGATAATTGTGATATCCAAACTATTAAAATCATTGGGCCCAACTTAACTAAGTTATCTCAATAGGATTGTGGACTTAGAGGCATAGAGTTTGGTTGGTACCATTAGATGGACTAGAAACAAATGTTGTTTACCAAACTATCCAGGAGTTATATATGATATAATTGACAAAGGGTTGTCTACCTAAATAATTATGTTTTGAGAGAATAGCCAAAGCTAACTTAAGGCATAATGAAATATGGATCTTGGCTCACTAGAAAGATTTAATAGAAAATGCTTTCCGAATTAATGGTGAGGGCTATTAATTTGAATAAAATAGTGGGAGGTATATTTTGAATGTACTATTATCAATTATATAATATCAACTCTGTAATTTGACTTACTATTATTGCACTTATAAATTGTAGATATCAAATGGCAAACAACAACACAAATAGTCTTTCATTACGATCAGTCCTTGAAAAGGACAAGCTAAGTGGAATTAATTTCCTTGACTGGCATAGGAACTTGAGGATTGTCCTCAAACAAGAGCGTAAGCTATATGTCCTTGATGGGCCCATTCCTGCAGCACCAGTTGTCACTGCACCACGTGCGGAGCATAATGCTTACAAAAAGCATCAAGATGATGCTCTGGATGTGAGTTGTGTCATGCTAGCAACCATGAACGCTGAGCTTCAGAAGCAACATGAGTTGATGGATGCTTATGAGATGATCGAGCATCTCAAGAAATTGTTCGAAGGGCATGCTCGATAAGAGAGGTATGATACAAACAAAGGCGTTGTATCAACGCAAAATGGGTGAACGTGATCCGGTTGGTCCACATGTCTTTGAAAATGATTGGGTATATTGAGTACCTTGATAGGTTGGGTTTTCCAATCACTCCGAAGCCCAAATGACCTTGTTTTGCAATCTTTGAGCAATGACTACTCTCAATTTGTTATGAACTATCTTATGAATGAAATTGAAAAACCCTTCTTGAGTTGTTGAGCATGTTAAGAACCCTGAGAACAACATGAAAAAAAAAGCAAGACCCGCTCCCATAATGATGGTGCAAAGGGAATGTTAAGGGGAAATTGGAAAGGCAAGAAGAAGATAGGATCTAAATCTTTTGCCAAACCCAATTCCAAAACCAAACAGGCTTTAAAACCTAAAGGTGGGGTGGCTAAAGAAGGTGAATGTCACTTACATGGAAAACACAGACAATTGGAAAAGGAACTGTCATGCTTATCTGGAAGAAGTGAAGAAAAGAAAAGGAAATCGACTTACGATTCGGTATATATGTTATAGAAGTCAACTTATCTACTTCTACATCATGGGTATTGGATCTTTGGATGTGGTTCTCACATTTGTGTTAATGTGCGGGGACTCAGAAGGAGTAGAACTTTAAGCGAAAGGAGAGGTTGACCTACGAGTTGGAAATAGAGCAAAAGTTGCTACACTTTGGTAGTAGGGAACTTATCATTTATCTTTGCCCACCGGCTAGTTTTAGAATTAGAAGATTGTTATTTTGTGCTGCTATAAGCAAAAAACATTATTTACATTTCTTGTTTGGACAAGAAAGGTTTTCATTTATAATAAAGAACAATCGTTGTTTGTTTATCTTAAATGATATTTGTTATGGTGTTGCACAATTGTTTAACGGTCTCTATATTCTTGATTTAGAAATGCCTATCTATAACATAAATACAAAACGATTTAAATCAAATGATTCAAATCAACATATCTCTCGCATCGTCGTTTAGGCCATATAAATGAGAAACGCATATCCAAACTCCATAAAGATGGGTTCTTGGATTCATTTGATTTTGAATCATATGAGAAATGCGAGTCTTGTTTATTAGGCAAGATGACTAAAGCCCTTTCACTTTGGACACGATTGAGCAAGCTAGCGATAATTGGGACTTATACATAGTGATGTATGTGGACCCATGAGTTAGATTAGCAAGAGGTAGGTTTTATTACTTCATTACATTCTTGATGACTTTAGTAGATATGGATATGTGTATCTTATGAGACAAAAATCCGAATCCTTTGAAAAGTTCAAGGAATTCAAGAATGAAGTTCAAAACCAATTTGGCAAAAGAATAAAAGCCCTTGATCCGATCGAGGAGGTGAATACTTAAGCCAAGACTTTGATGACCTTCAAAGGAGTGTGGTATTATATCACGACTCACTCCACCGGAACACCGCAATGGAATGGTGTATCTCGAGAGGAGGAATCGAACCTTGTTGGACATGGTACGATCAATGATGAGTCATGCAGATCTTCCAATAAGCTTACGGGGTCATGCCTACAGAGGCAATTTGCATTCACACTTAGCAGTGTTCCTACAAAGGCGGTTCGAGAAGACACCATATGAAATGTGGATTTGGGAAACGTCCTAGTATATCGTTCATGAAGATTTGGGGTTGCGAGGCGTTAAGTAAAAGCGTCTGAATTACGACAAGCTCGGACCCAAATCGACAAATGTAATTTTGTGGGATACCCAAAGGAAACAAAAGGGTATTATTTCTACAAACCTTACGAGAACAAAGTGGTTGTTGCTCGGTAGGTATTTTTCTAGAAAGAGAATTTATGCGTAAAGGAAGCGATTGGGATGAAAGTAGAACTCGAAGAAATTAGAGAACCACAAAATATCATTGAACTGAGTTGGAACATGGCGGGAACCACAAGAAATTGTGGAAAGTGAACTGCTCAAATTACACAAGTCATTCGTAGATCTGGTAGGACACGCCAAGAGCACGAGAGATATTATGGATATCTTGTGACTCAAAATGGCGATGTGATGCTCATAGATCAAGATGAGCACTGCTTCCTACCAAGAAGCTATGAATGGACCAAATTCGAGAAATGGCTTGAAGCCATGAAATGCGAGATGGACTCCATGTATACTAACCAAGTATGGACTCTGGTTGATCCACCAAGGTAAAACCAATCGGTGCAAGTGGGTTTTCAAGAAGAAAACCGAGCATGGATGGTAATGTACAAACCTATAAAGGCCATTTGGTAGCAAAGGTTTTAAACAAATTCAAGGTGTTGACTATGATGAAACCTTCTCTCCGGTGGCAATGGTTAAATCCATCGAGGATCTTACTTGTTATTACGACTTTTTATGATTACGAAATCTGGCGGATGGATGTCAAAAGCGCTTTCCTTAACGGAAATCTCCTTGAGGATGTGTATATGACACAACTGAGGGTTTTGTCACTCCAAAGGATCTTTGAAAGGTATGTATGGCTGCGGCGATCCATTTATGGATTGAAGCAAGCCTCTCGGAGTTGGAATCTTGATTTGATGAAGCGATCGAAAGAATTTGGCTTTATTAAAAATGAAGATGAACCTTGTGTATATAAGAAGGTTAGTGGGAATCACATTGTATTCCTAGTATTATATGTTGATGACATATTAATTATTGGGAATGACATTCCTTCCTTACAAATTTGTAAAAACATGGTTAGGAAAATGTTTCTCCATGAAAGATTTGGGCGATGTTGCCTACATTTTAGGTATCAAGATCTATAGAGATAGATCAAGAAAATGCTCGGCCCTAAGTCAAAGTACATATATTGATAAAATGTTGAAAGCAGTTCGACATGCAAAAGGCGAAAAGAGGAAACTTACCCATGAATCATGGTGTAAAGATCTCTAAGGCCCAATGTCCTAAATCACAAGATGATGAGGAGCGTATGAGAAAGATCCCTTATGCTTGACAATTGGATCTATTATGTATGCAATGATATGTACCGTCGTCCGGGATGTCTCGTATGCTTTGAGCATGACGACGGATACCGATCGAATCCGGTGAAGGTCAACTGGACGTGATCGAGAATATCCTCGAAGTACACGAAAGGACTAAGGATTCATTCTTGGTATATGGAGGTGAAGACGAACTAGCGATAAAGGGTTACACAGATGCTAGTTTCGATATGACAATGATGACTATAAGTCTCGGTCGGGTTTTGTGTTTTGCCTTAATGGTGGTCTTTGTTAATTTGGAAAAGTTGAAGCAAGAGGCGATGGTGATTCTACAACAGAGGTGAGTATATTCTTTGCTTCTAGTGCGACCCGAAGGAGGTCAGATGGATTAAAAAGTTCATCATTGAACTTGGTGTTGTTCCAACCATTGTTGATCTGGTTGCTCTATCTTGTGATAATAATGGAGCCATTGCGCGACAAGCTAAGGAACCCGGATCTCACCAACGATCCAAGCATATACTTAGGCGGTACCATCTCATCCGTGAAATCATTGATAGAGGAGATGTACATATAGGAAGAGTGCCAACAGGATGATAATGTTGCGAGATCCACTAACCAAGGCTTTGTCGCATGTAGAAGCATAGCCGGTCACACTAGTTCCATGGGTATTACATACATGAGTGATTGGCTCTAGTGCAAGTGGGAGGCTGTTAGAGTTTATGCCCTAGAGGCCAATTATTTGATATAATTGCTTAACGTTTTGATATTATATTTGATTGAATAAATATATGATTTTATTATGGTTTTATTTATTTGCGTAATATAATTGTTAACATAATAAAATTCTTTAGAATAGTGATACAAATTATATAGTTTCAAGTATGTGACTTGAACATGAGATTATATATTACCATTAGTATCGGTGTTCTTAAATGTCCCTAGTCGAGTATCATTGTTGATGGGACAACAATGATGCATTGAACTAGTATGTGGATTATTGATGACCAAATCTCATTGGTCATAAATATATGAGATATTAAGTCGATGCATAGGTACATGTTAGAAGAACGATGTCTTTGGACGGACCCACCATGAGAATTCTATATGGAGCATTATACGAAAGTGTCATTAGCAATTCGCATAGTGACAATGATGTAATGGTCCTCCGGCACGAAATCGCTATATTACTACGAGAATTTATGTACTTTGATATCATCAAATGTCACCTTTAATAGGGTGGACTATAAAGGTGATTATTGGGTTCATCATTAATCGTGTGAAAATATGAGTGATCTAGATGGAATTTAACCATCCTATATATTATGGGTGATATCCATAGGCCTCTTGATTGAGTAGGACTATGAAATGCATGGCCATGCTCAAATAGTGATTTGTTTCATATAGTCTACTCATTGATCAAGAAAACTTCAGATTAAATTATGAAGAGTATGACACATTCCATGACTCGAGTTTAATCTAGGATATTAAGGTTAAAAGGATTAAATTACATTGAAACATTGGTCACGAAAAGGTTGCATCGAATCATCGATCTTATTATTACTTGGGTAGCAGTGATGCATTACTAGATGTCGCTCACTGTTTATAATTTTATAATATGATTTTAAAATTATTGTCAACGTAATAATAACCTATAGGGTCACACACATAGAACATTATTTAAAGGAATTAATTTAAATTTTAAGGATTTAAATATATTAATATGATTAATAGTATTTAAATCACAATTTAAATTAAAAGGATAATTGTATATATGTATATTAATTAAGTAAGACTTAATTAAGAGATATATATATATATATATATATATATTCGGATTTTATAAAATCGGGTTTTTATTTGATTAATTCCTTATAACTACTATATATATGATATATATAGCGACTACTTAGGGTAAGATATCATAATTGAAAAAACCCTAGCCGGCTCTTAGAGAGAGACTAGAGAAAAACAGTTTCAAAATCCATTCCTTTTGGTGGCTAGTCCGCAAGTCCTTCTTATTGCGAGAATCGTTCGACGGTTAAATGCGGCATTCGATGTGAATACTGGTAGAGGCGCAATCGGTTTGTATTAAGGTTGGAGATTCGAGTAGCGATCGGTTTGATTCTCGTTTTTGTTTATATCTGGTATAATCTCTAAACCTCTGAATTAATTGATTTTCGCATGGATCCTGTTTTAGGGTTTCGGAAATTGCTTTAAAATTTTAATTTCCGCTATGCGTTTCTGTGCTGAAGCCCAACAAAAACATGGAGTATCTGTTGACCCGGCAAAGGTTGAAGCAATACAATGTTGGGAGCAACCGAAGTGCGTAGCTTTTTGGGCTTAGTTGGTTATTATCGGAGATTCGTGGAAGGATTTTCTTGAATCGCTACTTTGTTAACTCAACTGATTCGGAAAGATACAAAATTCATATGGAGCGAGGAATGCGAGAAGAGTTTCCAACAGCTCAAGAGGAGACTCATTTCGGCACCTATTCTGACAATATCATCTGGTTCGGATGGATTTGTTATCTACAGCGATGCTTCAGGCAAAGGGTTAGGATGTGTTTTCATAAAACATGGAAAAGTCATAGCCTATGTGCGACGCCCCCAAAATAGGTCCACACGACCCATTCTGAGTCGCCGGATATCACACTATAAAAATCATTTATATAACTGTTGAACTATCGTGCAGAATACGACTACAGTTAAACTATGAGTTTTAATACAAATGTGTGTAACTCTCATGGTGCCTTGACCACAACCTTACAATGGTACTTTACATAATAGTACAGTCAATAACTATTTTAGAAATTAAAATCTTTGGAAAATACTCAAGGAAACCATCGTACATGGGAGGCCATGCGTCTAGGTTATGATAGATATCATATGTCCACAGAATTATCCTTGGTTGACCCAATAGTCCCCAAAGCAAAACAAGAAGATTGCTATCATCTTCTTTCCAATGGTATGTCTTCTCTTGACTTATACTTATCTCCATTGTCTCCAATTGAGAATAATATTTCAAACAAACTCCAAGATTATATAGGTAGTGCTCATAGATATACTCAGCAAGTGGATGTGCACAACCCTGTCTTATGATAACACAAGGTTTTATGTCATTAGACATCTCGTATGATAGTGGCAAAACACCCTGCCAAAGTTGGGTTCACCTCACCCTATTCGGTTCACCAAAATTAAATATCAAATGACGTATACAATACGACACAGTTATCTAAAGTTCTCAATAAAATTATTTCCATACTATTTAGGGAGAACCTCAACAGCTATAGACCATCGTTCTATTCTCTTGTTACCCCCGTTCGACCCAGCTACACTCTTATTACCTGAAAGGAATTGTGAAGCAAAAGGGTGAGCACAACTAGCCCAGTAAAGAATATCATGACTAAAGATAATTTACATCATCAATAGCTTTCATCAGTAATAAATCAAAGATTTAGAACATATGGTATATGATAAAACTTTTCAACCATAGTTGCAGCGGAACAAACAATCCATTAGAAGAGTCAAATAGACCATCAGGTCTATTATCTTATCCATGTTAAAAGTCCACTAATAATGTTTTATCCCTGTAACATCAATCAACAATTCATGTCCACAATCATATGAATAACTCATAATCATAATTGTGATTCTATATTCCTATTCGCACCTAGGATGAAGATAATTTTCATCACATGTCTCTACTTTAAACATCAAAAATTATGGTTATACCAAATCACAATTTTTGTTCATAATCATACTAATAAATTCATCTTTGCACTACGAGCCAAAGATATTCATTAACAATTCATCTTTGCTCTACAGGCCAAAGACATACAACTGTATTATAGAAGAGTCAAGTAGAGCATGATATCTACTATCTTCTACGAATTAAAAGTGTATTATCAATATGTTATCGCTGAGACTCAGCTTAATAATTAATCCACATCATCGAATCATCCCTACACTACGGCCAAGGATATTCATTAGTATTACGACCACGAATTATCCATGCACTACGGGCCAAGAATATTCGTGTTTTCAATTACGGTCATGATTATACCGAATAATCCCTGGTCATAATCATACCAAGTCCATCTATGCACTACGGGCCAAAGATGACTTTTACCACATCATTTGTAACATTACGGTTATGATTATACCGAATAATCCATGGTCATAATCATACCAAGTCCATCTATGCACGTAAGCCACAGATGACTTTCAACACAATATAAGCATGAGGATCATGACAATGATTTAAAGAATCAATCAAATGAGATAAAGGATAAATATTAAACATTTATAATATAATTTATCCAGGGTTCAAGAATATCCCAATGTTATCAATCACTTACTAATCTCATAATCTAATATCATTAATATTATAACAATATTTTAATCATTTCTTAAACTTATAAATAATTTATTTTAATTGTTTATACTTTACCAAATAATGCATTTAATCATTCAAAAATGCCATACTCATAAGATTTCATCACCAATGATCAAATCCCTCATCAAAAATCTGCATATACCTTATATAAGATTTTCAAGCCATAAAATCCTATTTACCAATTTTTCAACTTCACATAACATATTTAACTCATATATTCGTAACTAAACCATTTTCATGAAAAATTACCAAATCAACTTATTATTTTTCTATCCTTTGTCCAAACATATATACATATATTTCATACACAACAAGTATTTTTTTATAATTTTTCAACTCCCTTAAGTATTTTTCAAAAATCAATTTCTAATTAATTTCTTAAGAAATTAGTTACCTCAAGTTTAACTCCAAAAATTCCCAAATCTTGGCAGGATCATACACATGTTAACATGAGTTTCCAGTTTAAATTTCATGGTCATCGGAGTTATAGAACTCCGGTTATAGCATTTTTCGTCAGAAAAACTTAAATATTGAAATAGTCATAACTTGCTCATTTTAAGTTGGAATGAGCTCATTTTTGGACAGAATGTACTTTATACAATATATTTCCATGTCCCAAAAGGCCGGAATTTTTCTCACAAATTAAGTGGTCGAAAAAGCCCTTACAAAATTTTGGACAGTAGCTTTTTCTCCTTTTTTCACTTTTTTGTGCTTTGTTAAAAATAGTCCATAGAAAAATCTACAACTCCTCTTTCAGTGATTCCACTTGGAGATGTTAGAAAACTTATCATAATATCCTCCCAAATTTTTCCAGAATTTTTAAATGTACGAAAAATTACGAAACTACAAATGGATTTTAACCCGCCATGCGGTAATCCACGTAAACAGATCATTTCCACAATTTAATAAGGAATGAATACAAAGGATCATTCACCATGCATGCGGTAATCCACATAGATAGGTCATTCCAACAGAATAACAAGGAATAGAATAATAGAAGAATTCACCATGCATGTGATAGACCGCACAGACAGGTTATTCCCAACAGAATAATAAAGAATGGAACCAGGTCATGCGTAATCCAACCAGGTCATGCATAATCCGCACAGACAGGATATTCCAACAGAATAATAAAGAATGGAATAACAACAAAAATCACCAGGCATGCGATAGACCACATAGATAGGTTATTCCAACAGAATAATAAATAATGGAACCAGGTCATGCGTAATACGCATAGACAGGATATTCCAACAGAATAATAAAGAATTGAATAACAGAAGAATTTCACCATGTATGCGGTACTTCGCATAGACAGGTTATTCCAACAGAATAATAAGGAATGGAATAACAATAGCTCTCTTCATGAATACGAAAGAAATAATACCCCTTACCTCAGAAGAAAACTGGATAGTGTAATAATGAGGTAGCAGACTTCTCTTCTTCTTTCTCTCTATAATTTCTCTCTATAATAATTGCTCTATAGCTTTAGTGAATTGGTGAGAAATGAAGGAAGAATGAGCTTCTATTTATAGAAAAATATAGTTTCCATAATTGCACATTTTGGGGCTCTAAATATTATAGTATAATACCTTCTTCTTTTCCTTCATTTTTAATTTAGGCATGCAAGTATTATCAAACTTGCACCACCTCCCCTAATAGTAAATCATGTGAATCAATAGTACAATCATGTGACTCAATAGTTATAATCATGTTAAAATACGAATTACAGTATAGTACCTCCATCTATACCTCCATTTTTAACTTAGTCATGCAAGTATTATAAATCTTGCACCAACTCCCATAATAGTAAATGAATGTGAATCAATAGTACACACATGTAAACAAATAGTTATAATCATGTGAATCAAAAGCAATTAATTGCTCATTTATCCGGTTAATTACTCGATTGATCAATATAACCTCCAGACATCAATTATTATCGAAATAAATGTCGATTTCCACTAACACTAACAATCCCAACACAATGGAAATATTTTTCTCAAAAATTTCATTTTTGAAATTTTAAAGTTTGACTTTTTCTGAAAAAGTCAACCCCGACAAATTTTGTGTTTATAGTCTATTTCTATTAATTTCATCGTTTCAGACTCAAATATCACGTCCGCGTCTCCAAATTCAACTCTGATCTCAAATTCGATTTTTAATAACATTCATCATTAATATTATAACTCACAATATTTAACAACCAGGTCGTTCCCAGGAAAGAGGGGGCTTTTCGATAAGGATTTCTCTTTATTGACGCGCAATTAAGTGACCAAACTTCTCTTTGACAGAACTTCTAGACATTGTCAATATTGCAAATAATAATATGAATAACTTTGTCGTCTCAATTATTGATTTAATAATATATAAAATATTATCTGAGATAATCTTTGTGACAATAATTGAATCAATAATATGAGAGATATGATGCGTGATTTTTGTAGCAATAATTGATTATAACCGAGTGACTTCTCACATAAGCATCATCAATAATCAATACTGGTGTTATTACTATCAACCACAGCGTATTCTTGTACTTTTATCAATTTAACCATTTACTAAATAGAATAATAATTATAAAAATTGAATACTTTCAATTTGTAAAATTCGGGATCTTACACTATGCCTCGCGACAACTCAAAGAATATGAGAGGAATTATCCTACTTATGATCTAGAGTTGGCAGCAGTCGTTTTTGCATTGAAAATTTGGAGACACTACTTATATGGGGAGAAAGTGGAGATTTATACGGATCATAAAAGCCTTAAATATTTCTTCACCCAAAAGGAACTCAACATGTGGCAACGACGTTGGCTCGAGCTGTTGAAAGATTATGACCATAGCATTTAATATCATCCTGGAAAAGAAAATGTTGTAGCTGACACATTGAGTAGAAGATCGTAAGCAGGTACGAGTGCGATGTTGTTAACACAAATACCCATTTTATACGACTTACAAAGGATGGAGATATAGTTAAAGACTCTAGGGACCCATGTGATGATGCCAAATATACGAGTAGAACCGACTTTAATCGATAAAATTAAAGTTGCTCAAACTACAGATATGGAACTGATGCGTATGAAGAAAAAAGTGCAAGAAGGTGCTATTTCGGAAGCAAGAATCGATGAAAAAGGAATACTTAGAGTTAACTCCAGACTTTGTGTTCCTAACAACTCTAACTTAAAGCATAGAATCATGATGGAGGCACACAACACATCATTTGCAATCCATCCTGGGAGTACCAAAATGTATGTGTTTGGTGGAGCAATATGAAGAGAGAGATCACGGAGTTTATCTCAAGGTGTTTAACTTGTCAATGTGTAAAGGCAGAGCATCAAGTGCCAAAGGGTCCATTGCAACAACTTGGGATCCTGAAATGGAAGTGGGAACACATTACTATGGATTTCGTTACGGGTCTTCCCAAGGTTTCTCAAGGTATAGATGCGATTTGGGTTATTGTTGATAGATTAACCAAGTCTGCTCATTTCTTGCCTATACGTGAGACTTTTTCCCTTGAACGTCTTGCTCGTATGTACGTGAATGAGATTATGAGATTGCATGGCATGCCAGTATCCATAGTTTTGGATCGTAACCCAAGATTCACTTCACGATTTTGGGTTAGCTTGCAGAAAGCTATGGGCACGGATTTACGATTCAGTTCGGTATACCATCCTCAAACAGACGGGCAATTGAAAAGGACTATTTAAACCCTTGAAGATCTATTAAGACTTTGTGTCCTAGATTTCAAAGGAAGTTGGGATAAGTACTTGTCATTAGTGGAATTCTCCTACAACAACAGTTATCAGGCAAGTATAGGTGTAGCTCTATTCGAAGCATTATATGGACGAAAGTGTCGCTCTCCAGTATGTTGGGATGAGGTGGGTGAAGAAACATTGTTGGGACCAGAGTTGGTACGTATGACTACTGAAAACATCCAAACAATTCAACAACGTATATAAACGGCACATGATCGACAAAAGAGTTATGCGGATCTTCATTGAAAGGACGTGGAATTTAATATTGGGGATCATGTACTGTTATGTATTGCTCAATGGAAGGGTTACAAGATTCCGGAAGAGAGGAAAGCTCAATCCACGATTTGTTGGTCCATTTGAGATTATTGACCAAATAGAAAATGTGGCATATAGACTCGCATTACCTCCAAGCATGTCTTGTGTTCATAATGTTTTTCATATATCTATGCTTCGTAAATATGTGAAAGATCCAAACCACATTATTGCGTTAGAACCAGACGAAATAGCTGAAGATTTAACGTACAAGGAGGTGCCTGTAAAGATATTGGATAGGAAAGAGCATGTCCTACGAACAAAGGTTATACCACAAGTTAAGGTTTTGTGGAGGAACCACGCTATTGAAGAAATGACCTGGGAGTTGGAATCAGAAATGAAAGTGAGTTACCCTCACCTTTTCAAAACACTGGGTACGTACGTAAATTTTGAGGACGAAATTTCATAAGGAGGGGAGGTTGTAAGACCCCAACATATTATAAATAAAATTAAATTTTCTCTATTCATTATCTTGAAATAATAAGGAGTTAATTTGATATAATGCTTTGGTTATGGGTGAAATATAAAAATTTTGCAACATAAGCAAGTGATTATAAAATATTCATTTTGTCGGGGAATATTCGTTTGGTCGTGGAATATTTGTACGACGGCGCAACCATTTGTGGGCCCCATAACAGAAAATGGTCGGATAAAGAAAATGACAAGTTTGAGTTTTTATAAATAACAGTATGTAATTATTACAATTAACACTTTGTTGGGTTACACGGTGGTTAAAATACAATAATACGGCGTGGTTGCTGCATGAGCACTACCAGTATTACATGATATTTTTAAATTATTGATTCTTACGTGAAGAAGGCACTACTCAATAATTATTCACAGTAATTCTTTATTCAATATTTTATTTTTTCAATAATTGTTGCGTTGGTATTTTATATTATTATTGTTTTAATAATTATCATTGCACAGTATTTCCCATTATCAGATCAATTGTAAAGCCCCCAAACTCGGGTACTTGAAACCCGAATTCAGTGCTTCACGATACCATTTCTATGAGCGGAATAACAATAATAATAATATAAATATTAAACTTAATTTACATAACTATCAAAGTCAAGCTCCCAAGTACGTAACCTTTAATCATTCCTTACAATACATGATAATAAATATATATCATTGTCTTAATAATATTACACTATTACATAAGATATCATTAAAATCATTCAGCAACCTTTCTATTTCCCTTGTTTCTAGCAGAGCCTTCAGATTGTTCACACTTAGCTGAAAACATTTAAATTAAGCAAGGATGAGCATTTGAGTGCCCAGCAAGTAATAACAATTATATATATATATATATATATATATATATAAGCTGAAAGAATTTAAATATTTTCTTTATACTGCCCTTCTACAACAAATAAAAAGTTGTGAAGTAATCTGAACCGATAATAATAACATAACAACTCTCTTCCAAAATTTTGAAACTACGTTCTGACTATAAGTAGGGTTAAGGGGACATAGTATGAACATTGTTTTCATTTTCAAAAAGGTTAAACAGAACTTCATCTGTAAACCGTCATAACTTACGGGCACGAGGGTGATCAGCCCATTGTACCCTATATTGATCAATACTACATAACAAGAATGATATTATCGTTCACTCTGGCTGTCTTGGGCACATAAAATTTTTCCCATAAATGGGATGTTCATACCTGTCAGGGTTCCAAACCAAAGCAATTCGGTTGGATAATAATAAGGTTTTATCTTGTTTAACAATAATCTATAATTCAACATATATATATATATATATATACGGGTAATTGACAAAGGTGTATCAACATGTAATTAAATGCAAAGATTATCCAAGTGGGGACACCTGTATAATCATTTATAGAAATTAACGAACAGAATATATATCTGAATTACCATATACTAACATGTTGATAATCAATGAGCATATATAATATAGGGTTAATAATGCATGCGATAATAATATAATTACGAAACATTCTTACTCATGTCCATTGCATAAAGGAAATGCAAAGGTAGGATACTTGCACGATGCACTTTGCTTCTAATACGTGACTTAGTTTTATCTTTTATGTAATCACCTATCATTAATCGGGTCATTCATTCGATTAGAAAAATATACTATAACACAATCTTTGTATTTCACGATCGATTACATAACCTAATCACATTGTCACACATATTCAACGGTCGTTGGATCACAAACAAACATTAATACTGATCAAAATATCTAAGTCCGGATCAATTTACGAACTATATGCCGATTGTGTCTGCAAACGACTTTATCGAGTAATTATTGAGTCTAAGACTCTATTACGTAACTCAATATTTGTAAATATCGATCATATTATTTTTAAATGACTTACAATAAATTTTAAACAATTATTATAATTTATCATAAATTTTTCAAACACCAAATCATTATCAAATGATTTAAACATCAAACAATTCTATTATCATTAATATTTAATTAATATTAAACTATTAATGAAACCATTACCAAAATACTAAAGTTATTTATAATAACGTAGAATATTTTTAAATTATTAATATTACCCTTAAATGATTTTTAAAACATTTAAAATTATTTTAAATAATTACCATTAATATTAAAATATTAATGTACTATTTATCCAATATTAAAAGTCATTAATTATAACTTAAAATATTTTAATTCATTTATATCCTTTTAAATGATTTTTAAATCAATAAAACCATTTTTAAACTATTTATTTAATATAGTTATTAAATAAATTTAATATCATTAATATTAAATAAATATCATTAATATTAAATTATTAATGAAGTTATCCTTTAAATATTAAAATTTATATTTTATAACTTCAAATATCTTTAAATACCTTATTATTATTTAAAATGATTTTTAATATAATAAAATCATTTTTAATCTATTTATTTAATTCATTTACTAAATAACTAAAATATCATTGATATTAATTAATTAATGGAATTCATCATAAAATATTAAAAGTCATTAAAAATAACTTAAAATATTTTCTTATACCATAATATAATTTTAAATGATTTTTAAGTATTAAAATAATTTTTAAATAATTTATTTAATATAATTATTAAATAAATTAAATACCTTTAATATTCCAAAAATATTAAATATTTGTGAAATATATCCAAAATAATTAAAATATAATTTTTGGACTTTAAAATAATTTTTTAATAATCTATTATGTATTTTTAATAATTAAAACTAATTTTCTATAATTATTTAATGAAAATATAATTTTATAAATAAACTGTCGCTAAAGACCACCTATAGCGACAGAACCGTCGCTGTAGGTGTTCTTCGTGTTCTTCATGCAAACCCAGATTTTCATACACAGTTTCGAGGGACCATGCTTGACCGTTAATCATTCATTACACAAGGTGTTTTTGGACTCGTTGTTGATCAGATCATGTAGTACAAATGCACCACTACAAGACCCAACAACAACCATAATCAAATCGTGCATAACGAAAGAGATCTAAGGGCCTAAAGTAGTTACATCGGGAGGTTGTTCTTCATTTACAGGTTGCCCGAAATGAAGAAACGAATCGAAAAGACTCACTTTGGACACCCACTACATGCTAATCGTGCAATAATTTTGTGATCTATAAGTTGCAGTATGTATCTAGTATGTAAATGAAGAGATCTAACACAAAATATCAACAAAAAATCAAAAGATCAAGAAGATATAGCTCGGTCAACGCATGTCAGAGGCAGTGTTCATAGGTTTTTTGGGTTACCTAGGAAACCGATTTTGTGTTTAACCCTGCTAGTTTGACCGATCACTACATTAAATATATATGTGATATAACTGATCTAAAAGCTTTAAATTGTAGTAGTCATACCAAGCTACAATTCTATTACAACAACATAACCCAAACACCAATACACTGCCAGATCTAGTCGATCAAAAGCGTTGTCAGACCGATCTGGGCATAATCTGGGCTGCCCAGATTTCTTCCGGCCAATGCCAGTCAACGGTATTTGACCGTTAATAACTTCCATTCTAGAAATCGAATGACCCTGATTCTTTTTGTATATTAAAGACCACATTACAAGCTACACATAACAACTTAAAAACAACAAAAACCATAATCAAACAAGGATCTGTGGCCACTGACATTCGTTGTCAAACCACAGAACCAAGTTTTTCCAGATTTTGTAGATCTTCAAATTCGAGCTTCTAAATGTTATCGATCCAACATTTAGCAACCCAGATCCTCATTAGACACTATAACCAACATATTCTAACACTTAAACACAACATTAAACATAGGATTTATGGACAAAAATCAAGCTAGGGTTTTATACCTTTTCTTTGATCTATCTTGATTCTAGCTTCTGATTTGTTTATGGTAATGGTGGGGTTTTGTTTGGGACTGGTCTTAGCTATGAATTTCGTGGGATATGAGTTGAGAGAGATTGGTTGAGGGTGTGTGCACAAAATGAGCTAGCAAGGGATTTTCTCTCTCTCTCTCAATCTATTTATAGAGGTCTAGCACTTGTGTGACTTACTATTATCCCCCATATTTGTGTTATCCATTAGACAAAACTCCTTATCTTGATCTTTAAGTATGCTTAGTGAGATTTCCACCAATGAGATGTTGACAACATTGTACCTTGTGTAAGAAAGTAAGGTCATTAGCTATTTAAGGAAACTTGATTAGCCTAATATGTTGCCTTAAAAGGCCTATTGTGACCGGCCACTAATTCCTTTATTTAGCATTTATTTTAATGCATAAATTAGACAAATCAAAGGTCTAAAATACCCTTGGTTATGTGGGCTAAGCTTGGGCTTGAATTTGATTTCTTTTTGGGCTTCTTCCATAATTGTTTTGGGTCATGTAATAATCATAGCCTAACAATTTTAATATATGTTACCCAAGTTGTCTATTTAGGATTTAAAATAAATATAATTAGTTTGCAAAATTTATAATTAGGGTTTTCTTAATTTGATTAGGGTTCTAATCATACATGAACATTAGGGTTTATAATATAATAATTATAATTATCCTTGCTAATTTAGCAATTAGGGTTTATAATTTTGGTAATTAGGTTTTCAAGAAATTAATAAATCTAAATGTTAATTAGGGTTAATCATAAATCATATAACACAGTTATATAACAGACTTAAACTCACAACTGAGTTTCAAATTAGGGTTTCCCACAGTAAACTAGGGTTTGACATAACACACCATATTAAAAATAAAAAAAATAAAAAAAAAATTATATGCAAAATTTCTAATTTATTTGTATAGAAAATATTGGGTTGTTACATCAATAATTCATATTGTTTGAATAATATTATTAGATAGCATTATTGGCAATTTCTAAGGAAGTTCTGTCTAGGAAAGGGGTTTGGTCACCTAATTGCGCGCGAGTAAGGAGAAATCCTTATCGGAAAGCCCCCACTTTCCTAGGAACGACCTGGTTGTCATAATTGTGATTCTGTAATATTATTTGTGAATAATTAATTATTGATTTATATGATAAGGAAATATTTATTTTATGTGGATATAAATGGTGGATATATTTATTTTATGTGGATATAAATGAAGGAATTAATGTTGAGGTGTTTTATCAGTATTTTGTCGGAGTGGAGGTATTAAAAATCATCCGTATATGGATTTCGGACATTTTCTGTTTGGAATTTGGAAAAACTTAAAGCTACAAAGTTGTAGAGAATTTGATTTCCTATGGAATGGATATAATATTCGTATTTTTCTGATAAAAGGATTATTTATTATGAATTATTGAAGTTTCGGAAAATAAAATATTTTTATTAAAATTATGGGTGGGACCCACTTTTGGTTAGTATAGAAAACATGTGTTGGATTCGTGGGCCCCACTAGAGGTGGCTGATTATTTGGGCAAAGATGGTGGGCGTAGAATTTGTTAATAAAATATTAATTTATTAAATTTTAGTCTCCTATGGCGTTCTAGCATTTTCCTATAAATAGGCGCTTAGGTTAGAATTGAAAATCATACCAGAAACAAGTTTTCTCTCTATATATATATATATTATCGAGCGTATTTTTTGAGTATTTAGATACTTTGAGAGTTGCTATTCAGTGCAAGTTTCCTTTGACTTTACATCTGATATTTCCATCAGAAATACTGTTATTTTGAGGTAAGGGATGTTATTTTCTTCGTGAATGATATTATTTCTTTCAATATCATTATGCTGAAATATTGTTATGAATTTTATTGTTGAATTTCTAATTTTTTGTGTCGGAGTTACTATTCACGTTTACGGCACTATTCACAAATACGACACTATTCACCAAAAAATAACAAACTTTCTTATTTGTCCCAGATGTCTATTATGGTTACTATCTTTGATTGTATCCATGTTTTGATCTTCATTCTTGAATTTTTCTCCATTATGGTTTATTATGGAGTATTTTTAAACTTAAATTATCTAAAGTACGAATCTATAATCTTTGTCCTTTTATCTTACTGGATTCGTTCTCTAAAATGTTTTTCATCATCCTCAGTCCTTAATGGTGATACTTGATGAATATCTTTGGCATGTAGTGCAAAGATGAATGAATACCTGATGAATATCATTGGCTTGTAGTGCAAAGATGAACAGGTGTTGAGATGAACATGACCAACTGGTGATACAAATGAATATCTTTGGCCCGTAGTGCAAAGATGAATATTTGATGCAAGATGTATATTGATTGATGTTACAGGGAAAAAATATTTATGATGGACTTTTAAATTCAAAGATGATAGTAGATTTCATTCTCTAATTAACTCTTCTAATGAATTGTTGTTTCCGCTGCAGTTGTTGATCTAAAACTTGTTGTCTATTATATTATATCAGATTTTTCCCCGTTGAAGACTAAGGATAATTTGTTGTATATTACCTTAGTCATAAAATTCTTTACTAGGCTAGTTCAGCTCACCCTTTTCCTTTTTGTTCCATTTTTCTTCTCAGGAAGCGAGAATATAGCAGGAACCAGTCGGGGTATAGAGTGATGGTCCTAGACAGTTATTTTAGCAGTCCTCACTATTTTTGTAAAATAGTGCATCAATAATTGTAATGAGGACTTTATTTGGGTGATGTATACCTATTGTGGAGGCGTCACAACTTTCATCATAATATAAGCATGAGGATGATGACAATGATATAAACATTAATCAAACGAAATCAAGGATAATTATTAAAGACTTTAAATTTATCCAGAGTTTAAAAATATCAAGATTGTCAACACGATACTGCTTTGTGGAGTAAAATTCAAGAATAATATCCATGTATCAAAAATAATTTGGACAGAAAAGAAATAAATTTTTTCGGTTAATAGCACCCCGTGAATAGTACCCTATAAATAGTACTTCGGGAATAGTACCCCGGCATAAAAAGTGCCATGAATACCCGAGTGAATAATATTTGAGTGAATAGTAATCGGGTGAATAGTAACCCATACATAGTAACTCGTGAATAGTGTTGGGTAAAATCTAATTACGCACAACACACAAGTATACGTGGTCAACAAGTAATAAAGTGATAAGTTGAGTATCGTTCCCACAGAGAATTAGTTAATAAAAATCACCAAGTACTAACCCGTAACCAACTCAATCTTATTTAAACGAATAAATTTCAAATTATATAAATTAAACTACTATTAAATTCTACTAATTAAATTAAGACTATGGAGATTTAAGCATTTCTCATCAATTATTCTCTATCCCAAATTGTTAATCAAGAGCACTAAAGTAGATAAAACCACCTCTCAATGCATAATACCCATATTAACAACAATCCACAATTAAGATAGAAATCTGTTAAACACCTTAATCAACTAACCCACTATATCTCTATGTGAATTACGATTGAAAAAGGTTTAAGAATAAGTTCTCTTCCGATTACATGCGGTGTCAAGCATATCTCTACCTTAACACTCATCAAGTTTAAGCTATTAACAAAATCTTGAACACATGCTATCACAATCAGATCTAAATCTATAATTCATCTCTTGAGTTCATATAGATTATCATGGTAATTGATGGCCAATCAATTAAACAATTAAGTCCAAATCACAATAGACAATCCTCACAATAGAACATAATAATTGATAATGAAGCATATTAAAATAAACTACACAATAAGATCCATTGTAATCTCAAACAAAGAATTAGTTCATGATTATTGAATTAAAACTAAGAATCACAATTGAATACACATTAAAAGACAAAGATAGAAGAAGATAAGAAGATAGAATCTATTTTCTGTAGATTTGACGCTCCCTCCTGGCTCCTACTTTGAATCTTCAATGGTCTCCAAGTTGCTTCAATCTCCAAAACTCATTAAAACTAAGGTTTTGATCTAATTTACTCTAATCTAATCTAATGGAATTCTTCCAAAAACTCCCTCTAATCCTTGTAAATCTCCTCCTTTTATAAGCCTCCTTATATGTCTTTAAGTCCTCTTGGAAGTCCTTGAATAAAACAACTCGAACCAATCCTTATCGGACTCAAATTCGGACAAAAACAACTCATTCTGCGCATACCCAAGCCCCATCTTACTATTTGCCTTGTAAATAGCAAGCCCCGGCTTGCTATGCTACTGATTTCTCACTCTGGATCACAAGCCCTGGCTTGGGTATAAGGCACAAAAGAGCAAGCCCCGGCTTGCTAGTAAGCTACCAATTATTTTTCTACTGCAGTGTCCTCTGGTAAAATGGCCATAACATTTGATCTGGGAGGAGTTAAGGAGCCTGCCACCTATCAAATCGAAGATATCGACGAGCTCTACAACATTCATTCTTTGGGTTTTGAGAAATAACGAACGGATGAAGGTCGAAATTGGACTGGAAGTGACTGCTATGCAAATGACCATTCAAAACAGCGAAATTAAACGTCCGTTGGTACAAATGTCATAACTCTTGCATCCGAACTCCGATTAGAATGATTCAAGATATTCTGGAAAGCTACGAAGACGCTATACAATGTAAGCTAAGTTCCAAGCCAAGAACATGAAATGAACATGAAAGCACAAACGATATCCGGATTGCTTTTCTTTGCATTTTCCTACCAATTCTTTGCGATTTCCTTGCTTTTCCTTACCAACAGTCGCTCACACCGCTCCCAAACATATAACCTATAACATGAACACAAAATGCATGAAAAGTAACTAAGAAACATAAGTATAAGCAACTAATTCAAGTAAAAGATACCGGATAAGTAGGTATAAAACCTACTTATCAAATACCCCCAAACTTAAACCTTTGTTTGTCCTCAAGCAAAAACAAAACAAAAATGTAATGTAATGCAATGGAATGGAATGGAATGCAACTAATCTACATACCTACGAATCCAGCAGTATTGATAAACACAAATCTATTCAACCGGCCTTAGAGCAATCAAGCAAACACGATAATACATCTTATCAAAACTTATCAATAACTTCCTAATCCATCATCAAGTCTTAAACTGTTATTACTGGTATAGTGCGTGTGTGCTCAACATCCATGCTAATTGATATAAAATCAAATTTAACACATAACAAGTCTCTTTGAAGGCATCATACAGTGTAAACTCAAGAAATTCAAAAACAAGCTAGATCCAACTAAAATCAAAGAATTACCAATATCGAGGGTCAACATGGGATACTTATGCTTTATTTTCATTTATGGGGGCTTTTTGCTCTTATTTCCCGTTTTATTCATTTTTTTTTCTTTTGGTTTATATACACATAGCTATGCAATGTCTTATTCCCTTAGGCTTTTTAATTCAACCTTAACGAGCTTTCGACCAACAACTCCCAAACCATTAAGACCTTAGGGCACTAGGTGTAAAGACAATCCCCTCGGGCTTACTTACTCAAGTAACAAAGGCCACAAAACTAGACACGCACGCCACGGTGTTTATTCATACTTTTTTTTTCTTTTTTTTTTCTTTTTTTTTCAATAGCTTATATATCTCACATATTCCCCCAAACTTAGGTTCTTGTTTAACTTTAGCCATCACTACTTGTTCTTGTCATTCTTTCATTTAAACTAGCATTATCCTTTAGAGTCCCATTATATATCAATTTAAACTCAATCAATCAACAAGTTGTTTTTACTGTGTTATCCTTATTATACCAGTTTCAAACAGAAAAAGACTCAATTCCTAACAAGAAATCACATCAAAGCTCTAATAGTCAGTGCTATACTTGTCTACTCAATTCCAATCTCATCATTGGCCAAAAAAAATTGTAAATATCTAACAGCTGGAATCATGCAAGATGAACATAATAACTAACTATTATTTTTGAATTTTTGAATTTTTTGAATTTTTTTTTTAACAAAAAAACTGAATATAATGCTATTCAAACTATACTATTATGCAACTACTTATGCAGTTGTACTACATGAATGCAAACACAATGAACCAAACTAAATTAACAACGTATACAAAATAGCATAACATAAACATGAAACTAAACATGCAATAAAGAACTAAACTAAACTCCCCCAAACTTAACAATTACAATGTCCTCATTGTAAGAATATAGCGGTAAGTAGAAGAGAACTTCCCTGTAATCAGCTAAGCATGAGGTGATGGTGGCGATGGCGGCGACGATCATTTTTTTATCCATTGAACCTCCAATACCTGTAATTAAGAAAGACAACATGGATTAGAATAACACTTTGGAATATAACGTGATTCCTCTCTACTAAATAAACTAAGAAGCATATAAATAAAAAAAATAAAAATAAAAATAAAAATAAAAATTCCTGGGTTGCCTCCCAGTTAGCGCTTGATTTACAGTCTTTCAGCCTGACTTTGTCTAGTCAACGTTATCCAATTCCTCGTCGATAATTGAGGAACCCTCCATCCATCGAAAATAATGTAGCTTTTGGTAGGTTCCCATTTATGATGGCTATTGAGTTAAAGTCACCTAGCATGCTTTGTTTAAATTTGTGCCCAATTGAGAATGTTGAATAACTAGGTGTTTTTCTGTCCGTTGAGCCTATGATTTGATTGGGGCTTTGAGGCTTGGCAAGAACAACGGGCTCTTCTTCTATCTTCCCCTTCTCATCCCACCATGGCTTCACATTTGTACTAGCTCTCATGTCATAAAGAGCCTTGCCGACGACATGACTACCAAGCAGGCATGGTTTTGTAAATCTAACTGGACCCTTGATCTTTGGTAGAGAAGGAACTTGTGGCACTAATAACATCGGCTCATCCTCGTTGGTACTCATAGTTAGTTCTTCACCGACCTTATTTTCATTATCCCCACGTGTCTCCTCTTTTTCAACATCTCGTGTCTCATCCAGTTGTAGATTTGGCTCGGGCACTTCATCAATCTCAGAATTCTCGTCATAACACCAATTGTTTTGAGGACAGTTGTCCAAGGATTTGAGTATTTGATCCATCAGGTTCTGCATATTTTGAAATGATATTTCTTGATTCTGAATTGACCGCTCTTGATTAATCCTCCTCTCCTCTTGGTTTGCTATGAACTTGGACAGTAATTCCTCCAAATTTGACTTTTCTTCTTGTGGCAATAGAGGTTTACATGAAAATTCCGGTGTGTATGTTGGATTTGGAGCGTAGTATTGGTCTTCATAATTGTAGCTCCATGACGAATCCGGGTGATACCCCCAAACTTGATGATAATTATCATATACATACTAGTTGAGGTATACACCACCATGTTGTCCCAGCCCAAAACTAACGGTGCATTGATGACTCGGATGGTTGCCAGCACAATAACCGCACGTAACTATCCTTCGACTCATTTGGGCTACAAAAACGTCCAACTTCCTCGAAAGTTCTTCAATCTGTGCTGACATTGCGGAAAATGCATTAAGTCTATCAATCCCCATTTACCTTGGTTGAGTCATGTTCCTGTATGGCCATTAATACGCAAAGTCATCCATGGTACCTGAAAAGAGAGAAATATAGGAAGAGAGTTAAAAATAAAAATAAAAATATTTAAATTAAGACTAATTTGATTAATGCTAATATTGGTAAAAAAAATATTAAACTAATTCCCCGGCAACGGCGCCAAAAACTTATTGGGTAAAATCTAATTACGCACAACACACAAGTATACGTGGTCAACAAGTAATAAAGTGATAAGTTGAGTATCGTTCCCACAGAGAATTAGTTAATAAAAATCACCAAGTACTAACCCGTGTAACTTGACTCGATCTTATTTAAACGAATGAATTTCAAATTATATAAATTAAAGTACTATTAAATTCCACTATTTAAATTAAGACTATAGAGATTTAAGATCACAACTTCACTTATTGCTTCATTTAAGTTAACACACTTCTCATCAATTATTCTCTATCCCGAATTGTTAATCAAGAACACTAAAGTAGATAAAACAACCTCTCGATGCATAATACCCATATTAATGTCAATCCACAATTAAGATAGAAATCCATTAAACACCTTAATCAACTAACTCACTATATCTCTATGTGAATTACGATTGAAGAATGTTTAAGAATAAGTTCTCTATCCGATTACATGCGGTGTCAAGCATATCTCTACCTTAACACTGATCAAGTTTAAGCTATTAACAAAATCCTGAACACATGCTATCACGATTAGATCTAATTCTATACTTCATCTCTCGAGTTCATATAGATTATCACGGTAATTGATGGCCAATCAATTCAATAATTAAGTCCAAATCACAATAGACAATCCTCACAATAGAACATAATAATTGATAATGAAGCATATTAAAATAAACTACACAATAAGATCCATTGTAATCTCAAACAAAGAATTAGTTCATGATTACTGAATTAAAACTAAGAATCCACAATTGAATACACATTAAAATACAAAGATAGAAGAAGATAAGAAGATAGAAGCTATTGTCTGTAGATTTGATGCTCCCTCCTTGCTCCTACTTTGAATCTTCAATGGTCTCCAAGTTGCTTCAATCTCCAAAACTCATTAGAACTAGGGTTTTGATCTAATTTACTCTAATCTAAACTCATGGAATTCTTCCAAAAACTCCCTTTAATCCTTGTAAATCTCCTCCCTTTATAAGCCTCCTTATATGTCTTTAAGTCCTCTTGGAAGTCCTTGAATCAACCAACTCGAACCAATCCTTATCGAACTCAAATTCGGACAAAAAATACTCATTCTGCGCATACCCAAGCCTTGTAAATAGCAAGCCCCGGCTTGCTATGCTACTGATTTCTCACTCTGGACCCCAAGCCCCGGCTTGCTAGTAAGCTACCAATTATTTTTCTACTGCAGTGTCCTCTGGTAAAATGGCCATAACTTTTGATCTGGGAGGAGTTACGGGGCCTGCCACCTATCAAATCTAAGATATCGACGAGCTCTACAACTTTCATTCTTTGCGTTTTGAGAAATAACGAACGGATGAAGGTCGAAATTGGACTGGAAGTGACTGCTATGCAAATGACCATCCAAAACAGCGAAATTCAACGTCCGTTGGTACAAATGTCATAACTCTTGCATCCAAACTCCTATTGGAATGATTTAAGATGTTCCGGAAAGCTACGAAGACGCTCTACAATGTAAGACAAGTTCCAAGCCAAGAACATGAAATGAACATGAAAGAACAAACGATATCTGGATTGCTTTTCTTTACGTTTTCCTACCAATTCTTTGCGATTTCTTTGTTTTTCCTTACCAAAAGCCGTTCACACCGCTCCCAAACATATAACCTACAACATGAACAAAAAATGTATGAAAAATAACTAAGAAACATGAGTATAAGCAACTAATTCAAGTAAAAGATACCGGATAAGTAGGTATAAAACCTACTTATCAAATAGTACCCCGGCATAAAAAGTGTCCTGAATACCGGAGTGAATAATAACTAGGTGAATATTAACCCATGAATAGTAACTAGTGAATAGTACCCCAACATGAAAAGTGCCCCGAATACCTAAGTAAATAATATTTTAGTGAATAGTAACCGGGTGAATAGTAACCCCTGAATAGTGACTCATAAATAGTACCCCGGCATGAAAAGTGCCCCGAATACCTGAGTGAATAATATTCTAGTGAATAGTAACTGGGTGAATAGTCACACATGAATAGTACCCCGAGTGAAAATATTGATATTTAATAAAAAAAAGTTCAGATCAATATTCCAATGAAACGATACTGGATGAAGCGTAAAACTCAAGAATATTCCACTAATTTCAAGGATTATAGAAGCAATACTTATCATAGTAAGTTTAGATTTAAGAATATGAAAAGAAATAACATACGAAACTGCAAATGGATTTTCACATGTCATACGGTACGTAATCCGCGTAGACAGGTTATTCCGACATATTAAAGGATGAATACAAAAAATAGTACTCCTTATGAATACGAAAGAAATAATACCCCTTACGAACACAACAAATAATATCCCTTATCAAACGAAAATAACATCCCTTAGAATACAAAAGAAATAACACCCTTTACCTTAGTAGAAGGTTGGATACTGCAATAGTGAAGTAGCAGAATACTCTTCTTCTTAATCTCTATAGTTTCTCTCTCTATAGTTTCTCTTGTGAGTCTCAGTGAATTGGTGAGAATGAAAGAAGAATTAAGCTTCTATTTATAGGAGAATGGACTAAATAGTAACTAATTCATGAATGGTCCAGATTGATTTACTATTAGAACAGATGATCCATATTAATTACTATTAAACCCACAACCGACGGTCCAGTTTGATTTACTTTTAAAACTACCACCGAAGGTCCAGATTGATTTACTTTTAAAACCACCACCGTCGATCCAGATTGATTTACTATTAAAACCACCACCGACAGTCTATATTGATTTTCTATTAAAACCACCATCGACGGTCCAGAATAATTTACTATTAAAACCACCACCAATGGTCCAGATTAATTTAACTTATTACACTTTGGTACCCATAAAGTTTTCCAAGTTTGCATTATTTCCCTCTAACTTTTGTAAATCACGTATTTTCAATAAGCACATTCTTAATACTTCAACAATTATTCATCATTAATATTATAACTCACAATATTTAACAACCAGATCAATCTCAGGTGTCGATGTCGGGATTTTTGAGTGTCCCTTTTCGTTACTTGTTCCTTAGTGTTCTCATTTTAATGTGAGATTTGTTTGAAAAAACAAGTGAAAAAGGTCCGACATGTATAATGTCGACGATTTGACTTTAAGAGTTGCAAGTTGGTGTATTTAACTGGTTGCACCAACGCAACCGAAAAGGTTTGCACATTGACCCAGTGATTTGACACTGCTAGACGGGTCTGTGAAATCGAGATTCATTTTGGGTCCGGGGGCTTAATTATGAGGAGGGAAGGTGTTAGGCATCCCCCGACATCCGTGTTACCACGGTGACCGCCACTTTTAAAAGAAATTGTTATATGAATGTGTGTGTGTGTGTGTATGGATCAATGTGTAATTATTTGAAAGTAGTGCGAGGCCTCGTTCGTACCTATATACACAAGGTTTGAATTATATAGAAAAATTCAGTTTTAACCGAGATATATCAATGACGTTTTGTAAAAGAGGTTTTTCAAACCCTGTGCTAAATAGGAATTTAAACCTTTTCATACTTCCATTTTATTATTAAATGTTCGGCTTGTTTGCTTTTATTTCGAGATGTGAAACATTCTCAAGAAAATAATATACCGCAGTGCCGAACTCCTCATGGGCATGACAGCCATCCAAGGAAATTCAGACACTGTAAAATAATATACAAGCTGCTTACAGATGAAAAATATGTCCATCATGGGAACCGAATCTAGATTCAGTATACTGAATCTGTGATCACATAATTCCTAGGCTCACATGATACTGCAATTTATATGGAAAGCAGTAAGCAGTTATATATATAAAAGCTATAAATATATATATACAGACATGATCAACCACCACGAAGCAACTCCATGGGGGATCGAAAATATAAATATATAAAAGCGGTAAATAAATAAATATATATATATATATATATATATGGACATGATCAACCACCACGAAGTAAACTCTAGGTGGGACGAAATGTAAATAAAGTTGTAAAAGCGATCAACTGCCACGAAGTAAACTCCAGGCAGGACGAAATGTAAATAAAGCTGTAAAAGGCCACAAAGTAAACTCCAGGCCTGACAGAAATGTAAATATATATATATATGTATAAATATATATATAAAAGCAGTAAACACACCGGATGTGAATCCAGGCTCATCGGATATGTCCGACAATAATTATATATATATATAAGCGAGTAAATGCTCCGGATGTAAAATCCAGGCTCATCAGATATGTCTGACAACAATTATATATATAAGTATATATATATAAAAAAAAAGCAATAAACGCTCCAGACCGAAGTCTAGGCTCAATCGAGGCATAACTCGATAATGTTAGTCCATATATGAAATATATACATATATATATAAGTATATATATATATATATATATATACAGATAGAAATGAAAACCACGAACCAAAGTCCAAGAAAACACACTCACACGACTCTCAACGTGTACAACAGTGTGTGCTAATATGAGAAGAAGACTTTATATAATGTGAGAAGGCTTACAGTGGGCTGCCAAAGTAGACTTCTATGACTTTAAATGGATAAACACTCAGCTCCTGTCGGATAAAAGATAGCTATATGTGAGCTAACAAGTGTTCAAAAGTGAGGAAACACTCAAAAGATTTGTACGCAGAGTAAAATGGACAGGGCTTCCTCGCCTTTTCTCTCTCTCTCCTCTCCTTCAAATGGCTGACCCCAAGGCTTGTATATGTAGACGGGTGGCCGCAGGTACACCTACGGCAGCCGCGGTTGTACCTGCGGTTGGTCGTGTTGCATCCGAGCCTCGCGGGTCCCGTCATCTCATAGTACGTGGGCTCGTGCACTGTAATGTCCGCTCGAACTTGCAGAACTTCAATCCGAGCATCCGAACGAGGTATATCTGACCTTCTTCAGACCGCTTGTGTTGAGAGTTACACAATGACATGGATTAGAGGTTGTACGAAGTCAAGAGGAGGGGTTTATGCCCATGGTCTTCAAGCTTCAAATTCTATCCAAAGTACTGCCACGCGTAATAGTCACTCGGGATTATTACTTCTCAGTTATTGTGGGACATTGTTGTATGTATGTATGTATGAAGTATCGAGACGACGCGCAGGTGTTGAAGAAACAAGAAGATGTTTGACTCCTCACTGCGGTTATCGCCGGTTTGAGTTGAAAGTAGACGTTGCTCAAGGTTATATCTGAGATTGGACTACTTGTTGGTATGCCGCGATATCATCTTGTTGAGGCGGTAAGATGACGTTTTTGACTCCTTACCAGGGTTATCGTCGGTTTGAGTAGAAAGCAGACGTTGCTCAGGGTTACATCTGAGATTGGACTGCTGCAAGTGTTTGAATACCGCAAGGTCATCTTTGAAAGAACATATATGCCCGTTGTTAGCTCCGGGTCTGAGGTATGATTGCCTCAGTAGGAGGTCTGAGCTTGAAGCTGATCACATGTGTTTGAAACAAATAATTCCGGAGTTATCGCCAGAACTGCAAAAGCATCCCTTGGGGTTATCACCAAGGATAGAGTTGCTACTCCCAGTGTTATTTCTGGGACTGGAACTGAACGTCGCGGTGTTATCTCCTAGACAAAACTGTCATCTCCGGTATTGTTGCCGGTCTTTTGATCTTGCAAACCTCAGGGTTATCTCTGAGATTGGAAATGACATTCCCGGTATGTGTTCCGGGTTTGAGATAAAGTTCTTGATTTGTGTTCCGGGTTGGAACTGATGTTCCCGATTTGTTTTTCGGGTTGGAACTGCACTTCCGGTAGTATCTGGAATGGATGTAAGTTGTCTTCCAGGGTTATCTCCGAAATACGAATCTGCCCTCCTGTAATGTTAGTAACAAGCATGCAAAAAATTTCGAGTGTCTACAAATGCCCCTCTTTATCATATTCATGCAATGCAAGGCATGGATAGGATAAAGAATCCTAGACACTTGAAATGCAAGCAAGATAAATATGATGCTATATGCAGCAACATGATGAAAATGTATGATGCATGATTTGTCAGGTAATCATGTTGGGATGACAATCAGTGATGGCTTGGACATGCGATCCAAGTCTCCAAGGATGTTGACGTTGGGGTTATCACCAAAGTCTTGAATCTTAGACATTGGCCTATATTCCATAGAGGTACCTCTTGTGTGTAAGTGATCTGTGGGGATAAAGCTTTGTCTGTTTGAGGATGTGTATAACATATTCCCTCATTCTCGTTCGAGATTCTTCGCTTAACCGTTTGTCGTCGTCAGGGTTGCCCGACCTTCGTTGATGTGTGTATCACCGGATAAATCCCTGCTGGGTGTATTGTCAAGGTTGTTTGACCTTCATTGATGTATGTGTCAATGGTAGCATTTTGTTGTAGCCCTTGATGGGGATGGTTGCTTCGATGGGTTTACTTGCCATTGGCTGACATGATGTCAAGGCTACTTAACCTTCATTGATGTGTGTATCATGGTTGCATTGCTTTGTAACCCCCATCGGGGCTACGTAGATGCTTGAAAGATGCGCGTTGTGACCCCTTCCGGCGATACGTAGATGTTTGATAACTTCAGCGTTGTAACCCTTGCCGGGGAGGTTTGATATTTCATGGTTTGGCATTGTAACCCACGTCGGGGAAATTTAGGGTTGTGACCCTGCAAATGACGGCATCGAACCTTTGTGGGGTATTATTGAGAATGATCTATGAAAGTTGAGCTCATTGGTATAGTATACCTGCATTGAAAGAATCTGAATTGAGACTGACGGAGTTTAACTTTGACTGACGAGAAACCGTGATTTCAGTTATTCCGCTCAATCGCGTAGCACTTTTATTCCTGATTTGGCATTTTCAGCTTGTGAGACCTCCTTTGCAACTCTAACTGGAGCAAGCCAGAGGTGTGGGACCCATATAGGAGTGTTGTAGGTACACCTGCAGGAGCCGCAGGTGAGCTTGCGGCCAACCGTGCCTATGTATAGGCGAATGGTTGCTTTCATAAGTCATTTTCAAGTTGCGCAGTGAAGGAAATCTGAGAGCTCTTCTTCAGATCTGCTGAGTTCGGGCAACTTTCTGCATATTCTGCCACCGTACAAGCATTCTTCACTGTCCTGGTAACACATGCATGTATTTTTTCCAGTTTCTATCCGTTGGAAAATGACTTATCACATGAGATGCATTTAGACACGTAGTAGTGAATATGCATGCTGAAATGACTTGATAAAAAATATTCAACATAGCAAATGTTAGTATTAAACCATGCTGAACATAATGATGTGAAAAATTTGACTTTTGAAGCGGTCAAATTGGCACCTTTTCTTGCCATTTCTTATCCTATATGAGGACAAATGAGTAAAGGCATAAAAGTAAAATAATCCTGGTAATTAGACTACACTTACGGATTTTTACTGTGATGTGATTAATGCATGTAGGATGTATATGACTGTGTACAGGTGTGCTATTGAATGGTCACCTAGTCATGCCTATGTGCATGTGGATAGTCCCATTTACAAAGGGGGCTATGGCAAAATTTTCCTAAAATGTAGGTATTGGGTAGTCATGCATTTTTAACTATACTGTAGATGTATGTTAAAGCAATGCATTTTAAAAAGCTCCAGATAAGAAATTACAACACCCTTTCTGAGGTAATTTGGAGACTTGTTGTCCAGATATTATGGATCCGGATCAGCCGAGTAGTTCCCGTAGGACCACTTCTGGTGTACGGAGGAGAGCTTCTGAAGAGCCTCACCGCCGTTTTGACCTCGTCGTTTGGTGGAGGCGGTGATACGTCCTATTCTGGTTAAAGTGCCGAATGTCGAGGACGAGGAGAAGGAAGTACAAGTCGAGGTTCATGCTCCTGCTGTTCGTGTTCCCCATAGGGAATTGCCAGGTATTCAAGTGGCGAACCCAGATCTTCTGGGTGACTTGAGTAGGCATCCTTCAATATACCTGCACGCAAACGAGGTATGAAGTTAGATCTTTAATCTTTCTTATTTCCTATTGATGAGGAGTCAAGGATTCTGATGTTGATCTGCATTTGATGTAGGTTCCCAGCTTCACATAGCCTCGAGGGAACTAGTTTAGCATCCACTCTATGTATCAGGCTTTGCATGATAACTATAGAGCGATCGTCCATGGCTGGGGATTTGGGATGTTCTTCTCCATTCTACCCCGTCGCTGTCCTTGGGGTTACCTCAGGGCATTGTCTGAGCGGTGGTTTCACCGCACTCTGATCCACTCTATTTGGCGGATCGAGGTGATAATGACACCGATGGATTGACGATTTGTCACAGGTATGGAGTTTGGAGGGGAACTAGTGCCTTGCACGGAGGATATCACCCCTATAGCCGTCAGATCCTTATTAGGAGTTCTGACGGAGGCGCTCAAGGGCAGGACTTTTCGTACTGGTCCTTTGAGCGTAGATGCTATGAGCGGGCTGTTGAGTGAGCCTATACCTGATGATATAAGAGTCAGGGATCGCATTCTCCAGCGATTGTTCCTAATGATCATTAGAGGCTGCTTCATAGCAGATAATTCCTCTATGGTGTCCTTCGCTTTGATTAGCACCACTCGACACGTGGACTGTATAGGAGAGTATGATTGGGGTTCCTACACCTTTGCCTACTTCCTCAGGGGAATGCACATGCGATCGTGAGGGCTTGGCCAGGCGTGGTTAGAGATTCTACCCATTTCTGCACGGTGAGTGTTTCTCTTGTCTTTTCCGTGTCTGAGTTTAGAGTGTTGGTGACGGATGGATGTTTGCCTTTGTGTTGGTAGTTTTGGGTCTATGAGAGGCTTCCTTGTTTACGTCCTGTTAATGTGTTAGGTTTAGATACCTATCCACGAGGACAGAGATGGCATCATTCCATACTGGCGGAGGTCCCTGTTGCTGAGGGTTTCACTCATTGTTTCCTACAGTTGGAGTTGTTGACAATCGATGTCATTATATGGATTCCCTACTCTGGAGAGCATTTGGGAGTTGGTTTTGAGGATGGGTACCCGACTGAAGTAGAGTACGTCATTTCCACCCGCAGGATTCCTCTCTTCACAGATGGAGGATGGGAGCTCTATTTAGGAGAGCCCGCTATTAGGATCACTACAAGAGAGATCCGTATGCTGATCTTGCCTCCTGTCAGGCGTTATTGGCCTGTTTCGCAGTCACCTGTCATTGACATCCCATTGATGGGGATTGACGGTTTTACATTGTTAGAGGGCCCCTGGTCTCAGGAGATGTTCCAGCATTGGTGGATCCCTCGTACGATTGGAGCTCAGACCCGCACCACACAGTTTATGGGGGATATGGTTCCAGAATCTGTGATGATGACAGATTGGCTAGCCTGTGTCAGAGATCCGACTCATGTGACACAGATTAACAGATTGACCCAGCAGTTGGACCGGACACATCTTTTCATTCGGCATTTGGGCAGAGATCCTTTAGAGGTAGATACTTTTGATACTTCCAACTCTGGCGCTGGCCCCTCAGATGACCCATATGGCTTTGCTGGTGCAGATCCTCCCTTGTATCGGCCTGACATCCTTGTAGATAAAGATCCAGTGACTCAGGAGGAGTTACACTAGGTGGACAGTATCGATGATGTAGACATCGACACTCTTGACTTTTTCTGATGTATTTCTCGCTATTTCTTTTGATAAGCCTCTGTTAGCATTTGGGTAGCTTCACCCCATTCTCGCTATATCTTTTAATAGGCCTCTGTTGTATGTTGGGTAGCTTCGCCCCATTTCCCTGTATTTTAGCTGTACAGAGATGTATTAGATGATGATATACTTAGGATTGTATGCACAGTTTTCCATTCCCTATATCATATTGCCATCTATTGTACCATGCATATGTATGTATGTCCAGAGATATTCAGAATTGACACCTGGATGGTCTTACGACACGGCCCATTCAGATGTCTTCTTCGACAGTTAGCCGTATTGATTATACCCCACCATTTTTGGTGGTATATGGTATGCGTTCATGGTATGATAGTATATCACCATCAGACATGGTGATCGTAGATGATTTGCTACAGCATATTATGACCCTGTTGATGTTTCAGGTTCCCACAGGATTTGTAGAGGGCATACTAGAGCACTGGGTATCGGAGAGGCAGGTTTTCCAATTTGGGACCCCAAGAGTTGACTCCTACTTTGGAGGAGTATGCACGATTGACGATGCTGCCGCTGGACAGACCTTGCGTGCATATGGCTATTGGAAACACGAGCAGACATTTCATGACCCTCACCAGATTAAGACGTAGAGTGGTCCAGGACGAGATTACATCCGGCCACGTGATATCCCAGCATTTCTTGTTTGACAGGTTTAGCTCTGAGGATAGCTATGCACGGCATTCCGGGGATTTCACCACACCAGAGGACCATTGGTGTTCAGCCAAAGTAGATGTACTGCTTCTATGCGTATTGTCATACATATTCATGTCACGGTACATGGATGAGCTGGATATCGGCGTCATTATGGCAGTGAGAGCTCTCAGGGAGGGTCGTACCATTGTACTGATGATCATCATAGAGACTCTAAGGTCAGCTACATACTGCTGCACTTATCCGACAGGAGTGTTTACAGGTAGCTCGGTCATGTTGCATGTGTGGTTTATGTGACACTTGAGACCGATTGGCATATTTAGACGGCAGGGGTTTTGTTTCACCCAGGAGATAGCCATATCATACTCCTTTCACCTGCGAGTGCCTGAGATCTTTGCATCGTGGTCAGCTTTCCTGGCAGGGATTAGGGATCCGTTTGCCATATTATCATGTTCAGGGCTTAGCTCACCCTACAGCTTCATTACTCATGCTCCGGACATGGATTATCTCCCTCTGGATGGATTGAGGGGCATGATTACTTACCACCCACTGGTCGTGATGTGTCAGTTTGACCAGTTTCAGGATTTTCATCCTTATGAGGGGCAATGAGTCGGTAACCGCTTCACACACCATTTGTCAACGGAGGCCAGATCCGGGTTATGCGCTGTGTGGGGATCGGCGAGAACTAAATGAGTTTTACATCGATCATCCAGGTTATTCTACAGATTATTCCGCATGGATGGAGACAGAGACTACATCGGCTGCGGTAGTATCCACAGTGCAGGAGACTGATTCTGACGATGAGGAGCCTATAGAGGAGGCTGTTATTCCCACCGATGACTTAACTGCTGGGTTGCCAGCATTTGTGATGGATTCTTCCACCTCGAGTGCCACTGTTACCCAGTATTCGGCACAGCATTTGGAGCAGAGCTTACATCTGATGACCTATGATAGAGATTTGGCTAGGGCCGCGATGTTGACAGCTCTTGATGAGAGAGATACCGCTCTGTTAGAGAGGGATGAGGCTACATCAGCCAGGGATGCATTGATTGGGGAGCGGGATGCCGCCTTATCTGCTAGGGATGTGGCCATTGCAGATAGTACTTCCGTTAGATCCCAGATGACTGTCAGTCTTGCCAACATGATTGCTTAGATACCCTTGGGCAGGAGCTTGCAGTACTTCCTCCGTCGTCAGAGAGGGATGCTATGTTAGATCTGATAGTCCACATACACACAGATCTGTAGATAGCTTTGTATTTTCCTGCACAGACTAGCTTAGCCATTTATCATGTACAGCAGATATGTATATATCAAACAGTATTAAGTATGGCAGGGAAATATATTTTAATTCACTTCCCTTTTAGTTATGCCTTGATACTTGCTTGATGTTTGCTTGTTTCTTCAGGGCCTTGTGATCTTGATGCATTCTGAACTTATCCTTGATAGATGGACATTGAGACGTCGCAAGATCTCTCAGAACGGATCATTGATTTCTGTAAATCCCTACCATTTTTGGTGTCTTGGGACTGATATCTGTATGGAAAAATGGAGAGGAGGATGGTTTCTTCCTCTCTGAGATTGACCGCACCACAGATGGTCGCCAGTACTTCTATTTGTGAGAAGCCGAGTTAGTTCCATCTCTTATGGGTTGGTATTGCTCTTTGAGGCACGATCGCAGCTTAGATGGTCACCGAATCTTCTATTTGTGAGAAGAGGTTGGGTAATTCCATCCCTTTGATCTGAAACCGATGAAATGTGGTGAATTGAAGGTTGATCCCATGACTGTGTGACAAGAATTTTTGTTCGGTAGGGGTTAGGATCAACCATAAATGGTACGCCACGTACTCTATTAAGAGAGAGATCAAGTCTGCGTGAGTTCAACCTAGTGTAGGAGGTTCAATGCTGATTGTGAAAGGCAGATAGGTGTAGAGATGTTTTTGTTGTTTTTGTTGTGAAGAAAGGGCAGAAATGCTTTTTTGTTTTTATTGTTACGACCGGGCCATATAGCATATGGTTGCCTACGTATTCCTATTGAAGAGGAGATCAGGTTGGCGTAGTTCGCCCCTCAGGACGAATCGTAGCTGAAGAGAAACGTGAATCCCATGTGCAGGCTACACTGTGGGGAGAGGAAAGTTTAATCTCATAATGGGGATAAACTGCAGGTGTGTAAAAAGTTTGATCCCGTCCTCAGGACAAACTGCAAGCGTAAAAAAGTTTAATCCTGTCTTCAGGATAAACTACAGTTGTGAAAGGTTCAATCCCGTCTTCAGGATAACCGAAATTGTGAAAGGTTAAATCCCGTCTATAGGATAACCGAGATTGTATGGAAGGTTTGAATTGAGGTAAAACCAGGCTGCTGGCTTGAAGTGTATGTTTCCCTGAGGGGCAGAAGAGTATGTAGAAAGGAAAGGTGTGACGCCCCCAAAATAGGTATACATCACCCATCTTGAGTCGCCAATACATGGTACAAAATTCAAATACAACTTAATTATACAACGATGTGTAAAGTACGATACAAAATACATCTTTGTGAGTTTTAATACAAATATTGCCTACTAGACAATATCCACTCTCAGAATAAGTCCTCAATACATTTATTATCACACTATTTAACAGAATAGTGAGGACTACTAGCTAACACTATCATCCAGAACATTACTCCGTTCCCCGACTCATCCCAGCTATGTTCTCATTTCCTGAAGATAACAGTGAAAGAAAGGGTGAGCTCAACTAGCCCAGCAAGAAATATTATGACTAAGATAATGCAGAATAAGTTATCATTAGTCCTCAACAATGTTAAACTGATAAAATATAATAGACATCAAGTTTAACTGCAGCAGAACAAGCAATCCATTAAAAGAGTCAAGTAGAGAATAAATTCTACTATCTTTTATGATTTAAAAGGCTTTTCATCACTTTCATCGCTGGGACTCATCTTAATAAATAATCCACATCATCGAATCACCCCTGCACTACGGCCAAGGATATTCTTTAGTATCACGACCACAAATTATCCATGCACAACGGGCCAAGGACATTCGTGTATTAATTAATGGTCATGATCATGCCAACAACTGTCCATCAATGCACTACGGGCCAATGAAGACTTTTATCACACCATTTGTAACATTACGGTCATGATTACACCGAATAATCCCTGGTCATAATCATACCAAGTCCATCTATGCACTACAGGCCACAGATGACTTTCAACATAATATAAACATGAGGATGATGACAATGATATAAGAATTCAATAAAACAAGTTCACGAATTAATTTATTCAGGGAACTAATAACGTCCCAAATTGTCAACATGATGTTTGCTTTGTAGAGTAAAATTCAAGAATGCTCGGAAGAATATTTCCATGAAAATCTTTGGATGAAGCGCAAATATCAAGGATATTCCACTAATTTCATGGAGTATAGAAGTCAAAATTTTAACCAACTGAGTATAATAACGAATGGAATAACAAAAGAAATCACCATGCATGCGGTATTTCGCATAGACAGGTTATTCTAACAGAATAATAATAACGGAACCAGGTCAGGTGAAAATCACACCGACAGGATGTTCCAATAGAATAATAAAGAATGGAATAACAACAGAAATCACCATGCATGCGGTTGCCTTGATAGACGAGTTATTCCAACGTAATAATAAATACAAAATAATAAAGAGCGGAACCGAATCCTTGTAAAACACACGAGCAGGATATTCCAAATGTAATAATAAAGATGAGAATAATAAAGATTTTAACCCGAGTCCTACGTAAAAGCACGACGAGGATATTCCAATGAATAATAAAGAATGGAATACTGTAAGAATTTCACCAAGTATAGGGTAGCAGCGTATCAAAGTTATTCCAATGTAATAATAAAGATGGAATAATAGAAGTTCTCTTCATGAATACAAAAGAAATAATACCCCTTACCGTAAAAGAACTGGATATAAGAGTAGGGAAGTAGCAGAATACTTTTCTATAGTTTCTCTATAATTTCTCTCGGAGTTTCAATTGAATTAAGTAAGAAAATAATGAAGGAATGATCTTCTATTTATAGAAAAATGGAATGCATAGTAACTAATTCATGAACGGTCCCGATTGATTTACTTTTAATGGAACGGTCCATATTTAAAGAAAAATATTTTAAATAAAATATAATATATTATATATATATATTATATTTATATAACATAATTCAACTTAATTCAAACCACTAACAATATAATATAATATATATATATACACATGCCAAATAAATATATATATATATATATATATAATATATCAACCACTTATTTTTTTCTCCCCCATAACCAACATCAATCCCCCACACACCCAATAATCAAATTCACTACACTCTTACCCATCACTATCACACTATCACTTTCACTCTTTCTTTTCCCCCACCATTTTCCACTCACACATATATAATATATATATATATATATATATATATATATATATATATATATACACATCATATATAACAATTCCCTCCCCTATACGTAACCCCCATTTCAAAAATGAATTCTTTAACACATATGGGCCCCACATGTGGCCCCCACATGTGGGCCCCACCTTTAAATAATTTTTTACCGATTATTTTGAAAAATGGGTAAATATGGGTCCATAAAATAAGCAAAACTTCATAAAAATCACCTTAATAATTTTAACAACATTTATCATCTTTATTATAATTCACAATATTAATCGACCAGGTCGTTCCCGAGAAGAGGGCTTTCGATAAGGATTTCTCCCATTGGCGCCTTGATTAGGTGACCAAACCTCTCCTTGGCAGAACTTCTAGACATCATTAATATTGCAATTTATAATATTAATAACTCTGTCATTTCAATTATTGATTTAATAATATATAAAATATCGACAATAATTGAATCAAATAACGTGAGATACTATGCAACAATTACTATAGCAATAATTGAACAAAACTAAATGACTTCTCACGTAAGCATCAATAATCAATACTGTGTATTTACTATGCAACCACGCCAGACATTCTTTATACTTTTTACTACCGAGTAGTTCAACAAAGATTAACGGTAAAAACTTCCCAATTATTTTTAATAAAATATTTTTTGTTGTTTTCTCAATCCGAACAATAATTTCATTATGGGGTCCACTAATGATTGCGTCGTTATGCGAATATTCCTCGCTAAAACAAATATTCCCCGACCAATCGAATATAATATAACAACTTGCATACTTTGCAGAATTTATAAATACTACCCACAACTATAACATTATATCAAATTATTCCATAATATTCAAAAATTATATTTTATAGAAAATTCATTTTTATTCATAAAAGTTGGGGTCTTACAAAAGGGTTCAAAACCGAAATAACTGGTGATTTGATGATCAAAACCAGGATGTTTGTTTGATGGTAACTTCAGACATAGTACCGTTTCACGGTGTCCGAGTTGATAAGTTGTGGAAATTCATCGCCATCCATTTCCTACAATCTGAGAGCACCTCCTGTCAATACTTCCTTGACAACAAATGGGCCTTCCCAGTTAGGAGCGAATTTTCCCTTAAATTGATCTTGGTTGTCAATGATCTTCTTCAAAACCAAGTCATGTTGTTTGAATTGCCATAGTCGATCTTTTCTGTTGTAGGATCGTGCGATCCTTTGCTGATATAATTGACCACGGAAGATAGCCGCGGATCGCCTTTCGTCTATTAGAGACAATTTGTGATACCTGTCTTGTTACCATTGCTCTTCACCCAACTGAGCGTCCATCAATACTCTAAGGGATTCCATTTCCACCTCTATGGGGAGCACTGCTTCCATCCCATAGACTAATGAGTAGGGGGTTGCCCCAGTGGAAGTTCGCATGGAAGTTCTGTAGGCTAATAAAGTCAGAGGAAAGAGGTCAGGCCATCCTTTGTGATTGGCAGACATTTTCTGCATGATCTTTTTGATGTTTTTATTAGCCGCTTCAACAGAACCATTCATCTTTGGATAATAGATGACGGAGTTGAGGTGTTTGATGTGGAATTTTCTGCATAACTCCTTCATCATTTTGTTGTTGAGGTTCTTAGCATTGTCTGACACAATGACCTCTGGTTGTCCATATTGACATATGACATTGTTTTTGATGAAAGAAATGATAACTTCTTTAGTAACCCTGGGGAAGGTTGCTGCTTCTAACCATTTGGTGAAGTAGTCGATCATGGTGAATATGAATCGATGTCCATTACTGGCTTTGGGCTCGATGGGCCCGATCATGTCCATTCCCCATATTGAGAAGGGCCATGGCGAACTTATATTGTGGAGTTCCCTTGGAGGGGCGTGGATAGCATTCCCATGAATCTGGCATTGATAGCACCTCTTGACGTGATCATCACAGTCAGCTTTGAGTGTAAGCCAATAATGCCCCGTTCTGAGGATCTTCTTAACAAGTAGGGGTCCGCTCATGTGAGGGCCACATACTCCACCATGGATCTCATCCATGAGTCTCTGAGCTTGGTCATTATCCAGACATCTGAGGAGACCTAATCTAGCATCTCTTTTGTAGAGTACATCTCCGCTCAAGTAGAATTTCATAGCAAGTCGATGAATCCGCCTCTTCTCAGTTAGGCTCGCCTCAGCGAGTGTAGATCCATCTCGTAGATATTCCTTAATGTGCTGATACCAAGGATTGTGGATGGGAGGTAGTAATTCCCATATACTAGGGCTCTTTGTAGAGTAAACGTGATGTTTGGCATGTTTTCCTTGTCCGGTATGTAAACCAAGGAGGCCAACGTTGCTAATACATCTGCAAAATCATTCCTATTACGAGGAATGTGTAGAAAGTAGATGTCTTCGAACTCCAAATCCATCTGTAAAACTTGCTGATGGTAAGGCAGCAAATATAATTCTTTGGTTTGATAGATTCCTGTGGATTGCTTAATTATCAATTCGGAATCCCCAAAGACGATTAACACTTTGATGCCCATTGAATAGGCAAGTTTTAACCCCATGATACATACCTTCATACATCAATTTGTTTGTCATTGTTGGTCTTGACAAAACTCGCAATTTGACTGACGACGGATAATGCTCCCGTGCACGGATATTAGGACTGCTCCAGAGCCTTCTGTGTCATCAAAATACATTCTCCACGTACGACATGTATTGTACTGAGGTTGTTGTTGAATTATCATTACCCCTTCATCGAGGAAGTACGTTTCCAAGGGTTTGTAGTCCCCTGCAGGTGCGGCGGCCAGTTGATCCGCAATTCCCTGACCTTTAACAGACTTTTGCATCACATAGACGATGTCAAATTGTTGTAGGATCAACTGCCATCTGGACAGTCGATAATTCAGTATGGGCTAACTGAACACGTACTTGAGAGGATCTATTTGGGATATGAGATGGGTGGTGTGACCATGGAGGCAATGTTGTAACCTCATGGAAGCCCATGCTAGAGCACAACAAGTCTTCTCAATCAGAGTGTACTTGTGTTCACTGATGCTGAATCTTTTGTTGAGGTAATAGATAGTTCATTCTTGGCCTCTATTGTCTTTTTGTCCCAGCATACAGCCTATGGCATTGTCATTTATGGACAGGTACATGAACAAGGGAACATTATCCCTGGGAGGTACCAAAACAGGAGCGTTAATCAGTTGCTCTTTGATTGTGAGGAAGGCTTTCTGACACTCATTGTTTCATTTCATGGAGGATTTCTTCCTTAACAACTTGAAGATTGGCTCACAAGTTGCTGTGAGTTGAGAAATGAATCTGCTAATGAAGTTGATTCTTCCCAAAAATCCCAGTATTTCCTTCTCTGTCTGAGGAATGGGCATTTCCTTGATGGCCTGGATTTTGGTAGGATCCAGTTCAATCCCTTTGTGGCTGACTAAAAAACCTAGAAAATTGCCTGACTTAACACCAAATGCGCACTTGGCGGGATTCAACTTCAATTTGTACTTACGCAACCAGTTGAAAATTTTTATGAGATGGTCTAAGTGGTCCTCCTCCTTTCGGGATTTGACAATGATATCATCCACGTAGATCTCTATCTAGTTGTGCATTAAATCGTGGAAAAGAGCCATCATAGCTCGCTGATAGGTTTCCCCGACATTGATGAGGCTGAATGACAACCGTCTGTAACAAAAGGTTCCCCAAGGCGTGATGAAAGCAGTTTTCTCATGATCTTCCTCAGTGACCATAATTTGATGGTACCCCGCAAAGCAATCTGCAAAGGAGTACTTGTCGTATTGAGCAGTATTGTCAATAAGAATGTGGATAAAGGGCATGGGAAAGCAAGCTTTGTTCAAATCCTGGTAATCCACGCAGACTCACACCTTTCCCCCTAGTTTAGGTACAAGAACAATGTTGGATATCCACTCCGGATATATAGACACCGTGATGATGCGAGCTTGAAATTGTTTCACAATTTCTTCTTCGAGTTTTAAACTCCACTCAGGTTTCAATCGCCTGAGTTTTTGCCTGACTGGCTTGAATCCTTCTTTGATGGGAAGGTGATGAAGAACAATGTTAGTGGACAAACCCACCATGTCTTCATGATACCATGCAAACACATCCTGGAATTGGGTTAATAGTGCAACCATGTCATTCCGTTGATTTGTGGTAAGGTCTGAACCAATTTGGATTAGCTTAGGGTTGTCTAAGGTTCTAAGATTGAATGAAGTGGTTTGATCAAGATTGGGTTTGGGTTTTTCTGCGACCCATTCCTTAATCTCCTGAGGTATCTCAATGTCCTCTTGGATGTCCATCAAGTCTGAGTCCAACTTTGCATCAAAGTTACAGTCCTCGTGGAGAGAAGGCACTTCATCAGCAAGTACAGGCACATCTAAATTCAGAGTCCTGAAACAAAAGATGCTTTCACTTAATATATGCAACTATTCGATCATAACTGCTAGTACTGTAAAGGAAAGAAAGCAATTAAAGTTATCTATAGGGCAGAGGGATTTTTTGCCCATTTTACCCTCGTCGACCAATGCATGGAGTGCTGCTCCAATTGTCGAGGGCAAGTCCTGATGGACTGCAGTGATGGAAGGATCATCATTGTCCTTCTTTTCCCGAACCATGACATCTGGGCAATCATCGTCTGGGGTGTATCTATTTGTATGTTCATCATAAACAATGACGCGTAGGCCTGCCATCATCAAGGCAATGTCATGTTTATGTTTTCGTTCCTTTTCTTCCGCTTCGGGATCAGGAATCAGCACCTCTTTAGCTTTGATTGGCACTGGTTTAGGAAACAGCATGGCCACAACATGGGCTGGCACCTTTACTGGAGACTATATTAGCTCATGGGGTAAAGGTATAGAAAATTGTTGTGCGGCGGAAGCTTGTGGAACCTGCTTGTGCTTATGAGGATTTCCTGTGAGTGGAATTAGCAGAATAGCCTAGTCCAGTTGTTCCAATTTGACTGGACATTTGAATAGGGTGCTTAATACCCTGCTTATCTTTACCAATCCCTTGTCTAGGTTGATGACCCAATGACATCATTTCTTGAGTGGCCGACATAACCTCGACAGAAATCTTGGGTATGGGAAGTGGCGCTCCAATAGAATGGTATTGTGTGTTACTCACTTCCAAAGTATGGAAACTAGCCGGTTCAACTTCTAAATTGAAGCTGATGATTGGTAGAGTTCCTTGTTCAGGATAATCCGGCTCAGCATTGACAGTGACTAGACTGTTGTTGATAATGTATTTGACCTGTTAATGTAGCGTGGAGGGAACGGCTCCAGCCATGTGTATCCATGGTCTCCCCAATAGCAGGTTGTATCCTGAGTCTATGTTGAGGACGTGGAAGGATACATTGAATGTATTTGGACCAATCTCAATTAGCAATTCTAATCTTTCCGACGGCATTTCATCAGGATCCATCAAAAGCTCTGATAACCGTATGGCTGCTTTAGATCCGCCTGAGATTAACATTCATCTTTACCAAGGTGGCATAAGGACAGATATTTAGAGATGAGCCTCCATCTATCAAAACTCCGGCTAGCATGTACCGGAAGACAAATCAGTAATATGCAATGGCTTGCAATGACCGGTCCTTTCGGGAGGTATGTCATCATCAGTGAAGGATATCACATTGTTGTTGAAAATGTGATCAACCAAATGTTGAAATTTTTCCACGTCCACTGATTTTGGCAAATAGGCTTCTTCTAAAACCTTCAGTAAGATCTTCCGATGATCCTCGGAAGAAAACCAAGTCCATATTGAAATGCAAATGCGGAGCTTCTCGCAAGCTTAAAACCACTTTGGCTTCATTGTGGCCCATAGTGCGGAGGAATTTTTCAATCTTCTCCATGGACAACTTCCCCTTTGCTTCGCAAGTAGGTTTAATAACCCGTTGAGGAAGATACAGTGGATTTTCCTTCGACACTGTAGTAGTAGTAGTATGAGACGTGGATCCTTCAGCTTCTCCATAATTCCATGGAACATTGTGTAAGCTGACAACAGGATATTGTGGTCTGCAAGATAAAGAAACTGGCTCTGGTGCGACCATTTTCAAAGGATTGTCAGCTCCTTTTAGTTGAATTGGTTGTATGGTAAATACTTTGACAGTCTCATCATCCACTTCAGATATAACTGCTACTGATCCCTTCCATTTGGTAGGACATGCATTCCCACCCTTGTGTTGTACAGTGTAATCATCTGCTATTTGCAGGACACCGCTATCAATAAGATTCTGAATGAGATGGCGGAGTGCCCAGCATTCTTCTGTGTTGTGACCGCGATAATGTGAATGATATTGACACATTTCATCAGGATTGAACCATCCTAAACGTGGATTGATTGGAGGGAGAAGGAAGGTAATTCTTCCTTTGTTTATCAACATTTGTAATATCTCCTCCATAGATTTGCCCAAATAGGTGAATTCCCTCTGATTGGCAAAATCCCGACGGGCTTTAGCATTTGCTCTCTTCGCAACCTTATCCTCCATAGCTTCGCATTCTGAAGGTGGTGAGGAGGCATTCATAACAAAAGGAAGGAGATAGGCATGCTCCTGCCTGATTAATTGGCGTGTGACTTGATCTTTGGTGGGTCACCGCCTACGCGATTCTCAATTTGTTTGGAAAGAGCTTTCATCTTTCGTTCCATAGTAAACTGGAACTTTGCATAATCCCATTTGTCAACACTGTCTTTGATGGGTTGGGATGATTCGCCGTTAGAATTGGAACCTTGTACAGTGCTCCAATTGATCATGTTGACCTCTTCTTCTTTGTGTTGAGGAAGAGGGTTGACTTGCACATGAGGTTGATCTGGTTTGGTGACCACAATCTCACCATTGTCTATTAGATCTTGAATCTTATGCTTCAAGGCCCAACAATTTTGAGTATCATGTCTAGGTGCTCCGGCATGATAACCACACTTCTGAGTAGCTTTAAAACCCCTCCCATTAGGGTTGGCTGGTGGAAGAAGATGTGTAATTTTCTTCTGAGCAGTCAGAAGAGCAAGAACATTCTCGAGTGAGTCCCCTGGGTGTGAACATTCGAGGCCGATTTACTTCTCCACTTTTAGACAATGGAGGGTTTGAAGATTGTGCTGGAAAAGGGGAGTAGTTTCTCCTCTGCATAAGCATGCTTTGATTGCCTTTTTGTCCTTGTAGTATCAAGGAAACATCCTCCTCTTTCTTTTTATGGACCCTCCGGGGGTTGTTTCCATAAGATCCGGACTAGATGTGCTCAACAACAGCTTTAAGAACGGCTAGGTCTTGAATTTTACCGGACTTCAATCCCATCTCAGCCATTTCTCCATGCTTGATCATTTCAGAGAATGGTTTGCCAATACCAGCTAGAAATCTTTCATAGAAAGGAGCTTCACAGACATCTATGAAAGTCATGACCATTTCGATTCCATTCATGGGAAGAATAACTTTGAGCAAAGAAGGCGCTCCACCTTTGAGCGTACTCTCTAAATGACTCATTAGACTGTCTCTTGACCTTGGTAATTTGGTACCGGTCAGGAGCCATCTGAGATTGAAAACTGTATTGAGTAAGGAAGGCGTGAGCCAGCTCTTCCCAGCTATGGAACTTTGAGTTGTCTAATCTGGTATACCATGAACGGGCTTCTCCAGTCAGACTTTTCTGAAACAGCTACATTCTGAGCTTTTCATTTTCTGCGTAAGACCCAAGTTCTCCAATGAACACTTTTAAATGTGTATAAGGATCCCCTAATCTGTCATATTTCTCAAAATCAAGTGTCTTGAATTTCTCTGGATAATGAACACCAGGAAATATGCAAAGGTTTGTATATGAAACACTGCCATGTGTTCCAATCCCTTTGAGAACACGAATAGTTTCCTCCATTTAAAGGACCTTCTTCCTGATATCACCGTTATCTGGATCTCCTTTGAGATGGATGTTTTCAGGGTCTTTGTTGGTTGTATCCAACTGAGGTTCCAGAATTATTTTTTCTAGAACTTGAACTCCTCCTTGTGTAGGGGATTCTGTATGTGTAGGTATCTTCGTACCCTGAGTAGACTGGTGCAATTCTTTCTGTAGAACGACCAAGTCTGCAATTTGTTTACTCAATCCGTCAAATTCTTCTCGGGAGACAGCATTAGACTGGTCAGAAGAAGACATGATTGGCTGTAGGCCTGTGGCCTTTTTGGATTTTGAAGCGTAATGTGGACCCAATTGCTTCCCTACAAAAGACTTACGTAGTTTAGTTTTAGGGTAATGTAAATGTTATCATAACATGTCCATTTAGGAATTTTGTCCTGCAAAATCGGTTGTTAATTGATAACATGTCATGCATGTATAGGTATTTTTCATATTTTCCATTACATATGGATGAACATGGAATAAAATTACAAGTAAATGCTTTTATAAGTAATTGAAAATGGAAAGTATGAAGAGACTTTCATCCGCATTTGGTTTATCAGAGGCTGACCTATCTTAGGGTTACTCTCGCGGGTTTTTGGGATGAAGGTTCCCAGATCATCGCAATCTACTTGACGGGAAGTTAATCCAGTCGTTCAACTGGAGCGAATCTGAGTGGTGCCTTTCCTGATCCCCGGGGAATTATTCTTCCCACGAGTCCAGTAATCAAACACCTATAAGATAGCCTCCTGGTGGAGGGACCACACAACATACATTCACATACAACGTGTCTCACCGTTTATGCAAAATGATGACATGTGCAAAGCACTAATATCACAGATAGATATTTAGCAGTGCAGTAATTAAGATGCATTCGTACACATTCATCATAAATGTAAGTGCAACATTCACACACAAGCATATAACAATTTTGAAAAGCTTGTAATAGCGGCTTAAGCCCTCTTCTTCGGAGTCCCCAAATGAGTCGCCACACATCGGCAATGACGGGATTTTTTGAGTGTCCCTTTTCGTTACTTGTTCCTTGGTGTTCTCATGTTAATGTGAGATTTGTTTGAAAAAATAAGTGAAAAAGGTCCGACATGTATAATGTCGACGATTTGACTTTAACAGTCGCCAGTTGGTGTATTTAACTAGTTGCACCAACGCAACCAAAAAGGTTTGCACATTGACCTAGTGATTTGACACTGCTAGACGGGTCTGTGAAACCGAGATTCATTTTGGGTCCGGGGGCTTGATTATGCGGAGGGAAGGTGTTAGGCACCCCCCGACATCCGTGTTACCACGGTGACCGTCACTTTTCAAAGAAATTGTTATATGAATACGTGTGTGTGTGTGTATGTGTGGATCAATGTGCAATTATTTGAAAGTAGTGCGAGGCCTAGTTCATACCTATATACACAAGGTTTTAATTATATAGAAAAATTCAGTTTTAACCAAGATATATCAATGAAGTTTTGTAAAAGAGGTTTTTCAAACCATGTGCTCAATAGGAATTGAGACCTTTTCATTCTTCCATTTTATTATTAAATGTTCTACTTGTTTGCTTTTATTTTTGAGATGCGAAGCATTCTAGAAAAATAATATCTGACAGCATCTCAACTCCTCACGGGCATGACAAACCCATCCAAGGAAATTCAGACATCTTTGTAAAATAATGTACAAGCTTACTTACATTAAAAAATATGTCCATCATGGAATCTGAATCTAGATTCAAGATATCTTGAATCTGTGATCACATGATTCCTAGGCTCACATGATAATCGCAATTTGTATGGAAAGCGATAAGCGCTTATATATATAAAAGTCAGTAAATATATATATACGATACGATCAACCACCACGAAGTAACTCCATGGGGATCGTAAATGTAATTATATAAAAGCGGTAAATATATATATATATGGACATGATCAACCACCACGTAAGTAAACTCCAAGTGGGAAGAAATGTAAATAAAAGTCATAAGCGATCAATCGCCACGTAAGTAAACTCTAAGCGTGACGAAATGTAAATAAAGGCGTAAAAGGCCACAAAAGTAAACTCCGTGCCCCGCAGAAATGTAAATATATATATATATATATATATATATATATATGTACAAATATATATATATATATATATATAGTAAAGTAAACGCATATAGGATGTGAATCCACGCTCATCGGATATGTCCAACAACAATAATATATATAGGTATATATATATATATATATATATATATATATAAGCGAGTAAATGCTCCGGATGTAAAATCCAGGCTCATCAGATATGTCTGACAAAAATTATATATATATATATAAGCAATAAACGCTCCAGACCGAAGTCTAGGCTCAATCGAGGCATAACTCACTAATGTTAGTCCATATATGAAATATATACATATATATATAAGTATAAATATATAGACAGAAATGAAAATCACGGACCGAAGTCTGGGCAAACACACTCACACGACTCTCAACGTGTACAACAGTTTGTGCTAATATGAGAAGAAGACTTCATATAATGTGAGAAGGCTTATAGTGGGCTGCCAAAGTAGACATCTATGACTTTAAATGGATAAACACTCAGCTCCCGCCGGATAAAAGATAGCTATATGTGAGCTAACAAGTGTTTAAAAGTGAGGAAACACTCAAAAGATGTGTATGCAGAGTAAAATGGACAGAGCTTCCTCGCCTTTTTCTCTCTCTCTCCTTCAAATGGTCAATTCCCAAGGCTTGTATATATAGATTTGATGGCCGCAGTACACTGCAAGCGTGCATGGTTATACCTAACAGTACCGGTCGTGGTGCATCCGAGCCTCGCGGGTCCTGTCGTCTCGTAGTACATGCACTCGTGAACTATAATTGTCGATGTCGGGATTTTTGAGTGTCCCTTTTCGTTACTTGTTCTTTGGTGTTCTCATGTTAATGTGAGATTTGTTTAAAAAAACAAGTGAAAAAGGTCCGACATGTATAATGTCGACGATTGGACTTTAAGAGTCGTCAGTTGGTGTATGTAACTAGTTGCACCAACGCAACCGAAAAGGCTTGCACATTGACCCAATGATTCGACACCTAAACGGGTCTGTGAAAATAAGACATCCGTGTTACCACGGTGACCACCACTTTCAAAGAAATTATTATATGAATGTGTGTGTGTGTGTGTGGATCAATGTGCAATTATTTGAAAGTAGTGTGAGGCCTCGTTCGTACCTATATACACAAGGTTTAAATTTTATAGGAAAATTCAGTTTTAACCAAGATATAGCAATGAAGTTTTGTAAAAGCGATTTTTCAAACCCTGTGCTCAATAGGAATTGAGACCTTTTCATACTTCCATTTTATTGTTAAATGTCCGGCTTGTTTGCTTTTATTTTAAAGATACGAAGCATTCTCGAGAAAATAATATACAGCAGTGCCAAACTCTTCATGGGCATGACAGCCATCCAAGGAAATTCAAACACTATAAAATAATGTACAGGCTGCTTACAGCTGAAAAATGTCCATCATGGGAACCGAATCTAGATTCAGTAAACTAAACCTGTGATCACATGATTTCTAGGCTCACATGATACTGCAATTTGTATGGAAAGCAGTAAGCAATAATATATATATATATATATATATATAAGTGATAAATATATATATATATGTACATGATCAACCACCACAAAGCAACTCCAAGGGGGATCAGAAATGTAAATAAAGCAGTAAATGCTATCAACTGCCACGAAGTAAACTCCAGGTAGGATAAAATATAAATAAAACTGTAAAAAGCGATCAACTGCCACGAAGTGAACTCCGAGCGAGACGAAATATAAAAAAAAGTCAGAAAAAGCCACGGAGAAACTCCGTGCTGACAGAGAATGTAAATATATATATATATATATATATATATATATGTACAAATATATATATAAGCGAGAAATGCACCTTGGATGTGAATCCTGCCTCATCGAATATGTCCACAACAATTATATATATATATATATATATATATATATATATATATATATATATATATATATATAGCAATTAAACGCACTTAGGATATAAAATCCAAGCTCATCGGCATGTAGTTCGACCAAGGTTTATATATATAAGTATATATATATATATAAGCAATTTAACGCTTCTGCATGTAAGTTCAGGCTCAATCGAGGCATAACTTCGATAATGTTAGTTCATATATATGAAATATATATATATATTAGTATATATATATACGATGTAAATGAAAACCACTTGATAGAAATGCAGGCAAACGCACACAACACGACTCTCAATGTGTATAACGATTAGTGTGCTATATATGAGAAGAAGAAGCTTTATAAAATATAAGAAGGCTTATAGTGAGGGCGCCAAAGTAGACTTCTATGACTTTAAATGGATAAACACTCAGCTCCAGCCGGATAAAAGATAGCTATATGTGAGCTAACTAGTGTTTAAATAAGAGGAAACACTCAAAAGATGTGTATGCAGAGTAAAATGGACAGGACTTCCTCGCCTTTTTCCTTCTCTCCCTCTCTTCAAATGGTTGACCCCCCAACCTATATTTATAGATCGATGGTCGCGGGTACACTGCTGCACCGGTGATGATTAGATTGCGACATACCGCAGCTTGTACTGCATTACCGGTCGTGGTAGATTCGAGCCTCATGTCCCGTCGTCTCGTAATGTAGTGCGATGCGTGTATGTATAATGTAATGTCCGCTAAAACTTGTAAAACTTCAATCCGAGCATCCGAACGAGGTATATCTAACCTTCTTCGGACCGCTTGTGTCAAGAGTTACGTAATGATATGGATTAGAGGTTGTATGAAGTTAGGAAGAGGGGTCTATGCCCATGGTCTTCAAGCTTCAAATTCTATCCAAAGTACTGCCACACGTAATAGTCACTCAGGATTGTCATTCCTCAGCTCTTGTGGGACATTGTTGGATGTATGTATGAAGTGTTGAGATGACATGCCATTGTTGAAGGAACAAGATGACGCTTGACTTCTCGTCGGGGTTATCTCCTGTTTGAGTTGAAAGTAGACGTTGCTCAGGGTTACAGCTAAGATTGGACTACTTGTTGGTATGTCGCGATATCATCTTGTTGACGTGGACATATGACGTTGTGACTCCTCACCGGGGTTATCGTTGATTTAAGCGGAAAGCAGACATTGCTCAGGGTTACATCTGAGATTGGGCTACTTGTTTTTATGCCTCACTGTCATCTGACTCCTAATCGCACATGTTTGAAACAAGCATTTCCAGGGTTATTGTTGGAACTGCAATGGCATCCCTTGGGGCTATCACCAAGGATGGGTTGATACTCCCAGTGTTGTCTCTGGGGCTGGAACTGAGCGTCATGGTGTTATCACCGAGACAGAACTGTCCTCTCCGGTGTTGTTGCCGGTCTTTTGATCTACATATCTCGGGGTTATCTCCGAGATCGGAAATGACATTCCCAGTGTGTGTCCCGGGTTGACATGACGCTCCCGGTTTGTGTTCCGAGTTCGAACTGAACTTCCGGTGGTATCCGGAATGGATGTAAGCAGTCTTTTAGGGTTATCTCTAAAAGACGAATCTACCCTCCTACAATGTTAGTAATAGGAGTGCAAAAAATTTTGAATGTGTACAGATGCCCCGCTTTATCATATTCATGCAATGCAAGGCATGGATAGGATAAAGAATCCTAGACACTTGAAATGCAAGCAAGATAAACATGATTCTATGTGCAGCAACATAATGCAAATGTATGATGCATGAATGATTGTCATGTAATCCTGTTGGGATGACAATCAGTGATGGCTTGGACATGTGATCCAAGTCTCTAAGTATGTTGACGTTGGGACTACCACCAAAGTCTTAAATCCTAGACACTGGCTTATTCTCCATAGAGGTACCTCTTGTGTGGAAGAGATCTATGGGGATAAGGCTTTGTCTGTTTTGAGGATGTGTATAACATGTTCCCTCATACTATCGGAGTTACTGCCAACAGTGTTGTCGCTGCCAGGCTTGCCTTACCTTCGTTGATGTGTGTATCACCGGATAGATCCCTGCTGAGTGTATTGTCAAGGCTGCTTGACCTTCATTAATGTATGTGTCAATGGTAGCATTATATTGTAACCCTTGCTAGGCAAAGTTGCTTCGATGGGTTTACTTACCATCGGCTGATATGACGTCAAGGTTGCTTGACCTTCATTGATGTGTGTATCAATGGTTACATTGCTCTGTGACCCCGTACGGAACACGTAGATGCTTAGAAGGATATGTGTTGTGACCCCATTTGGGATACGAGATGTTTGAAAGATATGTGTTGTGACTTCACCGGGATACGTAGATGTTTGAAAGATATGCATTGTGACCCCTTGAGGATACGTAGATGTTGATAACTTTGGCGTTAATTTCCGTAGGGGAGGTTAGGGTTGTGATGACATCGAACCTTTGTGGGGTATTCATGAGCATGGTTTGTAAAAGTGAGCTCATTGGTATAGTATACCCCGCATTCGTGAATATCGTTGAGGTCATGGGAGTTTAACTCGACCGAAATAAGAAACCAGATTTCGAGGCTTATCCGCCAATCGTAGCATTTTATTCTGATTTGGCCTTTTTAGCTTGTGAGACCTCCTTTGCAACTCTAATTGAGCGAATGGAGGTGTGGGACCCATGTAGGGGGCCGCAGGTGTACTGCAGGAGGCGCATGAGTTAACCTCATGACCACCGCTCTATGTATAGGTGGATGGTTGCTTTCATAAGTCATTTTCAAGTTGCGCAGTGAAGGAAATCCGAGAGATCTTCTTCAGATCTGCTGAGTTTGGGAAACTTTTTGTATATTCTATCACCGTACAAGCGTTCTTCACTGTCCTGGTAACACATGCATGTATTTTTTCCAATTTCTGTCCGTTGGAAAATGACTTATCGCATGAGATGCATTTAGACACATAGTAGTGAATATGCATGCTGATATGACTTGATAAAAAATATTCAACATAGCAAATGTTAGTATTAAATCATGCTGAATATAATGATGTGAAAAAAATTGACTTTTAAAACAGTCAAATTGGCACCTTTTACTGTCATTTCTTATCCTATTTGAGGACAAATGAGTAAAGGTAGACAAGCAAAAATAATCCTGGTAATTAGACTACACTTATGGATTTTTTACTGTAATATATTGATGCATACAGGATGTATATGACTGTGTATAGGTGTGTTACTGAATGGCCACCTAGTCATGCCTATGTGCATGTGGATAGTCCCATTTGCAAAGGGGACTATGGCAAAATTTTCCCAAAATGTAGGTATTGGGTAGTCATGCATTTTAACTCTACTTTAGATGTATGTTAAAGCAATGAATGTATGCATGTAATCATAGAATGCATTTTGAAAAGACTCCAGGTAAGAAATTACCACACCCTTTTTGAGGTGATTTAGAGACTTTTTGTCCAGATATCATGGATCCGGATCAGCCGAGTAGTTCCCGCAGGACCCCTTCTGGTGTACGGAGGAGGGCTTTTGAAGAGACTCAGCGTTGTTTTGTTAGACAACCTCGTCGCTTAGCGGAGGCGGTGGTACGTCCTATTCGGGTTGAAGTGCTGAATGTCGAGGACGAGGAGGAGGATGCACCGATCGAGGTTCCTGCTCCTGCTGTACGTGTTCCCCGTAGGGAATTGCCAGGTATTCAAGTGGTGAACCCAGATCTTCTGGGTGACTTGAGTAGGCATCCTTGAAATACTACCTTACGAAACGAGGTATGAAGTTAGATCTTTAATCTTCCTTATTTCCTATTGATGAGAAGTCAATGAGTCTGATGTTGATCTGCATTTGATGTAGGTTCCCGGCTTCACATAGCATTGAGGGAACTGGTTTAGCATCCACTCTATATATCAGGCTTTCCATGATGACTAAAGAGCGATCGTCCATGGCTGGGGATTCGGGAGGTTCTTCTCCATTCTACCCCGTCGTTGTCCCTGGGGTTACCTCAAGGAATTCTTTGAGCGGTGGTTTCACTAGACTCAGTCACTCCATTTGGCCGGATCATGAGTGATGATGATCTTGATGGATTGGCAGTTTATCACATGTATGGAGTTTGGAGGGGCCGGTTGCCTTGCAGGCGGATATCACCCCTTCTGCGTCAAATCCTTGTTGAGAGTTCGTGGGCGGCGCCAAGGCGGGGACTGCTCGTCAGATGTGTCCTTTGAGCGTAGATGCTATGAGCAGGCTGTTGAGTGAGCCCATACCCGATGATGTGAGAGTCAGGGACCACATTCTTCAACGATTATTCCTGATGATCATTAGGGGCTGCGTCATAGCATATAATTCCTCTACGGTGTCTTTCGCTTTGATCAGCGCCACTCGACACGTGGACCGTATAGGAGAGTATGATTGGGGTTCCTACACCTTTGCCTATTTCCTCAGGGGAATGCGCATGCGATCGCAGGGCTTGACCAAGGCGTGGTTAGGATTCTACCCATTTCTATTGGTGAGTTTTTCTCTTGTCATTTCCCATGTATGGGTTAAGAGTGTTAACTGACAGCAGATGTTTGCCTTTATGTTGGCAGTTTTGGTCCTATGAGAGGCTTCCTTGTTTGTGTCATGTGAGCATGTTAGGTTTAGATACCTATCCACGAGGACAGAGATGGCATCATTCCATGCTGGAGAAGGTCCCTGTTGCTGAGGGTTTCACTCATTGTCGCCTACAGCTGGAGCTATTGACAGCTGATGTCATCACATGGATTCCCTACTCTGGAGAGCATTTGGGAGTTGGATTTGAGGATGGGTACCCGACTGGAGTAGAGTACGTCATTTCCACCCGTATGATTCCTCTCTTTACAGATGGAGGATGGGAGCTCTATTTAGGAGAGTGTGCTATTAGGAGCACTAAAGGAGAGATCCGTATGCTGATCTTGCCTCCTATCAGGCATTATAGGCTTGTTTCGCAGTCACCCGTCATTGACATCCCATTGATGGGGATTAACATTTTTACATTGTTAGAGGGCCCCTGTTCTCAGGAGATGTTCCAGCATTGGTGGATCCCTCGTACGATTGGAACTCAGACCCGTGCCACACAGTTTATGGGGGATATGGTTCTAGGATCCGTGATGATGACGGATTGGCTAGCCTGTGTCAGAGATCCGACTCATGTGACACAGATTGACGATGACTCAAAGAATTTGGACTGTCACATCTTTTTTCTTTGAGCATCTGGCGAGAGATCCTGCAGAGGTCGATACTTTTAATCCTTCCATCTCTGGCGCTGATCCCTCAGGTGACCCATATGGTTTTGACAGCGCAGATCCTCCTTTGTATCGGCCTGACATCCCTGTAGATAGATATCCAATGACTAAGGAGGAGTTACATCAGGTGGACAGTATCGATGATGTAGACATCGACACTCTTTTTTCTGATGTATTTCTTGCTATCTCTTTTGATAGGCCTCTATTGTATGTTGGGTAGATTCACCCCATTTCCCTGTATTTTAGCTGTACAGAGATATATTAGATGATGATATACTTAGGAATGTATGTACAGTTTTCCATTCCCTATATCATATTGCCATATATTGTATCATGCATGTAATTATGTTATGCATATGTATGTATGTCCAGAGATATTCAGCATTGACCCCTGGATGGTCTTATGACACGGCCCATACAGTTGTCTTCTTCGATAGTTAGCTGTATTGATCATACCCCACCATTTGTGGTGGTAGCTGGTATGCAATCATGGTATGATAGTATATCACCATCAGATATGGTGATCGTAGATGATTCTTTGCAAACATACTATGACCTTCTTGATGATGTTTCGAGTTCCTCCGAGATTTGTAGAGGGCATGCTAGAACACTGGGTACTGGATCGACAGGTATTCAGATTTGGGACCCTTGAGTTGACTCCTACTTTGGAGGAGTATGCACGATTGACGATCTTTGCCTCGGGCGGACCTTGCGTGCGTATATGGTGATGGGAGACATGAGTGAGGCGAGCTCATGACTCTCACAGGATTGAGGCGCAGAGTGGTGCGGGGATGAGATTACATCCGCCATATTATATCCCAAAAGCGTTTCTGCATGAGCGTGTTTAGCTCGAGGACGACTATACGCACGGCATTCCGGGGATTTCACCACACCGGAGGATCATTGGCGTTCAGCCAGAGTAGATGTACTACTTCTATGCGTATTATCATACGTCTACATGTCGCGGTACATGGATGACCTATATATCGGCGTTATTATGGCAGTGAGAGCTCTCAGGGAGGGTCATACCATTGTACTGATGATCCTCGCAGAGACCTTGAGGTCAGCTACATATTGTTGCACTTATCCGGCAGGAGTGTTTACAGGTAGCTCGGTCATGTTGTACTTGTGGTTTATGTCACACTTGAGACCGATTGGCACATTTAGACGGTAGGAGTTTTGTTTCACCCATGATATAGCCATGTCGTACTCCTTTCAGCCTCCGGAGTGTACAGATGCTGCATCATGGTCAGTTTTTCTGGCAGGGATTAGAGATCCATTTGCCATATTGTCGTGTTCAGGGCTTAGTTCACCCTACTGCTTCATTACTCATGCTCCAGGCATGGATTATCTCCATCTGGCTGGATTGAGGGGCATGATCACTTACAACCCACTGGCCATGATGTGTCAGTTTGACTAGTTCCAGGACTTTCACCCGTATGAGGGGGCAGTGAGTCAGCGCTTCGCGTCACACCGTTTGTCAGTGGAGGACAGATCCAGGTTGTAGGCCTATTGGGATCAGCGAGAGTCGGGCCGAAGTTCTGTCGACCATCCAGTTGTTGTGCGAGTATTTCACATGGATGGAGACAGAGATCGCATCATTGCAGCAGATCCACAAAGCAAGGTGGACCCGATCTTGACGATGAGAGCCTACGAGAGAGGTCATTATTTCCACCGACGATTTGTTGTTGGGCTACCAAAGATTTGTGATGGATTCTCCCACCCCGAGTGCCACTATTACTCGATTATTCTAAGACAAAGATTTGGAGCAGAGCTTACATCCGATGACCTATGATAGAGATTAGGCTAGGGTCGCGATGTTGACAGCTCTTGATGAGAGAGATATCGCTCTGTTAGAGAGGGATGAGGCTAGATTAGCCAGGGATGTATTGATTGGAGAGCGGGATGCCGCCTTATCTGCTAGGGATGTGGCCATTGCAGATAGCACTTCCATTAGATCCCGATGATAGTCGGTCGGTAAGCATGAGTGCTTACATTGATGAGCATTTTGCCACCATGCAGTTAGCCTCTGATCTGCTAGCTCGTGTAGATACCCTTAGGCAGGAGCTTGCAGTGCTACCTCCGTCTTCAGAGAGGGATGCTATGTTAGATTTGATAGTCCGCATTCATACAGATCTATAGATAGCTTTGTATTTTCCTGCACAGACTAGTTTAGCCATTTTCTCATATACAAAGACCTGATGTATATACCAAACGATTATTATATATGGCGGGGAAATATATTTTGATTCACTTCCTTTTAGTTATGCCTTGATACTTGCTTGATATTTGCCTGTTTCTCCAGGGCCTTGTGATCTTGATGCATTCTGAACTTATCCTTGATAGATGGACATTGAGACGTCGCAAGATCTCTTAGAATGGATCATTGATTTCTGTATATCCCTACCATCTTTGGTGTCTTGGGACATCTGTATGGAAAAATGGAGAGGAGGATGGTTTCTTCCTCTATGAGATTAATACTTTACGGATGGTCGCCAAGATTTCTATTTGTGAGAAGCTTAGTTAATTCCATCTCTTATGGGTTGGTATTGCTCTTTGAGGCACGATCGCAGCTTAGATGGTCACCGAATCTTCTATTTGTGAGAAGAGGTTGGGTAATTCCATCCCTTTGATCTGAAACCGATGAAATGGGGCAGATTAAAGATTGATCCCAGTACCGTGTAACAAGTATGTTGTTCTGGTAGGGGTTAGACTGCACCATGAATGGTCGCCATGTACTCCTATTGAAGAGGAGATCAAGTCTGCGTAGTTCGAACCTAGTGTAGGAGGTTCAATCTTTGAATCTTGAAGGCGTAAGAAGTGTAGAAGTATTTTTGTTGTTTTTGTTGTTTTGTAGAGAAAAGGTAGAAATGTTTTTGTTGTTTTTCTTTATTGCGATCGGGCCATATAGCATATGGTTGCCTACGTACCCCCGGGTATCAGGGAGATCAGGTCGACGTAGTTCGCCCCTCAGAATGAATTGAAGGCGAAGAGAAGTGTAAATCCCATGTGCAGGCTATACTGCGGGGAGAGGAAAGTTTAATCCCATAACGGGGACAAACTGCAAGTGTGTAAAAAGTTTTATCCCGTCTTCAGGACAAACTGCAAGCGTAGAAAAGTTTAATCCCGTCTTCAGGACAAACTGCAGGTGTGAAAGGTTAAATCCCGTCTTCAGGATAACCGAAATTGTGAAAGGTTAAATCCTGTCTTCGGGATAACTGAGATTGTATGAAAGGTTTGAAATGAAGTGAAACCAGGCTGCTAGCTTGAAGTGTATGTTTCCCTGATGGGCAGAAAAGCATGTAGAAAGGGTTCAAAATCGGAATGACTAATGAGTAGGGGGTTGCCCCAGTGGAAGTTCGCATGGAAGTTCTGTAGGCTAATAAAGTCAGAGGAAAGAGGTCAGGCCATCCTTTGTGATTGGCGGACATTTTCTGCATGATCTTTTTGATGTTTTTATTAGCCGCTTCAATAGCACCATTCATCTTTGTATGGTAGATGACGAAGTTGAGATGTTTGATGTGGAATTTTCTGCATAAATCCTCCATCATTTTGTTGTTGAGGTTCTTAGCATTGTCTGACATAATGACCTCTGGTTGTCCATATCGACAAATGACATTGTTTCTGATGAAAACAATGATAACTTCTTTAGTAACCTTGGGGAAGGAAGCTGCTTTTACCCATTTGGTGAAGTAGTCGATCATGGTGAATATGAATCGATGTCCATTACTGGCTTTGGGCTCGATGGGCCCGATCACGTCCATTCCCCACATTGAGAAGGGCCATGGTGAACTCATATTATGGAGTTCCCTTGGAGGGGCATGGATAGCATTCCCATGAATCTGGTATTGATAGCACCTCTTGACGTGATCATCACAGTCAGCTTTGAGTGTAAGCCAATAATGTCCCATTCTGAGAATTTTCTTGACAAGTAAGGGGCTGCTCATGTGTGGGCCACATACTCCACCATGGATCTCATCCATTAGTCTCTGAGCCATGTCTTTGTCTAGACATCTGAGGAGACCTAATCCTGGATCTCTTTTGTAGAGTGCATCTCCGCTCAGGTAGAATTTCATAGCAAGTCGATGAATCCGCCTCTTTTCAATTAGGCTAGCCTCAGCGGGTGTAGATCCATCTCGCAGATACTTCTTGATGTGTTGGTACCAAGGGTTGTGGATGGGAGGTAGCTCATCCGATTCTTCTCCAACGTAATTCCCATAGATTGGGGCTTTTTGTAGAGCAAACGTGATGCACGGCATGTTTTCCTTGTCTGGTATGTAAACCAAGGAGGCCAACGTTGCTAATGCATCTGCAAAATCATTCATATTACGAGGAATGTGTAGAAAGGAGATTTCTTCAAACTCCAAAGCCATCTGTAGAACTTGACGATGGTAAGGCAGTAAATGTAATTCTTTGGTTTGATTGATTCCTGTGGATTGCTTTATTACCAATTCGGAATCCCCAAAGACAGTTAACCGCCTGATGCCCATTGAACGGGCAAGTTTTAGCCCCATGATACAGCCTTCATACTCAGCTATGTTATTGGTACTAACAAACTACAATTTGACGGCGACAGGATACTGTTCCCCCGTACCGGATAGTAAGATTGCTCCAGCTCCGGAGCCTTCTGAATTAACAGCTCCATCAAAATACATTTTCCACTCACGGCATGTATCGTACTGATGTTGTAATTGAACTATCATTACCCCTTCATTGGGAAAGTACGTTTCTAAGGGTTTGTAATCCCCTGCAGGTGCGGCGGCCAGTTGATCTACAATTCCTTAACCTTCGACAGATTTTTGCGTCACGTAGACGATGTCAAATTGTTGTAGGATCAACTGCCATCTGGATAGTCGACAATTCAGTATGGGTTTAGTGAATACATATTTGAGAGGATCCACATGGTATATGAGATGGGTTGTGTGACCATGGAGGTAATGTTGTAACCTTATGGAAGCCCATGCTAAAGCACAACAAGTCTTCTCGGTCAGAGTGTACTTGTGTTCACTGATGCTGAATCTTTTGCTGAGGTAATAGATAGCTCGTTCTTGGCCTCTATTGTCTTTTTGCCCCAGCATGCAACCCATAGCATTTTCATTATGCACAGGTACATGAACAGGGGAACATCATCCACAGGAGGTACCAAAATAGAGCGTTAATCAGTTGCTCTTTAATGGTAAGGAAGGCTTTCTGACACTCATCGTTCCATTTCATGGATGAGTTCTTCCTTAACAATTTGAAGATAGGCTCACAGGTTGCTGTGAGTTGAGAAATGAATCTACTAATGAAGTTGATCCTTCCGAAAAATCCCTGTATTTCCTTCTCTGTCTAAGGAATGGGCATTTCCTTGATGGCCTGGATTTTGGTAGGATCCAGTTCAATCCCTTTGTGGCTGACTAGGAAGCCTAGCAACTTGCCTGACTTAACACCAAAGGCGTACTTGGCGAGATTCAACTTCAAGTTGTACTTACGCAACCTATTGAATAGCTTTGTGAGATGGTCTAAGTGGTCATCCTCCTTCCGGGATTTGACAATGATGTCATCCACATATATCTCTATCTCCTTGTGCATTAAATCGTGTAAAAGAGCCATTATAGCTCACTGATAGGTTGCCCCGGCATTGATGAGGCCGAAGGACAACCGACTGTAGAAAAAAGTTCCCCGAGGCGTGATGAAAGCAGTCTTCTCACGATCTTCCTCAACGACCATAATTTGATGGTACCTCGCAAAGCAATCACCGAAGGAGTACATGTCGTATTGAGCAGTATTGTCAATAAGAATGTGGATAAAAGGCACAGGAAAGCTATCTTTAAGGCAAGCTTTGTTCAAATCCATGTAATCCACGCAGACTCGCACCTTTCCCCATGGTTTAGGCACGGGAACAATGTTGGATATCCACTCCGGATATGTAGACACAATGATGATGCCAGCTTGAAATTGTTTCACAATTTCCTCTTTGACTTTTAAACTCCACTCAAGTTTCAATCGCCTGAGTTTTTACCTAACTGGCTTGAATCCTTCTTTAATGGGAAGGTGATGAAGAATAATGTCAGTGGACAAACCCACCATGTCTTCATGAGACCATGCAAACACATCCTGGAATTGGGTTAACAGTGCAACCATGTCATTCCACTGAGTTGTGGTAAGGTCTGAACCAATCTGAATTAGCTTAGGGTTGTCTAAGGTTCCAAGATTGAAAGGAGTGGTTTGATTAAGATTAGGTTTGGGTTTGTCTGCGACCCATTCCTTAATCTCTTGAGGTGTCTCAATGTCCTCTTGGATGTCCATCAAGTCTGAGTCTAACTTTTCATCAAAGTTATAGCCCTTGTGGAGAGAAGGCATGTCATCAGCAAGGACAGGCACATCTAAATTCAGAGTCCTGAAACAAAAGATGATTTCACTTAATATATGCAACTGTTCGATCATACAAAAGTGTTAGCATGTGCGTGATAAAATAATCGCTAGTCTTTGTAAAGGAAAGCGAGGCAATTAAAGTTATCTACTGAGTGGCGGGGTTTTTGCCCATTTTACCTCGTCGACCAATGCATGAAGTCTTTGCTCCAATTTTCGAGGGCAAAGTCCTGAAGGACTGCAGTGATGGAAGGATCATCAGTGTCTTCCTTCTCCCGAATGATAACCATGACATCTGGGCAATCATTGTCTGGGGTATATTTGTTTGTATGCTCATCATGAACAATGACGTGAATGCCTGCCATCATCAAGGCAAGGTCATGTTTACATTTCCGTTCCTTTTCTTTCACTTCGGGATTAGGAATCAACACCTCTTTAGCTTTGATTGGCACTGGTTTTGGAAATAGCATAGCCACGTACATGGGTGGGCACCTTCTTTGGAGATTGCATTAGCTCATGAGGTAAAGGCATAGAAAAAATCGCCGTCTTGCGTGAGCTTGAGGAACTTCGCTTCGTGTTTATGAGGATTCCTGTATCTGGAATTAGAAGAATAGCCTAGCCCGGCTGTTCCAATTTGACTAGACAGTTGGTTAGGGTGCTTAATACCCTGTTAATCCTTATCAAGCCCTTGTCCAGGTTGATGACCCAATAACATCATTTCTTGAGTGGCTGACATAACCTCGGCAGAAATCTTGGGTACAGGAAGTGGCGCTCCCATAGAATGGTATTGCGTATTACTCACTTCCAAAGTATGGAAACTAGCCGGTTCAACTTCTGAATTGAAGCCGATAACTGGTAGAATTCCTTGTTCAGGACAATCCGGCTCAGCATTGACAGTGACTAGACTGTTGTTGATGATGTATTTGAGTTATTGATGTAGCGTGGACGGAACGGCTCCAGCCATGTGTATCCATGGTCTCCCCAATAATAGGTTTTATCCTGAGTCGATCTTGAGGACGTGGAAAGATACATGGAATGTATTTGGACCAATCTCAATTGGCAATTCAATCTTTCCGACGACATTTCGTCGGGATCAGCTTGAGAATGATATTCATCTATACCAAGGTGGAATAAGGATAGATATTCAGAGATGAGCCTCCATCTATCAATACTCCTACTAGAATGTACCCAGAAGACAACACGGCGATGTGCAATGGCTTGCAATGACCGGTCCCTTCTAGAGGTATGTCGTCATCAGTGAAGGATTTCACATTGTTGTTGAAAATGTGATCAACCAAATGTTAAAAGTTTTCCACATCCACTGATTTTGGCAAATAGGCTTCTTCTAAAACCTTCAGCAAGATCATCTGATGATCCTCGGAAGAGAAAACCAAATCCAGTATCGAAATCTGGTGTGGAGCTTCTCGTAAGCTTAAAACCACTTTAGCTTCATTATGACCCATAGTACAGAGGAATTTTTCAATCTTCTCCATGGGCAATTTCCCCTTTGCTTCGCAAGTAGGTTTAATAACCCGTTGAGGAAAGTACAGTGGATTTTCTTTAAACCTTTATAGCGATAGTATGAGACGTGGATCCTTCAGCTTCTCCATAATTCCATGGAACGTTGTGTAAGCTGACAACAGGATATTGTGGTCTGCAAGATAAAGAAATTGGCTCTGGTGCGGCCATTTTCAAAGGATTATCAGCACCTTTGAGTTGAATTGGTTGTATGGGAAATACTTTGACAGTCTCATCATCCACTTCAGATATAACTGCTACTGATCCCTTCCATTTGGTAGGACAAGCATTCCCACCCTTGAGTTGTACAGTGTAATCATCTGCTATTTGTAGGACACCGCTATCAATAAGATTCTGAATGAGATGGCGGAGTGCCCAGCATTCTTCTGTGCTGTGACCGAGATAATGTGAATGATATTGACACATTTCATCAGGATTGAACCATCCTGAATGTGGATTGATTGGAGGGAGAAGGAATGTGATTCTTCCTTCATTGATCAACATTTGAAGTATCTCCTCCATAGACTAGCCCAAATAGGTGAATTCCCTTTTATTGGCAAAATCCCAACGGGCTTTAGCACTTGCTCGCTTTGCAACCTTATCCTCCATAGCTTCGCTTTTTGAAGGTGTTGATGGAGAATTTATAACAAATGGAAGGAGATAAGCATGCTCCTGCCTGATTAATTAGCGTGTGACTTGATGTTGGTGGGTCACCAGTTCTGCCAATTGCTCAATTTGTTTGCAAAGAGCTTTCATCTTTCATTCCATGGTAAACTGGAACTTTTCATAATCCCATTTGTCAACACCATCTTTGACGGGTTGGGATGATTCGCCATTAGAATTGGAACCTTGTATACGATTAACTCCAACCGATCATGTTGACCTCTTCTTCTTTGTGTTGAGGAAGAGGGTTATCTTGTACATGAGGTTGATCTGGTTTGGTGACCACGATCTCACCATTATCTATTAGATCTTGAATCTTATGCTTCAAGGCCCAACAATCTTGAGTATCATGTCCAGGTGCCCCGGCATGATAAGCACACTTCCGAGTAGCATTAAAACCCCTCTCATTAGGGTTGGCTGGTGGAAGAGGATGTGTAATTTTCTTCTGAGCAGTCAGAAGAGCAAGAATATTCTCGAGTGAGTCCCCTAAGGGTGTGAACGTTCGAGGTCACTTTACTTCTCCACTTTTAGGCAATGGAGGGTTTGAAGATTGTGCTGGAAAAGTGGAGTAGTTTCTCCTCTGCATAGGCATTATTTGATTGCCTTTTTGTCCTTGTAGTATCAAGGAAACATCCTCCTCTTTCTTTTTATGGACCCTCTAGGGGTTGTTTCCATAAGATCCGAACTGGATGTGCTCAGCAACAGCTTTAAGAGCGGCTAGGTCTTGAATTTTACTGGACTTCAATCCCATCTCGGCCATCTCGCCGTGTTTGATCATTTCAGAAAATGGTTTTCCAATACCAGCTAGAACTCTTTCATAGAAAGGAGCTTCACGTACATCTATGAAGGTCATGACCATTTCGATTCCGTCATGGAAGGAATAACTTGAGCAAAGAAGGCGCCTCCACCTTTGAGCATACTCTAAAATGACTCATTTAATTTTTTTGACCTTGGTGATTTGGTACCGATCGAGAGCCATCCGAGATTGGAAATCAGATTGAGTGAGGAAGGCGTGAGCGACTCTTCCCACTATGGATCTTAGAGTTGTCTAATCTGGTATACCATGAACAGGCTCTCGAATCGGACTTTTCTCAAACAAATGCATTCGAGCCTTTCATTTTTTGCATAAGATCCAGTTCTCCAATAAACACCTTTAAATGTGTGTAAGGATCCCTAATCCGTCATACTTTTCAAAATCGAGGTCTTAAATTTCTCTGGATAATGCACACCAGAAATATGCAAATTAAAGCATATGAAACAACTCGCCATGTGTTCCAATCCCTTTGAAACGCGAATGGTTTCCTCCATTTGAAGGACCTTCTTCCTGATGTCACCGGTGTCTGGATCTCCTTTGAGATGGGTGCCTTCAGGTGCAGGTTGGTTGTATCCAACTGTTGTTCTAGAATTGTTTTTTCCAGACCTTGAACTCCCCCTTGTGTAGAGGATTCTGTATGTATAGGTATCTTCGTACCCACTCGAGTAGGTCGTGCAATTCTTTCGGGTAGAATGGCCAAGTCTGTGATTTGTTTACTCAATCCATCAAATTCTTCTCGAAAAGCAGAGTTAGGCATTAGGAAGAGGATATGATTGGTATGTAAGCTTCATGACCTTTTTAGATTTTGACCGCATATGAGCCCAATTGCTTCCCTACAAAAGACTTACGTAGTTTAGTCTTAGGGTAATATAAATTTTATCATAACATGTCCGTTTTAGGAATTTGTCCTGCAAAAAACCGGTTGTTAATTAATAACATGTCATGCATGCACAGATATTCTTCATATTTTCCATTACATATGAATGAACATGGAATAAAATTACAAGTAAATGCTTTTACAAGTAATTTAAAATGGAAAGTATGAAGAAACTTTCCTCCGCGTTTGGTTTATCAGAGGTTGACCTATCCTAGGGTTTCTCTCGCGGATTTTCGGCATGAAGGTTCCCAGATCATCGCAATCTACTTGATGGGAAGTTAATCCAGTCGTTCAACTGGAGCGAATCTGGGTGGTGCCTTTCCTGAGCCTCAGGGAATCATTCTTCCCACGAGTCCATTAATCAAACACCGACAGGATAGTCTCCTAGTGGAGGAACCACACAACATACATTCACATACAACGTATCTCACCGTTTATGCAAAATGATGACATGTGCGAAGCACTAATATCACAGATAGATATTTAGCAGTGCAGGAGTTAAAAAATATGCATTCGTACACATTTATCATAAATGTAAATGCAACATTCACACACAAGCATATAATAATTTTGAAAAGCTTGTAATAGCGGCTTAAGCCCTCTTACTGAAATCCCCAGCAGAGTTGCCACCTGTCGACGTCGGGATTTTTGAGTGTCCCTTTTTGTTACTTGTTCTTTGGTGTTCTCATGTTAATGTGAGATTTATTTGAAAACAAGTGAAAAAGGTCCGAAATGTATAATGTCGACGATTGGACTTTAAGAGTCACCAGTTGGTGTATTTAACTGGTTGCACCAATGCAACCGAAAAGGCTTGCACATTGACCCAGTGATTCGACAAATCGCTAAGCAGATGCTCGTGAAATCGAGATTTATTTTGGGTCCGGGGCTTGATTATGCAGAGAGGAAGGTGTTAGTCACCCCGACATCCGTGTTACCACAATGGATCGCCACTTTTCAAAAGAAATTATTATATGAATGTGTGTGTGTGTGGATCAATGTGCAATTATTTAAAAGTAGTGGGAGGCCTCGTTCGCACCTATATACACAAGGTTTGAATTTTATAGGAAAATTCAGGTTTAACCAAATATAGCAATGAAGTTTTGTAAAAGCGATTTTTCAAACCACATGCACAATAGGAATTGAGACCTTTTCATACTTCCATTTTATTGTTAAATGTCCTATTGTTTGCTTTTATTTTTGAGATGCGAAGCATTCTCGAAAAATAATATCTGGCGATCTTAGAACTCCTCATGGGCATGATGACCATCCAAGGAAATTTAGACACTATAAAATAATGTATGCAGTACTACAGTAGAAGAATATCCATCATGGGAACCAGAATCTAGATTCATGAATCAACTGTGATCACATGATTCCTAGGCTCACGATAATCTGCAATTTGTATGGAAAGCGATGGCGATTATATATATATATAAAAAAGCGATAAATATATATATATATATATATGTACATGATCAACCACCACAAAGCAACTCCATGGGGGATCAGAAATTTAAATAGAGCAGTAAATGCTATCAACTGCCATGAAGTAAACTCCAGGCAGGACAAAATGTTAATAAAGCTGTAAAAAGCGATCAACTGCCACGAAGTGAACTCCAAGCAGGAGGAAATATCAAAAAAGTCGTAAAAAGCCACGAGAGGAACTCCGGGCTGACAGAATGTAAATATATATATATGTACAAATATATATATATATATAAGCGATAAATGCACTTGGATGTGAATCCGGGCTCATCGGATATAATCCGACAATTTTTTTTATATATATATATATATAAAAAAGCAATTAAACGCCTCGCATCAAAGTCTAGGCTCAATCGAGGCATAACTTCGATAATGTTAGTCCATATATATGAAATATATACATATATTAGTATATATATCTGAGACGAAATGAAAACCACTGAATTTGAAGTCCGCAAACACACACAACACGACTCTCGATGTGTATAACGATTGTGTGCTATATGAGAAGAAGGCTTTATAAAATATAAGAAGGCTTACGTTGAAATACGCCAAAAGTGTAGACTTCTATGACTTTAAATGGATAAACACTCGGCTCCCATGAGATGAAAGATAGCTATATGTGAGCTAACTAGTGTTTAAAGAAGAGAAACACTCAAAAGATGTGTATGCAGAGTAAAATGGGCAGGGCTTCCTCGCTTTTTTCCTTCTCTCCTCTCTTAAAATGGTGACCCCCACCCTATATTTATAGGCCCGATGGCCATAGGTACACTGCAGCAGTACCATGCATTGTACTGTGGTATCGTCGTGGTGGATCCGAGCCTCGCGGGTCCCGTCGTCTCATAAATACGTCTGATCGTGTCTTTGTAATGTCCGCTCGAACTTGCAGAACTTCAATCCGAGAATCCGAATAAGGTATATCTGACCTTCTTCGGACCGCTTGTGTCTAGAGTTACGCAATGACATGGATTAGAGGTTGTACGAAGTCAGGAAGAGGGGTCTATGCCCATGGTCTTCAAGCTTTAAATTCTATCCAAAGTACTGCAACACGTAATAGTCACTCAGGATTGTAATTCCTCAGCTCTTGTGGGACATTGTTGGATGTATGTATGAAGTGTTGAGATGACGTGCCATTGTTGAAGGAACAAGATGACTCTTGACTCCTCGTCGGGGTTATCGCCGGTTTGAGTTGAAAGTACACATTGCTCAGGGTTACAGCTGAGATTGGACTACTTGTTGGTATGCCGCGATATCATCTTGTTGACGTGGATAGATGACGTTGTGACTCCTCACCGTGGTTATCGTAGGTTTAAGCGGAAAGCAGACGTTGCTCAGGGTTACATCTGAGATTGGGCTACTTGTTTGTATGCCTCACTGTCATCTGAATTGAACCTGATCGCACATGTTTGAAACAAGCATTTCCGGGGTTATTACCGGAACTACAATGGCATCCCTTGGGGCTATCACCAAGGATGGGGTTGCTATTCCCAGTGTTGTCTCTGGGACTGGAACTGAGCATCGCGGTGTTATCGCCGAGACAGAACTGTCCTCTCCGGTGTTGTTGTCGGTCTTTTGATCTGCATATCTCGGGGTTATCTCTGAGATCAGAAATGACATTCCCGGTGTGTGTCCCGGGTTGACATGACGCTCTCGGTTTGTGTTCCGGGTTGGAACTGAACTTCCGGTGGTATCCGAAATGGATGTAAGCTGTCTTTCAGGGTTATCTCCAAAAGACAAATCTACCCTCCTACAATGTTAGTAATAGGAGTGCAGAAAATTTTGAGTGTCTGCAGTAATGTCCGTTAGAACTTGCAGAACTTCAATTCGAGCATCCGAACGAGGCATATCTGACCTTCTTCGGACCGCTTGTGTCGAGAGTTACGCAATGACATGGATTAGAGGTTGTACGAAGTCAAGAAGAGGGGTCTATGCCCATGGTCTTCAAGCTTTAAATTCTATCCAAAGTACTGCCACACGTAATAGTCACTCGGGATTGTTACTCCTCGGTTCTTGTGGGACATTGTTGTATGTATGTATTTATGAAGTGTCGAGACGACGCGTAAGTGTTGAAGAGACAAGATGATGTTTGACTCCTCACCGGGGTTATCGTCGATTTGAGTTGAAAGTAGACGTTGCTCAGGGTTATATCTCAGATTGGACTACTTGTTGGTATGCCGCGATATCATCTTATTGAGGCGGTAAGATGACTCTTTTGCCTCCTTAAAGGGTTATCATGGGGTTGAGCGGAAAGCGAGCGTTGCTCGGGGTTACATCCGAGATTGGATTGCTGCAAGTGTTTGAATACTGCAAGGTCATCTGTGAAAGAACCTATCTACCGTTGTTAGCTCCGGGACTGAGGTATGATTGCCTCGGTAGGAGGTCTGAGCTTAAAGTTGATCGCATGTGTTTGAAACAAACAATTCCGGAGTTATCGCCGGAACTGCAAAAGCATCCCTTGGGGCTATCACCAAGGATGGAGTTGCTACTCCTAGTGTTGTTTTTGGGACTGGAACTAAACGTCGCGGTGTTATCGCCGAGACAGAATTGTCCTCTCCAGTGTTGTTGCCGATCTTTTGATCTTGCAAACCTCGGGATTATCTCCGAGATTGGAAATGACATTCCTGGTGTGTGTTTCGGGTTTGAGATGAAGTTCCCGGTTTGTGTTCCGGGTTGGAACTGATGTTCCCGATTTGTGTTCCAAGTTGGAACTGCACTTCCGGTAGTATCCAGGGTTATCTCCGAAAGACGAATCTGCCCTCCTGTAATGTTAGTAACAGGCATGCAGAAAATTTCGAGTGTCTACACTAGAAAAGAGGGGGCTTTTCGATAAAGATTTCTCCCTATTGGCGCGCAATTAGGTGACCAAACCTCTCCTCGACAGAATTTTCTAGACATCATCAATATTGTAGATAATAATATGAATAACTTTGTCGTCTCAATTATTGATTTAATAATATAAAATATTATGTAAATGATATGATGACAATAATTGAATCAAATAACGTGAGATACTATATAACAATTATTGTAGCAATAATTGAGTAAACTGACTGACTTCTCACGTAAGCATCAATAATCAATACCGTGTGCTACTATGCAACCACGCGTATTACTGTACTTTTACCACCGGGTAGTTCAACATTTTAACGGTAAGACTTTCGCCCTTATTTTTATAAAAAGTTATTTTTGTCATTTTCTAACTACGATAATATTTCCGTTGTGGGGTCCACCAATGATTGTGTCGTCGTACGAATATTCCCTGTTAAAACGAATATTCTCCGACCAATTGAATATTCCCCGACACAACGAATATTTTATATCAACTTGCTTACTTTGCAAAAATTTCAAATATCACTCTTAACTTTAACCTTTATCAATTTAACCATTTACTAAATAACATAAGAATTATAAGAAAATTGAATACTTTCATTTCATAAAATTTGGGATCTCACAAGAACTGAGTATCTCGGGGTTGTCTCCGAGATGGAAATGACTTCTCCGGAACTGTAGATGCATTCCTCGGGGTTGTCTACGAGGTTGAAACTAAAATTCTTGGGATTGTCTCTAGGACTGGAACTGGATTTCTCCGAGATCAAAAAGACTGAATATCCCAGGATTGAGTTGTTTTGACCTCCAGGGTTATCTCTGGAAGACGGTTCTGCTCTCCTGCAAGGTTAGTAACAGGAATGCAAAATTTCGAGTGTCTACAATTCCCATTGATGTCAGCTCATCAGTGTAGGTTTACACTAAAATATATCACTTATGTTCAATTAGAATGATATTATTATGTGATTAATAAATTAAAATGTTCCATACAAATTTTGCATTCTAGTATTATGGATCTTGTCACTAAGGCGATCGTACACGCCATATGCCTGGCGCATCTCCCGACTGGCTGCATGAGATTTAGCTAGTACTCGCGCTACGATGCCAGCTTTATGGTGACAGTGTTGTGGGAGTTTCACGTAAATCAAATTACATATATTAAATCAAGGTTCAAGTTATTTACATATTATTCAAATAATTAATTATAAGTATGTTATGTCCGTTTGATAGAGGTATTATAGATACAAGGCCGGCATCACTGAGGCGGATGGTGTGTTGTTACTATTGCACACATCTCGAAGAACTATGTCGGCTGGCTGTACGAGATGCGACAGAGAGAAGTCCGGGCATTAGAAGAATCGTTCGGGACTACTATATGATAACATCAACTGCCGGTAGTATCAGATGCATCATGGGCTGCCATGTGTACGTACTAGGATGATGCTGAATTTAAGACCAAGTCCGAGCAGATGAAGAAGAATCGAGGCCAGCTACGAGTACTTCTAGCTCGCAGTCGTTTCAGGAGGTTAAGTCGGAATGTATTTATATTTAGTTTAGTTTAATATTAAACTACAACTATAGTAAAGTAAGGTGATATTAATTAATGTACATGATTTAGGCCATGCGGAGTAGCTTGGGCCGACCTCCTACTATGATGGAGTTCTGGGATAGAGTCCATACGCCGAAGGATTCTACTTTGGGGTCGATGATGTCTCTAGCAGCTCTAGCTATACGGGTAATACATTTACTATAATCTTTGTAATTTAAGATCATATTACGTAATTTATAGGATGATACCAAGTTAACTTACATTTACATATATTAAATTACAGGACCGGTTTGAGAAGCTCCGCAGCCAGCGTATAACAGAGCTGCAGGCTGCTAGGAGCGATGCTGAGACGGCTCTTTGGGTCACATCTCACGATACTCCCACTAGCACTACCGGTCGGTATCGAGTGCTGGGGTTGCCGAGGATACCAACCTATACACTGCTTGGATGTATAATATTTTAGTTTATTTCTTGTTTATGAATAAAGTAAACTTATAATATTATTCATGTTATATTTATTTTTGTAGGCTCTAGTCAGCGCCTGCGTTCGAGAGCCCCCGTGGGACCATCACATACAGGCGCTGGCTTAGACGATGTTTTGTTCCAATGGGTTATGGCTGAGGTGTCGGAGAGGTTTGAGATGGATCTGGTATTCCGTCGTCAGTACCTGCCCAGTCGTTCTCGCCTCCATCAGCTTGCACATGACGTTGCAGCTGGTTCCACCGCTGATAGTACGAGTATCCCTCCGGAGCAGTTTGTCAGGATACGCGACTAGATTGTTTGAATGGTGGTTACTGTGATGCCCCCAAAATAGGTATATATCACCTATCTTGGTTCGCCAAATACATGGTATGGAATAAAAATACAAACTTAATTATACAACATGAGCTGAGAGTTTTTGCACGAATATTATCTCACAGACAATATCCAAACTCAAATTCAATCCTCATTAAATTTATTATCACACTAAATAGTGAGGATTACTAAAACAACCATCTCGGGCCATCACTCTGTTCCCCGACTAGTCCCGGCTACGTTCTCATTTCCTGAAGAGAACAATGAAAGTAAAAGGGTGAGCTTGACTAACCCAGTAAGAAATATTATGACTAAGATAATGCAGAATAAAATATCGTTAGCCTTCAACATTGTTAAACTGACAAAATACAATAGACATCAAGTTTAACTGCAGCGGAACAACCAATCCATTAGAAGAGTCAAGTAGAGCATGATATCTACTATCTTCTATAATTTAAAAAGTTTATCATTAATTTTATCGTTGGGACTCAGCTTAATAAATAAATCACATCATCGAATCATCCCTGCACTACGGGCGAAAGATATTCATTAGTATCACGTCCATAAATTATTCCTGCACTACGGGCCAAGAATATTTGTGTAATCATCAATGGTCATGATCATACCGAATTATCCCTGGTCATAATCATACCAATCAATAGTCCATCTATGCACTACAGGCCAAAGATGACTTTCATCACAATATAAGCATGAGGATGATGACAATGATATAAGAATTCAATTAAATGAAAGCAAATGATAAATTTTAAAGATTTGTAATTTAATTTATCCAGAATTCAATAATGTCCAAATTGTCAACATGATACTGCTTTGTGGAGTAAAATTCAAGAATAATATCCAAGTATCAAAAATAATTTGGACAGAAAAGAAATAAATTTTTCAGTGAATAGTATCTGAGTGAATAGTACCCCATAAATAGTACTTTGGGAATAGTACCCCGGCATGAAAAGTGCCCTGAATACCCGAGTGAATAATATTTGAGTGAATAGTAATTGGGTGAATAGAAACTCGTGAATAGTACCCTGGCATGAAAAGTGCCCCGAGTACCCAAGTGAATAATATTCTAGTGAATAGTAACCGGGAGAATAGTAACTCGTGAATAGTACCCCGGGTGAAAATATTGATATTTAATAAAAAAAAGTTCAGATCAATATTCCAATAAAACAATACTGGATGAAGCGCAAAACTCAAGGATATTCCACTAATTTCAAGGATTATAAAAGTAATACTTACCATAGTAAGTTTAGATTTAAGAATATGAAATGAAATAACATACGAAATTGCAAATGGATTTTCACCTATCATACGATACGTAATCCGTGTAGATAAGTTATTCCGACATATTAAAGGATGAATACGAAAAATAGTATTCCTTATGAATACGAAAGAAATAATACCCCTTACCTTAGTAGAAGACTGGATACTGCAATAGTGAAGTAACAGAATACTCTTCTTCTTGCTCTCTATAGTTTCTCTCTCTATAGTGTCTCTTGTGAATCTCAGTGAATTGGTGAGAATAAAAGAAGAATTAAGCTTCTATTTATAGGAGAATGGACTAAATAGTAACTGATTCACGAACGGTCCAGATTGATTTACTATTAGAACGGACAGTTCATATTAATTACTATTAAAACTACAACCGACGATCCAGATTGATTTACTTTTAAAACTACCACTGACGGTCCAGATTGATTTATTTTTAAAACCACCACCGACGGTCTAGATTGATTTATTATTAAAACCACCATCAATGGTCCAGATTGATTTACTATTATAACCACCATCAATGGTTCAGATTGATTAACTATTAAAACCACCATTAATGGTCCAGATTAGTTATCTATTAAAACCACCATCGACGGTCCATAAAATTAGTAAATCTTTCCATGGAGTACTAAGTCAAACTTACAACAAACGCCTCATAACAATCCCTATATTTATATCAAAAATTTAATAAATATTTACCACAAATTATTTATCTTTAATAAACACATTTTTAATCTATTAACAATTATTCATCATTAATATTATAACTCACAATATTTAACAACAAGATTATTCCTAGGAAAGAGGGGGCTTTCCGATAAGGATTTCTCCCTATTGGCGCGCAATTAGGTGACCAAACCTCTCCTCGACAAAATTTTCTAGACATCGCCAATATTGCAAATAATAATATGAATAACTTTATCGTCTCAATTATTGATTAAATAATATAAAATATTATGCAGATGGTACTATGATAATAATTGAATCAAATAACGTGAGATACTATGCAGCAATCACTGTAGCAATAATTGAGTATAATTGAGTGACTTCTCACGTAAGCATCAATAATCAATACCATGTGCTACTATGCAACCACGCGTATTATTGTACTTTTACCACCGGGTAGTTCAATAGTTTAACGGTAAAACTTTCGATGTTATTTTTATAAAAAGATAATTCTGTCATTTTCTAACTACGACAATACTTTCGTTGTGGGGTCCACTAATGATTATGCCGTCGTACGAATATTTTCTGTTAAAACGAATATTCCCCGACCAATCAAATATTTAATAAAACTTGCTTACTTTGAAAAATTTATAAATATTACCCACAACTATAACATTATATCATATCCACACCATAATATTCAAAAATATATTTTAAGAAAAATTATTCTTTATTCATAAAAATGTTGGGGTCTTACAGTTACCTTACTTATGGACGCGTTTGGGCCGATGCTGAGTTAGCCCTCTATTACTCAGGTATACTATTCGCTTTAAATTCAAGTATATATTTTGCATGTTATTTAATTTTCATTTAGTTATCTTTAACTATATTATATATATGGACTAATGAGTTACATTATATTGTATCAATAAGGTGATGAACGGGCTGACGAGTGAGATGACGATGCTGAGTGGTTGGACGATGACGGGCCGTGACTTAGTTTTGTAGATGATTTGTACATATTGACTTTAGTTTTTAGCTTAATGTGATTTAAACTTATATAATTTAGTTGATTTTTGACGTATTGTAGCTTTTAATTATCATTACTTTAGTTTGACATATTTACGTTAGTTTAAATGTATATTTGATATACTTTAGTTGATTAGAACTTTAGTTTAATGTTATATTCATGTTGGCCTTGGTAATTCATATTTATGTTGGCCTTGGAAATATTATTAATGTTGGCCTTGGATTATAGCTATGTTTTATGTGCTGTTGGAAAAAAAACAGGTGTACAGGTACAAAAAATGTGGGTTATTACCCTGGATATTGCCAAAAAAGAATAAATATTAAAAAAAAAAAGACTAACCTCGACGGAATAAGTATATCCTCGACGAAATTCCGTCGAAATTAAGCCTCTCCTATTTTTTATGAGATGCCACATGGCAGGTTTAACCTTAATATTCGACGGATACAATTCAGTTGATAATAGCTTAATGTCGATCGAAAATTCAGTCGAGTTTAGTTCGGTCAAGGATAGATATCTCCGACTGAAAGATCGACGGACTTAATTTTGACGTGCTTATATCCGATTGAATTACCGATCGAAAATAACCCTTTTTGTTGTAGTGGTGCCTTTTCAAAGGGATGTAACCTTTTCAAAGGGATGTACCTTTTCAAAGGGATGTACCTTTTCAAAGGGATATAACCTTTTCAAAGGGATGTATCTTTTCAAAGGGATGTACATCTTCAAAGGGGTATTTGGAAACCTATAAATAGGTTCCAAAGCTACCCCAAAAAATAACTTCAACTTCAATCATTCTCAAGTTCTTAAAACTAAATTCATTCTTCATTTATTAAAAGTCATGGAGAGTATTCAAATTTTATTGGTTCGTGGAACTCTTCCATTGAAGTGCTTCTTGTGAGAGTTGAAGACCATTTTATCTTGGGAAGTAGACGTTCATTGTTCCATCCATAAGCACCGATAGCGGGGACGAAATCTTCTTTAAGGAGAAACTGTCCAACAGTTGACTTGGTTTTAAAAAAATTTGTCAATTACATCTAGTAAGTCGTTATTATAACATTGTTTATTTTCTACTTCTGTTTATATAATTAGTATATAATTATTACTGGATTAACAATCTTAAAGCAGATTTCTTACGTTTCTTTAGTACTTATTCTACACTAATTTATAAAACAGAATTTTATAGTTCGTTTTATTTTCATTACAGAAATTTGTTTTCTGATTTAAATAAAATAAATAAATAAATACATATTTACTTTATTGTAATTATAAATTAAGTATTAATTTTTCTTCTTCTGATATTTCTATTTTTATTAAAGTGATTTTGTAAATTGTGTATTTAACAGAATTATGGCATTATCTAATTCAATTGTGTCTAACCATATTACAACCAATGTTCTTATCAATGTTCCTACCCATGTTAGTCATGGCGAGAAACCTGAAAAATTCAGTGGGATTGATTTTCAAAGGTGGCAACAGAAAATGTTGTTTTATCTTACTACATTAAATCTTTCAAGGTTTTTAAATGAGGATGCCCATATGGTAGATGATAATGAAACTGATAGGACCACATTCGGTACTGTGGATGCATGGAAGCATTCTAATTTTATTTGTAAAAATTATATCCTCAATGGATTGGGCAATACATTGTATAATGTATATAGCTCAATCAAAACAACTAAGTCTTTGGATAAAACGGAAAATGTCGGCATGAAGACATTCATTATCCGTAGATTCTTGGATTATAAAATGGTTGATACAAAGACTGTCATAAATCAAGTTTAAGAGCTTCAATTGATAATCCATGAGATTCATGCTGAAAAAATTTGTTTTAATTGAATCTTTTCAAGTGGCCGCAGTAATTGAAAAATTACCCCCATCTTGAAAAGATTTTAAAAATTATTTAAAGCATAAACGTAAAGAAATAGGGCTTGAGGATTGAAGTGTTAGGCTGAGGATTGAAGAGGGTAATCGAATGTCTGAAAAGAATGATGGAAAACTTTCAATTACATCTAATGCTAATGTAATAGAGAGTGTTAACAAAACTAAGAAAAAGAAACACAACAATGAAGACCCAAGTTAAGAAAGCGGTCCTTCAAAGAAGTTCAAAGGAAAATGCTATAATTGCAACAAGATAGGGCAACTTGCAAAGGATTGTCGTAAACTCAAAAAGCAAGAGAACTTCAAAAGGAAAAATGCTCAAGCAAAAATAATAGAAATAGATGAAGTATCTACTAAAGTTTCTGATATATATCTTTTGGAAGTTGTCTCGGAAGCCAATTTGGTGGGAAATCCTAAAGAATGGTGGGTTGATACTGGCGCTACACGTCACATATGCTCGAACAAGAAAATGTTTATAGCCTATCAACCAATAGAAAATGGCAAGCAACTATTCATGGGCAACTCCTCCACTGCTAAAGTTGAAGGAAAAGGAAAGGTCTTGTTAAAGATGACTTCGGGTAAAGAACTCACACTCAATAATGTATTATATGTGCCGAACATTCGCAAGAATCTAGTCTCTGGATCTGTATTGAGCAAGAAAGGGTTCAAATTAGTGTTTCATGCTGATAAATTTGTACTTACTAAAGATGAAATGTATGTTAGGAAAGGCTATATGTGTGATGGGATGTTCAAAATGAATGTCATGACTACTGTACCAAATGTTATTGATAATAATAATAATAAGAACACATCTTCTGCTTATATGTTTAACTCTATGAATGTTTGGCATGGTAGATTAAGACATGTGAACTATGGTACTTTAAGTAAATTAATTAATTTAGAATTAATTCCAAAATTTATTATTGACAAAAGTCATAAATGTGAAACATGTGTAAAGGCTAAATTAACTAGAACTTGTTTTCATTCTGTTGAAAGGAGTTCAGAACCTCTAGATTTAATTCACACTGATATATGTGATTTAAAATTTGTGCAAACTATAGGTGGAAAAAAGTACTTTATTACTTTTGTAGATGATTGCACAAGATATTGTTATGTCTATCTTTTAAGGACAAAAGATGAAGCAAATTGAAATGTTTAAACTTATAAAAAATAAAGTTGAGAATCAACTTAGTAAAAGATTAAAGCTATAAGAAGCGATAGAGGTGGTGAATATGAATCACCATTTATATACTTTTTATTAGAAAATTATATTATTCACCAAACTACCGCTTCTTATTCACCTTAATCAAATGGTATTGCTGAACGCAAGAACCGAACTTTAAAAGAAATGATGAATGCTATGTTAATAAGTTCTGTATTACCTCATAACATGTGGGGGGAAGCATTAATATCTTCAAATTTTATTCTCAACCGTTTGCTTTATAAGAAAATAAATAAGATACCTTATGAAATATGGAAATTTTGAAAACCTTCCTAGAAATATCTTTGAGTGTGGGGGTGTCTTGCGAAAGTAATTGTTCCTAATCCTAAGAGGGTTAAGATAAATCCTAAAATAATTGATTGCATATTCATTGGTTATACAAATAATAGTAGTGCATATCGGTTTCTTGTGTATAAATCAGACATTCCTGATATTTATGTCAATAAATATATAGAATCAAGGAATGTATCTTTCTTTGATGATACTTTTTAATATAAAAATACACAAGAAACAAGTTCTCATAAAAGACCTAAAGATACTACAACTAGTAATAATCAAACTATAATAGACCAAGAGTCTAATAAGCAAGGAGATGAAAATGAACCTATACGAAGTAAATGGGTTAAGATCTCCAAATCTTTTGGTCCTAGTTTCTAATTTACATGCTAGAAAGTGAACTTCAAAGTGTGAAAGAAGCGTTTTCTACTCCAGTGAAATTGAATCCATTATGCAAAAGCATACTTGGGAATTGGTGGATCTTCCATCAGGAACCAAAACATTAGGATTCAAATGGATCTTCAAAAGAAAAATGAAGTCCGATGGATCTATTGATAAATACAAAGCAAGACTCGTAGCCAAAGGTTATAGACAAAAGGAGGGACTTAATTATTTCGGCACTTGTTCACCAGTTATAAGGATAACATCCATTCGAATGTTAATTGCAATAGTTGCAATACATAATTTAGAAATACATTAAATGGATATTAAAACTGCATTTCTTAATGGTGAATTAGATAACAAAATTTATATGGAGCAACCAGAAGGATTTATTGCCCCTGAAAAAGAAAAGAAAGTTTGTAAGCTTGCTAAATCATTATATGGTTTGAAATAAGCACCAAAGCAGTGGCATGAAAAATTTGACAATGTTATGATATCAAATAATTTTAAAATAAATAAGTGTGATAAATGTGTATACGTCAAAAGCACTTAAAGGGGATATGTAGTAGTTAGTCTATACGTGGATGATATGTTAATCATTGGTAGTAATAATAATGTCATTAATGCTACCAAACAAATATTAATTAGCAAGTTTGAAAATAAAGACATGGACTTAGCATATGTTATTCTAGGAATCAATATTTCCAAAATATCTAATGGACTTATTGTGTCTCAATCTCATTATGTAGAGAAAATACTTGCAAAATATAATAAATATGAGAAAAGTCTAGTAAGAGCACGTGTAAACCCAATACTTCATCTCACTACTAATTGTGGTGAAAGTATATTCCAATTGGAATATTCTCGTATAATAGGCAGTTTAATGTATTTATCAAACTGCACTCGACCAGACATAACATACCCAATAAGTAAGTTAAGTTGATATATGAGTAATCCTGGAAAAGAACATTGGAAGGCCTTAGTAAGGGTACTTAGATATCTAAGATACACTTTAACTGATGGATTGCACTATACAAGATATCCAGCTGTACTTGAAGGATACATTGATGTAAATTAGATATCTAACTCCCATGATACTAAATCCACAAGTGGATACGTGTTTACTTTGAGAGGCGCAGCTGTATCATGGAAATCCTCTAAGCAAACATGTATTGCAAGATCCACTATGAAATCTGAATTTATTGCTTTAGATAAAGCAGGAGAAGAAGTAGAATGGCTTCATAATTTTTTGGAGGATATTTTAATTTGGCCTAAACCAGTGCCACCAATCATTATTCATTGTGATAGTCAATCAGCGATTGGTAGGGCACAAAATAGTAATTATAACGGTAAGTCTAGACATATACGTCGACGACATAAAACTGTTAAATAATTACTCTCGAATGGTATAATATCTATTGACTATGTGAAGTCAAAGTATAATATTGTGGATCCACTAACGAAAGGTATACCTGGAGAGCAAGTGACAAGTTCATCAAGGGGAATGAGTTTAAAACCTGTAAAATCCTAAAGAGTCGCCATAATGGAAATCCAACCTAAATGATTGGAGATCTCAAGAAATAGGTTCAAAGGGACAACCTAATTATGTGTGATCTAGTAAGTACGGAGAGGATAAATACTTTTTCCCATTCCTATGATGATACAGTGCAGAAACTGCCGAGTGAAAAAGGATAAACTTTGTTTTTAATAATTTCTATAACTTGAATATAAAAAGGTCAAGTGGGGTATTAGCATGACACTCTTTATAGAAATTACTAATGTGAGTGAGAAAGGGCCACTTCTATGAGAATGACGAAGGCTAAATTCTCTAGCACACTTATGAAACCAGGAGGTGTTCAAGGCCAAAATGGACAAAACAATGAGAATATATACAATAAAAAAAATGTTGTATGAATTATATTGTCTCGGTTTACACTAAAAGGTTGAACAGTTCAAGACATCACGTTCACTGAACGGCCAATAAATTCGATAGTCTTTCAATAGGAAAGGTTCAAGGCCACAAGCTAACTTTATCAATTCAGTATTTTTTCATTGATACTCAAAATTCATTCATGTGTGGGATTGATGTGTGTGTGTGTGTATATATATATATATATATATATATAATGAATGAGAAATTTATCTAAAATAAAATCACTGGGTGTGACCTTTAGAAAGGGTGTGTTTGGTTCATATATTTTCAAATTGAAAAGGTACCTTTTCAAAAGGATGTAACATTTTCAAAGGGATGTACCTTTTTAAAAGGGATATAACCTTTTCAAAGGGATATATCTTTTCAAATGGATATACATCTTCAAAGGGGTATTTGGAAACCTATAAATAGGTTCCAAATCTACCCAAAACAATAACTTCAACTCCAATCCTTCTCAAGTTCTTAAAACTAAATTCATTCTTCATTCATTAAAAGTCATAGAGAGTATTCAAATTTTATTGGTTCGTGAAAGTCTTCCATTCACTACAAAAAAAAGGTCTAACAGCGACCAACACTATCAGCGACCGCACTATCGGTCGCTGATATTAGTCACAGCGACCATCATCTGAGACCGTTATGTAATCTAGTCGCTATATTTTTAACAGCGACCACATGCGGTCACTGAGCAGTCGCTAGTATAAATTTGCCTCCCAAATTTTGGCTGGAAATGTTGGTGCCAAGGTTTTGTGCGACCACTTAATATCTGCGACTGCAAGCGGTCACTAATAAGTCCATGTCATTAAAAATCAGCGACTGCATGCGGTCACTGATCAAGCTTTATGTTAACAGATTCAGTCACTCGCTCGACACAGCAGACGCAAAAAAAAGAAGAGGGAGCTCAGACAAAGAGAAGAGGGAGAAAGGGGGGAGAAGAGAAGAAAGGGAAGAGACGCCGACCGCCGCCACCGGTCCACCGGTCCACCGCCACGGGAGGTACTCAGTTTATATATATATATATATATATATACATACTTCCCTTTCTCTCTCTCTTTTTCATATATGTATATTCTACATTAAAATTATTTCAATGAAACTTTTCAATTGTTATCATTTCTGATATTATCATTATGTGTTCATTGCTTTTGAGTTGAGTCTACTGCATTATAACTTTTTCCTCAATCTGATTTATGTGATGTAATTTGCAGTATAAAGAGGTTCTAGGAAAGGGGACTTTCAAAAAAGTGTATCCTCGACACAGCAATTTATCACTGAGACTCTACGCCAGTAAGTTTATTTGCTCTAGTTCTTCTTTTATTTTCATTCAATTTGTATAGCCATCATATTATTGGTATTGATTAATTTTATATATTGCTTAGATATTGAAAAAAACATAAGCATGTTGATTTAAGAGCATTGAAGAAATACAAAGGGGATGTTTTAATCAAAATCATGAAAACCATGAATACAAAGTATATAGAAATTATTTGATGTAATAATATTTATAATGGAAGGCTTGGGGACTGTTAGTATAATTTAATACTTAATCATGACTAAAGTACCTTGTATGAACTGTTTTGGATGTGAAGAAGTTAGCTAACTGATACATGCATGATAATGGATATAGGGTAATTTTATTATCACGATTTTAAAGTTGTTTGAATGCCTAAAGGTTTCTTTTGCCTACATGTGGACTGTTTATGAAATTATAGTCAAATCTAAGCCTATATGAGAACTATTATAGCAAATTTTTTCAATTGAAGTTTTAAGACAGTATGGAGTCCCTATATTGTCTACACATATCATTTAAAAGGTGTTCCTTAACTTAGTTGTGGTATGTGTTGTGTATTGACCAAATTTCATGTTTAAAAGCCATGAAAAGTAAGCTTTAAGTGGCAACTAAGACCTAAGTATAGAATTCCCATACCTAGACCATGTGGGCAAGTTTCAATAGTCATAATATGACATAAGTAAGCTACACAAGCTAAAGAAACCAAGCTAAAAACTGCTTTTAAGCATTAAACTTGTGAAAATCACATTTTAAGCCCAAAAGTGGACCTGCTTTGGGTGACCTTTAGTGCCCGATCTTATAAGACTATAATGAACTCATATAAAATTGTAACTCATGCTTGTGATGATTCCTAATCATTAATGACCAAAGCTACTAAGAAAATCAAGTTAGATCTATTATCGAGCCTAAAGTGAGCTTTAAATAGTTAAAATTGAGATGACCAAGTAAAGTGAGATGATGATAAAAGTAACCTTAGAAAACTAAAATACACATGCTTAGACTATCCAAGTAGCCAAAACTTGAGAAATGGAAAAGTGTCAAAAATAGTTTTTTGTGAAAAAGTGAGAAAAAACAAGCTAGTTTGAGCCCGGGCTTGAGAAGCTTAAATGAAATGAAAAAGAAACCTAAACTTTGATTAAATTACCTTGATGTATGGATACAAAAAGAAAAGGAATTTTGATAGAGTGAGGCAAGTTATTTTAGAATTTTGATATGCATTCATATTCAACAATAAATGGGATTGAGCTGAATTGGTGTCAGTTAAAATATGTAGGATGACAACAATATACCATGCCTTTTTGGGTAGTCGATCTCAAGCAGTGTAAATTTGTTTTGGCATGTATCCTTGTTCAATTCCCGAATAATCATATATGATGCACACTCATGTTATATATGTACATATACATCTATATGTATTTATAAGCATCAGAAATAGGATTGAGCTGAATTATAAATCTCTAACAAGGGAATACAATAATTCATGTCAACATAGGTACCGTGGAATCATGGACCTCTATTCAGACCGTAGTTGGATGGCACGACGAAAGTCAAGTGCCCAGATAGGTGCTACAACTGAATTTAGAGCTGGTTGCCAAGTGTTTTTGGAGTATGCGTATAGTCACCCGGAATGTATGAATGGTCAGTCACAGATACGATGTCCATGTTTGAAGTGTAAGAATGTAAATTATATGGACAGAGACGTGGTAAACTATCATTTACTTGTTTTTGGGTTCATGAAAAATTACGAAGAATGCTGGTGGGCACATGGGCAGAGAAGAGATGGTGGCATCACAGAAGTACACAATTCGGGCAGTAGTACTCATCGTATGAATGAAATGGTTCATGATATTGCAGGGCCAGATTTTGATTGGGAACAAGGCAGAGAGCAACCTATGAATTCTGATGCCAAAGACTTCTTTAAGTTGTTAGACGAGGGTAGCGAGCCATTGTGGCATGGTTGCACCAAACACACTACATTGTCTGCAGTGGCGACATTACTTAACATCAAGGCTGATCACAACATGAGCCATGAGTGTTTTGAGTCGCTCTTGAAGGCCATTAAGAGTATGTTGCCTGACGGTGAGAAATTACCTAGTAACTATTACTTTTGTAAGAAAATGGTGAAGAAGTTGGGTCTTGGATACCAAAAGATCGATGCATGTCCCAACGATTACATGTTGTTTTATAAGGAAAATGAACAGATGACAAGGTGCACGCTTTGCGCAAATATGATCGGTTTATGCCTAATAAAGAGGGTGTGACTACAAAAAATCAAGTATACCATTTAAGATTCTAAGGTATTTTCCAATAACACATCGGCTAAAAAGATTGTACATGTCTTCAAGAACAAATTTAACATATGAGTTGGCATGCAAAATCTCCAAATAAAGATGGAGAACTAAATCATCCCGCAAATGGGCAAAGCTTGGAAAGATTTCAACTTAGCACATCCCGGGTTTGCATTGAACCTAGAAATGTGAGGCTTGGATTTTCCACCGATGGTTTCAATCCGCTTGGCCACTCAATTGTTCGCAGACTCATGTTGGCCTCTGTGATTGTTACTCCGCATAACTTGCCTCCTTCGATGTGTATGAAAACAACCATACTTGTTTCTTTTCACTGTGGTTCCCGGTCCTAAGAGTCCTGGAAAGAACTTAGATGTTTACTTAAGACCTCTTATGTATTTGAGTTGAAGGTATTGTGGGAGGATGGAGTATGACTTGGGATGTTGCAACGAAAACAAATTTCAACCTTAGGCAAATTGGTTATGTGGACTATAAGTGACTTCCCACCTTATGGTATGTTAGTGGATGGAGTACACACGGAAGTTGGCTTGTCCATATTGTATGGAGCATACAAAGTCTTTCAATCTATCAAAAGGTCGAAAGCCTTGCTTTGGTTTAACTATCATCGCTTGGTTCTGCTTGTAGATCACCCGCTTCAAGAAATAGAGAACACTTCAGAAAGGGAAAGTAGACAATGATATGCCTCGCACCGCGATTGTCGGAATCTGAGATGCGAGATCGTGTGATGAGATTGCCTGCTATCCCATTTGGTAAGATTGATGCCACAAACATAATCAATGGGTTTGGCGAATCTCATAACTCGGGTTCTAGAAGCATCTTTTGGGAACCGCCTTATCGGTCTACAAATTTGATTCATTATAATCTAGATGTGATGCATATTGAGAAGAATGTGTTTGACAATGTGTTTAACACCGTGATGAATGTTACGGGGAAGACAAAAGATAATGATAAGGCACGTTTGGACATGAAAGATATTTGTAAGCGTCCTGGATTAGAACTTTATGAATCTCCTAATGGTAAGATTGTCAAACCGCATGCAAGGTACACATTGTCCAAAAAGCAAGTTGAAGATGTGTGCACATGGGTTAAGTCTCTAAAACTACCAGATGGATATGCGTCAAACATTGCAAGGTGTGTTACGGTGGAAATTGAAAGGGATGAAGAGTCATGACCGCTATGTGTTCATGGATAGACTCATGCCTATAAAGATTTCGGGATCTCGCTTGATAAACCAATATGGGATGCTTTGACGGATCTTAGTCGCTTTCTTCAAAGACTTATGTTCAAAATCATTAAATGAGAAGGACATGTCTCAGTACTTGAAAAAGAACATCATAGAGATCACGTAAAACGGAAAAAATATTCCCACCGGTTTTTTTTTGACTCCATGGAGCATTTGCAAATCCATCTTCCCTATGAAGCTCGTGTTTGGGGTCCAATTCAATATAGATGGATGTACCCTTTTGAGAGGGTGATGGAAACCTTAAGAGGAAGGTGAAGAATAGAGCTTATGTCGAGGGGTCGATATATGAGGCATACAGCTTTGATGAGATATCTACGCTTGTCTCGGACTATTTTTTTCCTGACGAAGTCTCGACAAAGGCCAATCGAGTATCGAGACATGATGATGGAGGAAATGTTAAACTAAATGGTCTGCTCTCATCGTATTTGTCTATCGGCCGCTTTATGGAAAAGGGAAGTGATATTCCTCTCTGAGCAAGAATTACATGTTGCACATACTTACATTCTTCTCAATTGCGATGAGATTGACGAATTTGTGAGGTACATATGTAAACTTGATAATTTATCTTTTAACTTTAAAATTTATTCCAATATGTTAATGTTTATAATATGGTATAGATTGTACGATGACGAGTTAAAAGTGAAGCATCCCAGCATAACTGATAAAGATATTCAAATCAATCGTGATAAAAAATTTACACTTTGGCTAAAGGACAAAGTAAGTTCAATTTCTTAAGACATATATATATATATATATATATATATATATATATATATATATATATACTCCATATTAACTATGACTTCATTTAATAAGATGGAGTTTTGTAGGCTTTGATCGAGGGATCAACGATTCCGCTAATGTACAAGTCCTAGCTATGGGACCAGATAGGACCAAGTCACCGCAATGGTTACAAAATAAATGGTTGTGAATTTCATACAAAGGCATACGGGCGCCAGAAAGAACAACGAACTCGGAGTGTGTGTCCAAGGAGATTGTTACAATGAGCTTGGTCGTGCCTTTTATAGGGAGTTGGAGGAAATCGTAGAGTTATTGTCGTGAGGGCACGACGGGGTCATATTCACTTGTTCAAGTGTCGCTGGTTTGATTCGTAAAAGGATACGTGTTTGCGCATATGGAATCGCTTGATATTGACCTCCATAGATTTGCGTGATCTCCAACGAACCATTTGTTTTACCAACTCAAATAAAGACAAGTATACTACACTCCTAGTCCCGTTAGAAAAGGGATGACCGCCACCACAGATTGGCAAGTTGTAATTCATACTCTCACACCAGTAGTCGTGTAGAAGTAGTTGATGGGGAGATTTACCAAGAGTAGATGCTTCATAGTCAAACTATAATAAATGTGGAGGACAAAAATGAAGTAATCCAGCTTAGATGGGGAGATGAACCACATGAATTAGATCCCGAGTTAATACTTGTGTCGATGACATTGATAATCGAGGAGGAAGAGTTATCGAATCGAATCGACATCTGAATCAAGCGCAGTATGATGGTTATGAATCAAACAACACGATACAAGATGATTCTCAATCGTATATCGACACTTGAACAAATGAAATGAATGTTTAGCATTACATGTTTTTATATATCATTGTCATGTTTATGTACTTAAACTATTTAAATGCAATTTTGTTTATTGTCATTTTATATTCATATATATACATGTTTATATCATTGTCATGTTTATATATCATTTAAATCAACTTTGTTTATTGTCATTTTATATTCATATATATATATATCACTATCATATTTATTGTCATGTATTCATCAAATAAATATAACTCATATATACATCTTGAAATTTGTAATATACATATGGCTTTCTCAAGCAAAGCAAAAAAAGCGCTTTTGGGTAGGGGACCTAATCATGTGCCCAAGGCCCTACTAATCCGGATGATCGGATTCTTATTCATATTCGCCTCCTCCTAATAAAGACGTATGTCCCGCATCATTTATATATAAGCATTTTATTCCATTTATACAAGATATATAGCTTAGATGTAAATTTCTTTAATATATCTACTTATCATTGATGTAAATTGTTGTATATTATAGTAATTTTTTAGATAATAAGATCGTCAAGTGCATATCACATCTGTGTTTACAGAATTGGCCTACACCTGTGATTACGTGGACGAGCACACCTATCGCCCACAAGGATGTTGTTTGGGCTAAATTTCAAGTATGTTTTTTTTAATGATGGCAGATAATTTAATATTCTAAGGATAATTTTTTAGTAATGTTATTATTGTTGTTTTATTTGCAAAAAAGGTATAGATGGGAGGACGCGCAGGCTTCAGTGATTCAGACATTATTCTGGCAGAAGTGCATCGTTCGCACCAAGGATAATTTGAACAAAGAACGACAAAAAGCCCTTCACAATGCCAAGATCTACCATCCAGGCCAAGGAGAGGATTACATGCATGAGCATAGCCCCTGGTGGTGCACCCAAATCCATATGGGTCGAGATGTGTGCCCAATGGAGAGTCGAGAGTCGGGTGAAAAGATGAAAACACTACCGCCACCACCAATGATCCTCGGGTGTACCTGATGGCGAAAAGGCTAAAGGAACATACAAGGGCTATAAAGATTTCACAGTTAAAAGATATCACCGCCAGGTACGATTTACAAGTTTTAATATGTTTACAATCATGAATCGTAGAAAATATATCACATTTTTACTTAGTAATATTGTGTTATTTTTTGTATAGGAGTCTCAGTCTCAAGGTCAGCCTATCCATTGGCTGGATGTGTACGTGGCCACCCGTGATGGTCTGCCTGATGCTATCCAGATAGCGTAATAATAAGTTTTAATTAACAACTTGATCTTGTTTATCAATGCTTACAGAATTTATTTATAACTATTTAATTGTTAACATGATGACAGGATACTTATAAGTGTTTATTGAATGAGCGCTATCCTGAAGGCACTCCACGTCCGCCTATTGATCAAGAGTTATGGGAGAGGGCGTCTGTTGTGAAGAAGAACTACATTAAAGGTCAAGGACAACGACGACGCCCATCTTTTAGTTGCTCAGGCAGCTCTGCTACCGAGTCTTCACAATCATCGAGTCATCTAGTTGTTCATACTCCGACTAACTGTGTGAGAGCTATATGTCGAGATCGAGATCTTCCAAGATACCAAGGGCATCATCTTGGGGCTCTGAGTCGAGGAGTTAGTCAAGCGAGCTAGCAAGCAAAGATCACAAAGATGGGGATGGCGACAAGGTATAAAATCAATTTGTTGTATATATTGTCGTAATATACCAATATTAATTATTGTATATATTGTTGTTTTATTATTTTGTTAATTACAATCAAGGATAGTTACTATATTTTCGTCAATGAATACGCAAGTTTATTATAACAAGTAATAAAGTGAAAGTGAGATATCGTTCCCAAGAGAAAACTAAATTAAACAATTAAAAGAGATTAGTCTAAAAGAAAGCAAATAAACAAAACTAAGATTTGATTGAATTCAGATAAATAAGGATTAAGACTCCAATATCCCCAATTATGAACTATAAATCAATTATCCCAATTATTATGTCTACTGAATTGTTAACAGAAATTCTCTAATACCAAAAGCCCTTTCTCAAGTGATCATTTGCCTTCTATTTAACCCAAATTAATTTTGCTATATTCCTATGCAAAACAATTGAATTAAACTCGTTACAATCCCAATTCCTTATGTGTTACATGCGGAAAATAGATATTCTCATTCTATTCACAAACCTAATTATTCACTGTGCAAATAACTAAGTCACGTGATATCATGCCCAGTTCTAACCCTAGAATTCCTTTCCCAATTCCTTCTAGAGTAACAAGGTAATTACTGATCAGATAATTAATCAATAAGCATAAGGCAAGATAAACAACTCACTTTGACACAAATAATTGGAATAAATTAAATAACTAATTTATAGCCATAAAAGGTTCAATTAAAATCTTAATAAAAGAGTTAGTTCATAATTAATGAATTAAAACCAAGAATCCACAATTGAATAGACATTAAAAGATAAAAGTATGATAAGAGAAGAGAATAGAATCATTTGTCGACCAAACTGATGCTCCCCTCTTGCTCTTGCTCTTGATCTTCAGTGTTCTTCAATTTGCTTCAATCTCCAATGGCTAATTAAGAACTAGGGTTTAGATTCTAATTTAATGGAGTGTTTTAATCTAGTCTAATCTATGTAATCTCTCCTTTATTTTATGTCTTACATCATGTATTTATAGGTTACAAGTCCAATTTTTAGCTTAGGAACAAACCCAATCCAATTTGGAGTCAAAAAGGTGTCAAAATTGGCTCAAAAACACGTCCAGGCCCAACCAACCTCTTCCCCAGCGCCCCAGCGCTGGGCTTAACGCTCAAACATTGTTCCCCAGCGCCCCGGCACTGGGCATAGGCCTATTTTGGGCGCCCCGGCGCTGCCACATGTTCTGACATTTTCTGCTCCAACATCCTTTGGAAAAATGGCCATAACTTCTTCGTTCGAACTCCGATTTCGATGCTTCAAGATGATCCGGAAAGAGAAGAAGTAGATATACAACTTTCATTCTTTAAGTTTTTCAAAATAAGGTCCTTAACAATACTCAAATTGGCTCTGAAGTGACTGTTGTGTAAATGGCAAGCCGAAAATGCGAATCTAGCCACCCCAAACGTCGATCCAAGTAACTTTTGTCCCAAATCCTACAAAATAATGTAAAACATGCATGAATTGACACAAACACTTAAAAACTATTCTAAAAGACTTGAGAACAACAATAAATTAAGCCCGAATGTATCTAATTCATGTGTATAAAACTCACTCATCACTGATGCTTGACGATCGATAGAGCTGTGTTTTGTAGTTCTTTGAGAATTTTGTACTTTTATATTCATTCATGTTACTTAAACATTAGATTTGTTTATATTTATTCAATTCATATTGGTTTAAAGGTTTATATAGTTTATATACTAGTTTGGTGTATGTGTCGGTGGACGATTGATGTTTACATTGTTGTGCAAGATGTTTATATTATTGTGTATGTGTGTTGGGATAAAGCAGGTACAAAACAGGTACAGGTTTTTTGGGAATTCTGCTAAACAACAAAAATCTGTTTTTTTTAGTTTTTTCAAATCAGCGACCGCATGCGGTCACCATATATATCATTAGCTCTTCGCTAAACATTTGAGGATATCAATGACCGCATTGCGATCATTGATTCAATCATCAACGACAAATGGACCACGTCGACCTTTTGGCCTGAGCCATCTTGACTTTCAGATTAGCTTAATCAAAATGACAATTTCGGTCGCTAATAATAGTCATCGATGAACATATCGATCGCTAATAGTGGTCATTTGGTGTACATCAATGACCAGTTCTAGATGACGCTTATCGGTATCGCATCGGTCATTGATAGGTATCTCATGACAAACGGCGATCACCGATAGACCCTTTTCTTATAGTGATTGAAGTGCTTCTTGTGAGAGTTGAAGACCATTTTATCTTGGGAAGTAGATGTATATTGTTCCGTCCATAAGCACCGATAGTGAGGACGAAATCTGCTTTAAGGAAAAACTATCCAACAGTTGACTTGTTTTTAAAATGTTTGTCAATTGCATCTAGTAAGTCTTTATTATAACATTGTTTATCTTCTACTTACGTTTATATAATTAGTATATAATTATTACTGGATTAACAAGTTTATCATTTTTTATGTATAAACACGTTTAAATCATAATTTAAAATAGTTATTATTGGTAAGGGTATAATAGTCCAAATAATATTTTTTCTATCCAATCCTTTAATTAATACTAAAAAGAATAAACATAAAATGAGATTATTTTTAAGTTATCCTCCCATGAGTAATCCCATAAAAAATAAACATGTAACTAAAACTATTTAATCCTATAATTAATAGTCTTGTGATTATAATCCCATGGATTATAATATCAAAATTATAATTCTTGGAAAGAAACATGACCTAAAAATATTTATAAATTATAGGGTCTGCTTGGATTGGGAGAGACATATTCCATACATATCCCTACAGGTGCGAAGGCAAGATTTTTTTTTCGGGAGGACTGGGACATAATGTAACATGCTCAAATGTAAAATTTAATAAAAAATATAAATAGTTTTTTTTAATAATCAATAACATAAAATTTATTCAACAAAAATAATGAAAATATATTAAACACTGATATTTTTTATCCTTCCTTGCAACTTAAAAGAATTGTGATTTTTGTTCTTTCATATAGATTAATTTTTTTCGCAATTGATTTTAAAGAGAATTTTTCAACCATTTCTCTCTCAATATTAACATCATATAATTTTTTAGCAATCACTTTTATATGTTATTAGATTTTACCAAAAAAACTTGGGGACCTAAAGAAAAAATCAACAAAATTTAAAGGGTAAAAAAATAATTTTAAAAAACCAGGGGTACCTTGCCTAGGGGTAAGCAAGGAACCAAATTAGAACCGAAACGGCACAAACCGTACCAATTAAAATCGCACTAACGGTTCCAGTGTATGTGGCGATTTTAAGTGAGTTAAAAAACAAAATTTACAGTTTCGATTTGGTTACTAACCAAAACCGCATGCATAAAACTGAAACCGCACCATGTGTGTGTATGTATATATGTCTGTATGTATGCATAGTGAAGCAGATTGATTGACCTTCTATACTTCGATCAAGACTAGATGTGTAGTTGTTTCTGTTAAAATAATATTTGGCCATTTAGACTCATGCTAACAGTTAATCTAGGGCGCTAATAGAAGTAGTTGTTTATTCTTTTGTTTGATAATTTTCCAAAGTTTATCTATTGGTTGGTTCTCTTTCTCTAATTATTCTTCTTTGATGTGAACCTAGTTAAAGTATTTTCTTGTCTAGGTGGTGTTAGCATGATATACATTGTTGGGCCCTCCATCTAATAGCTTAAAATACCAAAATGGTGGACTTTTGAGGTCTGAACAATAGCTATGGGCCCAGTAGAACTCAAGATTATAGAGGAAGAAAAACCAATGGCGGTGGTTTCCAATACTTGATCAACATCCAAAGTGTTAGATATATCAAGATCAACAATAGAAGAGAGTTCCTCATGATGTGTAACCACAGACACGTGAATATCATTAGGCTCAATTTGTAATGTTCCAATGGATGGGTTTGAAGTGAGTTGTTGTAATAATTTTTCATGTTCGAATAGAAGAGTGGACAAATAATTAAATGAAGGATTCATCAAATAATAATAAACATGAACTCTTTTAAAAAGAGTATCATCAAGATCTTCAACTAAAAAATCGGTAAACTCTGACGGACTAAGAGAACCGCCCGCGCTTTTAAATGTATAAAGAAGCGATGTCGCTTCGGCAAGATAACTTTTGACAGACTGGGTAGGTAGCTTTTGTAAAAAAGAAAGTTAATCAAAAAGATCATCTGCATACCAATTTGATGTTGCATCATCTAGGAATTCACAGTCATCAATATTTTCATGGACCAAAGAGTCGTCAAAATTTTTAAATGGACCGTATATTTGATCGGCCATAGAGGCGAGGCTAATTTCCTAGAACGATTCTGGGTTAAGCCACCTTTCCAAGTCATAGGAAGAAGAATGAAAATTAGAAGCCAAAGAAGCCATTGATATAATAAGGATAATTTGAGAATCAGAAGAAAAATAGATTGTGTCTCAATCAGAAGAATAATAGAAAGAGGATTATAGGAAGAAGAAGAAGAAGAAATTAGGGACAATTGTTGGAATGTTGACAGGTGAGGAGACTGTCTGGATTAGTAGGCAAGAGACAAAAGATGTGCAGCGGAAGATGAAAAATGGATCATAAGCCTTTAGGCATTATAGCTCTGATACCAAGTTGAAGCTAATAAAAATATGAGATTTTTGTATATTATTGCTTGTATCATTTACAAAGAGAGGTGTCATATATATATACATATAGGATCACCACCTATGCTAGAATCAAGGGATATATAATCACTCAAGCTAGTATCAAGTGATTTACAAAATCACCTAGGCTAAAATCAAGGGATTACATAATCAAAGAGTCCTAAGAAATAATTATGGTAATTCAAAAATAATATCCTAACTACTTGATAAATATAAAACTATCCTAAATAACAATATTATGTTATTATTCTAATAGTTAATTCCAATTTCTACTCCACTAGCTTGCACATTGATCGATCTCGAATCTTTGAGAAGTGGTAATATATCATCGAAAGAGGGATCAACAATCATCTTGCGCTTTACAAGACCTTGTTGACCAGTCACTTAGTTGGACCTATATATAAACATTCTTACACGAATTATGTCTAGCACATACAAGTATTTTTAGAACTTTTAACACAATGATGATTGTCTCAATAGAATGCCCTAAAACCATTTTAGCAATAGCTCATACAGTGTACATCTATATACAAAACCTAGAAAAAGATTTACAACTTTATCAACATAATCTCACTTGTTTCGTATTAAACTTCTTCATTTTATGTTAAAGAAACAAACTTAATCAGCAAATTTCTGAACCTCCCACTCTATGGAAAGAAACAATATGAAAATAATAAAAAAAGAAAAATAATTTTTGAGTTGTATGCTTTAACTTGGTCACACAGATTCGATTAAAGCAATATGACCGCTTCAAATTTTGTTAATAAAGTACTTTTCCTAATCTTCTCAAGTATATTTACGGGTCAAAATCTAGTAGAAAAAACATAAGATTCAAACAATTTCATTTAAGTGAATCGTAGTGTCCATATCTATTGAATTTTTTTCAAACAAAACAAAATTAACCTGAAAAACTGTTTCACAATTCCGTATAGTAAATAAGTTGCAAAGTTAGAGGTTTGAAAATCTATTACAAATAAAAAATAAATAACACAGAAAATATAATTGGGATCAATAAAAAGGAAAAAGGATAAAGATAAGATGATGAGAGATACCTGGGTGGAGACAAGAAGTTGATAATTAATAGGGAACTTCTTGAGGCGCTTTAATGCAACGAGGCACCGATCTTCTTCCTATGATGACTCTGCCACATCATCGGCGTGGTACATATCCGCTCCGCTTTCTTCACTGACTTCGAGCATTTCAATTAGCTCGTCTCCCATTTAGTCAAACCTATATCTTTCCTCCGTAAAAAAAGAAGATAAAAATCCAATTTTTAGAATAGAAATTTCAATAATGTAATGAAAGGTATGACCTTGAACTCGGGACGTCAATTAGAAAATGAATCAACAGATATTAGAGAAATGAGACAATTACACACCGTCATTAGGCCCGATTCTATATAAACAAGATCTGAGATGAAATTGATGGACCTGGAGGGCTTGAGAGGGCTAGGGCTTCGATTGAGAGGTATGATAAGGTATGAAATCACACTAGGACTTCGATTAAAAAGTATGATAAGGTTTGGCAGTTCAATTGAGAGAAGGAATAAGGTATGAGTATAGGATTGTTGTGGCTTAGAACTTAGAGAAGCAAGTGACCGAAACCCTTGTTTAAGTCTAACCCAACCGTATGCTCCTTGTTTTAATTTTAAATTTTTACTTCCGCCTTTTTATTTTTTGAAAAATGTTATCTATTTAAAATCAAAAATTTCCCTTATAAATACATAACATTTTTTTATATGTATCTACAACGTTTTTTATAAAAATGTCATCTTTTAAGTGTTGTCTTTTTATGGTTTTGTACTAGTGGGTGTAGAGTCTATCTTTTTATGTGGAACTCTATTTAAAAATATGATTTTCAGAAAGGCAAGCTTCTCCCCACATATTAGAAGGTAAACCAGAACTAATTAACATAGCATTCATCATAATTTTTTTTCTAACTTATTTTCAACTTTCGCTTTATATTTAATAAACATTTCTTCCGCTTCATCTTTAGAGGAAATGAGATAAATTCGAGTATATCTAGACATATCATCCACAAAAGAAATATAATATTTCTTACCACCTCTACTCGTAGTATTTTTAAAATCAGTTAGATCACTGTAAATTAACTCAAGTAGTTCAGTTTGTCTTTCAAAACTTTTAAACGGTTTCTTAGCATGTTTTGCTTCTACACAAATTTCAAATTTATTAAACTCGGTATTTGCAAGATTAGGTATAAGTTCAAGTTATTTTAATTTTTTAATAGAAGCCACATTCACATGTCCTAATCCAGCATGCCACATATCCAAAGATTCAACAATATAAGCAAAAGAAGCATTCTTATTATTCAATTCAACAGAAGCATCAAGTACAAATAAACCCCCATTACAAAAACCTTTCCCAACAAATTTCCCATTACGAGTAAGTACAAGTTTATCAGACTCAAACAAAAATTTAATGTCAGCTTTGTTCAACAAAGACCTGGACACTAGATTTCTATGAATATCGGGCACATGAAATACATCTTGTAAAGCAATTGTTTTCCTAGAAGTTAATTTTTGTAAGACTTTCACTTTTCCCGTAACATTGGGGGATCGAGAATCCCCTATAAACACTTTTTCTTCATTAGTCACATTTTCGTAGTTAGGAATTACGTCTCTATTCGCGCAAATGTGTCTAGTGGCCCCGGTATCTACTACCCATTCCGTGAAGTTGTCAACTAGGTTTCCTTCTGAGACAACATCAACAATAATATCATCGGATTCAACCAAGTTCGCTTGGGGCTTAGGCTGAGAATTATTATTATCTTGCCCCTTGCGAAAGTGACATTTCATAGCAATATGGCTAGGTTTGCCACATACAAAGCAGGACCTTTAGTGAAAGGTTTCTGAATTTGATTGGGATTCTTGAATCTATTATCCTTTCTTCCCATTGATTTATGATTTTTCCCTTTGTAATTTTTGGACTGATAATTTTGGCTCTTCCATTTTGGCTTTTGTTCTACGAGATTAGCTTTGACAGTATGACTTAGAACTACGTCTCCTCTTTCTTTAGCCTTGTTTTGTTCTTCAATATGTATATGTGCCACTAGTTCCTGCATAGTGAAATCTTTAGTTTCATGTTTAAGGTTCATCTTATAATCTTTCCATGAGGGTGGTAATTTTTTGATAAGTATAGCAACTTGAAACGTTTCACATATTTTCATTCCTTCCCAATAACTTCCCCACAATTGTTTGGTATGTATGAACTTGATCTATTACTGATTTTCTATCTTGCATCTTAAAATCTAGAAATTTCTTAAGGCCAGAGTTTTCAACAGCATATTTAGATTTCAAAGCTTCCCAAATCTTCTTAGCACTTTCATAAGGATAATAAATATCGAACAGTGAATTAGACAAATAGTACAACAAATATCTACCACATGTACAATTATCCTTAACATAATCCCCTTTTGCAGACATATCAAAATTCGATTTTTCAACAATTTTAATAGCAGTAGGAGTAACATCATTAAAAGAAGTAACAGGAGCATCCATATATAACACATATTCCAAATTCATGGTTTCCAAATAAAACAGTACATCTTCAGACCACCTCTTAAAATTCGTACCATCAAAGCATTTAATTTTAGATAGGTCTAAGGTAGATTTCATCTTGTTAATAACCAAATCACTTTTTAGATTGTTGGAATATATATAGCAGTATTAACAATACCAATTGGCGAATAAAACTGGAACAACTTATCTGGTATACGAAGAAAGTCGAGGCGTAACAAAGTTACTGTCCTAAAAAGTGATTCCGCCATCACTGGTTATAAACCTTCGGTACAGATGAGCTCCAATGACGTTCACCCTCTAGGATTCAACGACGAAGCCTTCAATTGCGTGTACTCGCAGAAGAAGACTGTGGACTTGTCTTTTTGGATTGCCTAATGAACAGAGTATATAGAGATAGTAAGAAGAAGTTATACTGCACACTGTATTCGAAGAACAATATTGGTATATATATATAAGGATGATTAGAATGTTGGAACGGTCAAGAAAACGTTGGAAATAAATAACGTTTACGTTAATGGACGTTTGGGAAATAAATAACGTTTACGTTGGGGAGAAAAAAATTACGTTAATGAAAACGGCTAGGGTATTAAAAGAAATAAAAGTTAGGAATCTAAGCAAAACAGTGGGCTACATGGGTGCACCCGCGCGACATATTCCACCGGATCGGCACCCCCCTGCACGCACACACGCACTAAGGTTTTCAGACCGAAAGTCCAAGAACCAAGCTTGGCCTAGCCTAATTCCTTAGTCATCCTCATGTGCGCGTGCCCATCCCTTTTTCCCAACTAAGTTACTAAACCCAAGCCAACATATGATAATATACACAAAGAATATTTTTAAAATAGACAATATAGGACTATGTCAAAACTATGAATTTTGGAGCATAACCAACAAAGGATTCATTTGATAATAGTCTTGAACAAAACCACTGAAAGAATTATCAAAACCATCAATGAGACACTCAATGAGCTCGGCTTCAGGAATAGGTTCTCCGACTCGATAAAGTGTGTATATATGCAAGAGATTTCGCCTCTGAAATATAGTCGATCACAAATTGACTAGAAATTTTCTGGTGAGAATGAAGTTGGTCAAGAAGGTCTTTCACATACCAATTATATTTTTCATAATCATCATACATTTGAAAATCGTTGGGACAAGGTTCCTGGAATGATTATGGGTTAAGCCACTTTTCCAAATCCAAGGAAGCCATTGATAGAAGAAGAATTTGAAGATCAAAAGAAAATAAAGTGCCTCGATCAGGGAATAGAAAGATGATTTTTTATTATTTTTTTGGAGAAAGAGGAGTGATAGTAAAGTAGAGAGGAATAACAAAAGAAAAAGAAATCGAGGATAAATGCTAGAATGTAGACAGTTGATCAGCAGGCTGTCTGGATTGAGATGCAGATTGTCTAGATAGAGAGACAGATTGTCTGAATTGGGGTTGAGATTGTTTGGATTAGCAGGCAAAAGACAGAGATATGCAGCGGAAGATAAAAAAAAATGGATCATAAATCGTTAGGCATTATAGCTCTAATACCATATTAAAGCTAAGAGAAAACTAAATTTTGTATTATATGACTTATCGCATTTTCAAAGAGAGTTGTCCTATATATGTATATATAAGATAAGGGCAATGATTCATAACATGTATTTACTATAGATTATAAACGGGCAAATACGATCTCTATCTTCCTCCATTACAATTATGAACTTATGGGATTTAAAAGCCAAAATCGTCGTCAGCTAATTATACTAGCGGACTGGAATAAACCCAATTTTGTACGAAAATACCCCCATCACGCCAAATCAAGGCGTCAGGAAAAAAAAACACCGAGTCTGCACCCCATCAGGCCAAAGCAAAGCATCAGAAAAAAAAAAACACGAGTGATAGAAATTCTAGCGATTGCATACTCTGTGAAAGTGAAGGAATTGGGGCTGCTGCGATTTCTTCCTGCTGCGTTTTTAGGGATTTCTATAATTTGGAATTGGAACCTACTTCGCAATCGCAGATCGACAAAGGTGAATTGGGGCAAACACCGATCTGGTAAATCTGGGTTCTCGGTCTGCTACACTGCTTAGAATGTTACCAAATGAATTGATGGATCTGGCCTTGTTGCCATTGTTACAGGTCTTTTTTTCTCATCTGGGTTAATTATAGGTGTTTTACTGGAAAACCTTCAGAACAAGATCGCATGGTTGTTGTTCTTTCATATCAATTGAAAAGCTCTTCATTTATTCATTTACTGTAATTATTGTTTGCTAATCTTCTCTGTACTGTGGTTTATTCAAATAGAGAGCTGATTTTTGGAATGAGGCAATCAAGCTTGCTGACCTGCATCATCCAAATGTGGTGGCATTTTATGGTGTTGTGCTTGATGGGCCTGGCGGTTCTATGGCAACTGTGACAGAATACATGGTCAATGGTTCTCTAAGAACTGCTCTTCAGATGAATGAGAAGTACCACCTTTTTTCCAATTATTTGTACTAATTTTTAATTCTTTGCGTTGACACAATTATTCTGGACATGCTTATCAATTGCGCAACTCTGTTCATGTCAAGAAATTGATGTCCAACCATTAATATCAGGAATCTTGATAAGCACAAACGTCTCTTAATTTCCATGGATGTCGCATTTGGAATGGAGTACCTGCACAGAAAGAATATAGTACACTTTGACTTGAAAAGTGACAATTTACTTGTCAATCTTCGTGATCCACACCGTCCAATATGCAAGTTTAGTGACTCTTTCCAAAATCATTTTGGTGCATCATTTCCTGGTGGAATTTCCTTTATTATTCACCCCTTTCTTTCTTTTAATCATACGTACAAGACCATTGAGCTAATTGAAATTTGATTAATGCATGCGAAGAATTTGGGAGTTGGATTGACATGGCATTTGAACAAAATATTTAGTCTCTCTGATTGTACTAGATGACAATTGTACTTTCTTAATTACCACCATTGTCCTCCATGGATGAGGAAAATTAAAACCAGATGAGCAGTTGCTATGGTTGTAACTGCTGGTTATGAGTTTGCATCAATGATATATCAGGGTGTTGATATTTCGATGTGGATAAGTTTGATATAGTCGGCCATTCTTTTTTGGGCATGATGAAGTCAATGATCTCCTTGGGAGCAACCACATATAGTTCCAATGTTACCTAGATTGTGGTTCAATGTGGTATACATGGAACGAATTCGGAGGAGAAAATGTCAACTGGCAATAGGGGGTAGATTTCTTGGAATACCTTAGTTGGGACGAAATACTTCTTGGAATAACTATATGAAGATGTTTTTAATCAGTTGACTAAGAGACTGAACAGCTGACTATAAGTGCTCCATGTACACTATATGAAGATGTTTGTGAATGAGGTGAAGAAGGTTGTGGCAGGCCCAAAGTGGAACAACTTTATCCAAAAATTGGGAAAATATTGCAATACCAAGAAATCCAGGATGGCCGACTGCCGACAGTATGATCCCCAAAACTATGCTCTTAACTTTGACGATGGGGCGCTCCCTAATTTTCAACAACAACAACATAGAGGAGTACTTCATTGCTTATTATAAGATAAGGGGTTAATTCCTCCTCTTGTTTCTACTCATCAACTACCTCCACCAAGTTTGTGACAATTAATTAATTAATATATTGATGTTGCTATGTAATGGGTATTGCAGTGTTGTAATTGAATTGATGTAGGTATGTACTGGGTATTGTATTTCACAGCAATTCGTGCGTACTGGGTATTGCAGTGTTGTAACTGAATTGAGCAACTATTGCAGGAATTGAATTGAATTTGATGTTGATGTGTATTGAAGGAATTTAATTGAATTGATGTTGCTGTGTACTGGGTATTGCAATTTTGTAATTGAATGATACCCAGTACAGGAAGGAATTCGTGTGTAATGGGTTTTACTGACATTTGTTTTGCAGTGTTATAACTTCGTGTGTAATTGGTTTTGCTGAGATTTGTTTTGCAGCTAAATTCGTGTGTAATGGGTTTTGGCTGAGATTTGTTTTGCAGTGTTATAACTGAATACGTTGTGTGTAATGGGTTTTGGCTGAGATTTGTTTTGCAGTGTTATAACCGAATACGTTGTTGTAAGTTGTTGCAAGTGCTGTACTAATAGAATGAAATGTTGTACTAAGTGCTGTACTAATAGAATGAAATGTTGTGCTGTTAGAATGATAAACATCCGCTAGTATGTCTAGCGGATGTCTTAGTAATAGTTGTACAATTTTCAGCACATGGGGGTAAAATGGGCCAAAAATTACACTAACTACGTCCGCTAGTAAGATTAGCGGACAGCGATTTCCTAAATTAAATCTCAGTCATTAATTTAACAAACGGATGATTAAGATGCTATATGCCACTTTTTGATCCATAGCAAATAGATGCTATGGATCATTCCTCATAGGATAATCAAATAAGCTAGAATCAAGGGATACACATAATCACTTAAGCTAGAATCAAATGATTTATAAGAGAAAGGATTCTCAAGAGATAATTATGGTAATTCAAAATAATATCCTAACTATTTGATAAATATAAAATTATTCTAAATTACAATCTTATGTTATTTCTCTAATAAATAGATATATATATATATATATATATATATATATATATATATATGTTTACATCCGTGGCATACGTCCGTTGATCCTTGCAATGAAAATTTGAAATTAAATCATTTAACACTCTTACTTAGCTACAGTTAGATGGCGTGACCAATTCAAAAATAAATTATTAAAGTTACTAATATGTCCCTGATTTATGTTGGAAAATATCATAACTCGTCACATTACTGTGCTCATGCGTGAGCCACACCTATCATAATTATGCATCGACTTGATCGCACGGATCTTTGAATCGCATGCGGATTTGAATAATTGATTTGACGGAAGCGAAAGCCTTGCTGCTACTGACATGGCGGCGACCTCATCCTCTATTTAACCATCTGCCGCTCCCTTCATGCTATCCTTCATCTGCCGCTCCCTTCATGCTTCTCTTCCCTGCCGCTACACATAACAGAATTTGTAGATATCAGTTAAAATTGAAAATCAACCGCCGGCTAAGTCTACACATTTACAGCATTCAGATATTATTTTGGTAAGATTTACTTTTCAAATAAAAAAAATTATTTACAGCATTCAAATAGCATTCAGATATTATTTTAAATTTACAGCATTTAAAATTATTTCTATGTTTACATATATGCATGTGAATTTAAAAAAATTGTTATTTATATATATGTGTTGGATAATTAAATAACTATGTGGTGAAGTAGTTATTATAATTTTTGATTCAATTGTAAATTTTTTGCTTAATAATTGTAATAGAGTAGTGTTTTATTTTATTATAAATGTTTATTTTGATAAAATATTGTGAGTTATGTGGGATATAATATGCATGTGAGTATTGTGATTAATAATGATTAATTATTATGAAAATGTACAAAAAAAAGAATTATTAAAATTATTTAAGTATGAATATTTTTTTGTTTAATAGGATATAGATATAATTATGTACATAGTTATTAGACAATATAAAAACATGTGGTTGTTATTTTGTTAGGTACTAGATGGACAGTTGGATTTATGGACCAATTAACCCAAGTGTCCTTAATGACCAACAAAATCATGTGTCGGATGATATATATGACGGGAAAGACAGGGGAAGACTACTCTCATGTCAATTAACTGAAAAAAATACAATCAATGGATATTAACAAAAGCTCAAAAAACTCTTCTGAAAAAATGTGGGTTTGAGATTTTTTGCTATCCGGCAGTTGTACCACAAACTGATATTGGACTCATTTCCGTCTTGTTAGAGAGATGGCAGCTGGAGACCAATAGTTTTCACTTAAATTGTGGGGAAATTACAATCACTTTAGAGGATGTACACTTCATTTTTGGGTTGCCTGTGGTTGGCAAACCCTTAACTTGTCCGTTATTTGACACTCCATTCGCTCATTTTAAAGAATGTTTTGGTAGTGAAGTAGCTGCTGAATATCAGGAATCAAAAAAGCGTGGCTCTATTTCATTATTATGGTTGCAGCAGTCATTTTAATAATTGTCCCCTAAAGCAAGTAAGGAAATTGTTGGTCGATGCACAAAGGCCTATATTCTTTGGTTGTGTGGGGCAATATTGTTCCCCACTAGGAATAAAAACACTTTATTCATCCTGTATATGTATTTTATTGCTAACGGCGAAAATTGTGTAACGTATTCTTGGGGTGCAAATTGTGTTGGGCTATTTAGATAGGTCTTTGTATCGCCACTAGGAAAGGAGCAAAATATATTAATGGTTATGTCACTCTTTTACAAATTTGGGCATACGAGCGTATAATAGTTGGCAGACCTAACCCCTGGTCTCAATCACAGTTATGGTTACCTAGGGCCCTAGCCTGGGCATACTCAGAAAATCACAGCTACCCCGATAGGCGATCAAATCCCCATCATCATTTAAAATTTTACCGAGGGGAGTTAGATGTCCAGCCTGAATGGCAAGTAGTGTGGCGCCCATACATGAGGTGGGATGACAAAATGGGTGGATTTAATTTTGAAGGAAGATTGGTGGGATCTGGTAGAATCCCCTTGATTCATTTTGATATTGTAGAATACCAGATGCCAGACAGGGTGATGAGACAGTATGGGTTCTTACAAGGTATACCATCTCCGGCAAAAAATCACAAAGAACTTAGAAAGGAAAAAGAAGATAGATTTGTCGTGGTTGATTGCATGGCCTTGAGGCAAGTGTACATCGCACATTGGGAGGCTTACATAGAGCATTTGAAGGGACAACAGTACGAAATTTCCAACTATGTGAAAATTGATTCATACATGGCTTGGTATAGGAAAGCTACACATAGGAAACTGCATCGCCCTCGACGGGAAGGGGACCCAGACCCTACATACGAGCCTCGAGACCGCCTCTGACCAAAGATCATCATCTTATACAAATGGTACACTAACATTTGCATTTACATACAAGATATTGCCATTTACAAATTCTTTCTTGTTTATTAATAATATTAATATTGTACTTTTAACTTACATGACAGGTTGAGAGTGTAAAGTCCTTACTTGATAAGTGTTTTGTTTTTACTGAGATGCCTCCAGGCTATGTAATTGAGAAACATGTATGGGATCATCTTTACGGTGTATACAACTCTGAAGTCAGAGGGAACAATGGTGAAGAGCGAGAGGAGCCAAGTAATGCTGCAGTACAAGAGAGTTACATCCCCACCACCCAAGCTTATGTATCCTCTTTGTCATTCGAGTCTGACTTCACAGAGAAGACAAAAGTTCAGGTAATTGGAGTTTGGATGAGTCAAGTAATTTTATGTCTTAATAATTGTAATATTAGTAACTCTGAAGTCATGTTTATGTAATATTCAGGCTCAAGACATAACTGGCTTAAGTTCCAGTCCCACCACCCAGGCATTCAAGACAGGCTTCATAGAGCAGGCGGGTAAACAGGTACTATGAAATCCCTCTTAATTGCATTACTTAAAAATTGTACTTAGTAATTATTGCTATTAGTAATTATTAATGCTACTTTTTTTATGTTTATCAATATATTTGTCCAGGCATTCGAGATTGTGTTGGAATTAAACATCGCTTATGGTGCGAAAAAGTCTCCGACCAAAAAGATGAAGGAATACAAGATAGAGTTTATAAATAATTACTTGTTTGGGAATCAACTTTCGAATCCATCAATATTTCTTGTCACACATCCGCAAAATTTGTATACGCTGCATCCTCAGAATAAACATGATGCAGTTTCTCAGGATACTTGTTGCTAATATGCCAAGAACACAATAAGTGATGAGTAGAAGGGAGTACCTTAGCAATAGCATTACTCATGGCTTTGTCTTGGTCAGTGATGATGGTTATAGGTGTCTTGTAGTCCATGGCTTCGAGCCATGTCTCTAATACCCACACGAAAGTGTCCTCTGTCTCATCCCTCAACAATGCAAATCCAAACAATATAGACTGAAAATGGTGGTTGACCCCGGTAAATGGAACAAACGGCATGCCATACTTATTTGTCCTGTACGTACTGTCAAATGTCACAACATCTCCGAAATGTTGATACATCAATCTTGATCGGACGTCAACCCACAAAATGCATGCTATGCAATTTGTTTTGTCTGGTTTGACACGATAGAAAAAATTACTCAAACTTCCAGATCCAAGTTTTTTCAAATAATCTCAAAGACAGACATGCATCATTTTCATCTGCAGAATCACGCCTCAAATCTCTCACCACATTCTGAACATTAACATTAGAGAAAGGAACATTTTGCAATCCGCCACCCATTGTGCTCAAAACGTTCATCATCTTACTAGGACCAATATCAGACTTATTTAAAGTGTCAATTAATTTTCTTGCAATCGGAGTAATATTTCTATGTGTCTCGATCAAATCTACCTTGGTAGGGGTCACTAGGTGATGATTGTGCTCTAATTGAACAGTAGAAATACGCCAATTGTCTTCTTTCTTACTATGAACAACAAATATTCTAGCTTTGCATAACGTGCGTCCTATAGAGTCTCGCGGCCTTGTTATTTTCTTGCTACCATCTTCATCATCAGGCAAACTCTTTACAGAAGTTGGTGTACCGGCTTTTTTACAAACATACAACCTAGACGACACCTCATTAGTACCAGCATGTTTATGACTAGTTGCAATTCTAATCTCAAAACCATTTTGTTTAGCATACGACCTATAAAAAAATTCAACTTCTTCCAACTTAGAAAATATCTGACCAACGTATGGAATCATTTCAGATTTTCTACTTTCAACTTCACTTACAAACTCAGATTCATTTCCATAAATATCTAAACTAGCAACAGAATCTGAAGAACTTGATACAAACCTTTTATGAGCAGGTATGTTGTGAGCCATTCTGAAATAAGAAGGAAGAATCACCGGATCAGAACTTCAACTTGAATTTGAGAGTAAAAATGGATAACATCAACCAAATTATAAAATAGATGAAATAGCAGGGGGGAAAATCGAGAGAAAACTGATGTTATGTAAGATCTGTGAAATGAGGAAGAAGCATGAGTTTTTAAAACATTACAATTTGTCGCTCTACTATCGTTGTGATGAAGTCTGATTAATTAGTCAAAAACCATAAAGCTGGATTGATTTGATTGGTCATAAAAACCAAAAGCAAAAACCAAAAGTGATTTGATTGTTCGTAAAAACCAAAAGCAAAAACGCAAAAACCAAGCCTGCCATTCTGAGGCTCTGCTGCAGAGGGAACTTAATATCTGATGTCGCATGTATTAAATAACAGGGGTACGTTGGTCATTTCGCTCCATTTTTGAAAAAGTAGATTGCACATTTGACTGTGGCAGATTATATTCGAGTTTAATCCAAGCCTTCCATTGTCCGCATCAACGATCATTAACTTGTTTGCTCCACAGTTACTTTCATAGCAAAACGTATGCCACTTGGATGTAAACCTATATATATATATATATATATATATATATATATATATATATATATATATATATATATATATATATATATATATATATATATATAGGACCGCATCCATGGCAATTCGATTCTTGAAAGCAACCCAAAATTCAAGGCACAACGACTTGTAGCATAACCGGGGACAATTAAAATGGGACGTCTATTTTAATTATTCCAAAACCCACTATACAATGTAGCTGAATAATAATTTGCTATTGTGAGTTAAATTTTTCTTGTTCATGGCATGTGGATCGCATTGAGAGGTCAATAGTTTGATGATTGGTTATTAGTTTTATTGAATAGGCCACTAAAAAGTCTTTACTTATTAAATATAAAACTAATATAAATAAATTGATGAAAGTAAAAGTTTTATTTATATTTAGTTTTATATAAATTAAATATAAAACTTTTAATTATATAATAAAACTTTAGTTTTATATAAATAAAACTTTTACTTTCATCAATTTATTATATTTAGCTTTATATAAATTTTATTTATATTTAGTTTTATATAAATTAAATATAAAAATTTTATTATATTTTTTTTAATTGAGTGAATAAAAGGTTATAATTAATAAAATAATAAATAAATTATTTATTTATTAATTATTAATCATTTTATAATTAATAATTATTTATTTTTTATAATTAATAATTATTTCTCCTTATTAGTTTCATAATTTAGTTAAATTCAAGACTAAAAGATAATTTGCACCCCAAATTTTACACCCATGTTGACTTTTGCACCCCAAACCGAAAAAGGTGTCTAAGTACATCATAAATTTCATTATACGTAACAAAACGCACACTTTCTTCACTTAACATGTTAAAAGTGACCGGCTAAGGCTGTAACACAAGTTTGGGATGCAAATTGTCTTTTAGTCTTAAAAATTGATAAAAATAATTAATTTTAAATAAAATAAAATAATTTTAAAATAACTAATTTTAAATAAATAATTAGTTCTAAAAATAAAAATAAAATAATTAATTTAAAATAAAATAATTAATTTAAAATAAAATAATTAAAATAAATATTTGGAATTAATGATTAATAATTAATCATTAACTTGTAAAATAATTATTTTATTTTATTTTTAAAATAATTATTAATCATTAGAGTTAAAAAATCATTAACTTGTAAAAATCATTTTTGCCACATAAAAAAAATTCTATTTTTGTTTTTAGAAACAAAATTTTTAAAATAGATTTTTTTTAAAAATGTAATTTTCAAAAGTAGAATTTTATTTTACAAGTTAAAAAAACATCTGTTTTTGTTTTTAAAAATAGATTTTTTTAAAACAAGATAAAATTGCTTTTTTAAAAGCAAATTTTGTAAAAGCAATTTTATTTTGTTTTAAAAAAATCTTTTTTAAAACAAAAACAAAAATTTTAAAAATGCAATTTTGTAAAAAGCAATTTTAAAAAAAATTTTGTTTTAAAAATTTTGTTTTTAACTTGTAAAAAATTACATTTTTTTACAAAATTACATTTTTTAAAATTATGTTTTTGTTTTTAAAAACAGATTTTTTTAAAACAAAATAAAATTATGTTTTTAAAAAGGTTTTTTTTAAAAAAATATGTGTTTACAAAATTACATTTTTGAAAATTTCTATTTTTATAAATTTTGTTTTTACAAAATTTTGTTTTTAAAACAAAAAATGCAAATTTTTTATGTGGCAAAAATGATTTTTTAACTCTAGGAATGATTAATAATTAATTTTAAAATAAAAATAAAATAATTATTTTACAAGTTAATGATTAATTATTAATCATTAATTCCAAATATTTATTTTAATTTTATTATTTTAATTATTTTATTTTAAAATTAATTATTTTATTTTTATTTTTTAAACTAATTATTTTGTTTAAAATTAATTATTTTAAAAATATTTTATTTTATTTAAAATTAATTATTTTTGCCAATTTTTAAGATTTTAAGACAATTTGTACCCAAACTTGTGTTACAACCTTAGCCGATCACTTTTGACCGGTTAAGTGAAGAAAGTGTGCGTTTTGTTACGTATAATGAAGTTTGAGGTGTACTTAAACACCTTTTTCGGTTTGGAGTGCAAAAGTAAATAGACCGTAAAGTTTGGGGTGCAAATTGTCTTTTTAGTCTAAATTCAATAAAACTAATAACCAATCATCAAACTATTGACCTCTCAAGGCAGTCCCACATGCCATGCACAAGGAAAAATTTAACCCACAATAGCAAAATTACTCCAGTAATTCTGACTTCTAGCGGCTGGGACAATTAAAATAGGACGTCTCATTTTAATTGTCCCAAATTCCTACAAACCGTTGTGCCTTGATTTTTGGGTTGTTATATATATATATATATATATATATATATATATATATATATATATATATATATATATATAGGAAAATGATCCATATCAAGTATTTGCTATGGATGAAAAATGGATAAATAGCATCATAATCATCTATTGTAATAATCAAGTGCGGAGATTTAAAAAAAAAACGCCTTTCGCTACTTGGTCTGGTGGAAGCTGAAAAATAATAAGCAACATCCGCTAGACCAACTAGCGAATTACCCCCAAGCGAATGTATTATGTATAAGCTAGCCAACAGTTTTGGGTGTATAAGCCAACAGTCAACGTGTCATGCAATCAAACAAGGAAGGCGTGTTTTCTTATGCAATCAAATCCAAGCAACAATCCAATATGCTATTAAATCCAAATCACAGAAACGTTGGCTATAACAATCCAATATGCAATTCAACTAAAATCACAGAAGGAATAAAATACAAATCACATAATTGACCAATATGCAATTAAATCCAATAATTACATAAGATGAATTACTCATAATTACTGTATGATTTAGAGCTTGTATGTCCAAACATCAATCGTAACGAGAAAATAATATTATAAAAAGAAAAAGAAATATTTTAATTTGAATATATTAATATGTAATATTACAAAAAGAATTTGTGAAATATTACAATGATCTAATTTCATCATATTTATTTTTTCCCCTAATAATTGCATACTCAGGTGCAAAATAGCCAAAGTCCCCAGCATAAATCAGAAATGGAAAAAGCAGTACATCAGACCACATACTAGTATATACCAAGAGTACTGACTAATAATGGAGAGCAGCACGTCTACAGCCTAACTCTTACCCAATCCAATGCCTGCGGGAACAACACGACACTTGTCAACCTCCCATGTCAAGACAACTAGGAAGATGGTCCATGGTTGTTGTGTACCAGTGTTCGTTAGTACTCTTTTCATCATATATATATATATATATATATATATATATATATATATACAAAAAGGATCAAGTAGAATTAAAATAATAGAAATCGTTTAAATAATATAATTTTATCAAAACGACGTAGTTTTGATAAGACGCGATAGCATTTTTGTAAATACGGCGGTGGCATGGTATTTACAAAATGTCATCGCCTTATCAAAACCACGTCGTTTTGATAAAAGCTTCTATTATTTAAGAGAATTCTACTACTTAAGATATGCTCTTGATCCTGCATATATATATATATATATATATATAGGCAATGGATAATGTATTTGCTATGGATCAAAATTTGGCAAATAACATATCAATGGCCTGGATTTAAAAACCCATTTCGCGTAAAGACTCCAAAATCTTTTGAGTTTTAACTAAAAAAAAACAACTTAGTAACACTGCTCTACATCATTTTGCCTCTGAGCATTCTCTACTCCTAAGTCTTTTAATTCAAGGAACTAATGCGAGATTGAGAGTCAAAGACAACTTACCCACATGAGTTGCTGGGTGAAGAGAGTTACATCATTCCCAGAAATGAGAATCAACTTAATGCTGCTACCAATAAAACATAACCATCTGCAACAGGTACAACATGAGCAGCCCCATCGCCAATATCAACTACACCACCTGTCATCTCACACTAAGAAAAAGTGTAGGTGAATATTATAGAAACAGATCAATAAACAAATAAACATCCATACAATTTAAATACGTTAAGTCTTCAACTTTGTTGAATTACTGCTAAATTTACCATGCTCCTCTGACACGCAAACAACTTTATTTCTACAAAAATAATGCCCATCATTGCATTTTGACAATATTGAAAAAAGAAAAAAAAACATCAAATATCATTAATGGCCAGTGAGCTTGAAATATTAAAAGGAACTAATTTTAGAAGTGCCAAGGCCTATTCAAAACTGACATAGCATGCCTAACAAATAAAATTTGCAAAACAGGGTATACCAAGTTCTCTGTTATTTGCTACATGACTGGCTAATGATTTCACAAGCACAAACCCATATATTCCCAAATCAGATACATACCATATAACATAGACAAGTACAGCTACATCCAAAGCTGGTAGGCAACAAACACAAGAAGAAATTTAAAACTAAACCCTGACTGCAGACTAACTGTAGCACAAGATGCAATATTCCAACCTATTTAATGGTATGTCTGCATACGATCAATGCGAAACCAAATGCCTTACACTCTATATGCCGATAATGTGATAACCTAAATAACTGAGAGAAAATTCTAATTGTAACATAGGCTATTATCCAGATATGGCTTCAGGAAAATGAGTATGGATCAATATGGAAAAATGATATAGCACCTCCAAAGAAAACATAACCTTAGCAAAATATGTATAAACCCTGCATTACATGTCAATAATTATTCGTACCAGTAAAAACCCTATCAAATACAGCTTCCAAACCTGACAATGTCATCCACCTTTACAACCATTTCTACATGATAAACCATGAAAATTCAGTGTTTCAAGCCAACAAGGTTCATACATAACACTCCAAATAAATGACATACATTAGATACAAAACAAGTTAACTAATCAGTACCATATTAATCAATTGAATAACAACAAAACAAAATCGCCAGTTGAAATAAAATCTAAATTGATCAAAAGTTACCTGAATTGAAGAGGATCAGAGGATTGGATTGGATTGGAGTGAAGAGGGGAAAGAGGTGTATTTGATATCTGTATTCAAAATCGCCAGTCGGACACAAAGGAGAAATCGCCAGTCGGACACAAAGGAGGGTTTGGTTTATAGGATTCGCTCGAAATTGAAATCGCCAGTGGGTTTGGTTTTCGCAGCAGGAGGGAGGCTTTACAAATTATCTGAATTGAAGGATGAGGGAGGCTTTACACATTATCGCAGCAGAGGATGACGGATTCGCTCGAAGAAGAAATCGCATCAGGGTTTGGTATCGCAGCAGAGGATGATGGAGGCTTTACAGATTATCGCAGCATGTTCTTCGCATCAGCAGTGAAATAGGAGGATTTAATTGAAGAAATCGCTTGGGGGTTGCAGCATCTTCTTCGCATCAGCAGAGGATGGAGGATTTAATTGAAGAAGAAATCGCAGGGGATTCTGGGAAATGATTCGTACGCTAGTTGAACTAGCCGATGTGTATTGGGCAATGTGATCCGAATTTTTTTTTTAGAGTTTCCGCTAGCCCAAATAGCGGAAGGCATGTTTTTTTTTTTTACTCTCCACCATTAATTACTGCAATGATAGTTATGATGCTATTTGTCTATTTTTCATTATTTGCTATGAATTATTTCATATATATATATATATATATATATATATCAAACAATGTGCAATGTGTTGATTTGTGCTATACTGGAAAACAAGAATATATGAATTAAAACAATAAAAAGATCCTGGTAGCTGCATTAGACATTGAAATTGCATAAGAGAAAATCTCTCGTATGGCCTGCTATCATCCAGTTCATGTACTGCTGGAAATTGCATAAAGTCGCGTGTCACGTGAATTGCAGGATTTGTAATTATCTGCAGACCTATTAGATTCTTCCAAAAAAAGAAAAGAAAAAGAGAGTTTGATGAACAAAGTATAAATATATATCATTTTAAAACTTTGTAAAAATAAAATGAAACAAGAAGCATAAAAATAAAATGAACTACACTTCTATCCCTTCAAGTTTTTATTACATAAAAATAAAAATTTGAAGTACGAAAAAAAAATATCATTATAATTAAACTACGGAAAAATGGTGCATGATGATGAACATCTTATAAATACCAATTTATTAAACTAAAAAAAGAAATGAAACAAGGAAACATAAAACTTACAAATAGAAAGGTTAAACCAAAATCAGGAATAGGGTTTTAAGTGGAAAGCATTTCTGATTCCATTCTGCTCACTGCATGCACCGTCGTAACTCGAAACATTCGTTCTTATATATATATATATATATGATGGGTATTTATCATATGAACGTTTCTTTATAGACATCGTTTCATTAATTGTTGATTCTGGTTGATCACAGACAATGGAAGGCTGGGATTGGTCAAATATTCTCCCTGTCCCTTTTCCTTTTTGTCCTTAGACTTAACATTATTGCCCCTACCATTTAATACATCGCCATAGTTTATAGCGGCATATAAGCTTTCAGTAGTATAAGCGATAATGTAAAGATGAGTTTATTTTTATGTATACATAATGTAAAAATAAAAGATAATGTAAAGATACATAATGTAAAAATAAACGATAATGATAAGATAAGTTTGAATAAAAGATAAATTTATTTTTATAAATACATAATGTAAAAATAAGATAAGTTTGAATAAAAGATAAATTTATCTTTTATAATAAAATAAATTTATCTTTTATAATAAAATAAATTTATCTTATCATTATCTTTTATTTTTACATTATGTATCTTTACATTATCTTTTATTTTTACATTATGTATACATAAAAATAAACTCATCTTTACATTATAAATATATATATTTGAGATCCACACTATCACATACACTTTAGTATTGCTGGCAAAGCATGTATTAAATGGTAGGAACAATAATGTAATAAGCCTAAGGACAAAAAGGAAAAGGGACTGCCGCTACAAGCTGTAGCGGCAGGGAGAATATTTACCAATTCGAGCCTTCTATTGTCTAGATCAACTAGAATCAACTCGATACGAACGATCTTGCCATAAGAAACGCTTTCTATGGATGAATACCCATATATATATATATATTGTTGTTTAGTAACAATATTTCAATTCCTATTTTTGTTTAAAATGATTCATGAATACATGTCTATATATCTCAATTAAGTAAATTGAGGTCCCCGATTCGACTTAATTAAGGCTATATTACAAGTGCTACTTGTGAATTTACCTGTCTTTTACCGGACTGTGGTGAGTAAAACAAAGCCACTTAACTAACAACCAATAGCGGAGGGGGGAAATGGGTAAAAATAAGGTCATTAAAGAACCTGAAGGAGGTCAATTGGTACTTCAAATTCAAGTATATCTATAATTAAGAGGGTAAGCAAGATTATTGTCTAACTACCTTTTAAGGGCTGAAGAAATATGCTTTGACAGGCTACCATCAGAGCCCTTCATATCAACCTTCTCAAGTTCAAGAATCAGTTGGTAAGAATCCTGCACATAATTACCAAACAAATGAGCCTGATCAACCATATTTATATAACCACCCCATGATGCATGCAGATATGAGGAGGAAAATGGGATTTTACTCGAGAAAATCTTGAATAATAGCATTTTTTTTTATCTGATCTTACTTCAATTTACTAAGATCAACAGAATTATCCATGTACTTTCACCTAGAGTAAACGGATCTTATTTCAATATGATCTTTCTTTCTTTTTCTCTTTTTTATAATAAAAGTAAGTTAAACAAGTCCAGTCGACTCATTTATTAAACTGGCCGAGTTCGTACACCAAATCTAATATTAATTTAAATTCCGACTCAATTTGGCTCATTTAACTTTTAAATAAGCTCAAGCTGGGCAAATCAAAGCCTGACTCGACTCTACTAGGCTACTGATCTACTTTCACCTCAATTGCCATGCAACCCCCTTGGCCAAGATTTGGCTGCATTGGATGAGCTGCATCACCTAACAGAGTCACGCGTTGTCCGTTTCCCCAAGAGAATATCATGTCTCTACCGTATATATCTATCCATAAAACCATGTTTTCTGGTGTTTCTGAGATTAATGTATTTACTTCACTACACCAGCTTCCAAACAGTTGAAGAAGCCTATTCTTTTTACCTGTAACATGGGGTTAAAAAATAGAATCAGATGGAAATCGAAGAACTAAACCTGTTAAGTTCAACTATGCTATGAAAAAAGTGTTGGGAGATTTTCCTGTACGTGGGAGGATCAGAGCTCTTGGGGGGCTCCTTATGGAAGGCATACCATTGTATCTTTCCCTTCCCAACATCTGAAGCTACAAAGTATTGGTTCAATCCCAAAAATACGCGATACCTATAAATCAGAAAATAAAACTCTTATTTCTTAACATAAAGAGAACTTGTTTTAGCTCAAGCTCCCAAACTACTGAAAATATTTACAAAAATAAATCGATAGTGTTTGTACACAAATTCATCTTAGCCACAAGGCCAAGAAAAAACAGCAAGTTCCATAGCATATCAAGCTAGATCATCTTAAAATGATGCCAGACTATGAAAGATTATCAATATCGATCCTCATTTTAGGCGTTTCAAAATGCATAGACGATTGTACAGTCTACAAAAACAAGTTGCATTTTATATATCACAGTGTTGCATTTTAGATGACCTTTTGTTATACAAGTAGTGTTAACGCTTAAGTTTAAGCGTAGCGTCCGTCACGTAATCCACGCGTCTTTAGAACACGCAGACAATAACAGATCACACGAAGCTTGGCTTGTGTGCCACGGGATAGCTCCGGTGTGAGAATAAGTCTGGTAGCTTCACAAGGTTTAACAATGGGGGCTAAGTGTTTAGTGCTCAAAAGTAGGTATTACCTCTTGATAGAAACCTAAGCCTTGTATTTATAGTGTTCTTGTACCTTAGAATCCATCTCCGAGTCGGTTAAGGACTCCTAAATATGGCAACTACCAATATTTGGGTCCAACACAATCTCCTTAAAAGGTGCCAGTGGAATCCAATCCAATCACTACCACTAGAGCTGCCTTATTCAACTCTGCACGCAAGAGAGTCCACTATGCAGGCCCAAATAATCCTACCGTCAGGTCTGGGCCTCGGCCTAAAGGACTCGAAGACCCGACCCCGAACAGCACACAACAGGGTAATGCTCCGGCCCGAGGGGTTCGGATGCCGAATCCGAAGACATCCACGAAAGTGGGGCTCCGGCCCAAAAAGACTCGGACGCCGACCCGAACACCTCCAACCTCTACACGGGCTTCAGCCTAGTGGTCTCCTAAAGCCCTTCTAACGTCATGCCTTCGGCCCACATGAAGGTCAGTAAAACGCTCCCGAACAAGTAGTATACAGCTATAATTTTGTGTTATATAAAAGGAAATTAATATTTTCACATTAAAAGTGTCGTTATAGATATATAGCGACGGTTATAGGATCTATAAATATAAAAACAACTTATTTTTATAAACTGTCAATTAGACCGTCCATTTTGAGTTGTTTGGAATCAGGATCCAATCAATACTTCACCAATTACATACCCAATGGAATCAATATAAGGTGGCACAAAGTCCGTTAGGCCACTGTAACATGTATAATTTGAATAAGTTGCTTCTTGTGCCCCAAAAAGTTTGGAACGTACCTAAAATTAACAAATTATTAAGAGACTTTAGCACATAACTAATACGCAAACTGGATACTAATAAATCAAATTGACTTACTTCTGACCAAATTCCATCTGCCCCAACCAAAACATCGCCTTCAGATTTTCACCCATCGTCAAGAATTAGTGTAGCCTGCATTATACACAAAAGTTTAAGTTCGTCCATTCATATATATTAGTCCTATGCTCACTCATTATGTGGGTGTTGGGAAGCTAAACCAAATTTTTGGTTGTCTACATTCATAGATTAATTTGGTTCTTTGAATATCTCTAAACAAGTATTGAAACATTTAATATTTTGTATTGGGTATATCAATGGTCATTAGTGAAAGTAGTATGCACACAAGCCAATCATGTTTGATGTAACAATCTTATTTATTTATTAATAAAAAGTATTAATTTATTAAAGACTTTTAATTATCTATATGATGCTGTTTTATAATATGTGATAAACCCATAGTTTTAAGCAATACTTTTAGAATAATGATGATGATCATTCTAATGAGATCTAAATTCTTAGAAAGTTTAAAACTAAAATAGTTTTCAATCGTTGGATTACTAAATTGGGGATTAGTGAATCCGGATAGATTGGTACATACGTTGCTTGCTCATTGGATGAGGATGATTGATCTCATGATCATTTGTGTGGAGACACTAAAACAAGTATGTAGGTGCTTATTAGAGAATAAGTTCACTAAATGTGGCTCACTAAGGAATACCTAATGGAGTTTTACTTGCTTGTCAATAGAAATTCCTGTAGTGATAGTAATACAAATGATCCTTGGACTTGAGATCATCATAGTATCTTGTGTATGATGAGTTATACTTTGACTTATTCCTTAGGATCCTTAGGGTATATCAAAGGGTATGCTTGAGTATAATAAGTTATACATGGAGATAATGTATGATCAATAAAGAATCTACCACTTCTAGTAAAAGAAGAGAAATGTCCTATGTGATTCAATAAATGACAACCCAGTAGTCTTTGGCCAAGGCAAAATAAAATTAGAAAGGAGTTTCTAATTTGCATTATTTGGAGTTGTGCATTTAAGAGTCGAAATACATATAATTAAATAAAATAAGACTTGACAGTAATTCTATGTCTTATATTTAATTGAGACATTGTATGGTGGAAGGATTAAATTGTACGGTAACTAATTACTCAAAGGTTCTTTTATGATTAATGTTGAAATCTATATTATCTGAAAAGTCGTTAATCGCTAGGGAGGCTTATCCCTATTGTAGAATAAATATTATTTATTTAAATAAATTAATATTTTAATTTATTTATTTAAATAAGATTAAAATTATTCTAATTGATTTATTCACAACCGGTTTAATATGGAGAACCTAAAGGGTCACACCATAAAAGGAAGAATAATTATTTAAGAAGTTAATGGCATAATTGTAATAATATATTAAGTGTATTTAATTTAATCTATGGTGATAGAATAAATTAAATAGCTTAATATTTATTATTTAATATTTTGAAAATATTAAATATATAAATTAATAAGAGCAGTCTTATTAATATTATTACAATTATTATTATTTTAATTTCTAAAGAGTTAGAAATTAATTTAATATTAGTACTCATTTATTCCTAATAAGATTAGGAGGCTAATTAATTAAATGATTTTAATTAATTAAAATAAAACCCAATTCCTTAATTGTTAAGGAGGGTTGCCCACATCTATAAATAAGAGAGTCTTATTATGGGTTAGAGATTGTTGATTTTTTCACAACATACGCAATTCCAATAGTTGGAGAATACGTTCTTTTCTATAGAGATAGAAAACTAGGGTTTAGCCAACCACCCTTCTTCTTGAATCTTTGTTCTTCCTTGGTGGATCACCTCTAGAGGCTAAACACTTGGGTGGCTAACGTTGATCAAAGGAAGAAACCAAACCCGGTGAATTCAAGTTGAACGCGAAAGGATTGGAGGTGAACTTGTACCTGAGGAAGCTCGGATCTTCAAGGGTATGATTCTTATTCTTCATATTTTCGTTTAATTAATAATTGTGCATAAAGGATGATCCGAGTATATAGTTTGTAGAATTTTAAAACTTTGATTTTTCACGTTTTTACTTAATTTGTGCAATTTGATTGCGTTCAAAAATATTACAAACCTAACAGTGGCATCAGAGCCAAACCTTTATGCGAATTATTAATTATTTTAATTTGATATGTGTATTGATATGTGTTTTGAACAATTTAATTGAGCATAATTTAATTATATAAAATTTATTAAAAAAAATAAAATAAGCCGTTATAAATTTCTGGAAGTCTGCACATGCTTTTGAAATTCCGCGAGCCATGCGTATTGGTACGGCTAACGTGACATTAGGAACATTAGTATGATTCTTATGATTACTAATGATTACTTATATATATAAGGTTAGCTGGTTCAGGGACGTGAATCACTTGGTGTATATATATATATATATGTTAGTAATATATATGCACCAAGATTATATATATATATATATTAAGATCCTGAAGCAATCACATGATTTCAAAACATTGAACAAGCAGGATGTTTAGATGGAATTAAAGTCAGGTGATTCTGTATAATATATATATTATATATACGGTTACTTTAGTTTATAATATATATATATATATATATATATATATATATATATATATACTTTTAATAATTTTATAATTAAAATAAAAGTTTATTTTAATTTTAAAATAAAAATTTATTTTAATTTTAAAATTGAATTTCATGCTAACTAATTAGAGTTGAAATTGGATTCCATAATAATTAATTGAAGTTAAAATTGGATTCCATGTTTCCTTAAATAATGGAGTTTATTTATATATGAAATAAGATTTCATATTATTCAAAATAAAAAAGTTTATTTGTGAATAGGAGAGAGAATCTTAATTTCTTTAAATAAATGAGTTTATTTAGATATGGAATAAGATTTCATATTATTCAAAATAAAAGAGTTTATTTGTGAATAAGAAAAGAATCTGTGTTTCTTTTAATAAAGGAGTTTTTTTTTACTTGGAATTAGATTCCATAATTAATTCAAATAAATGAGTTTATTTTGATTAAATATTTGGATTAAAATAAAATAGTTTATTTTATTCAAAATAGGATAAATTAAAATAAAAGAGTTTATTTTGATTTAAATTTGGATTAAAATAAAGGAGTTTATTTTGATTCAAAAATAGATTTTATGCTAACTAATTTTGCCAATTAAATGATATCAATATATATATTGAATATTTATTATTCATGAGATGAATGTTATTTCTTGATGCATATGGTGATGTGTATGATAATAAATGAGATTGATTATGGACTATTGACCAATGTGATTGAATTTTATTTTAGTTGGATGCATGAATGTATGAGTTTTATTAAATGTGGTCTGCGTACCTCGTCTTCTCTAATTATTTCTTAATGTAAATTCTATCTCACTCCTATGTACTTCCCCTTGACTGCTGATCAAGGTTTCTATTTATTTTAAATAGTATTGTAATATGAATAGTTAGAATTAATTTTGAAGAATTGGAGATCAAGGATCAAGGAGCGCTTGAAGACCCGTTTGTAATGGAGCCCGGGTTTAAATATAATAGTTATATTTAAATATTAATTCTTGCACCCCTAGGGTTTGACCTTTTGGTTCACTTGCATGTTTTCGACGTATGAATCCCGTGGAATTGGTTATTCCACAATATTTTCAATCACTTCTGATTCCCCGTGATGAGTCCATACGAAGTACCCATCCACAAATCCATGGGAAAATAAGTCGAATTTAATCTCGTCGACTTTCTTCCGAATCAGGTTTTTACACTTGACATACAGGCATTACATCTTCCCGTTCGGATCATCCGTATGTTCTAGTGCTTTGTTGAAGAAATCTGACACCCCAACACGATAAGCTGAGACTAATCCCCTCCCATCACTGGGTATCCTACGGTACATCCAATTCCGGTCGGCTGACATTTTTAACTACACAGAAGATGCATTCAGTTAATTTGGATATTCATGCATGAATTAGATTTACCTAGTATCTCCAATCTACAGGATAGGGGTAAGGCTTCTATCCCGTTATTGGATGCATCTCGTCACTAGTGCAAACACGTTGAGTACATTTCATGAGTTTCAAGAAAATTTCAGCAGCACCTCCCAATGGTCTCTAAGCACACAAAATAGACTAAGATAACTTAATCTAAGTATGCACTCGGAGAACATATAGAGATAACAGTAAAAAAATCCTCAAAATAACAAAAACGTACCATTTCGTATATATTGGCACCGGCCTAAGTGAGAGACATAACATCCAATAACAGTCCCAAACTGGGGATTGTTCGACATTCACTCCTACTGAGTGAATGTCAAACGGGTTTCTAAGTTCCAAAGTATTGTACATATATTATTGAGTGTATTAAAGATTAAATGGAGAGTATTATTGAGTTTATTAAAAATTGTGGCAAACTAAGCAAATGCTACTTAGTTTATTTTGCCAATGATGATAAACTAAGTAAGTGGTACTTAGTTTATGAGAATTATTATTTGGAATCTATAGAGACTACTTGAGTCGGCAACTGGAAAAAAAGGGTCGTAGTTCCTGTTTGTGGCCTATACTCGAATAATAAAGTTAATTCAATTACTGCAGACATTCCTCACTGTTCCATCATAACAGATGACAATATCCCGAAGGAGTTCTATTAAGCTATTGAACAAAGTTTTAGGTTAAGCAACCCTCTAGATGAACGAACAATCACTTCTCTACTATGAATAAATTATCTCCCCATATGGGTCCAATCCATGACATAGACAATTTTTCACCACTCCGAATTCCTCAAATGGATAGTTCTTATAGAAAAAGAGGTGAGACGTTTTGTGAGAACTACCCATATGAGGAATTTGGAGTGGTGAGAAGCTGTCTATGTCATGGATTCGACCCATATGAGGAGATGATTCATTCCTAGCAGAGAAGTGATCGTTCGCTCATCTAGAGGGTTGCTTAATGTGACACCCCCAAATCCAGGTACTTGAAACCCAAACTCGGTGCTTCACGATACCATTTCTATGAGCAGAATAATACTAATAATAATAACAATAATATAAATACCAAATTTAATTTACATATCAGAGTCAACTCCCAAGTACTCAACCTTTAAACATTCATTACATGATAGATAACATATATCATCCTTATCTTAATAAAGTTAAACTATTACATAATATAACACCAACTTATTCTGCAACCTTCCCTTTCCCTTTGTTCTTAGCCGAGCCTTCTGGTTGCTCATACTTAGCTGAAAATATTTAAATTAAGCAAGGATGAACATTTGAGTGCCCAACAAGTAATTGCAATAATAAATATTAGCTGAAAGAAGTAATGTTTTCTTTGTACGACACTTCTACAATGAATTAACAGTTGTGAAGTAAGCTGAACCAATAATAACAATATATTAATTCTATATCAAATTTTTGAAACTACATACTGACTATAACTGGAGATTAGTCGACAAACTATGAACATTATTTTCTATTTTCGAAAAGGTTAAACAGAACTTCATCTACAAACCAATCATAACTTACTTAGCCTTTGGGGTGATCAAATTGTTATGCCCTTTATTGATCAATACTACATGCAAGAACTATGCTTGCAGAAAATCGGATTTTTATGACAATTAAATTTTTATTTGATTATGTGAATTAAATGAATTTAATTGATTTATTATGTGAGTAAGCTATGTGAAGGTCGTTCTATGACCTAGAATGTGCTAATGTGGTTAGTAATCTGGCTATGTGCTAGAATTAATTGTTTAGAATTTCCAAGATGAAAATAAATATTTTTCGAGAAATTTTCGTAAAAACACTATTCATCCATTTTTGTTCGGGGAATTATTTTGAAATTTCGAGAAACGCGTAATAATAGAATATCGAGATAAGATGAAATATCTGATAATGTTTCATTTATGGCAAACGAAGTTTTCTCCCGCGGACTTAAAACCTAAGGGTTGAGTATATTGATTTCCGAGAAGGAAATGAAATGCGTAGAAGAATTTCGTTAGTTAATGTGAGTGTTATACAAATATGGTACTAATTAGTATCTATGTGTAATACGATGGGTAAATATGAAGTACAATACGATTATCGTACGAGTATTATATGAAGAGAATACGTGAATTGTATATATAGGAATACGATTAGTATTATGAAATTAAGTTAAGACTTAATGTTAATTCATTTGGGTTGGATTATAATTAGTCCAATTAATTGAATGAACAAGCCCAAGGGATTATTAGGTTAAGCCCAAGTCAAGGCCCAATGTTAGATGGTTTAAGCCCAATGCAAGAAAATCGAACCGGTGGGTCACCGAATGGGTAAAACCCATGGGGCAACCCATGGGGTGGTGGGTCGGGCACTTGGTGTGCAAGGCAAGATTTATGCTTGGTCACCAAGAATTTTACTTGGTGACCAAGTGTGAATAGTAAGGAGGTGGATTGTTTATTGTCTAGATTGCCCTCCATTTCATTTTCTATAAATAGGAAGCTAGGTTTGGTCATTTGAGAGTTTTTCAATTGCCCAACCTAGATTATTTAAGAGAGAAAGAGAGTTAGACTCACAAATCATACACTTTGAAGCTTTTTCATTAGAAGTTTATCAAGAACACTAAGAGTTCTTAAAGGTAATATTCCTTATTTCTTATTCCATCTCTTTTGGTTTTCTTTTATCATGGAGAATCATAAATGGATGGTGCATGTCTTGTATAGTGGATTAAGAATGACTTAGTATAGATTCAATCTCTATAAGTCATGAATTCATAGAAATCATAAGGTTTGATATAGTTTCAAACCATGAAAGTATTGATTGTTGAGATTGATTGTTAATAAACAATTGGACTCCATCAATACGTTAATATATGCATCTTGCTTGGTTAGAATGTAGATTTGAAATCCATGGAGTATTCCATGTGATTTGGCTTAGAGAACGTTAGTTACGAAGTTTTGGCGAATTTCACGGAAATAGACGTTGAACGTCAAAAACGTTGAGATTTCGGATTGGAGGTCAAAAGTTGTTGTGAGACTTGAAAATGTTGTTTTTCAATGTCAACATATGAGATAGGGTATTTAAGAGTTGTGGGTTCTAGAATCGTCGGATTCTGACTTAAAATGAAGAAAACGAGCATTGAACACTCATTAACGTTTACGAACGCTTAGAAAATGAACTCAATAGTGAATTTTGAGTTAACAGATTCAAAAGTGTCAAATTCTTATATGAACGCGTAGAGTATGTCATTTATGACGTGTAGGCTTTTGAACGGACCAAATCGGGCTTATAACGAAGAAGTTATGGCCTCGGGAATTTCACAAAATTTTTAATCTGTGAAAACTTTATGAGTGCGAGGTCAAGCCGCGCTGCCAGACGTTAGTGTTAAATGCCGTGCTTGCTTCAGCAAAGACCACTGTAGTAGAAACAAAGTCTCGCATACCACGTGGCGAGACCGAACCCAGACATCGCTAACGGCACTGCACCGCAGTCAGCGATCTAGTACTATAGAGTAGTCTTGCAGCCTTGAAGTGCATGGCTTTTGATAGAGAACTTAGGTTTTGAACTTCAATTGTTCATAGATCTATAAGGGTAATGTTTGTACACTTCATAAGTGTATTGAAACTACTCATATACTACCTATACTAAGGTATATGGTATTGAACTTAGAAATTTGATGTATGTTAATAAGTTATGAATGATGAACAAAGTCGGTACTTTATCAACGATGTTCGAGTCCGATTAATGACGTAAATTGATTAATAAGCCAGGACGAAGGGTAATAAGTCGAGTTGACTTTATTAATGATATTAAGTTAACAAAGACATAGAAGAGAAAGAAGTTGGTAGAAACAATGTGAATAATTGTTTGATAGCTAATTACAATGTGCTATGTGAATATATCATGTAGATTCTGTAAAGGCTGTGGTTAGTCGATTAAGTTATTTGAAGACGCTGAAAGGCAAGTTTTCTTAACGCTTGTCTAACTTTCAAGTTAGCCAAGTTTTATGTGATTCATTGAACTGAATTGCACGACTGGTTTTAAAGAAAGGGTCAATGCCAGATTTAACTCGGCTAGACTACTCGTAAGATATAGATTGAATGATATTCATATCTTTCTATATAGAAATGTTAACACTATCTTATGCCAAGTAATTGGTACGGATGTGAAGGTAAGGTTTGTCTATGAACAAACAAAAGTATTTTTCATCGATTATTCGATGGGCACGCGAGTTTGCCAAATATTAAACATAAATACGTTTAATAAATGAGTGTTGATCAACATAGAGTACTATAGGCTGATCACCTAGAAGTGTTCGTAAGTAATGCGGATGTACAACCTTAGTGCTGTGATATCCTTTTCAAGTATGAAAACAGAAAGCTATTGTTCATGGTCTATCGACCGGTTCAGAATTCCTAATCTACTTTATACTTTAGGAATTGATGATATGAAATGTTAAAGTATTATTGTTTCATAATACTTCATAACTATTTGTTCAGTTATGTATGAATTGTCATATAATTCACGAATGTGATATTATTGTCCTTTGTTAAACTTACTGAGCTTGTTATGCTCACTTCTTGCGTGAATTATATGATTGCAGTTAAGGATGAACGTACTGAGCATGCTAAGAGAGATAAGGGCAAAGCTAAGATGGATGCTTTTCCATCGTGTAATAGATTAGTATGTTTGTATGTATTATACATTATGAATAACAAACGATGTAATCGGTTTATGAACTTGGGAAGGATTATACTTTGATTATAATAAGAAGATAGTAATTACATTCATTTTGTTGTATTTCAATGGAATGATTGTATGGTTATGAGTATAGTATAGCACCATATGTCAGGTTAGAAGATACCCGAATTTGGGGGCGTCACAAGAACGATATTATCGTCCATCTGATCCGCCTTTGGCGCACAAAAGTTTTCCCATATACGGGATGTTCATACTTAGTCGGGAATCCGAACCAAAACAATTTGGTCAGATAATAATAAAGTTCTATCTTGTTCAACAATATTTTTAAGTGTGTGTCTAGCCGAATCAAATAGCTTAGACAACTTTTAAGTCAACGTATACGTAATGGAAATTAATAAGTATGTATCAACATGTGATTAAATACAATGATTATCCAAGTGAGGACACTTGTATAACCATATTTAGAAATTAACGAACATAATAAATATCTAAATTATACAATAATACTGTACTGATAAATAATGATCGGATACATAATCGATAACAATAGAGTTAATATTCTAGCATAATGATAATATAATTCTGAAACTTTCTTACTTATGTCCATTGCACAAAGTAAATGCAAAGGTAGGATACTTGCCTGATCTGCTGCTTACAATACACAACTTAGTTTTATCTTTTATATATCAACCTATCATTAATAAGATCATTTATTCGATTAGAATAATATATCATATCACATAGTACTTGTGATGCCTCCAAAATAGGTATACATCACCTATCTTGGGTTGCCAAATACATGGTACTGAATACAAATACAAAATTAATTATACAACATGAACTGTGAGTTTTAATACAAATATTGTCTTCTAGACAGTGTTCAAACTCAAAATAAGTCCTCATTTATTATCACACTATTTCACAGAATAGTGAGGACAACTAATGGAAACATTTGGACCATCACTCCATTCCCCGACTAGTCCTGACTACGTTCTCATTTCCTAAAGAGAACAATGAAAGCAAAGGGTGAGCTCAACTAGCCCAGTAAAAAATATTATGACTAAGATAATGCAAAATAAATTATTGTTAGCCTTCAACAATATTAAACTGATAAAATACAATAGACATCAAGTTTAACTGCAGCGGAACAAGCAATCCATTAGAAGAGTCAAGTAGAGCATGATATCTACTATCTTCTATGATTTAAAAAGTTTTTCATCAACCTTATCGCTGAGACTCAGCTTATTAAATAAACCACATCATCGAATTATCCCTGCACCACGGCCAAGGATATTAATGTAATCATCAATGGTCATGACTATACTGAATAATCCCTGGTCATAATCATACCAACAACTGTCCATCAATGAACTACAGGCCAATGAGGACTTTTACCACATCATTTGTAACATTACGGGTCATGATTATACCGAATGATCCCTCGCCATAATCATACCAATCAACAGTTCATCTATGCACGTAAGCCAAAGATGACTTTCATCACAATATAAGCATGAGAATGATGACAATGATATAAGAGTTCAATTAATAGAAACAAAGGATAAATTTTTAAAGATTTATAATTTAATTTATCCAGAATTCAATAATGTTGAAATTGCCAACATGATACTGCTTTGTGGAGTAAAATTCAAGAATGATATTGTATCAAAAATGATTTGGACCGAAAAGAAATCAATTTTTGTCGTGAATAGTACTCGGGGTGAATAGTACCCGGGTGAATAGTACCCAGTGAATAGTACTTCAGGAGTAGTACCCTATGAATAGTACTTTGTGAATAGTACTCATGAATAGTACTTCATGAATAATACTTTATGAATAATAATTTGTGAATAGTACCATATAAATGAATAATACTCATGGACAGTACTCCGGCTTGAAAAGCTTAAAATTTAACAAGAATGTGTAGAAAATATCCTTGTGAAATGATACTAGATGAAGCGCAAATTTTAAGGATATTCAACTAATTTCACGGAGTATAAAGCAATACTTTAACAAAATGAGGGTATAATCAGGAATACGAGACGAAATAATATTACTTACATACTACAGAGTATGGAAGAAAATATTATTACTATGAATAGTGAACAAAATAATATCCCTTACTTCATAAGAAGATTGGATACTGGAATAGTGAGGTATCAGACTTCTTTTCTTCTTTCTCTCTATAGCTTCTCTCTTTATAGCTTCTCTCTCTATAATTGCTCTTGTGAGACTTAGTGAATTGGTGAGAATGAAAAAAGAATGAACTTCTATTTATAGGAAAATATAGTTTCGATAATTGCACGTTTTGGGGCTCAAAATATTACAGTATAATACCTTCATCTTTTCCTTCATTTTTAATTTAGTCCTGCAAGTATTATCAAAGTTGCACCACCTCCCCAAATAGTATATCATGTGAATTAATAGTACATTCATGTGAATCAATAGTTCTATACATGTGAAAAAAATAATTACAGTATAGTACCTTCATCATACCTCCATTTTTAATTTAGTCATGCAAGTATTATCAATCTTGCACCACCTCCCCTAATAGTACATGCATGTGAATCAATAGTACACACATGTGAACACATAGTTATAAGCATGTGAATTAATAGCAATTAATTGCTCATTTATCCGATTAATTAACCGATTGGTCAATATAACTTCCATACATCAATTATTATCGAAATAAATATCGATTTTCACTAACACTAATAATTCCAACACAATGGAACTATCAATTTCATCTTTAATCAACACGAAATTATTCATCATTAATATTATAACTCACAATATTTAACAACCAGTGTTCCTCCTGTGAAAGGGGCTTTACGATAAGGATTTTTCCTTATTGGCGCCGCAATTAGGTGACCAAACCTCTCTCGATGAACTTCTAGACATTGTCAATATTGCAAATAATAATATGAATAACTTTATGTCTCAATTATTGATTTAATAATATAACATATTATGCGAGATGATCTTGTGATAATAATTGAATCAATAATATGAGAGATATGATGCTGTAATTATTGTAGCAATAATTGAGTATAACTGAGTGACTTCTCACGTAAGCATCAATAATCAATACCGTGTGCTACTACGCAACCACGCGTATTAAAGTACTTTTACTACCGGGTAGTTCAACAGTTTAACGAAAAAACTTTCACCGTTATTTTTATAAAAAGATAATTCTATCGTTTTCTAACTACGACAATACTTCCGTTATGGGGTCCACCAATGATTGTGCCGTCGTACTAATATTCCATGTTAAAACGAATATTTCCCGACCAATCGAATATTTTATAACAACTTGCTTACTTTGAAAAATTTATAAATATTACCCACAACTATAACATTATATCATATCCATACCATAATATTCAAAAATATATTTCAAGAAAAATTAATCTTTATTCATAAAAGTTGGGGTCTTACAACCTCCCCTTCTTATGAAATTTCGTCCTCGAAATTAAGGTATGTAACTGGTATATCTAAGAGGTGAGGATATCTTGACTTTATCTCAGATTCTAACTCCCAGGTCATTTCCTTCACATCGCAGTTTCTCCACAAAACTTTGACTTGAGGTATAACCTTGGAGCGTAGAATATGATCCTTCTTATCCAAGATTTTAACAGGTAAATCTTCATACGTTAAATCTTCCTCTATCTCGTCTGGTTCTAATTCAATAATGTGGTTTGGGTCTTTCACATATTTACGTAACATAGATATGTGAAAAACGTTATGAACACGAGACATACTTAGTGGTAAGGCGAGTCTATAGGCCACAGTTCCTACTTGTTCGAGGATTATAAATGGGCCAATGAATCGAGGATTGAGCTTTCCTCTCTTTCCAAATCTCGTAACTCCTTTCCATGGAGCAAAATGTAACAACACATGATCTCCAATATTGAATTCCACGTCCTTTCAATGAAGATCAGCATAACTCTTTCGTCGATCTTGTGAGATTTTTATACGTTGCCGGATCATTTGAATCTTTTCCATAGTTATACGTACCAAATGCGGTCCCAACATCGTTGCTTCACCCACCTCATCCCAGCATACTGGAGAACGATACTTTCTTCCATACAACGCCTCAAATGGAGCCATGTCAATACTTGCTTGATAACTGTTTTTGTAGGAAAACTCCACAAATGGTAAGAACTTGTCCCAACTTCCCTTGAAGTCAAGGACACAAAGTCTTAATAAATCTTCAAGAGTTTGAATAGTCCTTTCTGACTGCCCGTCCGTTTGAGGATTATATGCCGAACTAAATCGTAAATCCGTGCCCATAGCTTTTTGATAACTAACCCAAAATCTTGAAGTGAATCTTGGGTCTCGATCAGAAACTATGGATACTGGCATACCATGCAATCTTATAATCTCGTTTATGTACATACGAGCAAGACGTTCAAGTGTATAAGTTTCTCGTATCGGTAAGAAATAAGCAGACTTGGTCAATCTATTAATAATGACCCAAATCGCATCTATTCCTTGAGAAACCTTGGGAAGACCAGTAACGAAATCCATGGTAATGTGCTCCCACTTCCATTCTAGAATTTCAAGTGGTTGCAATGGAACTTTTGGCACTTGATGTTCTGCCTTGACTCGTTGACAAGTTAGACACCTTGAGATAAACCTCGCTATCTCTCTCTTCATATTGCTCCACCAAAATGTATGTCGAAGATCACGATTCATTTTGGTACTCCCAGGATGGATTGCAAATGATGTGTTGTGCGCCTCCATCATGATTTTATACTTCAAGTCAGAATCGTTAGGAACACAAAGTCTGGAGTTGACTCGAATTATTCCTTCTTCATTGATTCTTGCTTCTGGAATAGCACCTTCTTGCACTTTCTTCCTCATACGCATCGCTCCCGTGTCCAGTAGCTTGAGCGACTTTTAACTTTATCGATTAAAGTCGGTTCTACTCGTATATTACGCCATCATCACATGGGTCCCTGGAGTCTTTAACTCTATCTCCATCCTTTGTAAGTCATACAAAATGGGCCTTTGTGTTGACAATATCACACTCGTACCCGCATATGATCTTCTACTCAATGCGTTAGCTATTACGTTTGCTTTTTCATGATGGTATTGAATGGTATGATCGTAATCTTTCAACAACTAAAGCCAACGTCGTTGCCGCATGTTGAGTTCCTTTTGAGTGAAGAAATATTTGAGGCTTTTATGATCTGTATAGATCTCCACCTTCTCTCCATACAGGTAATGCCTCCAAATCTTAAGCGCAAAAACGACATCGGCCAACTCTAGATCATGACTAGGATAATTCCTCTCATATTCTTTGAGTTGTTGTGAGGCATAGGCTATGAATTTCCCATGTTTCATGAGAACACATCCTAAACCTTTTCCTGAAGCATCACTGTATATGACAAATCCCTCCGAACCAGATTGTATTGTCAAAACAGGTGCTGAAATGAGTCTCCTCTTGAGTTCTTGAAAACTCTTCTCACATTCCTCGCTCCAACCGAATTTTGTATCTTTTCGAGTCAGCTGTGTTAATGGAATAGCGATACGAGAAAACCCTTCTACGAATCTCCGATAATAACCAGCTAAGCCGAGAAAGCTACGTGTTTCGGTCACTGACTTAGGTTTCTCCTAGCTTTGAATTACTTCAATATTTTCATGGTCAACCGATATTCCGTGATTTGATATCACGTGCCCAAGGAATGTTACTTCCTCAAGCCAGAACTCACATTTCTTCAACTTGGCATATAGCTTATTTTCATGAAGCTTTTTGAGTATCAGCCTCAAGTGTTGCTCATGGTCTTCACGAGTTTTGGAGTATATGAGGATGTCATCAATAAAGACGACCACAAAGTGATCCAAATATTCCTTGAATACTCGGTTCATCATGTCCATGAAGGCAGTAGGAGCATTAGTCAATCCAAAAGTAATGACTAGGAATTCATAATGTCCGTACCGAGTTCTGAAATCAGTCTTTGGAATGTCATCAATTCTAATCTTTAACTAGTGATATCCGGAACGAAGATCGATCTTTGAAAAGAATTTTATGCCTTGCAACTGGTCAAACATATCATCAATACGAGGTAACGGGTACTTATTTTTGATGGTGACATGATTCAACTCCCGATAATCAATACAAAGTCGCATACTTCCATCTTTCTTCTTCACGAATAGAATAGGAGCACCCCAAGGAGACGTACTAGGATGAATGAAACCGATGTCTAACAATTCCTGTAGTTGGGTTTTTAACTCCTGAAGTTCAATAGGAGCCATTCGATATGGGGCTTTGGAAATGGGTTTTGTACCGGATTCAAGGTCGATACAAAATTCAATTTCACGCTCTGGGGTAGGTCAGGAAGTTCTTCAGGGAATACATCAGGAAATTTATTAACAATAGAAATATCATTCAAATTTGATATATTTTTATTTAAATCCGTGACATGGGCTAAGAAAGCTTGACATCCATTTTTCAATAAACGAATAACATTATGGCTTGATATGACAGTGATTGACTTTAGTGGTTTGGTTGCTTGAATTCGTATAATAGGTTGGTTATGAATATGAAAGCTAACAACCTTACGAAAATAATCAATTTTAGCATGATGAGTAGTTAATCAATCAATCCCTAAAATCACATCAAATGCAAGTATTTTCAAAGAAATAAGATCGACAGGTAACGTGCGGTTACCGATTTGAATCAAACAAGACTTATAAACAGTGGATGTAATGAAGGTTTCTCCCAACGGAGTTTTAACAGATAAGTCAAAGTCTAATTTCTCCGGAGTCAAATTTAAACGTTGAGCGCAAGTAGGAGAAATAAAAGAATGGGTAGAACCGGTATCAAATAAGGTATATACTTCGCTAGAGTTTATGATTAACTTATCCGTGATCACCTCGTTTGGATTCCTCGCTTTTTGGGAGGTTACAGCAAACGCTCTCCCTCGAACTACCGGTTTTGTCTTGTCTGGGATGGCCTTTGATGCCTCCATCCCAGTTGGACTTGACTTTGGTGCATGAAAAAATCGGGCTAGGTGCCCTTCTCTTCCATAATTGTAACATGTGTTGACGTCGGGATTTTTATTTGTCCCTTTTCGTTACTTGTTCTATGGTGTTCTCAGGTTAATGTGAGATTTGTTTGAAAAAATAAGTGAAAAAGGTCCGACATGTGTAATGTCGATGATTTGACTTTAAGAGTCGCCAGTTGGTGTTTTGAACTGGTTGCACCAACGCAACCGAAAAGGTTTGCACATTGACCCAGTGATGTGACACTGCTAAACGGGTCTATGAAACTGAAATTCATTTGGGTTCGGGGGCTTGATTATGCGGAGGGAAGGTGTTAGGCACCCCCTGACATCCGTGTTACCATGGTGACCACCACTTCTCAAAGAAACTGTTATATGAATGTGTGTGTGTGTATGTGTGGATCAATGTGCAATTATTTGAAAGTAGTACGAGGCCTCGTTCGCACCTATATACACAAGGTTTGAATTTATATAAAAATTCAGTTTTAACCAACATATAGCAATGAAGTTTTATAAAAAGAGGTTTTTCAAACCCTGTGCTCAATAGGAATTGAGACCTTTTCATACTTCCATTTTATTATTAAAATGTTCGGCTTGTTTACTTTTATTTTTGAGATGCGAAGCATCTTCGAGAAAATAATATACAACAGTGCCGAACTCCTTATGGGCATGATAGCAATCTAAGAAAATTCGTACATTATAAATAATGTACAAGCTGCTTACAGCTGAAAAAAGTCCATCACGGGAACTGAATCAAGATTCAGTAGATTGAATCTGTGATCACATGATTCCTAGGCTCACATGATACTACAGTTGTATGGAAAGCAATAAGCGATTATATATATAAAAGATATATATATATATATATATATATATATATATATATATATATATATATATATCTGTGTGTGTGTATGATCACCACCACGAAGCAACTCCATGGGAGATCGAAATGTAAATAAAAGCAATGAATACGATCAATCGCCACAAGGCAGTAAACTCCAAAGTGGACTTGAATGTAAATAAAGCTGTAAAAGCGATCAACCGCCACAAGTAAACTCAAGGCGAGACGAAATGTAAATAAAGCTATAAAAGGCCACGAAGTGAACTCCGGATCCATGTAAATGTGTATATATATATATATATATATATATATATATATATATATATAAAAAGCGATAAACGCATGCGGATGTAATTCCGGGCTCATCGGATATGTCCGACAACAATTATATATATACAAATATTGATATATATATATATATATAATTATTGTCAGACATATCCGGAGCATTTACCTGCTTTTAAATATATATATATATATATATATAAGAAAATAATTGCTCCAGACATAAGTCTAGGCTCATCAGACAGAGTCTGACAACAGTTTATATATATAAGTATAGATATATATATAAAAGCAAGTAAACGCTCCAGACATAAGTCTAGGCTCAATCGAGGCATAACTCGATAATGTTAGTCCATATATGAAATATATACATATATAAGTATATATATATACAGACAGAAATGAAAACCACGGATCGAAGTCCGGGCATACGCACACAACACGACTCTCAATGTGTATAACATTATGTGCAAATATGAAAGGAAAAGCTTTATAGAGTGTGAGAAGGCTTACAGTGGGCTGCCAATGTAGGCTTCTATGACTCTATATGGATAAACACTCAGCTCCCGCCGGATAAAAATATAGCTATATGTGAGCTAACAGATGTTTAAAATGAGGAAACACTCAATATGGGTGTGTACAGAGCAAATTGGACAGGGTTTCCTCGCCCTTTTTCTTTTTTAAAATGGCTAGCCCAAGCTCTATATTTATAGAGCTGCTAGCCCTGAATGTACTACTTGCCACGCCTCGGGGTTCTCATGGTCCTCATCTCTCAAGAATGCGTGCACTCGTGCACTGTATTGTCTGCTCGAACTTGCAGAACTTCAATTTGAGCATCCGAATGAGGTATATACGACCTTCTTCGGACCGCTTGTGTCGAGAGTTACGCAATGACATGGATTAGAGGTTGTACAAAGTCAGGAAGAGGGGACCATGCCCATAGTCTTCAAGCCTCAAATTCTATCTGGTGTGCTGCCATGTGTAATAGTCACTCGAGATTGTAACTCCTCGGTTCTTGTGGGACATTGTTGTATGTATGTATGTATGAAGTGTTGAGACAACGCGTAGGTGTTGAGGTGGCAAGATGACGTTTGACTCCTCACCGGGGTTATCGCCGGTTTGAGTTCAGAAATGTGCCAAAGAAACGGACCAAGCAACGGACTAAATGAAAAAAAGAAGAAAAAAGACGCGCGGGTTCAGAAACAAAAAGGGGGGAATTGGGTCAAAAAGAGCCGGGTCAAAAGTTCCCAATCTGTATTTTCTCTCTCTCTCACTTCTTCGGTTCTTCCCTCCCTCTTTCAGAATTGCCGAATCTGTTTCCATCCGTCTCTCACACTTCTAATTGCTGAATAGACTAATATTCCACAGCAATCTTTCCTTCCTAGATTCAACATTATTTGGTAAATACAAAGTATTTTCTCTCTCCCCATTTGAAGAAAAGTCGGTTCTTCCATCTTCTCTTTCCCCGATTCTCTCTCCCTCACTTACAAAGAGCCGGGTCAAAAACGCTGCTCCATCTTCTTCCCTCCTTCTCTCACACTTCCAAGGAGCAGACGAAAGAGCTCATCGGAAGTAGAGGCAAACAGATCGGAAGGTAAAGCTCCATAACTTTATTGGGTTTGTATATTTTTTTTAGGCATTTGAAAATCTAGGTTTTTTTAGGCATTTGAAAATCTAGGGTTTATATATTTTTTGGGAAAGGTTGTAAAACCCAAAAAGTGAAGGGGTTTTGGATAGAAATTAAGTTTAGCCCCCTCCCTATATGCCCCCTAAATGGCAGCTAAATTCTATTGCTCTTAAAGTTTGATGCTCTTAAATTTAGTATTTTTAGTTGAAAAAATAGAAGTTTTATACCCGGATTTTTAGTTGAAAAAACAGAATTTTTAGTAGATTTTTAGTTGAAAAAACAGAATTTTTAGTTGAAAAAACAGAATTTTTAGCTAAATTCTACTGCTCTCAAAGTTTGATGTTCTTAAATTTAATATTTTTTTAGGCATTTGAAAATCCAGGCTCATCTGTGATTTCAATTATGATTTTTGAATATTCCAGACTTGGTACGCTAGCCATACATCTTGTATTATCAATTATGATACATTTAGCTCAATAGAAAGGTAGATGCTTCAGATTTGGGTTCATTTTTGTAATGATCTCTGGTAGATGTTAAGGTAATACTTAAGATTTACTTTGTGCGTCTGGTAGGTAAACAGTCTTTCTTCCTTTGGTGTTGGATACTATGCTACAAAGTTCAAATGTGAAAACTCTTTGCTTTAGTTTTGGGTTTGCAGGTGAATGTGGAGAGTTGGATTTGAATGTTAAAAAGACATGGAACTTTTTGGGCTTGTCAAGTAGTCAAGGCATAGTTTAAACGTGATTCAATTCAATTCCAGACTGGTGGAGTGTTGACACTACTTTGATAATGTGATAATGTGGAGGATGTAAAGAAAAAGCTAATCCTTTTCTGATGTTGAAGATGCTTGAAATTGGCACCTACATGGAGCTGAAAGCCAAAACTGGCAAGCTGGAGGACAGCATGGACACTGACTTTGCTGATGTCTCTCAATCAAATTGATGTTTTTCCTGAATTGATTTGTAATTTCATAATATTGATTGTATTTGTAAGGGATCTTTATAGTTGATAATGTTGGGAGGATATCCATATTATTTGAGAAATTCTTGTTATCTTTCTTATTTGAGTTGTTTCTGGGTAAAATATTTTGTGTTATTCATAGTGTGCAATGAAATTGTCAAGTTTGAGTTTCTGGGTAAATTCTGAGATCAGATTCGAAGAGGTAATTCTCGATGAATTTGAGTTGTTCGTAATTTTTTGAGAGATGAATCGTTTGTTTGAAGAAATATAGCAATAACAGCCAGTCCCATCTTAAAAAGATTAATTCACTAATCAGAAACGTATGCAAATCAAAATTTTAACTTTCTTCTCGTTTCAAAGAAGCAAGCAACTCAGGTTTGCAGCAATGAGAGCTTTACCAGTACACGCTATGGACCTAAGGTTGATGCTTACATTTAAGATGAACAAATTACTAATTGTTTAGTTAAACTTATTCTTATAAAAACTTGCCAAAAAATTCGAAATAAGTATTAAATAAAAGAAATAACATAACAAAATAACAATAGATTGAACAAACTTAAACTCATGTCATCAAAGGCCAAGTTCTCACAGAACAGAGAGAAACCACATATATTCATGTAAAGAAGAAAATATTCAACAACACTAATAATATTTGTGATATGAAATCCTACAACAATATCAACATTTTCAAAGACTGGAAAAAATCCCTCAAAACGCCCAGGCATTGGGATCCTCCTCTTCCTCTGGAGTGAAGTCATTTTTGATGTTAAAGGTCTTCCTTATCTCTTTTGGTGTTTTTCCTTGATTATGTCTCGCCCACTATTTGACATGTCAAATCCAAAGAGACTCTTGATGTTGAGGTAGTTAGTTAGCACTTTGTCATTCTGAAAAACACTAACAATTAACACAACCCTTATTCTCCAATTAGCTTGAATGTCTAAAGCAGTAAACATAAAAGCGTGACAGAAGCCATTCATCTGCGTGACAGAAATCATTGAATGTGACCAGCGTAATACTTCAAAACACTTGACAATTTCATTGCACACTATGAATAACACAAAATAGTTTACCCAGAAACAACTCAAACAAGAAAGATAACAAAAATTTTTCAAATAATATGGATATCCAAAATAGTTACTAGTACAAAAGAGTTGCATCAGTATAGAAGCAGAGAACTTCTCTTTACTCAAATACATATTGAGAGGCTCTACATATGTGTCATAATGCCATATTTGATACAACTCTACATCCCCCATTAGGTGACATATTAGATGGCAGAGTATGCGTCATAATGCACTTTCAATTCCTTCCACAATGGCATCAGAACCAGAAATTAAAGTTGGTTCATGATCTTGGGGGATGGATATGGGAAATTCAAGTCATCTGTCTGGACAACAAGAACCCAAACCAATGTCCCAAACAAGAAACTCTAGCAAACTATTACAAGAAACTCTTACCAAATTTTCATCACCACATACATATGAAATGATCAAATTTATTTAAGAGTGCCAGGCACAAACTTCAAACAAGAAGTAGCCAAAGTAATGAAAATTAAAAATCGAAGGAATTAAAAGAAACATCAATACAATCTTTTGATAACAACAAAATTAACAAAAACTATAAAATAAAATAGAAATGAGGATTGAGGCGAAAAAAAAATGAAAAAAAGCGCAAGATGTCCATGTACTCCAAATTTATATACTAATAGTCTTTTGATATCAATGATTCACAGCATAATCCTTTTATTGGCAAATTTTCTATTCTTTTTCTTTTTTCTCAATAAAAACTGTAATGTTTGTAGCATTTCTTAAATAAAACTAATTAAAATGAGTGGACACTTCCTAATTGTTAGTCCCCCATCCTATTGTAGTTTTCCCCAATTTTAAGAGCTTATGGCACAAATTTTATGAAGTGATAGAATACATTCGCAGTTAGGATTTTTAAAGAACAAACACTAGAGTTTGTTCAACAGTCGCAGTTATGCTCTGAGAAAAAGGTATTGCCGACTTGAGCTTAGGATTTTTAAAGAACAAACCCTAGATTTTCAAATGCCTGGAAAAAAAAATTGCAAGCCCAAAAAAGTGATAAAAATGCTTTACCTTCCCTTCCGTTTGCTATGTTTTCGAGCTCAGACCTTCCGATGAGCTCTTCCGTCTGCTAGTTTATCGTGTGAGAGAGGGATGGAAGCAGATTCGACAATTCTGAGAGAGGGAGGGAAGAACCGAAGAAGTGAGAGAGAGGGAGGGAAGAAGTGTGTGAGAGAGAGAAAATACAGATTGGGAACTTTTGACCCGACTCTTTTTGACCCAATTCCCCCTGTTTTGTTTCTGAACCCGCGCGTCTTTTTTCTTCTTTTTTTCATTTAGTCCGTTGCTTGGTTCGTTTCTTTGGCACGTTTCTGAACGTGGCTGTATATATATATATATTTATATATATATATATAAGTAGTAAACGCACCGGATGTAATTTCAGGCTCATCGGATATGTCCGACAACAATTATATATATATATAAATATATCTATATAAAAGCAGGTAAATGCTCCGGATATAAAATCCAGGCTCATCAGATATGTCTGACAACAATTATATATATATATATATATATATATATATATATATATATATATATATATAAAAAAGCAAATAAATGCTTTAGACATAAGTCTAGGCTCATCGATGCAGAGTCTAGGCTCAATAGAGGCATAACTTTCGATAATGTTAGTCCATATATGAAATATATACATATATAAGTATATATATATATCTGACGCATGAAATGAAAACCATGGATCGAAATGCAGGCATATGCACACAACACGACTCTCAATGTGTATAACAATGTGTGCAAATATGAAAGGAAAGGCTTTATAGAGTGTGAGAAGGCTTACAGTGGGCTGCCAATGTAGGCTTCTATGACTCTATATGGATAAACACTCAGCTCCCGCCGGATAAAAATATAGCTATATGTGAGCTAACAAATGTTTAAAATGAGGAAACACTCAATATGGGTGTGTACAGAGCAAATTGGACAGGGCTTCCTCACCCTTTTTCTTTTTTAAAATGGCTAGCCCAAGCTCTATATTTATAGAGCTGCTAGCCACAGATGTACCTGCGGCAACCGCAGATGTACCTGCGGCTGCCCAGGGTTCTGCGAGTCCCGTCATCTCGAAGTACGTGCACTCGTGCACTATAATGTCCGCTCAAACTTACAGAACTTTAATCCGAGCATCCGAACGAGGTATATACGACCTTCTTCGGACCGTTTGTGTCAAGAGTTACGCAATGACATGGATTAGAGGTTGTACGAAGTTAGGAAGAGGGGACCATGCCCATAGTCTTCAAGCTTCAAATTCTATCCGGTGGCTGCCACGCGTAATAGTCACTCGAGATTGTAACTCCTCGGTTCTTGTGGAACATTATTGTATGTATGTATGTATGTATGAAGTGTTGAGAGGACGGGCAGGTGTTGAGGTGGCAAGATGACGTTTGACTCCTCACCGGGGTTATCGCCGGTTTGAGTTGAAAGCAGACGTTGCTCAGGGTTACATCTGAGATTGGACTACTTATTTGTATGCTGTAATATCATCTTGTGAGTGTGCCTATCTGCCCGGTGTTAGCTCCGGGTCTAAGGTATGAGTGCCTCGGCAGGAGGTCTAAGCTTGAAGCTGATAACATGCATCTGAAACAAGCAATTCCGGAGTTATCGCCGGAACTGCAACAACATTCCTTGGGGTTTTTCCAAGGACAAAACTTAGGGTTATCTCCGAGGTCAGAAATGATCCTCCCGGTGTGTGTTCCGGGGTTGGAAATGAGGTTCCCGGTGTGTGTTCCGATTTTGGGACTGAACTTTCGGTAGTATCCGGAATGGATGTGAGTTGTCTCCCAGGGTTATCTCTGAAAGACAAATTTTCCCTCCTGCAATGTTAGTAACAAGCGTGCAGAAAATTTCGAGTGTCTATAGATGCCCCTCTTTATCATATTCATGCAATGCAAGGCATGGATAGGATAAAGAATCCTAGACACTTGAAATGCAAGTGAGATAAACACGATGCTATGTGCAGCAACATGACGCAAATGTATGATGCATGATGGAAATGATTGTCGGTTCCCTGCGAATCCTGCCGGGATGACAATCAGTGATGGCTTGGATGTAACGCCCCGAAAAATCGAACATTTTGTAATTACTTTTAATAATGAATAAAATAATATTATTTATTATTATTACGTGTTGAGAAGATGGAGGTCGTTCTATAACCTAGAAACGTCAGAACGTCATAGTATTTTAACTACGTGGGAGAATTAAAGTGTTTGAATTTCTAAAACGAAAATAAAAGTTTTTCGAGAAATTTTCTAAAAAACACTATTCATCGATTTCTGCTCAGGAACTATTTTTGAACTTCCGAGAAATACGTAACGTTATAATATCGAGGTGATATTAATTATGTAATAATAACCTAAGTATGGAAAACGTAATATTTCGCATGCGGACTTAATTTGGGAACGTTAGGTTATTAAGCGTTAAAGGAAGAGAGTTGTGATTATATAATATGTATACATTATATGAAGTAATGGATGTAAGTATAATACGACATATTGTACTATTATGTATGAAGAATGAGATAACGTATATTAAGAATTAATATATGATTTAGCATACGAAGATTATACGTGGGGTATAAATGTTAAGTTATTGAATTAAAGGTAATGGACTTGTAGGATTGCTAGCTTATTGGTAGAAGTCCAATAGAATGTGTTTCTCAAGCCAAGTGTTTGTTAATCATGAGTCCAAACAATGGTAGTGTAAGCCCAATAAGAAAACTAGCTAGATTAAACTAGCAAGCCCAATGATTTAGCCATGATCCATGAAGCGATCAAAGTGTAAGTGGGTAGACTTGATGGGCAAGGTTAATGTGTGGTGATCAAGTGATGTGATGAGCAAGTGTTGTGGCTAGCAAGTTTACTTAGTGGCTAGATAATGAATAGTAAGGAGGTGGAGTATGAGGAGGTGGAATGAGGAGGTGGAAATGAGGAGGTGGGATGTGTTAATTACCATTCTACCCTAGCTTTTGATAGCCTATAAATACCAAGCTCATTTCAATTTTGTTGGTTGTTATTTTATCCAACTTTCCTCTCAATATAAAGCTACTTATTGGTTAGGGAGAATAAGCCACTTAATCACTTATAAGCCACTTCAAACTTTGCTAGTTTTCCAAAGTGAATTGAAGTCTTAGTCTTCAAGGGTAAGACTCATCTCTTTTATCTACATCTCTTCTATGATAGGATTGATAGAGAAGGGGGATGGTTTGATAATAACATGTAATAAGTTAATAAGGAATGAACTTAAGCCGAATAATTTGAATAAGGAACTTGAACATTAATAAGTTGCTAGAGCCATGAAGAACTTATTAGGAGTTGTCATATGACGATTAGTATGTTGATTATAGCATGAGAACTTTGATTGAAGGACTTAAGTTGTTAATAAGTCATGAACATGAAGATTTTTAGTTCATAAGTTGTATAAGTTAATGACTTATGAGAATGAGTCAAAACCTACCTTGTTTATGAGATGGGTTAATAAGTAACTTGTAATGATCATATGTTGGTTGAAATCCATTTAGAATCATTAAGAATGTAGCTTTATTTTTAATTCACACGATTGATTTATTATCGTCGAATTCGTGAAATTCTCGGAATGGAAGTCGTATTTTGTGTTTGAAGTCGGAAATGTTGGTTTTCGATGGAGACAAGTCATATTGGTCATTATAGAGTTTTGGACTCGAAAATGACCGGATTCCGACTTGAAACGAAGAAACGAGCGTTGAACGTTCACGAACGTTTATCGTTTTCGATAAAAATGAACTCATAGGTGAAATTTTAGCAAACGAAGTTAAATAGATAAAATTCTTACATGAACGCGTAGATTATGAAATTTGTGAACCGTAGGCTTTTGAACGGACCAATTCAGACTTAAAACGAAGAAGTTATGCGTCTGGAAAGTTCGTAAAATTTTAAAAATTGCATAATTGTCTGAGGCACAGAGTCCGCGCCGCGGCGTGACTCCAAGCCTAAGAGGCCCACGCCACAGCATGAGGCCAGAACCTTGCACACTGCTAACTCATGTCGCAGCGCGAGACTCATAGTAATTGGTGGCACCGCGGCGCCAGTCACAAGAAATTGATAGTAAAGAATGTTTTCAAGTGTAGAAGGAAAGGGAACTTGTTAGTAATGAATTAAGATGTAATCATAACATTGTAAGGTACTTGTAAGACACTAATGCATGTTGATTAAGAGTTAATAATCAATCGAAGATGAGCGGAATGTGAATGACGTAATAAAAGCCGAAAACCCTAATAATAGATCTAAGTTAGGGTTTACATTGAGATGAAGGGTAAGATATAATAGTAAACATACTTGATTATGTAGGACCTAATGTGGTACGTTATATGATTATGTATTATAGAATCATAGAGACTTAAAGTGTATGCGTGTTAATCAAGAAGTTGGGACGCTTAAAGGCAAGTATTCTAACCCTTGTTCCAGTTCAGTCTGGACAAGCTGTGTAATTCATGTATTCTTTCGTATGAAGTTTTTAACGATGAATTCTAAAGCCAATTATTTCGACTAGACTTATATTATGAATCTATCAAGCATGATTAATGTTACCAAGTTATATTGGCATGGTTTTCAATGGAAGACCAAGTATGCTAAAATGTTTTTGTCGTTTAACGACAGGCACGTGAGGTTGCCACAACTTAAACGTATATATATTTAATGAATGTAGTGTTGATCAACATAGAGTACTATGAGCTGATCACTCAGAAGTCCTCATAAGCTATGTCGGACTTATGGACTTAGTGCCGGGTTGTCCTTTTCAAAAGACAGGATGAGGGAATATGTTATACACATCCTCAAACAGACAAAGTTCCCGACCTTCGCTGATGTGTGTATCACCGGATAGATCCCTGTTGGGTGCATTGTCAAGGCTGCTTGACCTCCATTGATGTATGTGTCAATGGTTGCATTGCGTTATAACCCCCGCCAGGGAAGGTTGCTTCAATGGGTTTACTTGCCATCGGCTGACATGACGTTAAGGCTGCTTGACCCTCATTGATGTGTGTATCAATGGTTGAGTTACGTTATAACCCCCGCCGGGGAAGGTTTAGGGTTATAACCCTGCAACGACGGCATCAGACCTTTGTGGGGTATTGTCGAGCATGATTTGTGAAAGCTGAGCTCATTGGTATAGTATACCCTGCATTCAGGCGAATACCAATGAGATGACGGGAGTTAAATTTTGACCCGTAAAAACCAGGATTCCAGGCTATTTCTCTCAATCGCGTAGCATTTTTATTCCTGATTTGGCCTTTTCATCTTGTGAGACCTCCTTTACAACTCTAATTGGAGTGAGCCAGAGGTGTGGGACCCATATAGGAGTGCCGCAGTACACTGCAAGGCAAGCGCATGAGTGGACTCATGATCAATCGTCAACTATGTAAAGCCCAAAAGTTGTCTTCATAAGTCATTTTCAAGCTGCGCGACAAAGGAAATCTGAGAGCTCTTCTTTAGACCTGTTGAGTTCGGGCAACTTTCTGCATATTCTGCTACCGTACAAGCGTTCTTCACTGTCCTAGTAACACATGCATGTATTTTTTCCAATTTCTATCCGTTGGAAAATGACTTATCACATGAAATGCATTTAGACACATAGTAGTGAATATGCGTGTTGATATGACTTGATAAAAAATATTCAACATAGCAAATGTTAGTATTAAACCATGCTGAACATAATGATGTGAAAAAATTTAACTTTTAAAACAGTCAAATTGGCACCTCTTACTGTCATTTCTTATCCTATCTGAGGACAAATGAGTAAAGGTAGAAAAGCAAAATAATCATGGTAATTAGACTACACTTACGGATTTTTTACTGTGATGTATTAATGCATGTAGGGTGTATATGACTGTGTATAGGTGTCCTACTGAATGGCCACCTAGTCATGCCTATGTGCATTTGGATAGTCCCATTCACAAAGGGGCTATGGCAAAAATTTCCCAAAATGTAGGCATTGGGTAGTCATACATTTTTAACTCTACTGTAGATGTATGTTAAAACAATGCATGCATGCATGTAATCTTACGATGCATTTTGAAAAGCTCCCGGTAAGAATTTACCACACCCTTTCTGAGGTGATTTGGAGACTTGTTGTCCAGATATTATGGATCCGGATCAGTCGAGTAGTTCCCGCAGGACCACTTCTGGTGTACGGAGGAGGGCTTCCGAAGTACCTCGACCCCGTTCTGTTAGACAGCCTCGTTGTTTGGTGGAGGCAGTGATACGTCCTATCCGGGTTGAAGTGCCAGATGTTGAGGACGAGGAAGAGGATGTACCGATTGAGGTTCCTACTCCTGCTGCACGTGTTCCCCATAGGGATTTGCCAGGTATTCAAGTGGCGAACCCAGATCTTCTGGGTAACTTGAGTCGGCATCCTTCAGTCTACCTGTACGTAAACGAGGTATGAAGTTAGATCTTTAATCTTCCTTATTTCCTATTGATAAGGAGCAAAGGGTTCTCATGTTGATCTGCATTTGATGTAGGTTCCTAGCTTTACACAGCCTTGAGGGAATTGGCTCAGCATCCACTCTATGTATAAAGCTTTGTATGATGACTATAGAGAGATTGTGCATGGCTAGGGATTCGGGATGTTCTCCATTTTTTCTGGTCGTTGTGCCTGGGGTTACCTCAGCGCATTGTCTGAGCGCTGGTTTCACCAGACTCAATCACTCCATTTGTTGGACTGTGAGGTGATGATGACGCTAATGGATTGGCAATTTATCACAGGTATGGAGTTTGGAGGGGATCTGGTGCCTTGCACGACAGATATTACCCCTACTGCCATCAGATCCTTGTTGGGAGTTCCGGCGGAGGCGCTCAAGGGTAGGACTATTCGTACAGGTCCTTTGAGCGTTAATGCTATGAGCAGGCTATTGAGTGAGCCTATACCCGTCGATTTGAGAGTCAGGGTTCGCATTCTTCGGTGATTATTCCTGATGATCATTAGGGGCTGCTTCATAGCAGATAACTCCTCTATGGTGTCTTTCTCTTTGATGAGCGCCACTCGACACGTGGACCGTATAGGAGATTATGATTGGGGTTCCTACACCTTTGCCTACTTCTTCAGGGGAATGCGCATGCGATCTCAGGGCTTGACCGAGGCATGGTTAGGATTTCACCCGTTTTTGCTGGTGAGTATTTCTCTTATCTTTTCCCATGTACAGGTTAAGAGTGTTAACTGACAGCAGATGTTTGCCTTTGTGTTGGCAATTTTGGGCCTATGAGAGGCTTCCATGTTTGCGTCCTATGAGCGTGCTAGGTTTAGACACCTATCCTAAAGGATAGAGATGGCATCATTCCATACTGGCGGAGGTCCCTGTAGCTGAGGGTTTCACTCATTGCCGCCTACAGTTGGAGTTGTTGACAGCGGATGTCATCACATGGGTTCCCTATTCTGGGGAACACTTGAGTGTTGGATTTGAGGATTGGTACCCGACTAGAGTTGAGTATGTTATGTCCACCCGTAGGATTCCTCTCTTCACAGATGGAGGATGGAAGCTCTATTTAGGAGAGCGTACTATCAGGAGCACTACAGGAGAGATTCGCATGTCGATCTTGCCTCTTGCCAGGCGTTATTGTCCTGTTTCGCAGTCACCCATCATTGACATCCCATTGTTGGGGATTGACGGTTATACATTGTCGAGGCCCCTGACTCGTGAGATGTTCCAAAGATTGGTGGTTCCTCGCACTACCATTGGAGCTCAGACTCGCGCCACACAGTTTATGTGGGATATGGTTCTAGGATCCGTGATGATGACGGATTGGCTAGCTTGTGTCAGAGATCCGACTCATGTGACACAGATTGACAATTTAACCCGGCAGTTGGACCGGACACATTTCTTTATCCGACATTTGGGTAGAGATCCTTCAGAGGCAGATACTTTTGATCCTTCCAGCTCTGGCGTTAGCCCTTCAGGTGACCCATATGGCTTTTCCGGTGCAGATCCTCCCTTGTATAGGCTTGACATCCCTGTAGATAGAGATCCAGTGACTCAGGAGGAGTTACATCAACTAGACAGGATTGACGATGTAGACATCGACACCATTGACTTTTTCTGATGTACATTTCTCGTTATCTTTTTTGATAGGCCTCTGTTAGACATTGGGTAGCTTTTCCCCATTTCCCTGTATTTTAACTGTACAGAGATGTATTAGGTGATGATATACTTAGGAATGTATGTAGAGTTTTTCATTTCGTATAACATATTGTCATCTATTGTATCATGCATGTTATTATGTTATGTATATGTATGTATGTCCAAAGATACTTAGCATTGACCCCTGGATGGTCTTATGACACGGCCCGTACAGATGTCTTCTTCGACGATTTAGTCAGATTGATCATACCCCACCATTTTGGTGGCATCTCGTATCTTGCCATGGTATGATAGTATGTCACCATCGATACATGGTGACTCAGAGATGATTCTTCGCAACATACTATGACCATGTTGATGTTTCGTGGTCCCATAGGATTTGTAGAGGGTATCTTTAGAGCACCGGGGTATCGAGAGAGGCGGGTTTTCGATTTGGGACCTGTGAGTTGACTCTACTTTGGAGGAGTATGCATGGTTGACGATGTTGCCACCGGGACGACTCATGCGTGCATATGGCTATCGGAGACATGACTAGGACGAGCCATGACCCTCACCGGATTGAGACGTGAGAGTGGTACAAAGACGAGATTACATCCACCACGTGATATCCCAAATTTTTTCATTTGACATATTTGGCTCTGAGGATATTTATGCACGACATTCTAGGGATTTCACCACACCAGAGGATCATTGGCGTTCAGCTAGAGTGGATGTATTACTGCTGTGCGTATTATCATACGTCTATATGCCACGGTACATGGATGAGTTAGATATCGGTGTCATTATGGCAATAAGAGCTCTCAGGGAGGGTCATACCATTATATCAATGATCATTGCAGAGACTTTGAGGTCAGCTACATATTGCTGCACTTATCCGGCAGGAGTGTTTACAGGTAGCTCGGTCATGCTGTATGTGTGGTTTATGTCACACTTGAGATTGATTGGCACATTTAGACGGCATGGATATTGTTTCACCCATGATATAGCCATGTCATACTCCTTACGGCCTGTGGAGTGCACAGATGATGCGTCTTGGTCAGCTTTCCTGGCAGGGATTGGAGATCCATTTGCTATATTACCGTATACAGGGCTTAGCTCACCCTACAGCTTCATTAATTATGCTCCGGGCATGGATTATCTACCTCTAGTTGGTTTGAGAGGATGATCACCTACCACCCATCGGCCGTGATGTGTCGGTTTGACCGGGTTTGATTTCCACCCATTTGAGGGGTAGTGAGTCGACACTTCGCTTCACACCGCTTATCGCCAGAGACGAGATCCAAGTTGTATGCCTATTGGGATCGTGAGAGAGTTGGTTGAGTTTTACATCGATCATCCAGGTTATTCTGCGAGTATTCAAAGATGGATGGAGACAGAGATCGCATCGACTATGGTAGTATCCACAAGCGGATGTTGATTACGACGATGAGGAGCCTATAGAAGCGGTGACATTCCCATCGATGGGGACTTGATCTTTGGTCAAAGATTTGTGATGGATTCTCCCACCCCGAAAAGCCATCATACTCGAGATTCAAAGACAACATTTGGGCAGAGCCTACATCCGATGACCTATGATGAGAGATCAAGCTAGGGTCGCGATGTTGATAGCTCTTGATAGGAGACGCGTTGCTTTCTGTTAGAGAGGATGAGGCTAGATCGGCCAGGATGCATTGATTATGGAATGGGATGCATACTCATCTCGCTAGGGATGTGGCCATTGTAAGCGATTTCAGTGATGAGATCCCGATGACTGTCACTCTTGCCGATATGAGTGCTTACATTGATGAGCATTATGCCACCATGCAGTTAGCCTCTGATCTGCTAGGTCATGTAGATGCCATTGGGCAGGAGCTTGCAGTGTTACCTTCATCTTCAGAGAGGGATGCCGTGTTAGATCTGATAGTCCGCATACACACAGATCTGTATATAGCTTTGTATTTTCCTGCATAGACTAGCTTAGCCATTTTGTCATGTACATCACATATGTATATATCAAACAGTATTATGTATGGCAGGGAAATATATTTTGATTCACTTCCCTTTCAGTTGTGCCTTGATACTTGCTTGATATTTGCATGTTTCTTCAGGGCCTTAAGATCTTGATGCATTCTAAACTTATCCTTGATATATGGACATTGAGACAACGCAAGATCTCTCAGAATGGATCATTGATCTGTATGTATCCCTACCATCTTTGGTGTCTTAGGACTGGTATCTGTATGGAAATATAGAGAGGAGTGTGGCTTTTCCTCTCTGAGATTGACCGCACCACAGATGGTGGCCAGTACTTCTATTTATGAGAAGCCTAGTTAATTCCATCTCTTATGGATTGGTGTTGCTCTTTAAGGCACAACCGCAGCTTAGATGGTCACCGAATCTTCTATTTTTGAGAAGAGGTTGGGTAATTCCATCCCTTTGGTTTGAAACTGATGAAATGTGGTAGATTGAAGGGTGATCCCAATACCGTGTGACAAAAATTTTTGTTCTGGTAGGGGTTAGACTGAACCATAAATGGTTGCCTACGTACTCCTATTAAAGAAGAGATCAAGTCTGCGTAGTTCGATCCTGGTGCAAGAGGTTCAACGCTGAATGTGAAAGGCAGATAGGTGTAGAAATTTTTTGTGGTTTTTGTTTTTGTAGAGAAAGGGCAGAAATGTTTTTGTTATTTTTTGTTTATTGCGACCGGGAATCCCATATGCAGGCTATACTGTGGGGAAAGGAAAGTTTAATCCCATGATGGGGATAAACTGCAAGTGTGGAAAAAGTTTGATCCCTTCTTCAGGACAAACTGCAAGCGTAGAAAAGTTTAATCCCGTCTTCAGGATAAACTGCAGGTTTGAAAAGTTTAATCCCATCTTCAGGATAAACTGTAGGTATGAAAGGTTCAATCCCATCTTCAGGATAACCGAAATTGTATGAAAGTTTGAACTGAGGTGAAACCAGGCTGCTGGTTTGAAGTGTATGTTTCCCTGAGGGGAAGAAGAGTATGTAAAGAAGAGAGGGTTAGAAACCGAAATGACTGGTGATTTGATGATCAAAACCAGGATGTTTGTTTGATGGTAACTTCAGATATAGTACCGTTTCATGGTGTCTGAGTTGATAAGCTGTGGAAATTCATCGCCATCCATTTCCTACAATCTAAGAGCACCTCCTGTTAATACTTCCTTGACAACAAATGGGCCTTCCCAGTTAAGAACGAATTTTCCCTTAGATTGATCTTGGTTGTCAATGATCTTCTTTAAAACCAAGTCATGTCATTTGAACTGCCGTAGCCGGACTTTTCTGTTATAGGATCGTGCGATCCTTTGTTGATATAACTGACCATGGAAGATAGTCGCGGTTCGCCTTTCATCTATCAGAGACAATTGATGATACCTGTCTTGTACCCACTGGTCTTCATCCGACTGAGCATCCATCAAAACTCTAAGGGATTCCATTTCCATCTCTATGGGGAGCACTACTTCCATCCCATAGGCTAATGATTAGGGGGTTTCCCCAGTAGAAGTACGCATTGAAGTTCTATAGGCTAATAAAGTCAGAGGCAAGAGGTCAGGCCATCCTTTGTGATTGGCGGACATTTTCTGCATGATCTTTTTGATGTTTTTATTAGCCGCTTCAACAGCACCATTCATCTTTGGACGGTAGATGACGGAGTTAAGGTGTTTGATGTGGAATTTGCTGCATAAATCCTCCATCATTTTGTTGTTGAGTTTCTTAGCATTGTCTGACACAATAACCTCTGGTTGTCTATATCGACCGACGACATTGTTTCTGATGAAAGCAATGATGACTTCTTTAGTAACCCTGGGGAAGGAGGCTGCTTCTACCCATTTGGTGAAGTAGTCGATCATGGTGAATATGAATCGATGTCCATTACTGACTTTAGGCTTGATGGGCCCGATCACGTCCATTCCCCACATTGAGAAGGGCCATGGTGAACTCATATTGTGGAGTTCCCTTGGAGGGGCGTGGATAGCATTCCCATTAATTTGGCATTGATAGCACTTCTTGACGTGATCATTACAGTCAGCTTTGAGTGTAAGCCAATAATGCGCTATTCTGAGGATCTTCTTGATAAGTAAGGGTCCGCTCATGTGAGGGCCATATACTCCACTATGGATCTCATCCATGAGCCTCTGAGCTTGGTCTTTATCCAGACATCTGAGGAGACCTAATCCTGCATCTCTTTTGTAGAGTGCATCTCCGCTCAAGTAGAATTTCATAGCAAGTCGATGAATCTGCCTCTTCTCAGTTAGGCTCGCCTCGGCGGGTGTAGATCCATCTTGCAGATACTCCTTGATGTGTTGATACCAAGGGTTGTGGATGGGAGGTAGCTCATCCGATACTTCTCCAACATAATTCCCATAAGCTGGGGCCTTTTGCAGGGCAAACGTGATGCTTGGCATGTTTTCCTTGTCAGGTATGTGAATCAAGGAGGCCAACATTGCTAATACATCAGCAAAATCATTCCTATTATGAGGAATGTGTAGAAAGGAGATTTCTTCGAACTCCAAAGCCATCTGTAAAACTTGTCGATGGTAAGGCAGCAAATGTAATTCTTTAGTTTGATAGATTCCCGCGGATTGTTTGATTACCAACTCTAAATCCCCAAAGACAGTTAACCACCTGATGCCCATTGAATGGGCAAGTTTTAGCCCAATGAGACAGCCTTTATACTTAGCTGTGTTGTTGGTGCTGACAAACTGCAATTTGATGGAGATGGGATATTTCTCCCCCGTATCGCATACTAGTACTGCTCCAGCTCTAGAGCCTTCTCTGTTAACAGCTCCATCAAAATACATTTTTCACGTACGACATGTATCGTACTGATGTTGTTCTTGAATCATCATTACCCCTTCATCGAAGAAGTATGTTTCAAGGGTTTGTAGTCCCTGCGGTGCGGCGGCGATTGATCCGCAATTCCTTGACCTTTGACAGACTTTTTAATCACGTGAAGCGATGTCAAATTGTTTGTAGGATCAACTGCCATCCGGACGATCGATAATTCAAGATGGGCTTCTTCGAACACATACTTGAGAGGATCCACGCGGGATATGAGATGGGTTGTGTGACCATGGAGGTAATGCTGTAACCTCATGGAAGCCCATGCTAAAGCACAACAAGTCTTCTCAATTAGAGTGTACATATGTTCACTGATGCTGAATCTTTTGCTGAGGTAATAGATAGCTCGTTCTTGGCCTCTATCATCTTTTTGCCCCAGCATACAGCCCATGTCATTGTCATTTATGGCCAGGTACATGAATAGGGGATCATCATCCCTGGGAGGTACCAAAATAAGAGCGTTAACAACTGCTCTTTAATGGTAAGGAAGGCTTTCTGACACTCATCGTTCCATTTCATGGAAGAGTTCTTCCTTAACAGCTTGAAGATGGGCTCACAGGTTGCTGTGAGTTGAGAGATAAACCTACTAATGAAGTTAATTCTTCCCAAAAATCCCCGTATTTCCTTCTCTGTCTAAGGAATGGGCATTTCCTCGATGGCCTGGATTTTGATAGAATCCAGTTCAATCCCTTTGTGGCTGACTAGGAAACCTAGCAACTTGCCTGACTTGATGCCAAAGGCGCACTTGGCTGGATTCAACTTCAAGTTGTACTTACGCAACCTGTTGAAAAGTTTTCTGAGATGGTCTAAGTGGTCTTCCTCCTTTCGGGATTCGACAATGATGTCATCCACATTGATCTCTACCTCTTTATGCATTAAATCGTTGAAAAGAGCCATCATAGCTCGCTGGTAGGTTGCCCCAGCATTGATGAGGCCGAATGACAACCGTCTGTAGCAAAAAGTCCCCCAAGGCATGATGAAAGCAGTTTTCTCATGGTTCTCCTCAGCGACCATAATTTGATGGTACCCCGCAAAGCAATCAGCAAAGGAGTACATGCCGTATTGAGTAGTATTGTCAATGAGAATGTGGATAAACGACACGGGAAAGCTATCTTTAAGGCAAGCTTTGTTCAAATCCCGATAATCCACGCAAACTCGCACCTTTCCTCCCGGTTTAGGCACAGGAACAATGTTGGATATCCACTTTGGATATGTAGACACCATGATAATGCCAGCTTGAAATTGTTTCACAATTTCTTCTTTAACCTTTAAACTCCACTCAAGTTTCAATCGCCTGAGATTTTGTCTAACTGGCTTAAATCCTTCTTTAATGGGAAGGCAATAAAGAACAATGTCAGTGGACAAACCCACCATGTCTTCATGAGACCATGCAAACACATCTTGGAATTGGGTTAATAGAACAACCATGTCATTCCGCTGGTTTGGGGTAAGGTCTGAACCAATTTGGATTAGCTTAGGGTTTTCTAAGGTTCCAAGATTGAAAGAAGTGGTTTGGTCAAGGTTGGGTTTAGGTTTGTCTGTGACCCATTCCTTAATCTCCTGAGATGTCTCAATGTCCTCTTGTATGTCCATCAAGTCTGAGTCCAACTTTGCATCAAAGTTACAGCCCTTGTGGAGAGAAGGAACCTCATCAGCAAGTACAGACACATCTAAATTCAGAGTCCCGAAACAAAGTATGCTTTCACTTAATATATGTAACTGTTTTATCATACAGAAGTGTTAGCATGTACTTGATAAAATAACTGCTAATACTGTAAAGAAAAGCAATCAATTAAAGTTATCTACAGGGCAAAGGGATTTTCTGCCCATTTTACCCTTGTCGACCAATGCATGGAGTGCTGCTCCAATTGTCGAGGGCAAAGTCCTGAAGGAGTGCAATGATGGAGGGATTGTCATTGTCCTCCTTCTCCCGAATGATAACCATGACATCTGGGCAATCATCGTCTGGGGTATATTTGTTTGTATGTTCATCATGAACAATGACGCGTACGCCTGGCATCATCAAGGCGATGTCATGTTTACATTTTTGTTCCTTTTTTTCCATTTCGGGATCAGGAATCAGCACCTCTTTTGCTTTGAATGGTACTGGTTTAGGAAACAACATGTACACAACATGGGCTGGTACCTTTACTTGAGATTGTATCAACTCATGAAGTAAAGGTTGAGAAAATCGTCGTGAGGTGGAAGCCTGAGAAATTTACTTGTGCTTATGAGAATTCCTGTGACTGGAACTCGCAGAATAGCCTAGTCCAGCTGTTCCAATTTAACTAGACACTTGAATAGGGTGCTTAATACCCTGCTGATTTTTACCAAGGCCTTGTCCAGGCTGATGACCCAATATCATCATTTCTTGAGTAGCCGACATAACTTCAGCAGAAATATTGGGTATGGGAAGTGGTGCTCTAACAGGATGGTATTGAGTGTTACTCACTTCTAAGGTATAAAAACTGGCCGACTCGACTTTTGAGTTGAAGCTGATGATTGACAGATCTCCTTGTCCAGGACATTCCGGCTCAGCGTTAACAATGACTAGACTATTGTTGATAATGTATTTGATTTTCTGATGTAGTGTGGAGGGAACAACTCTAGCCATGTGTATCCATGGTCTCCCCAATAGCAGGTTATATCCTGAATCTATCCTGAGGACGTGGAAGGATACATTGAATGTATTTGGACCAATCTCAATTGGCAACTCATCTTTCCGACGAAATTTCGTCGGGATCCATCAAAAGCTTTAATAACCGTATGGCTACTTTGGATCCGCTTGAGATTGACATTCATCTTCACCAAGGTGGCATAAGGACAGATATTTAGAGATGAACCTCTATTTATCAAAACTCCAGCTAGCATATACCCTGAAGACAAAACTGCAATGTGTAATGGCTTGCAATGACCGGTCCCTTCGGGTGGTATGTCATCATCAGTGAAGGATATCACATTGTTGTTGAAAATGTGATCAACCAGATGTTGAAATTTTTCTACATCCACTGACTTTGGCAAGTAGGCTTCTTCCAAAACCTTTAATAAAACCTTCCGGTGATCCTCGGAAGAGAAAACCAAGTCCAGTATTGATATCTGATGTGGAGCTTCTCGTAAGCTTAAAACCACCTTGGCTTCATTATGGCCCATAGTGCGGAGGAATTTTTCAATCTTCTCCATGGGAATCTTCCCCTTGGCTTGGCAAGTAGGCTTCACAACCCGTTGAGGAAGAGACAGTGGATTTTCCTTCGACACTATAGCAGTAGTATGAGACGTAGATCCTTCAGCTTTTCCATAATTCTATGCAACTTTGTGTAAGCTGACAACATGATATTGTAGTCTGAAAGGTAAAGAAATTGGGTCTGGTGCAGCCACTTTCAAAGGATTGTCAGCTCCTTTAAGTTGAATTGTTTGTATGGGAAATGCTTTGACAGTCTCATCATCTTCGTCGGATATAACTGCTACAGATCCCTTCCATTTGGTAGGACATGTACTCCCACCCTCAAGTTGCACAGTGTCATTGTCTGCCATTTTCAGGACGCTATCAATAAGATTTTGAATGAGATGGCGGAGTGCCCAGCATTCGTCTGTGTTTTGACCTCGAGAATAGGAATGATATTGACATACTCCATTGGCGTTAAATCGTCCTGCACGGGGATTGATTGGAGGTAGAAGGGATGTAATTCTTCCTTCATTGATCAACATTTGAAATATTTCCTCCATAGATTGGCCTAGATAGGTAAACTCCCTTTGATTGGCAAAATCCCGACGGGCTTTAGCATTTTCTCTCTTTGCAACCTTATCCTCCATAGCTTCGCTTTCTGAAGGTGATGGTGGAGCATTCATAATAAATGGAAGGAGATAGGCCTGTTCCTATCTAATTAATTGGCGTGTGACTTGATGATGGTGGGTCACCAGTTCTGCCAATTGCTCAATTTGTTTGCAAAAAGCTTTCATCTTTCGTTCCATAGTAAACTGGAACTTTGCATAATCCCATTTGTCAACACTGTCTTAGATGGTCGGGGATAATTCACTGTTGAAACTGGAATTCTGTCCAGTGCTCCAACTGATCATGTTGACCTCTTCTTCTTTGTGTTGAGGAAGAGGGTTGTCTTGCACATGAGGTTAATCTGGTTTGGTGACCACGATCTCACCGTTGTCTATTAAATCTTGGATCTTGTGCTTCAAGGCCCAACAATCTTGAGTATCATGTCCAGGTGCTCCGGCATGATAAGCACACTTCCGAGTAGCATTAAAACCCCTCCCATTAGGGTTGGCTGGTGGAATAAGAAGTGTAATTTTCTTCTGAGTAGTCAGAAGAGCTAGAATATTCTCGAGCGAGTCCCCTAAGGGTGTAAATGTTCGAGGATGCTTTACTTCTCCACTTTTAGTCAATGGACGGTTTAAAGACTGTGCTTGAAAAGGGGAGTAGTTTCTCCTCTGCATAGGCATGTTCTGATTGCCTTTCTATCGTTGTAGTATCAAGGAAACATCCTTCTTTTTCTTTTTATGGACCCTTCGGGGGTTGTTCCCATAAGATCCAGATTGGATGTGCTCAGCAACTGCTTTAAGAGCAGCTAGGTCTTGAATCTTACTAGACTTCAATCCCATCTCAGCCATTTCTCTGTGTTTAATCATTTCAGAGAATGGTTTGCCGATACCAGCTAAAACTCTTTCATAGAAAGGAGCTTCCTGTACATCTATGAAAGCCATGACCATTTCTGATTCGTCATGGAAGGAATAACTTGAGTAGCAAGGCGCCTCCACCTTTGAGCATACTCTCTGAAAGACTCATTAGACTGTTTCTTGACCTTGGTAATTTGGTAGCAGTCAGGAGCCATTTGAGATTGAAAACTATATTGAGTGAGGAAGGCGTGAGCTAGCTCTTCCCAGCTATAGATCTTTGAGTTGTCTAATCTAGTATACCATGAACGGGCTTCTCTAATCAGACTCTTCTGGAACAGCTGCATTCTGAGCTTTTCATTTTCCGCGTAAGATCCAAGTTCTCCAATGAACACCTTTAAATGTGTATAAGGATCCCGTAATCCATCATACTTTTCAAAATCAGGGGTTTTGAATTTCTCTAGATAATGAACCCCAGGAAATATGCAAAGGTCAGCATATGAAACACTTCTATGTGTTCCAATCCCTTTGAGAACACGGATAGTTTCCTCCATCTGGAAGACCTTCTTCCTGATGTCACCGGTGTCTGGATCTCCTTTGAGATGGGTGTTTTTAGGGTCTTTGTTGGTTGTATCCAACTGAGGTTCTGGAATTGTTTTTTTCAAACCTTGAGCTCCTCCTTGTGAAGAGGAATCTATATGTGTAGGCATCTTCGTACCCTGAGTGGATTGATGCAATTCTTTAAGCAAAATAGCCAAATTTGTGATTTGCTGACTTAATCCGTCAAATTCTTCACGAGAAACAAGATTAGATTGGTCAGATAAAGACATGATTGGCTGTAGGCTCGTGGCCTTTTTGGATTTTGAGCGGGTAACATGCCCAATGATTTCCCTACAAAAGACTTATGTAGTTTAGTCTTAGGGTAATGTAAATGTTATCATAATGTATCCGTTTTAGGAATATGGTCCTGTAAAAATGGTTGTTAATTGATAACATGTCATGTATGCACAGGTATTCTTAATATTTTGCATTACATGGAATAAAATTACAAGTAAATGCTTTTACAAGTAATTGAAAATGGAAAGCATGAAGAGACTTTCCTCCGCATTTGGTTTATCAGAGGTTGACCTATCTTAGGGTTACTCTCGCGGCTTTTTGGCATAAAGGTTCCCAGATCATCGCAATCTACTTGACAGGAAGTTAATCCGATCTTTCAACTGGAGCGAATTTGGGTGGTGCCTTTCCTGATCCTCGTTGGAATGATTCTTCCTACGAGTCTAGTAATCAAACACCGACAGGATAGCCTCCTGGTGGAGGAACCACATAGCACATATTCACATACAACGTGTCTCACCGTTCATGAAAATGATGACATGTGCGAAGCACTAATATCACATATAGATATTTAGCAGTGCAGTAAGTAAAAATGCATTCGTACACATTCATCATAAATGTAAATGCAACATTCACACACAAGCATATAACAATTTTGAAAAGCTTGTAATAGCGGCTTAAGCCCTTTTACTGGAATCCCCAGAAGAGTCGCCACCTGTCGACGTCGGGATTTTTATTTGTCCCTTTTCGTTACTTGTTCTTTGGTGTTCTCATGTTAATGTGAGATTTGTTTAAAGAAACAAGTGAAAAAGGTCTGACATGTGTAATGTCAACGATTTGACTTTAAGAGTCACCAGTTGGTGTTTTTAACTGGTTACACCAACGCAACCGAAAAGGTTTGCACATTGACCCAGTGATGTGACACTGCTAAACGGGTTTGTGAAATCGAGATTCATTTAGGTTTGGGGGCTTGATTATACGGAGGAAGGTGTTAGGCACCCCAGGCATCCGTGTTTACCACTACTGTGACCGCCACTTCTCAAAGAAATCATTATATGAATGTGTGTGTGTGTGTGTGGATCAATGTGCAATTATTTGAAAGTAGTCTGCGAGGCCTCATTAGCACCTATATATACAAGGTTTGAATTTATAGAAAATTCAGTTTTAACCAAGATATAGCAATGAAGTTTTATAAAAAGAGGTTTTTCAAACCACATGCTCAATAGGAATTGAGACCTTTTCATACTTCCATTTTATTATTAAAATGTTCAAATTTTGTTTGCTTTTATTTTTGAGATCTGAAGCATCTTTGAGAAAATAATATCTGGTATCTTAGAACTCCTTATGGGCATAGACAACCATCTAAGGAAATTCGTACTTGTAAATAATGTACAAGTCGCTACAATTTGAAAAAAAGTCCATCACGGAACAGAATCTAGATTCAATGATGAATTTGTGATCACATGATTCCTAGGCTCACATGATCTGCGGTTGTATGGAAAGCAATAAGCGATTATATATATATAAAAGCAAGTAATATATATATATATATATATATATATATATGTGTGTGTGTGTGTGTGTGTGTGTGTGTGTGTGTGTGTGTGTGTGTGTGTGTGTGATCACCACCACGCAAAGCAATTCTATGGGGATCAAAATGTAAATAAAGCGATAAATGCTATCAACCGCCACAAGTAAACTCCAAAGGGACTTGAATGTAAATAAAGTCAGTAAGCGATCAACCGCCATGCAAGTAAACTCCAATTCGACGAAATGTAAATAAAATTAGAAAAGGCCACGAAGTGAACTCTGAACTGTTCTATGTAAATGAATATATATATATATATATAAGCGATGCGCACGCACCGGATGTAATTCTAGGCTCATCGGATATGTCCGATAATAATTATTATATATATACAAATATATATATATATATATATATAAAAGTTGGTAAATGCTTGGATATAAAATCCAGGGCTCATTAGATATATTCGACAACAATTATATATATATATATATATATATATATATATATATATATATATATATATAAAGCAAATAAACGCTCGATACATAAATTCAGGCTCATGAATGATGTCTCTGACAACAGTTTATATATATATATATATATATATATATATATATATATATGGACTAACATTATCGAGTTATGCCTCGATTGAGCCTAGACTTATGTCTGTATATATATATATATACAGACAGAAATGAAAACCATGGACCGAAGTCCGGGCATACGCACACAACACGACTCTCAATGTGTATAACAGTGTGTGCAAATATGAAAGGAAAGGCTTTATAGAGTGTGAGAAGGCTTACAGTGGGCTGCTAATGTAGGCTTCCATGACTCTATATGGATAAACACTCAGCTCCCGCGAATAAAAATATAGCTATATGTGAGCTAACAAATGTTTAAAATTAGGAAACACTCAATATGGGTGTGTACAGAGAAAATTGGACAGGGCTTCCTCGCCCTTTTTCTTTTATAAAATGGCTAGCCCAAGCTCTATATTTATAGAGCTGCTAGCCGCAGGTGTACCTGCAGCAGCCACAGATGTACCTACGGCTGCCCGGGCTTCTCGGGGTTCTGCGGGTCCCATTATCTCGAAGTACGTGCACTCGTGCACTGTAATGTCCGCTCGAACTTGTAGAACTTCAATCTGAGCATCTGAACAAGGTATATATGACCTTCTTCGGAACGCTTGTGTCGAGAGTTACACAATGACATGGATTAGAGATTGTACGAAGTCAGGAAGAGGGGACTATGCCTATAGTCTTCAAGCTTCAAATTCTATCTGGTGTGCTGCCACGCGTAATACTCACTCGGGATTGTAACTCCTCGATTCTTGTGGGACATTGTTGTATGTATGTATGTATGAAGTGTTGAGACGATGCGCAGGTGTTGAGGTGGCAAGATAACATTTGACTCCTCACTAGTGTTATCGCCGGTTTGAGTTAAAAGCAGATGTTGCTCAGGGTTACATCTGAGGTTGGACTACTTGTTTGTATGCCGTAATGTCATCTTGTGAGTGTGTCTGTCTGCCCGGTGTTAGCTTCGGGTCTGAGGTATGAGTGCCTCGGTAGGAGGTCTGAGCTTGAAGCTGATAGCATGCATCTGAAACAAGCAATTTCGGAGTTATCACCAGAACTGCAACAACATTCCTTGGGGTTATCGCCAAGGACGAAACTCGGGGTTATCTCCGAGGACAAACATGATCCTCCTGGTGTGTGTTCCGAGGTTGGAAATGAGGTTCCCGGTGTGTGTTCCAGTTTTGGGACTGAACTTCCGGTAGTATCCGGAATGGATGTGAGCTGTCTTCCAGGGTTATCTCCGAAAGATGAATCTGCCCTCCTGCAATGTCAGTAACAAGCGTGCAAAAAATTTCGAGTGTCTACAACATGCTTTAGACTGTATCACGCAGTTTGGACTGATATGTCGCTCCCCTCCTTATTTGTAATATATGACCGGCAGTCGTTCTCCTTCCTTAACAACGGGTGTTGGTGCTGACGTCTTTCCATCATTGTTGAATCTCCTCTTCTTGAAATGTCCACTCTTATTGTCTTGGCCATGATTACCATCGAAGTGGTTACCATTTCTGGCATGTTGATTCCCTCCACGTTTGTTGTCACCGCTTCGATGACTGCTACCACTGGTAGTATCACTTTGCCGGCTGCTATCTCTTGGTTGAGTTGACTCATTATCACGCTCCAATAATTGAGCCCTATTTACAACATCTGAATACAAACATAGTTTGTGAGAAAATAGGTATTGATGTATCTCAGGTTTCAAACCTCTTAGAAACATCTGCGTCATTCTCTCCTCATTATCAACCAAGTGGGACGCAAATCGGGACAACTCAGCAAACTTAGCTTTGTACAATGACACGGTTATATTATTTTGCTCCAGCTTGATAAACTCTACTTCCTTCATGTGATGAATACTTTCGGGAAAGTACTTGTCGTTGAACAGTTCTTGGAACTTCTCCCAAGACATCTTCAGTGCAGCAGGCTGAGTACACTTTAAAGATTACCACCAGTAATCTGCCTCTGCTCGGAACATAAAGGTGGCAAAGAGAACCTTTTGCTCCTCGGAGCATCCCAAGACATCAAATATCTTGGTGATCTGTTTTATCCACGTCTCCGCCTTAAGTGGTTTTGGCTCTCCGAAAAACTCCGGTGGTCCCAGGTCCTTGAACTGTTTAGCGGTGACCGTCTGAGAGTTGCCAGTGATTCCACATGCATTTTAAACAGGAGCCGCTCTCGTATGATGTTGCATGAATTGCATAAAGCCTCTAAACATCCCATCGTTCACCATTTCATCGGTGTTATTGTTTACCTAAGGATTATTGTCTTCCTGTTGCACATTATCCTGGGTATTGATCGTTAGTGACTCAACGGTCTCATGTGTTTCATTGCTTATCTCAACATTTTCGGATGTCATTTTCAAATACTGCCACAAAACAAGGGTTAATTGACATGTCATATATTATCCCTATACTCTGACCAACCAATTAAATGCCAAATAAACTTAGGTAGATCATACTAGCGAAGGAATTCCCCGTCTCTCTCCTCCTAGTTCTTGTCTCACATCTCAGCCAGGGATCATATCCCTAAGCTTTGATACCAATTGTGACGCCCCCAAAATAGGTATACATTAGCCATCTTGGGTCGCCAAATATATGGTACTAAATATAAATACAAACTTAATTATACAACATGAACTGTGAGTTTTAATACAAATATTGTCTTCTAGACAGTATTCAAACTCAAAATAAGTCCTCATTTATTATCACACTATTTCACAGAATAGTGAGGACTACTAATGCAAACATCTGGTCCATCACTCCATTCCCCGACTAGTCCCGGCTACGTTCTCATTTCCTGAAGAGAACAATGAAAACAAAGGGTGAGCTTAACTAGCCCAGTAAGAAATATTATGACTAAGATAATGCAGAATAAATTTTGTTAGCCTTCAACAATGTTAAACTGATAAAATATAATAGACATCAAGTTTAACTGCAGCGGAACAAGCAATCTATTAGAAGAGTCAAGTAGAGCATGATATCTACTATCTTCTATGATTTAAAAAGTTTTTCATCAACTTTGTCGCTTAGACTCAGCTTATTAAATAAGCCACATCATCGAATCATCCTTGCACCATGGCCAAAGATATTCATGTAATCATCAATGGTCATGACTATACCGAATAATCCTTGGTCATAATCATACCAACAACTGTCCATCAATGAACTATAGGCCAAGGAGGACTTTTACCACATCATTTGTAACATTACGGGTCATGATTATACCGAATGATCCCTGGTCATTGTAGACACTCGAAATTTTCTGCACGCTTATTACTGACATTGCAGGAGGGCAGATTCATCTTTCAGAACCCTGGAAGACAGCTGACATCCATTCCAGATACTACCGAAAGTTCAGTTCCAACCCGAAACACAAACCGGGAACTTCAGTTCCAACCCGGAACACAAACCGGGAATGTCATTTCCAATCTCGGAGATAACCCCGAGGTATGCAGATCAAAAGACCGACAACAACACTAGAGAGGACAGTTCTGTCTCAGCGATAACACCGTGACATTTAGTTCCAGTCCCAGAACCAACACTGGGAGTAGCGACTCCATCCCTGGTGATAGCCCCAAGGATGCTTTTGCGATTCAGTGATAACTCCGAATTGTTTGTTTCAAATACATGCTATCAGCTTCAAGCTCAAACCTCCCACCGAGGCACTCATACCTTAGACCCGGAGCTAACACCGGGTAGAAAGGTACATTCACAAATGACCTTGCGGTATTCAAACACTTGCAGTAGTCCAATCTCAGATGTAACCTGAGCAACGTCTACTTTCAGCTCAAACCGGCGATAACCCCGGTGAGGAGTCAAACGTCATCTTGCCACCTCAACATTTCCTCTCATAAGATGACATTGCGGTATACAAACAAGTAGTCTAATCTCAGATGTAACCCTGAGCAACGTTTAATTTCAACTCAAATCGGCGATAACCCCGGCAAAGAGTCAAACGTCATCTTGCCCCCTTCAATACCTGTGCGTCGTCTTAACACTTCATACATACATACATCCAACGATGTCCCATAAGAACCGAGGAGTAACAATCCTGAGTGACTATTACGCATGACAACACTTTGGATAGAATTTGAAGCTTGAAGACCATGGGCATAGACCCCTCTTCCTGACTTCGTACAACCTCTAATCCATGTCATTGCGTAACTCTTAACACAAGCGGTCCGAAGAAGGTCAGATATACCTCATTCGGATGCTCGGATTGAAGTTCTGCAAGTTCGAGCAGGCATTACAGTGCATGAGTGCACATACTTCGAGACGACGGGACCCGCGAGGCTCGGATGCACCACGACCAAATAGTAGGTACAATCATGGGCCGCCGAAGTGTACACTGCGACCATCGATCCTATAAATATGAGCCTTGGGGTTAGCCATTTGAAGAAGAGAAGGAGAGGAAAAGGCGAGGAAGTCCTGTCCATTTTACTCTGTATAAACATCTTTTGAGTGTTTCCTCATCTTTAAACAGATGTTAGCACACATATAGTTATCTTTTATCCGGCGAGAGCTGAGTGTATATCCATTTAATATCATAGAAGTCTACATTGGCAGCCCACTGTAAGCCTTCTCAAATTATATAAAACCTTCTTCTCATATTAGCACACACTGTTATACACATTGAGAGTCGTGTTGTGTGTGTTTGCACGAACTTCCTATTCCCATGGTTTTCATTTCTCATGCGTATATATATACTTATATATGTATATATTTGATATATGGACTAACATTATCGAGTTACACCTCGATTGAGCCTGAACCTCGATTCGAGCGTTTATCTCTTTTTTGTATATATATATATATAATTGTTGTATTATATCCGATGAGCCCGGATTTTACATCCTAGGTGCATTTACTCATTTTATATATATATATATATATATATATATATATATATATATATATATATATATATATATATAATTGTTGACATATCCAGATGAGCTTGGATTTTACATCCTAGTGCATTTACTAAACTTTATATATATATATATATATATATATATATATATATATATATATATATATATATACTTTTATATATAATTGTTGTCGGACATATCCGATGAGCACGGATTCACATCCGATTGCATTTACCGCTATACATATATATATATACATTTACATTTCATCAGGCTGAGTTTACTTACGTGGCGGTTGATCGCTTTTACGCCTTTATTTACATTTCGTGGCAATTGATCATGTCCATATGTATATATATATATATATATATATATATATATATATATATATTTACTGCTTTTTTATATATTTACATTTTCGATCCCCATGGAGTTGCTTCGTGGTGGTTGATCATGTCTCAGATATATATTTACTGACTTTTATATATATAATTGCTTATCGCTTTCCATACAAATTGCGAGATCATGTGAGCCTAGGAATCATGTGATCACAGATTCATCTCATCAATCTAGATTCTGGTTCCATGATGGACATTTTTCAAATGTGAGCAGCGACTTGTATATTATTTACTGATGTCTGAATTTCCTTGGATGATCATCATGCCCATGAGGAGTTCTAAGATCGTCAGATATTATTTTCTGAAGAATGCTTCGCATCTTGAAAATAAAAGCAAACAAGCTGAACATTTAATAATAAAATTGAAGTATCAAAGGCTTCAATTACTATTGAGCACAGGGTTTGAAAAACCTCTTTTACAAAATGTCATTGCTATATCTTGTTTAAAACTGAATTTTTCTATAAATTCAAACCCTATGTCTATAGGTGCGAATGAGGTACAACACTACTTCCAAATAATTGCACATTGATCCACACACACACACACACACACACACACACACACTCTCACACACACATTCATATAACAGTTTCTTTGGAAAGTTGTGGTCACCGTGGCAACACGGATGTCGGGGGGTGCCTAACACCTTCCCTCCGCATAATCAAGCCCCCGGACTTAAATGAATTTTGGTTTCACAGACCCGTTTAACAGTGTCACATCACTGGGTCAATGTGCAAACCTTTTTCGGCTGTGTTGGTGCAACTAGTTAAATACACCAACTGACGACTCTTAAAGTTAAATCGTCGACATTATATATGTCAGACCTTTTTCACTTGTTTTTTCAAATAAATCTCACATTAACATGAGAACACCAAAGAACAAGTAACGAAAAGGGACACTCAAAAATCCCGACGTCGACAGTCATAATCATACCAATCAACAATTCATCTATGCACGTAAGCCAAAGATGATTTTCATCATAATATAAGCATGAGGATGATGACAATGATATAAGAATTCAATTAATAGAAACAAAGGATAAATTTTTAAAGATTTATAATTTAATTTATTCAGAATTCAATAATGTTCAAATTGCCAACATGATACTGCTTTTTGGAGTAAAATTCAAGAATGATTTTGTATCAAAAATGATTTGGACCGAAAAGAAATCAATTTTTGTCATGAATAGTACTCAAGGTGAATAGTATCCAGGTGACTAGTACCCGGTGAATAGTACTTCAGGAATAGTACCCCATGAATAGTACTTTGTGAATAGTTCTCATGAATAGTACTTTATGAATAGTACCGTATAAATGAATAGTACTCATGGACAGTACTCCGGCATGAAAAGCTTAAAATTTAACAAGAATGTGTAAAAAATATCTTTGTGAAATGATACTAGATGAATCACAAATTTCAAGGATATTGTACTAATTTCACGGAGTATAAAAGCAATACTTTAACAAAATGAGGGTATAATCATGAATATGAGACGAAATAATATTACTCACATACTACAGAGTATGGAAGAAAATATTATTTCTATGAATACTAAAAAAAATAATATCCCTTACCTCAGAAGAAGATTGGATTCTAGAATAGTGAGGTAGTAAACTTCTTTTCTTCTTTCTCTCTGTAGCTTCTCTCTCTATAATTGCACTTGTGAGACTTAGTGAATTGGTGAGAATGAAAGAAGAATGAGCTTTTATTTATAGAAAAATATAGTTTCGATAATTGCACGTTTTGGGGCTCGAAATATTACAGTATAATACCTTCATCTTTTCCTTCATTTTTAATTTAGTCCTGCAAGTATTATCAAACTTTCACCACCTCCCCTAATAGTATATCATGTGAATTAATAGTACATTCATATGAATCAATAGTTCTATACATGTGAAAAAAATAATTACAGTATAGTACCTTCATCTATACCTCAATTTTAAATTTAGTCATGTAAGTATTATCAATCTTGCACCACCTCCCCTAATAGTACATGCATGTGAATCAATAGTACACACATGAAATATAAAATATTAATGAAATATATTCAAAATTATTAAAAACTAATTTTTTAGGCTTTAAAATAATTTTTAGCAAATTATTATGTATTTTTCATAATCAAAAACTAATTTTTTTTCTAAATATTTAATAAAAATAATAATTTTATAAATAAAGTGTCGCTAAAGACTGCCTATAGCGACATAACCGTCGCTATAGGTGTTCTTCATGTTCTTGATGAAATCCAGATCTTCATAGACAGTGAACGAGGGACCATGTTTGACCATCAATTAATCTGTGTATAGTGTGTTTCTGGGAATGTTGTTAGTCAGATCTTGTAGTACTGTTATAACACTACAAGATCAAACAACAAACACAGTCAAAACATGCATCAAATGCAAGATCTAAGCTTAAGAACAAGTTGTCAGAGATGTTCTTCATTTTCTGCATTACCCAGAAATGAAGAACAGTTCGACTGTTCATATTTGGGCTTTCACAACTTGCTCTTCATGAAATGTTTTAGTGATCTATTAATTTCAGGTTGTAGCCAGCGTGTACCTTAAGAGATCTATTACAAAACATCAACAAAACAACAACACAATCTACAGATCCGGACCAGTCAAACCATGTCAGAATACATGATCATACGTTCTCTAGGTTTCCCAGAAAATGTATTTCGTGTTCATCCTGCTTAGTTTGACCGTCCATGAAATCTAACATGCATAATATTTAGATGATCTAAAACCATAACTCAACAGTACATATACTAAACTACATTCCAGATACAACATCAAGAATAAAACAACTAACACACGAAAGATCTAAAGTCACAAAATTACTGTCAGAGTGTTCTGGGTAACTTCTGGGTTACCCAGATTTTGTTTGGTCATGGTCGGTCAACCGACTTTGACCAAGAATAACTTTCAATCCACGCATGATTTGGTCCTGATTCAAGCTTCAGAACAAAGATCTCATGACATACTATAACTTTAAACATTTAAATAGCTAAAACCATAAACAGGTTGAGATCTAGATGGTCTGACATTCGTTGTCAGACAACAAAAACAAAAATTTCCAGATTTTGTAAAACATCAAATTCGAGCCTCTAGATGTTATGGATCTAACATCTAGTAACCCAGATCAATTAATAACACTATATTCAACATGTTTAACAAAAAAAAAAACTAACATCTAACACATCATCAAAGGTTAAATTCTAAATTAGGGTTTTATACCTTGATGATCAATTTCTGATTCTTGGCTACTGTTTTTGCTATGGGTGTTAGTGGGGCTCAGTTTGGGACTGGTCTAGTAATAAATTTCGGAGATGTGGAGCTGAGAGGGTTTTGGTTGAGTGTGATGAACAAATGGGCTTAAAAATGATTTTCTCTCTCCAATTCTATATATATAATGTGAATGCAATGCATGTATCTGATGTTGTTGTCAATAATTGGCTGATTTGTATAGATTTTTAATACATTGGCAAGTCAAGGGTTGTTCAACCACTAAAGGTTTGGCAAGTTATACAAGTTTCCTACTAAATAATTCAAAAAGGGTATTATGGTCAATTTGATCCCAATTTTAATGGCATTCTTGACAATCTAATCCAACCCTTAGGGTTTAACCCTAGGGCTTTAGAATTTTAGTTTCTAGGATTCCCATTTAGGGTTAAAAATAAACATTTTAGTTTCTAAATTATAAATTAGGTAAATTCACATAATAGAATAAAATAATTATTATAATAATTCTATAATCATTTCATATATTATTTAAAAATATATAATCATATTTTCATGGAAAATAATTAATAAAAACATTTCTACTATAAAATTAATTATTATAAGAATATAATTTATAATGATCAATAATTCTAAAATAAAATTATTTGTAAGTATTCATGTAATAAATATATTTTATTTATCACATAAATACATACGCCTTGACTTACACATATTCCCCACATTTATTTTAATATATAAAAAAATATTATACGCAAAATTTCTGATTTAATTATATAGAAAATATCGGATTATTACATTCACCCTCCCTTATAAAGATTTTGTCCCCAAAATCACCATTTCAAAACTTATACATATAAGGGTACATAGCATACACAGCCATTTCAAGTAGATCTCGATCGGATTCGATCGAACCGATCTTTAACTATTCAACGTAGAACTTGTCTATCTGATTAAACAGAAATTTGATTTCTAATAGAACTTAAATTCCTCATTCAAAATTTCTTTATAAAATAATTTACTATATATAGGAAAATCATGTATAAGAAAATAAAAGTTATACGAATAATACCTGGAGTTCCATCGCCAGCTACCATAGTATCCTGGACCGTCATGTTGAAGACTCTCGCGGTTGATTTTGTTGGTTTTCTTGATGAAGTTGCTCCTATAATCGCCAGAGTCCCACTGCATATCCCCGTGTTCACGCTTCCTGCCTCCACTCTTCTATTTGGAAAGTCTTTCACCTTATGCCCCATTGACCCACACACGAAACACCCACTGTTCATCCTTGGATTGGGACAGTTGGGAGAGATATGGCCCTCCCGCCCGCACTTGTAGCACACAAACTTTCCCTTGAGGCACTCACACGAATGGTTCTTCCCATAATTTCCACACTATACTACCTGCTTCTTCTTCACACCTTCTTGCTTCACCTGAACATTCCCAAAATTGTTCCCCTTCCTCTTGCCATTACCACTCCTACTTCTACTATTAATTTCCACCTTCTCAACTCCTTCGACCTTACCCTTGTTCTTTCTCTCCTTGTTGTAGAGGCTCATGGCCTCACTCCCTTCCTCGGCTATAATAGCCTTTTCTATGAGTGTTGCAAAATGTTTATCTACAACACTGCCACCTTATTGTAGAGCCAGGGTTTTAATCCCAGCTCAAACCTTCTCTCCTTCCTAGCCTCCATAGCAACTTGATGCAGAGCGAACCTAGCCAACTCATTAAACTTTGCGGCATACTCCGCAACAGTCATGTTCTCCTACTTCAACTCCAAAAACTTCACCTCCATCCTAGCCTGCATACTAGATGAAAAATAGTTTTCGAAAAACAAAGTTTTGAACCTAGCCCAAGTAACTACTCCTTCTCCTGCCCTAGCTTGATTTGCTACCCACCAAAAGTTCGCCTCCCCTTTCATCATATAGGTGGAAAAAGCGGTCCCCTTAGCTACTCTTGCTATTACAAAAACCTTTTCTATTTCCTTAACCCAAGTTTGTGCCTCTACAAGGTCAGTTGTCCCTTTAAATTCTGGTGGTCCTACAGCCTTAAAATCTTTGAAATTTGCCAAGCGATTATCTGGCTGGTTTCCCGCTGCTAGTATTCCTTGTTACATAGTCTGAGCTACCATATTCGCAAGGTTTTGCATCGGTTCTTGTTGTTGTCCTTTAGCGTTGTTGACAGATTCTTCTGCCCTTTGATTTCGAGTTTGACATCTTGGCGGCATTATCTAATTAAATAAAATCATAAATTATTATTTATTAACTTACATTCTAAACCTTATCATATAAGTTTAATATATTAAACTTGTCTCATTACTCAAACATAGATTCATATTCATTTAGCAAATACTTTACATACCATAGCACATACTGCTTTAAATATCAGCTATCCCTTTGTGACTACAAAAGTTGGGATTCGCTACTACTACTTATATAAAAGTTAGGAATATTAGATTACACACGCATATATATCATATACACATTACCAATGGTACCTTACATAATGGTACAGTCAATAACTGTTTTAGAAATTTAAATCTTTGGAAAATACTCAAGGAAATCTTCATACATGGGAGGCCATGCGTCTAGGTTATAATAGATATCATATGTCCTCAGAATTATCCTTTGTTGACCCAATAGTCCCCAAAGAAAAACAAGAAGATTGCTATCATCTTATTTCCAATGGTGAATCTTCTCTTAACTTATAATTATCTCCATTGTCTCCAATTGAGAATCATATTTCAAACAAACTCCAAGATTATATAGGTAGTGCTCGTAGATATACTTGGCAAGTGGATGTCCACAACCCTGTCTTATGATAACACGAGGTTGTATGTCATTAGACATCTTGTATGATAGTGGCAAAACACCCTTCCAAATTTGGGTTCACCTCACCTTATTCGGTTCACCAAAATTAAATATCAAATGACATATACAATACGACACACTTATCTAAAGTTCTCAATAAAATTATTTCCATACTATTTAAGGAGAACCTCAACAGGTATAGACCATCGTTCTATTCTCCTGTTACCCCCGCTCGATCCAGCTACACTCTTATTACCTGAAAGGAATTGTGAAGCAAAAAGGGTGAGCACAACTAGCCTAGAAAAGAATATCATGACTAAAGATAATTTACATCATCAATAGCCTTCATCAGTAATAAATCAGAGATTTAGAACATATGGTAGATGATAAAACTTTTCAACCATAGTTGCAGCGGAGCGAGAAATCCATTAAAAGAGTCAAATTGACCATCAGGTCTATTATCTTCTCCATGTTAAAAGTCCACCAATAATATTTTATCTCTGTAACATCATTCAACAATTCTTGTCCACAATCATATGAATAACTCATAATCCTAATTATGATTCTAAATTCCTCTTCGCACCCAGGACGAAGATAATTTTCATCACCTATCTTCACCTGAAACATCAAAAATCATGGTTATACCAAATCACAATTCCTGCTCATAATCATACTACTAAATTCATCTTTGCACTATAGCCAAAGTTATTCATTAACAATTCATCTTTGCACTACAAGCCAAAGACATACAACTGTATTTTAGAAGAGTCAAGTAGAGTATGATATCTACTATCTTTTATGAATTAAAAGTTTATAATCAATATTTTATCGCTGAAACTCAGCTTAATAAATAATCCACATCATCGAATCATCCCTGCACTACGACCAAGGATATTCATGTAATCATCAATGGTCATGATTATACCAAATAATCTCTGGTTATAATCATACCAATAACTGTCCATCAACACACTACGGGCCAATGAGGACTTTTACCACATCATCTATAACATTACGGGTCATGACTATACCGAATGATCCCTGGTCATAATCATACCAATAAATAGTTTATCTATGCACATAAGCCAAAGATACTCATAAATCAATAGCTCGTCTTTGCACGTAAGCCAACTGTAAAACCAATAATCAACAGTCCATCTTTGTACGTAAGCCAAAGATATACAACTATAAAACCAATAATCAACAGTCCATCTTTGCACGTAAGCCAAAGATATACAACTATAAAACCAATAATCAACAGTCCATCTTTGCACGTAAGCCAAAGATGACTTTCATCATAATATAAGCATGAGGATGATGACAATGATATAAGCATTAATCAAACAAAATCAAGGATAAATATTAAAGACTTTAAATTTATCCAGAGTTTAAAAAAAATATCCAAATTTTCAACATGATACTGCTTTGTAGAGTAAAATTCAAGAATAATATTCATGTACTAAAAATAATTTGGATAGAAAAGAAATATATTTTTTGGGTAAATAGTACCTCGTGAATAGTACCCTGTGAATAGTACTTCGGGAATAGTACCTCGTGAATAGTACTCCGACATGAAAAGTACCCCAAATACCCGAGTGAGTAATATTTGGATGAATAGTAATTTGGGTGAATAGTAACTCGTGAATAGTACTCCGATATGAAAAGTTCCCTGAATACTCGAGTGAATAATACTAGAGTGAATAGTAACCAAGTGAATAGTAACCCGTGAATAGTAATTCGTAAAAAAATACCAAAGAAAATGATATTCTATGATGAGTACAAAAGAAATGATATCTCATACGAGTATAATAGATTATACGAAACTGCAAATGGATTTTTACCCGCCATGCGATAATCCACGTAGACAGATCATTTCCACAATTTAATAAGGAATGAATACAAAGGATCATTTACCATGCATGCGGTAATCCACATATACAGGTTATTCCAACAGAATAATAAAGAATGGAATAACAGAAGAATTCACCATGCATGCGATAGACCGTACAGACAGGTTATTCCCAACAAAATAATAAAGAATGGAACCATGTCATGCGTAATCCGCATAGACAGGATATTCTAACAAAATAATAAAGAATGGAATCAGGTCATGCCTAATCCGCACAGATAGGATATTCTAATAGAATAATAAAGAATAGAACCAGGTCATGCGTAATCCGCATGCATGAGGATATATTCCAACAAAATAATAAAGAATGGAATAACAACGAAATTCACCAGCATGCGATAGACCACCACATGAGACAAGTTATTCCGGCAGAATAATAAAGAATGGAATAACGGAAGAATTTCATCATGTATGCGGTATTGTGATGTATGCGAGTTATTCCAACATAATAATAAAGAATGGAATAATGAAAGAATTTCACCATGTATACGGTAGTCCACGTTATCTGAGTTATTCCAACAGAATAATAAGGAATGGAATAACAATAGCTCTCTTCATGAATACGAAAGAAATAATACCCCTTACTATAATAATAATAATAATAATAATAATAATAATAATATCCCTTACCTCAGAAGAAGACTGGATACTGGAATAGTGAAGTAGCAGACTTCGCTTCTTCTTTCTCTCTATAGCTTCTTCCATATAATTTCTCTATAATAATTGCTCTTGTGAGACTTAGTGAATTGGTGAAAAATAATGAAGGAATGAGCTTCTATTTATAAGAAAATATAGTTTTCATAATTGCACATTTTGTGGCTCGAAATATTACAGTATAATACCCTCATCTTTTCCTTTATTTTTAATTTAGTCATGAAAGTATTATCAAACTTGCACCACCTCCCCTAATAGTAAATCATGTGACTCAATAGTTCTAAACATGTGAAAAAATTAATTATAGTATAGTACCTTCAACTATACCTCCATTTTTAACTTAGTCATGCAAATATTATTAATCTTGCACCAACTCCCCTAATACTAAATCATGTGAATCAATAGTACACACATGTGAACACATAGTTATAAGCATGTGAATTAATAGCAATTAATTTCTCATTTATCCGGTTAATTACCCGATTGGTCAATATAACCTCCAGACATCAATTATTATCGAAATAAATGTCAATTTTTACTAACACTAATAATTCCAACACAATGGAACTATCAATTTCATCTTTAATCAACACGAACTTATTCATCATTAATATTATGATTCACAATATTTAACAACCAGGTCCTTCCCAGGAAAGAGGGGGCTTTCTGATAAGGATTTTTTCTTATTGGCGTGCAATTAGGTGACCAAACCTCTCCTTGACAGAACTTTTAGACATTGTCAATATTACAAATAATAATATGAATAACTTTATGTCGTCTCAATTATTGATTTAATAATATATCATATTACGCAGATGATCTTTGTGACAATAATTGAATCAATAATATGAGAGATATGATCAAAGCAATTCTTTGTAGCAATAATTGAGTATAATCGAGTAATTTCTCACGTAAGCATCAATAATCAATACCGTAAAGCTACTATGCAACCAAGCGTATTCATCGTACTTTTATCACCGATTATTTTATGAAAACTTTCTTACTTTGAAAAATTTTCATAAAATTTGGGGTCTCATATTACATAATATAACACCAACTTATTATGCAACCTTCCTTTTCCTTTGTTTCTAGTCGAGCCTTCCGTTTACTCACACTTAGTGAAAACATTTAAATTAAGCAAGGATGAGCATTTGAGTGCCCTACAAGTAATAAGAATAATAAATATTAGCTGAAAGAAGTAAATATTTTCTTTATACGACACTTCTACAACGAATCAACAGTTCTGAAGTAAGCTGAACCAATAATAACAATATATTAATTCTATATCAAAATTTTAAAACTACGTCTCCGACTATAACTAGAGATTAGTCGATGACTATGAACATTGTTTTCCATTTTGAAAAGGTTAAATGAACTTCATCTGAAAATCATCATAACTTACGGCACGCACGGGTGATCACCTGTATGCCCTATATTGATCAATACTACATGCGAACGATATTATCGTTCATCCGATCCGCCTTTATACGCTTAAAAGTTTTCCCCCATATACGGGATGTTCATACTTAGTTTGGAATCCAACCAAAACAATTTGGTTTGATAATAATAAAGTTTTATCTTGTTCAACAATATTTTTAAGTTTGTGTCTAGTGGGATCAAATAGCTTAGATGACTTTTTTAAGTCAACGATATACGTAATGGAAATTAATAAGTATGTATCAACATGTGATTAAATACAATGATTATCCAAGTGAGGACACTTGTATAACCATATTTAGAAATTAACGAACAAAATAAATATTTGAATTATACAATAATATATAATTGATAAATAATGATGGGATACATAATCGATAACAATAGAGTTAATATTCGCACAATGATAATATAATTCAAACTTTCTTACTTATGTCCATTACATAAAGTAAATGCAAAGGTAGGATACTCTTTTCGGTTCTTTTGCTTACAATACGCAACTTAGTTTTATCTTTTATATCAAGCCTATCATTAATAAGATCATTTATTTGATTAGAATAATATATCATATCACATAAGTACTACTATTTGCAATTAAAGACATAACCTAATCACATTGTCACATATGTTTAGTAGTCATTGGATCACAAACAAACACACATATCTAGTCAAATTATCTAAGTCCAACTCAATTTTTCAAATATAACTTGTCTGTATCGACGACTTTATCGAGTAATTATAGAGTCTAAAACTCTATCTCTATAGTTCAATAAATGTAAATATCGAGTTATATTATTTTTTAAATGACTTATAATAATTTTAAATAATTATTATAATTTATCATGATTTTTCAAACACTAGAATCATTATTAAATAATTTAAATATTAAATAATTCTATTATCATTAATATTTAATTAATATTAAACTATTAATAAAACCATTGCCAAAATATTAAAGTTATTTATAATAACTCAAAATATTTTTAAAAGTATTTATATTACCCTTAAATGATTTTTAAAACATTTAAAATTATTTTTAAATAATTACCATTAATATTTAAATATTAATGTATTATTTATCAAAATATTAAAAGTCATTAATTATAACTTAAAATATTTTTAATTCATTTATATCCTTTTTAAATGATTTTTAAATTAGTAAAACTATTTTTAAACTATTTATTTAATACAATTATTAAATAAATCAAATATCATTAATATTAAATTATTAATATTAAATTATTAATTATCCTTTAAATATTAAAAGTTATATTTTATAACTTAAAATATTTTTAAACACTTTATTTTCATTTTAAATGATTTTTATAATATTAAAATCATTTTTAATTTATTTATTTAATATAATTATTAAATAAATCTAAATATCATTAATATTAAATAATTAATAAAATTTACCTTTAAATATTAAAAGTTATATTTTATAACTTAAAATATTTTTAAATACCTTATTATCATTTAAAATGATTTTTAATATAATAAAATCATTTTTAATTAATTTATTTAATGCATTTATTAAATAAATTAATTATCATTAATATTAATTTATTAAAGAAATTCATCACAAAATATTAAAAGTCATTAAAATAACTTAAAATATTTTCTTATAACATAATATAATTTTTAAATAATTTTTCAAGTATTAAAAAATCATTTTTAAACAATTTATTTAATATTATAATTAAATAAATTAAATACCATTAATATTCCAAAAATATAAAATATTAATGAAATATATTCAAAATTATTAAAAACTAAGGCTTTAAAATAATTTTTAGCAATTTATTATGTATTTTTCATAATTAAAAACTAATTTTTTTTCTAATCATTTATTAAAAAAAATAATTTTATAAATAAAGTGTCGCTAAAGACTGCCTAGAGCGACAGAACCGTCGCTATAGGTGTTCTTCATGTTCTTGATGAAACCCAGATCTTCATAGACAGTGAACGAGGGACCATGTTTGACCATCAATTAATCTGTGTATAATGTGTTTCTGGGAATGTTGTTAGTCAGATCTTGTGATACTGTTGTAACACTACAAGATCCAACAACAAACACAATCAAAACATGCATCAAATGCAAGATCTAAGCTCAAGAACAAGTCATCAGAGTCGTTTCTTCATTTTCTACTGGTTACCTGAAAATGAAGAACAATTCTCGATCGCTCATATTTGGGCTTCCACAACTTGCTTTTCATGAAATATTTTAGTGATCTATTAATTTTAGGTTGTAGCCAGCATGTACCTTAAGAGATCTATTACAAAACATCAACAAAACAACAACACAATCTACAGATCCGGACTGGTCAAACCATGTCAGAATACATGATCATACGTTTTCTAGGTTACTCAGAAAACGTATTTCGTGTTCATCCTGCTTGGTTTGACCGGCCCATGAAATCTAACATGCATGATATTTAGATGATCTAAAACCTTGAATCAACAAATTATATACCAAACTACATTCCAGATACAACATCAAGGAACAAAATAAAACAACTAACACACGAAAGATCTAAAGTCACAAAATTACTGTTAGAGTGTTCTGGGTAACTTCTGGGTTACCCAGATTTTGTTTGGTCATGGTCGGTCAACCGACTTTGACCAAGAATAACTTTCAATCCATGCATGATTTGGTCCTGATTCAAGCTTCAGAACAAAGATCTCATGACATACTACAACTTTAAACATTTAAATGACTAAAAACATAAACAGATGAGATCTAGATGGTCTAACATTCGTTGTCGACACATCAAAAAAAAAAAAATTTCTAAATTTTGTAAAATATCAAATCCGAGCCTCTAGATGTTATGGATCTAACATCTAGCAACCCGATCAATTAATAACACTATATTCAATATGTTTAACACAAAAAAAACTAACATCTAACACATCATCAAAGGTCGATTCTAAATTAGGGTTTTATACCTTGATGATCAATTTTCGATTCTTGCTACTGCTTTTTACTATGGGTGTTAGTGGGGCTCATTTGGGACCGGTCTAGCAATAAATTTTGGAGGTGTGGAGCTTTGAGAGGTTTTGTTGAGTGAGTGTGATGAACAAATGGGCTTAAAATGATTTTTCTCTCTCAATTCTATATATATATGAATGTGATGCAATGCATGTATCATGTTCACTGTCAATAATTGGTGATTTGTATAGATTTTTAATACATTGGCAAGTCAAGGGTTGTACAATCACAAAAGGTTTGGCAAATTATACAAGTTTCCTACTAAATAATTCAAAAAGGGTATTATAGTTAATTTGATCCCAATTTTAATGGCATTCTTGACAATCTAATCTAACCCTTAAGGTTTAACCCTAAGGATTTAGAATTTTAGTTTTTAAGATTTCCATTTAGGGTTAAAAATAAACATTTTAGTTTCTAAATTATAAATTAGGGTTTCTAAATTAATTTAGATTTCCTAATTACATTAGGTTATCTAATTACATTATACATGAACATTAGGGTTTAAAGTCCACTAAATAGCATTAAGCTTTATCATTTAGCGATTAGGTTCCTCGTTTAGTAATTAGGGTTTTAAATTGAAATTAGGTTTTTAATTTACAATTAGGGTTTCGAGTCAATAATTAGGGTTTCTAATTACCTCGGTTTCCAAATTACTTAAATTATAATTCTAACACTTATTATAATCACATTAATATAATTTTTGATCGATCTTAACTCCTATTTGAGTTTCAAATCACAAAGCACTACTAGGTTTTCAAATACCGCACTATAATTGACCAACCATTATCAATACGTATATACAGCTCATATTTATAAAGACCGAAATATAATTAATATAATACTAATATTCTCTTTTCCTTATTCCAAATCCAAAATTAGGGTTTGATTCCATATCTGATTTATCTTGCATAAATAGTATTATTAATTAAGTTAAAATATAGTTAACTTAACTAATCTGAAATAAATTCACATAATAGAATAAAATAATTATTATAATAATTCTATAATCATTTCATATATTATTTAAATAATATATAATCATATTTTCATGGAAAATAATTAATAAAAACATTTCTACTATAAAATTAATTATTATAAGAATATAATTTATAATGATCAATAATTATAAAATAAAATTATTTGTAATTATTCATGTAATAGATATATTTTCTTTATCACATAAATACATACGCCTTGACTTATACATATTCCCCACATTTATTTTAATAAATAAATAAAAAAATTTATACGTAAAATTTCTGATTTAATTATATAGAAAATATCGGGTTATTACATTCACCCTCCCTTATAAAGATTCCGTCCCCGGAATCACCATTTCAAAACTTATACATATAAGGGTACATAGCATACACAGTCATTTCAAGTAGATCTCGATCGGATTCGATCGAACCGATCTTTAACTATTCAACGTAGAGCTTGTCTATATGATTAAACGGAAATTTGATTTCTAATAGAACTCAAATTCCTCCTTCAAAATTTCTTTATAAAATAATTTACTATATATAGGAAAATCATGTATAAGAAAATAAAAGTTATACGAATAATACCTGGAGTTCCATCGCCAACTGCCATAATATCCTCGACCGTCATGTTGAAGACTCTCGCGGTTGATTTTGTTGGTTTGCTTGATGAAGTTGGTCCTATGATCGCCAGAGTCCCGCTGCCTTTCCCCTGTTCACACTTCCCGCCCCATTCTCCTTTTCTGACAATCTTTCACCTTATACTCCATCGACCACATATAAAACAACCACCATTGTTCATCCTTGGATTGGGGCAGTTGGGAGAGATATGGCCCTCCCCGCCTCACACTTGATAACATACAAACTTTCCTTTAAACATTCACCAAAATGGTTCTTCCCACAAGTCTCCACACATCATACCACCCGCTTTTCTTCACACCTTCCTATTTCACCCCGAACATTTCCAAAATAGTTCCCTTCCTCTTTCCATTACCACTCCTACTTCCACTATTAATTTCCACACCTTCCCAGCTCCTCCTTCGACCTTACCTTTGTTCTTTCTCTCCTTGTTGTAGAGGCTCATGGCCTCACTCCCTCCTCACTATTATAGCATTTTTCATGAAAGTGTTGCAAATATAGAGATCTCAAACACCACCACCTTTGTCAGAGAGCCGTGGTTTTAATCCCACCAAACCTTCTCTTTCCTAGCCTCAGATCAACTTGATGCGAGCTAACCTAGCTAACTCATTAAACTTTACTAAGATACTCCACAACAATCATGTTCTCCTCGCTTAATTCCAAAACTTCACCTCCATCCTAGCCTCACAGATACTAGATGAAAAATAATTTTTGAAAAACAAAGTTTTAAACCCAGCCCAAGTAACTACTCCTTCTCCTCGCTTCTAACTTGATTTGCTTCCCACCAAAAGTTCGCCTCCCTTTCATCATGTAGGTGGCAAAAGTGGTCTTTTTTCCCATCATAGCTACCCTAGCTATTATTACAAACTCCTTTTTCAATTTCCTTAACCCAAGTTTGGGCTTCAACAGGGTCAGTTGTCCCTTTTGAATTCGGTGGTCCTACAAATTTTTAAAATCTTTGAAATTTGCCAAGCGATTATCCGTCGGTTTTCCCATGCTAGTATTCCTTGTTGCATAGCTTGAGCTACCATATTCGCAAAAGTTTTGCATCGAGTCTTGTTGTTGTCCTTCAAAGATTGTCGATGATTCTTCTTCCTTTTGATTTCGAGTTTGACGCTCTTGGCGGCATTATCTCATTAAATAAAATCATAAATTATTCTTTATTAACTTACATTCTAAACCTTATCATATAAGTTTAATATATTAAACTTGTTTCATTACTCAAACATAGATTCATATTCATTTAGCTAATATTTTACATACCATAAAGACATACTACTTTAAATATCAATTATCCTCGTGACTACAAAAGTCTGGATTCGCTATTACTACTTATACAAAAGTTGGGAATATTAAATTACACACGATATATATATCATATACATATTACCAAACATACATAATCAAATACTAATTCTACTTATTTCCTACACCTCTTTCCTGATTCTGGACAACCTTTCGCCCGATGACCTTCCAACCCACAAATAAAACATGCACCTTGCTTATAGTCGGGATAATAAAGAGAGGTATGTCTCTCATAGCCACAAATGTAACATATCTTTTTCCCTTTCTTGCATACACCTTCATGTTTCTTGTCATAATTTGTACACTTCTCTATTCTGTTAAGGGTCCCTTGGTTGTTATCGGAGTTTCCAATATCGCGGTCTTTTATCTTTCTTTTCCCCTTATTGCTCGGAGCTGCACACAATTTATTACTCTTGGCTCCCATTTAATCAATTTGGATTTGAAGCTTATCTTGTTCTTCCATTGTTTCTATTAACGCTTTTCGAATCGACTATTTAATAGCTTTTTCTATTTCCCACAACTTTTCCAAAGAAGAAACCTTAGATCCATCGATTCTCGCACTTCGGTTGATGCTTGATCACTCCAACTTCAAAGTTCCGAATCACTATCTCGCCGATTCCACCATTTTCGATCTCGTACTATATTTTCCACAATAACCACCTCATCCGAAGTTACTTTTCAACATGAGCCTCTATTTCAAATATTGGCTTCGATATTAGCTCTCTGGTGTATGGATTTGATCCTTCTTCATGTTATAAGCATATAATAAGCCTTTTCCTCCCCGACATCTACACACATAAATTATCCTTATTAGCATATATAGTATATACACAACAAAGAAATAATAGTTTTATATAAGTTATCTTTTATTTTTTTTTGACGATGAATTTATTCAATTCATCTCTTTTTAAACTCTATATGAGTTATTTGTATTTTCAACGCTTCCTCTCGTTTCTAAGGTTATAGCCTAAGGTCTATCCCACCTAAGGTTTCTAACCTTAAAGCTCGATACTAACCTCATGACGCCACTAAATTCGTGTACTTGAAACCCAAACTCTGGTTTTCACAATACCATTTTTATGAGCGAATAATACTAATAATAATAACAATAATATAAATATCAAACTTAATTTACATATCGATCGATTCTACTCCTGTGTACGCTACCTTTAAACATTCATTACATGATAGATAGATATATATATTATCCTTATCTTAATAAAGTTAAACTATTACATAATATAACACCAAATTATTATTATAACCTTCCTTTCCTTTATTCTTAATGAGCCTTCTCCGTTGTTCACACTTAGTAAAAACATTTAAATTAAGCAAGGATGAGCATTTGAGTGCCCAAAGAAGTAATAAGTAATAATAAATATTAGCTAAAAGAAGTAAATGTTTTCTTTGTATTTAACACTTCTACAACGAATCAACAAATAGAAGTAAGTCGAACCAATAATAATAATATATTAATTCTATATCAAATTTTTGAAACTACGATCGACTATAACCGGAGATTAGTCGATGATCTATGAACATTGTTTTTATTTTCAAAAAGGTTAAATGTAACTTCATTTACAAATCGTCATAACTTACTGCACACTGGAGGTGATCAACCGTTATGCCCTATATTGATCAATACTATATGCAAGAATGATATTATCGTTCATCCGATCCGCCTTTTCATGAAAAAAATTTCCCATATACGGATGTTCATACTTAGTTTGAATCCAAACCAAAATAATTTGGTCGATAATAATAAAGTTCTATCTTGTTCAACAATATTTTTTAAGTTTGTGTCTAGCCGATCAAATAGCTTAGATAACTTTTTAAGTCAACGATATGTAATGGAAATTAATAAGTATGTATCAACATGTGATTAAATATAATGATTATCCAAGTGAGGACACTTGATAAACCATATTTAGAAATTAATGAACAAAATAAATATCCTAATTATACAATAATACTTTCATCGATAAATAATGATTCTGATACATAATCGATAACAATAAAGTTAATATTCTTGCAATGATAATATAATTCTAAAACTTTCTTACTTATGTCCATTACATAAAGTAAATGCAAAGGTAGATATTTCACAACTTACACAACTTAGTTTTATCTTTTATATCAAGCTATCATTAATAAGATCATTTATTCTATTAGAATAATATATCATAACACATAAGTATCGCTATTTACAACAAAGACATAACCTAATCACATTGTCACATATGTTTAATAGTTATCGGATCACAAAACAAACACACATATCTAACTCAAATTATCTAAGTCCGGATCAATTTCAAAATATGTCAAGATAATTTAATGACTTTTATCGTAGTAAATTATCGAGTCTAAAACTCTATTCTATAGTTCAATAGATGTAAATATCACCATATTATTTTTAAATGACTTATAATAATTTTTAAATAATTATTATAATTTATCATGATTTTTCAAACACCGGAATCATTATTAAATGATTTAAATATTAAATAATTCTATTATCATTAATATTTAATTAATATTAAACTATTAATGAAACCATTGCCAAAATATTAAAGTTATTTATAATAACTCAAAATATTTTTAAAAGTATTAATATTACCTTTAAATGATTTTTTAAACATTTAAAATCATTTTAAATAATTACCATTAATATTTAAATATTAATGTATTATTTATCAAAATATTAAAAGTCATTAATTATAACTAAAAATATTTTTAATTCATTTATATCCTTTTTAAATGATTTTTAAATTAATAAAATCATTTTTAAACTATTTATTTAATATAATTATTAAATAAATCAAATATTATTTATTAAATTAATATCATTAATATTAAATTATTAATGAAATTATCCTTTAAATATTAAAAGTTATATTTAATAACTTAAAATATTTTAAACACTTTATTTTCATTTAAAATGATTTTTATAATATTAAAATCATTTTAAATTAATTTATTTAATATAATTATTAAATAAATCTAATATCATTAATATTAAATAATTAATAAAATTTACCTTTAAATATTGAAAGTTATATTTTATAACTTAAAATATTTTTAAATACCTTATTATCATTTAAAATAATTTTTAATATTATAAAATCATTTTTAATTAATTTCTTTAATGTTTTATTAAATAATTTAATTATCATTAATATTAATTTATTAATTAAATTCATCACAAAATATTAAAAGTCATTAAAATAACTTAAAATATTTTCTTATAACATAATATAATTTTTAAATGATTTTTCAAGTATTAAAATAATTTTTAAAGAATTTATTTAATATTATAATTAAATAAGTTAAATACCATTAATATTCCAAAAATATAAAATATTAATGAAATATATTCAAAATTATTAAAAACTAATTTTTTAGGCTTTAAAATAATTTTTAGCAATTTATTATGTATTTTTCATAATTAAAAACTAATTTTTTTCTAAATATTTAATAAAAATAATAATTTCATAAATAAAGTGTCGCTGAAGACTGCATATAGCGACAGAACCGTCGCTATAGTTGTTCTTCATGTTCTTGATGAAACCCAGATCTTCATAGACAGTGAACGAGAGGGACCATGTTTGACCATCAATTAATCTGTGTATAGTGTGTTTCTGGGAATGTTGTTAGTCAGATCTTGTAGTACTGTTGTAACACTACAAGATCAAACAACAAACACAGTCAAAACATGCATCAAATGCAAGATCTAAGCTTAAGAACAAGCTGTCAGAGCTGTTCTTCATTTTTTGGGTTACCTAGAAATGAACTGTTCATATTTTGGCTTTCACAACTTGCTTTTCATGAAATGTTTTAGTTATCTATTGATTTCAGGTTGTAGCCAGCATGTACCTTAAGAGATCTATTACAAAACATCAACAAAATAACAACACAATCTACAGATCCGGACCGGTCAAACCATGTCAGAATACATGATCATACATTTTCTGGGTTACCCAGAAAACGTATTTCGTGTTAATCCTGCTTGGTTTGACCGTCCATGAAATCTAACATGCATGATATTTAGATGATCTAAAACCTTGAATCAACAGTCCATATACCAAACTACATTCCAGATACAACATCAAGAACAAAACAACTAACACACGAAAGATCTAAAGTCACAAAATTAATGTCAAAGTGTTCTGGGTTACCCAGATTTTGTTTGGTTATGGTCGGTCAACCGAATTTGACCAAGAATAACTTTCAATCCATGCATGATTTGGTCCTGATTCAAGCTTTAGAAAAAAGATCTCACGACATACTACAACTTTAAACATTTAAACAGCTAAAAACATAAACAGGATGAGATCTAGATGGTCTGACATTCGTTGTCAGACATCAAAAACAAAATTTCTAGATTTTGTAAAACATCAAATCCGAGCCTCTAGATGTTATGGATCTAACATCTAGCAACCCAGATCAATTAATAACACTATATTCAACATGTTTAACACACAAAAACTAACATCTAATACATCATCAAAGGTCAGATTCTAAATTAGGGTTTTATACCTTGATGATCAATTTCTGATTTTTGGCTACTGTTTTTGCTATGGGTGTTAGTGGGGCTCAGTTTGGGATTGGTCTAGCAATAAATTTTGGAGGTGTGGAAGATATAAACATAAATTGTTCATACATTTAACTTTTACACATTATTTCCAAGGTCTACAACCTTAACTAAATACATACCTTCAATATCTAAAAAGGTTTACAATGCTATTTTCTTCAGAAAATTTAATAAATCTAACTGCACCATAATTTAATCTTGCACTTTGCATTTGCCTCTATCCTTATTCAAGCTTTCATCTTAATCTAAAATTTTTATCATGGTATAGTAAGGGTGAGCAACGAATTTGCCCAACAAGTTTTAAATACAATGGAGATATATCATGATTGAAAAGAATGAATAAGCTTTCAAGTTTTTAACAATATAATAATTGTGAAATAACATGAATCAAGTTTCAATAATTGCATGACTGAATCAATAATGTTTGAAGGTCAACAATGACCATGAACAATTTAACTGAACCTTATGGTAATGAAGGTGATCAGTCTTTCATACCTGATGAACATATACAACATGCATTAAGTGCGAATCAATAATCAGTAAAGACGTGAATAATCAACAACAATTATTCACTAACATGATTTGAACATACAACTCAAGTTTAAGTTTGAGTTAGGGAAACTTGCTCTGCATCACCGACATCATGTTAAGCAATCTAATTTAATCTCTCATGAAAGACCTATCAATTATAAGATTGATCTTTCCATTAGCATAAAACATTTTATCTCACAATACAACTACTTTATCCATAGGATTATCTAACACTTCATCACAAAAATTAAAAATTAGATAACACCTTCACATCATTACTATTATCGTCCTTTGATAATTCTTCAATCACTGTATTATACACATTATGATTTAACACTCGCTTTTTCATTTCATAAGTTATTCTTTAACATCTAATAAGTCAAATACTAATCCAGCAACCTAGATTCTAAATCTAGCAACCAAATTTCCAATCCAGTAGACTGGATTCCAAATCCAGCGACCTGGACTCAACTGATTTCCAATCCAGCAAGCCTGGATTCATAAATCCTTCAATCCAGCAAGCTGGATTTTGAATCCTTCAATCCAGCAAGCATGGATTCTTAATTCCTTCAATCCAACAAGCTGGATTCTAAATCCTTCGTACAAATTAAATAATCATTAAATTCATTCACTAATATTATTAATTATTAAATAATATTTTAAATCAATGATTTAACAACACTTTAATCCAAATGTTATCAATCACTTAATAATCTCATAATCTAATATTATTAATATTATAACAATATTTTAATCATTTCTTAAGCTTATAAACAATTTATTTTAATTGTTTACACTTTACCAAATAATGCATTTAATCATTCAAAAATGCCATACACATAAGATTTCATCACCAATGACCAAAACCTCCATCAAAAATTTGCATATACCTTATATAAGATTTCCAAGCTATAAAATCCTATTTACCAATTTTTCAACTTCACATAATATATTTAATTCATATGTTCGTAACTAAACTATTTTCATGAAAAATACTACATCAGAATATAGAAGAATTTTCTTTTCTGGGATTTAGCAGAATATAGTCCCATATTGAACATATATTTTTCTCAAAATTTTTAAAATTCATTTACTATTTTTCATATGGTCAAAACTGCCGAATATTTAGACATTTATCATAAATTTTAATTGTCCAAAATTTCCGAAATTTATAGGATATACTCCTGTTATATACATATACTCTCAATAAAAAGTTCACCAATTTTTGAGTCAACCACAAGGAGTTATAAGGGTTTACTTTTAAAATAGTCTTTTCCCATAAATTTCATAACGCCTTATCTATACATCCAAAAATCGCCATTTTTGGACACAATCTAGAAAACTCATCAAATTATCATCTCAAATATTTCTAAAATTTTTGAGGGTCGAAAAAATGACGAAAATGCCCCCGCCAAAAACTGGCCCAAAACAGTTTGTTTCCTTCTACCAAAAACGGGACTGGTTTAGCAAAATCAGTCACTACAACTTGTAAACTCATCCTTTTTGAGTGTTACCACTTGGGTTAACTAGTAAATGCATATGTCTAGCACATCTCTTTAACGGATCGTAAAAAGGAGTTATAGATTTAAAACAGTGGATTTTCAAAGTACAAAGAAATTAATTTGGGTATCTAAACTAGAAAAAATAAATTTTCTTTTCTTTTGATTTCCAACCTGTTGGGTCTCCAGCTTTTAGTTTTATTTTGATGATAACAATAATAAATAAATAATTTAATTAAAAGGGTAGAATCCTCTCCATAGGATTTTTTATTATAATTGTTTTATTTATCTTATTTATTTTGACCAAACATATTTTCTAAATCTTATCTAATTGATTTTCTTGATCTTTGATAATTTAATTTGGTGACGTTCTTTTTGGGACAAAAGCCTTATCAATTCATGTATGTGCTGAGATATAATTATGTGAGAATTCATTACATGAACAAGCTTTGACCGAATGGAACTTGTAAATGGGCATTAAACTAATTATTGGTTATTGACCGAAATAAAATGCATATGCTAGAGATTTTGATTAAATCATTTTTTACATGTGGGTAATTTTTATTTATTCTCAAATTAATTTTATTATTTAAAAAAATCTCAAAAATTATTTTATTTCAAAGTTGGGAAAAATTATTATTATATATATATATATATCATATATATATATGGGGTAAATGAAAATACACAGCCTTGCACATTTTTTTTGTACACAGTCTCAAAAAATACGTCGTTTTATTTATAAAAAAAGAAAAAGAAAAAGAACACCCATCAGGCTCTCTCCTCCCAAATAGCAAAGATCGATCCACAAATCTGAAATCGATTCTCTCCTTCCATATTCTTTTATGTACATGTTTGTGTTTACAGGGCGTCGATTTATGCTGATATGTGAAGAAATTAAGAGAGAGAAAATGAATAGATGCGTATATCAGCAGAACAACAACGTCTTTGCTTCTCTTGGAGATTTCAGGATGAGGGGTTCTTCTATTTCGGTAGCCGTAATTGGGTGCTCTGGGGCAAGATAGTGGGTTTTTCAGCGAGTCTTCAAAGCCGCCCAAGCCGATCAGGAAGGTGCCCAAGACTCCGCATAAGGTAGTAATGGTTGAGCTACTGTTATGTTTTTTTCTTCTTTTTGCAGAGGAAATGGAATTTTATGTTTTTTATTAGTGAATATATTGAGTTAACGAGACAAACAAATTTAATGTCTTTCCTTTCATGGTTTTTATGCCTTAATGATCATCATTAATTAGTGAAATATTGTTGAGTTTGTACAAGACTACTAGAATCAGTATGATTGCTTTCCAAATTGAAGAAATAAACTTAATTCATTAAAGCTAAATGCTATATTAGGATAATCATTTACTCAATTTTATCTATTCCCCAAGTAAAATAATGTTATATTAAAGCATTATGTAAGACCCAGAAGTTCTTAGCATTAATCCATTTTCTTAGAATCATTAACACAATCAGGTATGTTTCATTGTTGAATTTTGAATGGCAAGTTCCTGTTTAGAGCATGATATGGTCCTGATGCAGATTTCCAAGATATCGGGGCATGTCAACAACACTTCACCCCAAAGACATTGTTGTCCTTGCCTTCTAAGTTTGTGTTTTGCTTCAGAAGAGTAGCATTAATTATAAGATAGACCTTTCTTTGCTAATACCCAAACCCGAACAATAGGCAAAGTAGTACAATGAACATAGTTGGCTCAATGCTTAAATATTTGTATTTGAGAAAAAATTACTATGTTGTGGTATTAATGTGTTTCAGGTATTAAATACACACAAGACACCTACCAACATCTCTGTTATTTTACATGTAGACCTCACAAGACTCCAACTCTCGAAATCATTTTTGCTAAGTACCTTCAGATTCTAACACCACAAACCTTTCTATTCATCTTTTTATTGAAGTAATAACAAACCTTACTAATCATTCTCATAGCTTATGGTAATTGGTAGTTGTATCACCATTTCACCATACTGAGCTGAAGTCAATGTTTATTTGCCTTTGCAGGTGATGAATCCTTGTCTCTGAATTGTAATGAATCCTTGCAGCTTATTTTTTTGTCCAGTCTAGGTAAATTTTAATTGTTCATTCTTATTGAACTAAAGCATCAAATGTTGATACTACTCAAGAGCCAAGTGTAGATGATGATAGTGTTTCACCTACAAGTGTAACTGATATTGCTATAATAACACTTGTATATCTATATTTTTGTATTAATTTGTTTTTTTAACAGTGGCCTTCAAAATTGTAGTAATCATGGGAGTGACTATATATGGAAGAGAAATACATGTAACTACTCTTAAATCTCTTCAGGTTGCAGAAAGGGCCAAAAGATCCTAATCTTTAGTTGTGGTGTTGTTTCTTTTTTATGTTATGGATAATGCTATGGATAATGTTGTTATAAGGCTCTTTTGTACATGATGGTTGGTGGATGAAATTTTTGTTGTTGTAATTAACAGGTGGTTGTATTACCTTTAGAGGTTGAACTGAACATGAGAATTGAATGCAGTTGGATTTTAATGGTATTAGCTTGATTTCTGTTTTTTTAACTTGTCAATGTAGTTTGATGTTGAATGAGTTTGTAGTAGTCATTTATTGGTGATGTTTAATAGTTGATGGTCGAAGTTGAAAACAGGTCCTTTGTGAGATTGCAAATTATTGGTGTCTGATGTACTTTGTTTCATATATCTGGCTTGAGTTTAAGCATTTTCATGGTAATTTTTCTTTTGTTTGGTTAGTTGCAATTTTATGGTGGATTTTGGGTAGAGACTTTTGCCCATCAATGTTTCTTTTTGGTAGACTTTTGCAACCAATTTTTTTTTGTTCAGTACATAATCTTGGCAGGACACTTCTATATGTTTCTGTAAAAAAATGGTGTTTGTAGTTTCAAAAGTCGAAGGCAGATCAGCATTCATGAGCTGTTGTAATACAAACTTAAGATCTCAAACAAAAGAACTACAGTTGTATAATGCTTATTCACCTTATGAACATGGTGCAGCCTGACTTTCTTTGCATACTTATAGCAGCAACTTGACATCTTAGTATAAAAGCACAAATAGCCTTCGAATACAAACAAAAAAACATCTTTTTTAAAACCTGCATTACTTAATAAACACATTTATCTCACATCAATAAAGTACTAGTCCAATAATATTATAAGAAAACAACACCATTCAATCACTAGTCATTTTTAAAATAAGAATTTATCTGCACATGTAGACAAAGTTTCAAAAATTTATCCTCTTTTTGCGTCAAAAGTTTTGAGCTTCATTTTCAAGAGCTCTCAACCTCCTCAACAGACTTAATTTTTCTATTCAAATGCTTGAGCAAAGAATGAAGGGTCAGTTGTATAAACTAGAATAAGAAATACATGTGTTGGTTCTCGCTGCTACACTCCTAGGATCGATGTGCTTTTATCAACAAACAACATGAACAAAACACAACAACGATGTACTCGTCCCAAAGAAGAGATTTCAGCCCCCGACGTTGATGAATGCATTCAATTTACGTGGTCCCACGTTGTGTCATCATGTTCATCCTCAATAGATTGTATTGTGGTCGACTTTAGGAGCTATTATGTATACTACTTTTGCGAAGATAAGTTGTTGCATCAGACTACTAAAATGCTACCCGTGATTGAAGTTAAATGATGGCCTACCCATCGAAAAACCTTCCTTTTCTTGGAGTGCAACACCTATCACGCTTTCGCCAAGATTAGCAATCTGGACAGCTAGCACACATATAACATCTTCGGGAACATTTATCTGCTCCCCCAAATTTTATGAAGGGAAAACAAAGGAAAAATTGCATTTGTTAGAGTAAGAGATAAAATCGTTCTTTGAAAAAAATTATATGATCAACTAAAAGTGTAGTATTATTAAAACAACAAACATAAACACAAATACAAATGAAAGCCCTGATGTACACACGCTCAGATGCATCAGCATACCTGATCTTGATCCTACAATTCCTATAAATGACTAATTGGGGTCATATTTATTACTAGGCCTTTCCTTCAGACTAAGGTTTCTTGTTCCAAATTCATTCTTGTCGATATTCACTTGTTCAACTAGAATAAATTCCCAATTTCCCAAACAAATACTCTTCATTGTATCACAAGATCAAACCACAAAGAAAAGGAAAAAATTATTTTCCTTCCATCTCAATCTGGTATCAATAGCCTCTAATTTATGTTTCACAAGGACCAATCCAAAGAAAATATGAAGGCAATGATATAGAGAATGAGTAATAATCGACCAATAAATGGTGATAAAAATTTAATTGAAAATAAAAAGAGTAATTATATCATACCTCACCCATTTGTTTTGGAGTTCAGTAGTTACCATATTGGAGTTCTTACTTGTTTTGGAGTTCAGTAGTTTTACTGCTTTATATTGATTTAATCCTGACTTTGGAGGCATGGATAGATTATAATAATTATTGAGCATTATTTCTTATTTCTGCCAAATGTACTAATGATCCTTTTTTTATATATATATTTTTTCTTTTTCCTTTTTTTTTCTTCCAAGTTTTCCAAATTCCAAACGTACCCTTGGCATGTCATAATACAATCAACAAAACATGCCTATATCAAAAATACTAGAGCGTATACTTTTTGAGAAGCTATTAGAGTATATACTAATCATTAGACTTACCAAGAGAACAACTACAGCCAAACACAGTCAAAATGTAAGCAACAAAAAGTACATAATACTACAATTGCACCAGAAGTTTGAAGAATGCACTTCACAGGAAATTTTTAGATAATGTAAAAAGAAAGTGACAGCAGAAGGATAAAATCCTACTCTCCATGAGCAAATATTAAGACAATGGCATGAATTAACATTGTATGTCTTAAAGAGGTTGAAGAGGATAAGAAACCATACAATCTCGGTTGGTTTATTTCGGTTGTACTCTTTCCCCTTTGACTCCACAACTTTCTCCAATGTCTCTTAATCCCAATCCTCCATTGTGTTTAAGAGAATCGTACATAAACTTAATGAGAATTCATTATTCTTTTAAAAGAATTAGACAAATAGAGATAAGGACTAACACATAAATTGAACAAAAATGGACATGTTAACTCAATCACCTTCATCATGCTTATCACTACTATACATATCAATCTTCTCACCCTTCCTCTGCGAAAACTTGTATTTAAAACCCTTTGCACACTAACAAACTTTGAAAATTTCACATAGAATAGACTTTGGATAAACCCCTGCACAAAACCACTAGTTTAAACACAGACAATCCAACCCAATAATGGTAATTAAAGACCGATTAACACTACTAGGGTTTAATCAACACTCTGTTCTAGATTTATATGGAGTACAATATATAAATACCGAATCGGAGATGAGATACATCAAGGAAGTCGAGATCAAAATGATGAACTAGGCGCTTTGATTTGGTCCGAAATAGTTGGATTCGTATTTTCCCCTCTATGCCTTCTTTGCTTTAGTCTAGAATCAGGAGTTATGTTTTGGGGAAAAACGACGTTGAGAGAAGCTTTTACGCAGAAGCCGTGTTTTTTGTTTTCACCAAAACGACGTCGTTTTGAATTTTAATCATAAACAAAAATTTTGCACTACTGCAGTATACCCATTTTCCCCTATATATATATATATATTAAATATAAGTGTTATAAGCATTATATATATATATATATATATATATATATATATATATGGAACATGCATGCATTTATAATATATAGTATATACCAACCTTCAACCTTGCATGTGTATAAACCGTGAGTGAGTTTTTAGACTTGGTCAAACTCCTTTGAATCAATTAATGTTGGACATTAAATGCTAGCTTTTACTTTGAACATTGAATGCATATGATAGTGTGTTATATTATATATATATATATATATATATATATATATATATATATATATATATATATATATATATATATAAGCATGCATGCATTTATGTTAATATATATACAAACATGCATCATAAGCATTATATATATAGTAACATGAACAATTAATAAATGCATGACAATCATATTGGGATTGTGTATGTGTTGGCAAAATTGTTAAAACTTGTGAGTGACATTCATTTTGAAACCATGCATGCATGTATAACATATACTTATGTATGTATTATAAATTATATTTTAATATATGTATATATATATATATATATCAAGATGAATATCATATAGTACTACTTATAGCAACATGTATGTTAATATCATATATTATATACCAACGTGCATAGCAGTATGTTTTATAAACCATTTCTATGTACTAAATATACTAACCATATATTATGAACACCTATACTACATATACTAAACATACATACATGCATATAACATACTAAGTGTACTGACTTCCTTTAAAAAACTGTGTGTCACTTATTATGGGACTAAAAACGCGTGAGCAGACTGGCATTAAGTTCATAGTTTTAACATGTGGTCAAAATTGAACATTAAATGCATTTCTTTGAAAATCTTTGACCAAATTAATTTTGGTTGTCAATAAAATTTATGGGCGGAAGTTTGTTTTTGTTTGCAATCCGCGTGCTCCACTTTTCCATCCAAACAATTCATTTCAAAAATAAACAATCTCAACCATTAATTTCAAATCAATTTTCAAAAATTACTATTTTTCCCCTGACTTCAAAAATCTATAAATATGAGGTTTTTCTTCATTTTCAATTTGCCAATTCACTTTCAAGAAAAGCTTATTTCTCTCCTACATACATTCTCTCTAAAAAGCTTCTCTATCTCTTCTTACAAAAGTTCTGATTATTTGAGAAGAGGAAATTGGTCTAAGCATATTGAGATAAGTTGTTTGATTTATTTTATTTGAATTATCTCTTGCTTATTTATATTTATAGATATACGAATATAAATTGTTTTACACAATTCTATATATCTATATTTCATCTATTTATCAAATAAAAGGATACTTGGGCGCCGCAAGGCTATGGAGATAAACCTCTACGGAGAGGAATCCGAATTGCATTTATTCCTTATAGTCTTCAGTAACCTTTTATTTATATTATTTATATAAATATCGTAAAATAGATACGACACTTGATAGCTTAAAACAACACTGAGATACTGCTCCAAAAAGATTAGTCATCCAAACCGGATTTGAGAATCGTAGTGATCTATTGAAAATATTTATATAAATATCAATTGTGAAAATTATAAATTCTGTTATACTTGGGCTCCGCAAGGCTACGAAGATAAACCTCTACGGAGAGGAATCCGACCATACGATTCCTTATAGTACCAAGTGACACTATTTATAAAAGTTCACATAATAGATAAAATATTCTTATATATTATATGAGTTAAACAATAATATTTGTTATATCAAGAATTGCTTAACTGATTTATTTATTAAACTTGATATCTGTCATCACAAGTATTTGTTCATAAATTTATTTATTCATAAAATAATTATTGCATAATATAAAAGTTATTTAAACTTTTATTTCACAAACTTAAGTGAATATATCTGCTTAATAAGAAACATATTTGATTCAAAGCTTAAAATAACTTATTTGTTTACTCAGAAGCATTTTCACTTTGAAAGTTATTTAAACTTAAAACGACTTTTCTTTAATCCATAAAGAATAAATAATTCTTCATAAATTTGCATTAATTTATATATCTACTTAAACAGAAGTATTTTTGAGTAAAAGTTCAAATTGATCTATTTGCTTATTCAAGAAGTACTTTTCACACAAAATATAAAAGTTATTTAAACTTTTATAACAGTCCATAATTTACATATTTGCTTACACAGAAGCACTATTTGATCAAAGCATAAATTACTATCTGCTTACAAAGAAGCATAATTTCTCAAGTATAAAAGTCTCTGAACTTTTATAAATATATATTTGCTCTTTAATTGATATCTGCTTATTTGAGAAGCATCAATCTGTATCAAATTATATCTGCTTATTTAAGAAGCATCCATATGTACTAAATTCATATCTGCTTATTTAAGAAGCATTAATCTGTACTAAATTCTTATCTGCTTATTTAAGAAGCATTTTGTTGTAAAATCATTTTTAAAAAGAGAAAAGGTCAGAGTTAGTTTATTTTATATACCTATGAGAAAGACGAGTAATTCTTCGACCAAGACCAGAGTCTTAGAGAGGTCAGCGGGAAGTTGGGTCTCTAGTGTACTTGTGAGGTGAGGAAGAGGTTGTTGTTTCAAGACCAGATCATCGAATAGAACTGAACTCAAAAGAAGTACAACTAAGCTTGAGGAGGGAGCTGGGAGCTTGCTGTCCAAGATAGATTAGTTGGGAATAGTTGAAAGTTTGACTATAAAACTTTGTAAAGGCTTCTCCGCCTGTTGAAGGAGTATTTATTACTGATAGTAATAGGATCTCAAGTCCTGGAGAGGAGCTTAAGACTGGACGTAGCAGCATACCCGAGATGTATGTTGTGAACCAGACAAATCTCTGTGCATTGTGTGGTTAAATTTTTACTGTCTTGCATATTAATTTCTAACACTGCAAATTAATTATTCAAAAATTTAAAAAGGCCTTAGATAATTTTTAAATCTGTAATAATCTATTCAACCCCCCCTTCTAGATTATTATTGGACTTTCAATTGGTATCAAAGCGGTGCTCTTTAACTTGTTTGTTGAATAAATATAGGCATACCTAAGAGTAGATCCATCTATGGCCTACAATGCTACTAGTTGCGGAGAAGGATTATCAATGACAAAACCTCCACTATTTGACGGTACAAACTTTTCCACCTGGAAAAGCAAATTCAGAATCTATGCCAAATCACAAGGAATCAAAGTTTGGTTTGCAATAAAATGAGGTGTAAAAGTTCCAACAAAAATTGTGGGAGAAAAGATCGTTGAGAAAGATGTTGATGAATTCACTGCTGATGATGAAAAGGCTATGAACATTGCACCCCTAGCTGAACAAGTGCTGACTAGTACTCTCATTGAAAAAGAATACAAAAGAGTTAGCAATTGCAAGAATGCAAAAGAAATCTGGGAAAAATTGATTCTAACCTATGAAGGAATGAATCATATTAAAGAAACCAGAAAAGATGCTCTAATCCAGGAGTATGAAAGTTTCAAGTCGGAAGAAGGTGAAAAGATCATTGATATGGAAACACATTTTCCGTAATCATTGATGAACTGGAACATCTAGGGAAGGCATATACAACCAATGAGAAAAATAAAAAATTCTCAAAGCCCTTCTATCCATCTAGAAAATGAAGGTTATTACTATTAAGGAAAGGCAAGACCTAACTACTTATCCTCTTGATAGCCTTATTAGAAATCATGTGCCTACCAAAGTCAATATGTTAGTCGAAAAGGATTGGATACGAGATATCAAAAGAAAGGAATTGCTTTCAAAGATTTACTTATAAATCAAGAAGAAGTTGCTGAACAAACTGAGGAAATTGTAAATCTGTGCTTAATGGCAAACAATGAGTCATCGCCAAGATCTGAGGTACATTTTGAACATCAATTATCTAGTACTTCATTTGTCATGCATACCTCAGATAATATAAATCAAAAACACCATAAAGTACAAGAAGCATATAATGGTTTATATGAAGATAATAAAATTATTAAAAATGATTTTATTGAATTAAAAATTTTATTAGAAAAATTAATTAAAATTAACAAAAATCTGGAAATAGAAAATGCAAACTTGATTATAACTAATGAAAGTTTAAATGAAGTAAAATTGAAAAATGATTCCTTAAAAGAAGAATTAGAACAATTTAAAAGAATAAATAAAAATCTTAAAATAGAAAATTCAACACTTGATGTAATTAATGAAATAAAAAAATCAAGTGTTAGGTGAAGATATTAAAAATCTCAATTTTGAAAATGCATCTCTAAAGATAAAATTAGAAAAACAAAATGAAGATTCTTCTTTAATAGATCAAATTAATATTTTAACTAAAGAACATGATGATTTAAATTTTATAGTTCTTAAGTTCACAAAAGGAAAAGAAAACCTTGATGTCATGCTTAATCAACAAAGATGTGGATTTAACAAAGAAGGATTAGGATACATTGGAGAATTTAGTAAAAATAAAGGACTTTATCATGTTAAAAGTAAAGAAAAGAAAATTATACATCTTCATTTACTAAATGTTCTTTCTGTAATAGAAATGGTCATTTTCACATGTGTAATGCTCGAAATGGAAATTATAAAGGAAAAATAATTTGGGTGCCTAAAGGAACATACATTGCACCAATTATTAATCCCAGGCTTGTTCTTTCTCTCCTTGTTGTAGAGGCTCATGGCCTCACTCCCTTCCTCGGCTATGATAGCCTTTTCTATGAGTGTTGCAAAATGTTTATCTCAACAACATCGCCACCTTATCAGAGAGCCGTGGTTTTAATCCCACCAAACCTTCTCTCCTTCCTAGCCTCCATAAAGCAACTTGATGCAAAGCGAACCTAGCCAACTCATTAAACTTTGCGGCATACTCCGCAACAGTCATGTTCTCCTACTTCAACTCCAAAAACTTCACCTCCATCCTAGCCTGCATACTAGATGAAAAATAGTTTTCGAAAAACAAAGTTTTGAACCTAGCCCAAGTAACTACTCCTTCTCCTGCCCTAGCTTGATTTGCTACCCACCAAAAGTTCGCCTCCCCTTTCATCATATAGGTGGAAAAAGCGGTCTTTTTCCCCTTAGCTACTCTAGCTATTACAAAAACCTTTTCTATTTCCTTAACCCAAGTTTGTGCCTCTAAAAGGTCAGTTGTCCCTTTAAATTCTGGTGGTCCTATAGCCTTAAAATCTTTGAAATTTGCTGCGATTATCCGGTCGGTTTCATTGCTAGTATTCCTTGTTGCATAGTCCGAGCTACCATATTCGCAAGGTTTTGCATCGGTTCTTGTTGTTGTCCTTTAGCGTTGTTGACAGATTCTTCTGCCCTTTGATTTCGAGTTTGACATCTTGGCGGCATTATCTAATTAAATAAAATCATAAATTATTATTTATTAACTTACATTCTAAACCTTATCATATAAGTTTAATATATTAAACTTGTCTCATTACTCAAACATAGATTCATATTCATTTAGCAAATACTTTACATTCCATAGCACATACTGCTTTAAATATCAGCTATCCCTTTGTGACTACAAAAGTCGGGATTCGCTACTACTACTTATATAAAAGTTAAGAATATTAGATTACACACACATATATATCATATACACATTACCAGTGGTATCTTACATAAAGGTACAGTCAATAACTGTTTTAGAAATTAAAATCTTTGGAAAATACTCAAGGAAATCTTCATACATGGGAGGCCATGCGTCTAGGTTATGATAGATATCATATGTCCTCGGAATTATCCTTAGTTGACCCAATAGTCCCCAAAGAAAAACAAGAAGATTGCTATCATCTTATTTCCAATGGTGAGTCTTCTCTTGACTTATAATTATCTCCATTGTCTCCAATTGAGAATCATATTTCAAACAAACTCCAAGATTATATAGGTAGTGCTTTCGTAGATATACTCTCAAAGAAGTGGATGTGCACAACCCTGTCTTATGATAACACGAGGTTGTATGTCATTAGACATCTTGTATGATAGTGGCAAAATACCCTTCCAAATTTGGGTTCACCTCACCCTATTCGGTTCACCAAAATTAAATATCAAATGACATATACAATACGACACACTTATCTAAAGTTCTCAATAAAATTATTTCCATACTATTTAAGGAGAACCTCAACAGCTATAGACCATCGTTCTATTCTCCTGTTACCCCCGCTCGACCCAGCTACACTCTTATTACCTGAAAGGAATTGTGAAGCAAAAAGGGTGAGCACAACTAGCCTAGAAAAGAATATCATGACTAAATATAATTTACATCATCAATAGCCTTCATCAGTAATAAATCAGAGATTTAGAACATATGGTAGATGATAAAACTTTTCAACCATAGTTGCAGCGGAACGAGCAATCCATTAAAAGAGTCAAATTGACCATCAGGTCTATTTTCTTCTCCATGTTAAAAGTCCACCAATAATATTTTATCTCTATAACATCATTCAACGATTCCTGTCCACAATCATATGAATAACTCATAATCATAATTGTGATTCTAAATTCCTCTTCGCACCTGGAGATCGAAGATAATTTTCATCACCTATCTTCACCAAAACATCAAAAATCATGGTTATACCAAATCACAATTCCTGCTCATAATCATACTACTAAATTCATCTTTGCACTATAGCCAAAGTTATTCATTAGCAATTCATCTTTGCACTACAAGCCAGAGACATACAACTGTATTTTAGAAGAGTCAAGTAGAGTATGATATCTACTATCTTTTATGAATTAAAAGTTTATAATCAATATTTTATCGCTGAAACTCAGCTTAATAAATAATCCACATCATCGAATCATCCCTGCACTACGACCAAGGATATTCATGTAATCATCAATGGTCATGATTATACCGAATAATCTCTGGTTATAATCATACCAATAACTGTCCATCAACACACTACGGGCCAATGAGGACTTTTACCACATCATCTATAACATTACGGGTCATGACTATACCGAATGATCCCTGGTCATAATCATACCAATAAATAGTTTATCTATGCACATAAGCCAAAGATACTCATCAATCAATAGCTCATCTTTGCACGTAAGCCAACTGTAAAACCAATAATCAACAGTCCATCTTTGCACGTAAGCCAAAGATATACAACTATAAAACCAATAATCAATAGTCCATCTTTGCACGTAAGCCAAAGATATACAACTATAAAACCAATAATCAACAGTCCATCTTTGCACGTAAGCCAAAGATGACTTTCATCATAATATAAGCATGAGGATGATGACAATGATATAAGCATTAATCAAATAAAATCAAGGATAAATATTAAAGACTTTAAATTTATCCAGAGTTTAAAAAAAATATTCAAATTGTCAACATGATACTGCTTTGTAGAGTAAAATTCAAGAATAATATTCATGTACTAAAAATAATTTGGATAGATAAGAAAAATATTTTTTGGGTAAATAGTACCTCATGAATAGTACCATGTGAATAGTACTTCGGGAATAGTACCTCGTGAATAGTACTCCGACATGAAAAGTACCCCAAATACCCGAGTGAATAATATTTGGATGAATAGTAATTTGGGTGAATAGTAACTCGTGAATAGTACTCCGATATGAAAAGTGCCCTGAATACCCGAGTGAATAATACTAGAGTGAATAGTAACCAAGTGAATAGTAACTCGTAAAAAAATACCAAAGAAAATGATATTCTATGATGAGTACAAAAGAAATGATATCTCATACGAGTATAATAGATTATACGAAACTGCAAATGGATTTTTACCCGCCATGCGATAATCCACGTAGACAGATCATTTCCACAATTTAATAAGGAATGAATACAAAGGATCATTCACCATGCATGCGGTAATCCACATACACAAAGTTATTCCAATGAATAATAAAGAATGGAATAATGTAAGAATTCACCATGCATGCGATAATCGCATGCATGTGTTATTCCCAACAAAATAATAAAGAATGGAACCATGTCATGCGTAATCCGCATAGACAGGATATTCTAACAAAATAATAAAGAATGGAATCAGGTCATGCGTAATCCGCACAGATAGGATATTCTAATAGAATAATAAAGAATAGAACCAGGTCATGCGTAATCCGCACAGACATGATATTCCAACAAAATAATAAAGAATGGAATAACAACAGAATTCACCAGGCATGCGATAGACCGCACAGACAGGTTATTCCAGTAGAATAATAAAGAATGGAATAACAGAAGAATTTCACCATGTATGCGATTTCAGCATGACAAAAGTTATTCCAACATAATAATAAAGAATGGAATAATGTAAGAATTTCACCATGTATACTGGTAGAGTCCACGATACAAAGTTATTCCAACAAATAATAAGGAATGGAATAACAATAGCTCTCTTCATGAATACGAAAAGAAATAATACCCCTTACTATAATAATAATAATAATAATAATAATAATAATATCCCTTACCTCGTAAAGAAGATCGGATATCGAATAGTGAAGTAGCAGACTTCGCTTTTCTTTCTCTCTATAAACTTCTTCCATATAATTTCTCTAATAATAATTGCTCTTGTGAGACTTAGTGAATTGGTGAAAATAATGAAGGAATGAGCTTCTATTTATAAGAAAATATAGTTTTCATAATTGCACATTTTGTGGCTCGAAAATATTACAAAGATAATACCCTCATCTTTTCCTTTATTTTTAATTTAGTCATGAAAGTATTATCAAACTTGCACCACCTCCCTAATAGTAAATCATGTGACTCAATAGTTCTAAACATGTGAAAAATTAATTATAGTATAGTACCTTCAACTATACCTCCATTTTTAACTTAGTCATGCAAATATTATTAATCTTGCACCAACTCCCCTAATACTAAATCATGTGAATCAATAGTACACACATGTGAACACATAGTTATAAGCATGTGAATTAATAGCAATTAATTTCTCATTTATCCGGTTAATTACCCGATTGGTCAATATAACCTCCAGACATCAATTATTATCGAAATAAATGTCAATTTTTACTAACACTAATAATTCCAACACAATGGAACTATCAATTTCATCTTTAATCAACACGAACTTATTCATCATTAATATTATGATTCACAATATTTAACAACCAGGTCCTTCCCAGGAAAGAGGGGGCTTTCTGATAAGGATTTTTTCTTATTGGCGTGCAATTAGGTGACCAAACCTCTCCTTGACAGAACTTTTAGACATTGTCAATATTACAAATAATAATATGAATAACTTTGTCGTCTCAATTATTGATTTAATAATATATCATATTACGCAGATGATACTGTGACAATAATTGAATCAATAATATGAGAGATATGATGCAGCAATTACTGTAGCAATAATTGAGTATAACTGAGTAATTTCTCACGTAAGCATCAATAATCAATACCGTGTGCTACTATGCAACCAAGCGTATTACTGTACTTTTATCACCGATTATTTTATGAAAACTTTCTTACTTTGAAAAATTTTCAAATATTACCCTTAACTTTAAACTTTTATTAATTTAACTATTTACAAAATAGAAAAGTTGAATACTTTTATTTCATAAAATTTGGGGTCTCACATATTACATAATATAACACCAACTTATTATGCAACCTTCCCTTTCCCTTTGTTCTTAGTCGAGCCTTCTGGTTACTCACACTTAGCTGAAAACATTTAAATTAAGCAAGGATGAGCATTTGAGTGCCCAACAAGTAATAGCAATATTAAATATTAGCTAAAAGAAGTAAATATTTTCTTTGTACGACACTTCTACAACGAATCAACAGTTGTGAAGTAAGCTGAACCAATAATAACAATATATTAATTTTATATCAAATTTTTAAAACTACATACTGACTATAACTGGAGATTAGTCGACAGACTATGAACATTGTTTTCTATTTTTGAAAAGGTTAAACAGAACTTCATCTACAAACTGTCATAACTTACGGGCACGGGGGGTGATCAGCCCGTTATGCCCTGTATTGATCAATACTACATGCAAGAACGATATTATCGTTCATCTGATCCGCCTTTGGCGCACAAAAGTTTTCCCATATACGGGATGTTCATACTTAGTTGGGAATCCGAACCAAAACAATTTGGTCGGATAATAATAAAGTTTTATCTTGTTCAACAATATTTTTAAGTGTGTGTCTAGTCGGATCAAATAGATTAAACAGCTTTTAAGTCAACATATACGTAATGGAAATTAATAAGTATGTATCAACATGTGATTAAATACAATGATTATCCAAGCGAGGACACTTGTATAACCATATTTAGAAATTAACGAACAAAATAAATATCTGAATTATAAAATAATACTATACTGATAAATAATGATCGGATACATAATCGATAACAATAGAGTTAATATTTTGGCACAATGATAATATAATTCTGAAACTTTCTTACTTATGTCCATTACATAAAGTAAACGTAAAGGTAGGATACTTGCCTGATTTGCTGCTTACAATACGCAACTTAGTTTTATCTTTTATATATCAACCTATCATTAATAAGATCATTTATTTGATTAGAATAATATATCATATCACATAGTACTACTATTTGCAGTCAGCACATGACCTAATCATATTGTCACATATGTTTAGTAGTCATTGGATCGCAAATAGACACATATCTAGTCAAATTATCTAAGTCCAACTCAATTTTTGAAATATGTCGGTATACCGACGACTTTATCGGGTAATTATCGAGTCTAAGACTATCCTGTAGTTCAATAACTGTAAGTATCAGTTATATTATTTTTAAATGACTTATAATAATTTTTAATTAATTATTATAATTTTTCATGAATTTTCAAACACTAGAATCATTATTAAATAATTTAAATATTAAATATTTCTATTATCATTAATATTTAATTAATATTAAACTATTAATAAAACCATTGCCAAAATATTAAAGTTATTTATAATAACTTAAAATATTTTTTAAAAGTATTAACATTACCTTTAAATGGTTTTTAAAACACTTAAAATTATTTTTAAATAATTACCATTAATATTAAAGTATTAATGTATTATTTATCAAAATATTAAAAGTCATTAATTATAACTAAAAATATTTTTAATTAATTTATATACTTTTTAAATGATTTTTAAATTAATAAAACTATTTTTAAACTATTTATTTAATACAATTATTAAATAAATCAAATATCATTTAATATTAAATTAATATCATTAATATTAAATTATTAATGAAATTATCCTTTAAATATTAAAAGTTATATTTTATAACTTCAAATATTTTTAAACACTTTATTTTCATTTTAAATGATTTTTATAACATTAAAATCATTTTTAATTTATTTATTTAATATAATTATTAAATAACTCTAATATCATTAATAGTAAATAATTAATAAAATTTACCTTTAAATATTGAATGTTATATTTTATAACCTAAAATATTTTAAATACCTTATTATCATTTAAAATAATTTTTAAAATAATAAAATCATTTTTAATTAATTTATTTAATGCATTTATTAAATAAATTACTTATCATTAATATTAATTTATTAAAGAAAGTCATCACAAAATATTAAAAGTCATTAAAATAACTTAAAATATTTTCTTATAACATAATATAATTTTTAAATGATTTTTCAAGTATTAATTAAAATCATTTTTAAACAATTTATTTAATATTATAAATAAATAAATTGAATACCATTAATATTCCAAAAATATAAAATATTAATGAAATATATTCAAAATTATTAAAAACTAATTTTTAAGGCTTTAAAATAATTTTAGCAATTTATTATGTATTTTTCATAATTAAAAACTAATTTTTTCTAAATATTTAATAAAAAATAATAATATTATAAATAAAGTGTCGCTAAAAGATCGCTTTAGCGGCGACGGCAAATCATTTATATATTGTTCTTCATGTTCTTGATGAAACCGAGATCTTTATATACAAAGTGAGCGAGGACCATGTTTGACCATCAATTAATCATGTATAATGTGATTACGGGAATGTTGTTAGTCGATCTTGTGATACTGTTGTAACACTACAAGATCAAACAACAAACACAGTCAAAACATGCATCAAATGCAAGATATAAGCTTAAGAACAAGTTGTCAGAGCTGTTCTTCATTTTCTGTGTTACCTAGAAATGAAGAACAATTCGACTGTTCATATTTGGGCTTTCACAACTTGCTTTTCATGAAATATTTTAGTGATCTATTGATTTCAGGTTGTAGCCAGCATGTACCTTAAGAGATCTATTACAAAACATCAACAAAACAACAACACAATCTATAGATCCGGACCGGTCAAACCATGTCAGAATACATGATCATACGTTTTTTGGGTTACCCAGAAAACGTATTTCGTGTTCATTCTGCTTGGTTTGACCGTCCATGAAATCTAACATGCATGATATTTAGATGATCTAAAACCTTGAATCAACAGTCCATATACCAAACTACATTCCAGATACAACATCAAGAACAAAATAACTAACACACGAAAGATCTAAAGTCACAAAATTACTATCAGAGTGTTTTGGGTAACTTCTGGGTTACCCAGATTTTGTTTGGTCATGGTCGGTCAACCGACTTTGACCAAGAATAACTTTCAATCCATGCATGATTTGGTCTTGATTCAAGCTTCAGAACAAAGATCTCATGACATACTACAACTTTAAACATTTAAACAGCTAAAAACATAAACAGGATGAGATCTAGATGGTCTGACATTCGTTGTCAGACATCAAAAACAAAAAATTTAGATTTTGTAAAACATCAAATCCGAGCCTCTAGATGTTATGGATCTAACATCTAGCAACCCAGATCAATTAATAACACTATATTCAACATGTTTAACACACAAAAAACTAACATCTAACACATCATCAAAGGTCAGATTCTAAATTAGAGTTTTATACCTTGATGATCAATTTTTGATTCTTGGCTACTGTTTTTGCTATGGGTGTTAGTGGGGCTCAGTTTGGGACTGGTCTAGCAATAAATTTTGGAGGTGTGATGCTGAGAGAGTTTTGGTTGAGTGTGATGAACAAATGGGCTTAAAATAATTTTTCTCTCTCCAATTCTATATATATAATGTGAATGCAATGCATGTATCTGATGTTGCTGTCAATAATTGGCTGATTTGTATAGATTTTTAATACATTGGCAAGTCAAGGGTTGTACAATCACAAAAGGTTTGGTAAGTTATACAAGTTTCCTACTAAATAATTCAAAAAGGGTATTATAGTTAATTTGATCCTAATTTTAATGGCATTCTTGACAATCTAATCCAACCCTTAAGGTTTAACCCTAAGGATTTAGAATTTTAGGGTTAAAAATAAACATTTTAGTTTCTAAATTATAAATTAGGGTTTCTAAATTGATTTAGGTTTCCTAATTACATTAGGTTATCTAATTACATTATACATGAACATTAGGGTTTAAAGTCCACTAAATAGCATTAAGCTTTCTCATTTAGCGATTAAGGTTCCTCGTTTAGTAATTAGGGTTTTAAATTAGAAATTAGGGTTTTTAATTTACAATTAGGGTTTCGAGTCAATAATTAGGGTTTCTAATTACCCTGGGTTTCCAAATTACTTAAATTATAATTCTAACACTTATTATAATCACATTAATACAATTTTTGACTGATCTTAACTCCGGTTTGAGTTTCAAATCACAGTACCACTATGTTTTCAAATACTGCACTATAGTTGACCAACCATTATCAATACGTACATATAGTACATATTTATAGCACTGAAATATAATTAATATAATACTAATATTCTATTTCCTTATTCCAAATCCAGAATTAGGGTTTGGATTCTATATCTGATTTATCTTGCATAAATAGTATTATTAATTAAGTTAAAAATAGTTAACTTAACTAATCTGAAATAAATTCACATAATAGAATAAAATAATTAGTATAATAATTCTATAATCATTTCATATATTATTTAAATAATATATAATCATATTTTTATGGAAAATAATTAATAAAAAATTTTCTACTATAAAATTAATTATTATAAGAATATAATTTATAATGATCAATAATTCTAAAATAAAATTATTTGTAATTATTCATGTAATAAATATATTTTATTTATAACATAAATACATACGCCTTGACTTATACATATTCCCCACATTTTTTTAATAAATAAAAAAAATTTATACGCAAAATTTCTGATTTAATTATATAGAAAATATCGGGTTATTACATTCACCCTCCCTTATAAAGATTCCATCCCCGGAATCACCGTTTCAAAACATATACATATAAGGGTACATATCATACACAGTCATTTCAAGTAGATCTCGATCGGATTCGATCGAATCGATCTTTAACTATTCAACGTAGAGCTTGTCTATCTGATTAAACGGAAATTTGATTTCTAATAGAACTCAAATTCCTCCTTCAAAATTTCTTCATAAAATAATTTACTATATATAGGAAAATCATGTATAAGAAAATAAAAGTTATACGAATAATACACGAGTTCCATCGCCACCGCCATGTAGATATCCTCGGACCGTCATGTTGAAGACTCTCGCGGTTGATTTTGTTGGTTTGCTTGATGAAGTTGGTCCTGTAATCGCCAGAGTCCCACTGCCTATCCCTGTGTTCACGCTTCCTGCCTCCACTCTCCTATTTGGGACAGTCTTTCACCTTATACTCCACTAAGCCACACACGAAACATCCACTGTTCATCCTTGGATTGGGGCAGTTGGGAGAGATATGGACCTCCTGCCCGCACTTGTAGCACACGAAATTTCCCTTGAGGCACTCACCCGAATGGTTCTTCCCACAATTTCCACACTGTACTACCTGCTTCTTCTTCACACCTTCTTGCTTCACCTGAACATTCCCAAAATTGTTCCCCTTCCTCTTGCCATTACCACTCCTACTTCCACTATTAATTTCCACCTTCCCAGCTCCTTCGACCTTACCCTTGTTCTTTCTCTCCTTGTTGTAGAGGCTCATGGCCTCACTCCCTTCCTCGGCTATGATAGCCTTTTCCATGAGTGTTGCAAAAGTTTTTATCTGCAACACTGCCACCTTATTGTAGAGCCAGGGTTTTAATCCCAGCTCAAACCTTTTCTCCTTCCTAGCCTCAAGATTCACTTGATGCGGGCGAACCCTAACTAACTCATTAAACTTTGCGGCATACTCACTTAGCAATGTCATGTTCTCCTGCTTCAACTCCAAAAACTTCACCTCCATCCTAGCCTGCATACTAGATGAAAAATATTTTTTGAAAAACAAAGTTTTGAACCCAGCCCAAGTAACTACTCCTTCTTCTGCCCTAGCTTGATTTGCTTCCCACCAAAAGTTCGCCTCCCCTTTCATCATATAGGTGGCAAAAGTGGTCTTTTGCCCCATAGCTACCCTAGCTATTACAAACGCCCTTTCTATTTCCTTAACCCAAGTTTGTGCCTTTACAGGGTCAGTTGTCCCTTTGAATTCTGGTGGTCCTACAGTCCTTAAAATCTTTGAAATTTGCCAAGCGATTATCTGTCTGGTTTTCCGCGGCTAGTATTCCTTGTTGCATAGCTTAAGCTACCATATTCGCAAAGTTTTGCATCGAGTCTTGTTGTTGTCCTTCAGCCTTGTTGACAGATTCTTCTGCCCTTTGATTTCGAGTTTGACGTCTTGGCAGCATTATCTGATTAAATAAAATCATAAATTATTCTTTATTAACTTACATTCTAAACCTTATCATATAATTTTAATATATTAAACTTGTCTCAGTACTCAAACATAGATTCATATTCATTTAGCAAATACTTTACATACCATAGCACATACTGCTTTAAATATCAACTATCCCTTTGTGACTACAAAAGTCGGGATTCGCTATTACTACTTATACAAAAGTTGGGAATATTAAATTACACAAGAATATATATCATATACATATTACCAAATATACATAATAAAATACTAATTCTACTTATTTCCTACACCTCTTTCCTAATTCTGGACAACCTTTCGCCCGATGACCTTCCAACCCACAAATAAAACATGCACCTTGCTTATAGTCAGGATAATAAAGAGAGGTATGTCTCTCATAGCCACAAATGTAACATATCTTTTTCCCTTTCTTGCATACACCTTCATGTTTCTTGTCATAATTTGTACACTTCTCTATTCTGTTAAGGGTCCCTTGGTTGTTATCGGAGTTTCCAATATCGCGGTCTTTTATCTTTCTTTTCCCCTTATTGCTCGGAGCTACACACGATATGTTGCTTTTGGCTCCCATCTGATCAATTTGGATTTTAAGTTTATCTTGTTCTTCCATTGTTTCAATTAACGCCTGACACAATTGACTATTTAGCAGCTTTTCTATTAACCACAGCTTTTCCAAAGAGGAAACCTGGTCCCGTAGATTCTGCACTTCGGTTGATGCTTGATCAGCTCCAACTTTGGTGTTCGAATCACTATCTGTCAGTTCTATTGTTTCTGGATCTGGTACTATATTTTTCAGGATGATCACCTCATCAAAGTTACCTTCAACGTGAGCCTCTATTTCAGCTATTGGCTTCGATATTAGCTCGGGTGTATGGATTTGATCCTCCTTCAAGTTATAAGCATATAATAAGCCTTTTCCTCCTGACATCTACACACATAAATTATCCTTATTAGCATATAGTATATACACACAGTAAATAGTAGTTTTATATAAGTTATCTTTTTTTTTTTTACGATGAATTTATTCAATTCATCTCTTTTTTAAACTCTATATGAGTTATTTGTATTTTCAACGTTTCCCTATGTTCTAAGGTTATAGCCTAAGGTCTATCCCACATAAGGTTTCTAACCCTAAAGCTCTGATACCAACCTGTGACGCCACCAAATTCAGGTACTTGAAACCCGAACTCGGTGCTTCACAATACCATTTCTATGAGCAGAATAATACTAATAATAATAACAATAATATAAATATCAAACTTAATTTACATATCAGAGTCTACTCCCAAGTACGCAACCTTTAAACTTTCATTACATGATAGATAACATATATCATCCTTATCTTAATAAAGTTAAACTATTACATAATATAACACCAAATTATTCTGCAACCTTCCCTTCCCCTTTTTTCTTAACCGAGCTTTCTGGTTGCTCACACTTAGCTGAAAACATTTAAATTAAGCAAGGATGAGCATTTGAGTTCCCAGCAAGTAATAGCAATAATAAGTATTAGCTAAAAGAAGTAAATGTTTTCTTTGTACGACACTTCTACAACGAATCAACAGTTGTGAAGTAAGCTAAACCAATAATAACAATATATTAATTCTATATCAAATTTTTGAAACTATATACTGACTATAACTGGAGATTAGTCGACAGACTATGAACATTGTTTTTTATTTTCGAAAAGGTTAAACAGAACTTCATTTGCAAATCGTCATAACTTACGGGCACGGGAGGTGATCAGCTCGTTATTCCATGTATTGATCAATACTATATGCAAGAATGATATTATCGTTCATCTGATCCGCCTTTGGCGCAAAAAAAATTTCCCATATACGAGATGTTCATACTTAGTCGGGAATCCAAACCAAAATAATTTGGTCGGATAATAATAAAGTTCTATCTTGTTCAATAATATTTTTAAGTTTGTGTCTAGCCAGATCAAATAGCTTAGACAACTTTTAAGTCAACATATATGTAATGGAAATTAATAAGTATGTATCAACATGTGATTAAATACAATGATTATCCAAGTGAGGACACTTGTATAACCATATTTAGAAATTAATGAACAGAATAAATATCTGAATTATACAATAATACTGTACTGATAAATAATGATTGGATACATAATCGATAACAATAGAGTTAATATTCTGGCACAATGATAATATAATTCTGAAACTTTCTTACTTATGTCCATTACATAAAGTAAATGCAAAGGTATGCAACTTAGTTTTATCTTTTATATATCAACCTATCATTGATAAGATCATTTATTTGATTAGAATAATATATCATATCACATAGTACTACTATTTATAGTCAGCACATAACCTAATCACATTGTCACATATGTTTAGCAGTTATTTGATCGCAAACAGACACATATCTAGTCAAATTATCTAAGTCCAGATCAATTTCTGAAATATGTCCGTGTACCGACGGCTTTATCGGGTAATTATCGAGTTTAAGACTCTATCATGTAGTTCAATAACTGTAAGTATCAGTCATATTATTTTTAAATGACTTATAATAATTTTTAATTAATTATTATAATTTATCATGATTTTTCAAACACTGGAATCATTATTAAATGATTTAAATATTAAATATTTCTATTATCATTAATATTTAATTAATATTAAATTATTAATGAAACCATTGCCAAAATATTAAAGTTATTTATAATAACTTAAAATATTTTTTAAAAGTATTAATATTACCTTTAAATAATTTTTTAAACACTTAAAATCATTTTTAAATAATTACCATTAATATTAAAATATTAATGTATTATTTATCAAAATATTAAAAGTCATTAATTATAACTAAAAATATTTTTAATTCATTTATATCCTTTTTAAATGATTTTGAAATTAATAAAACCATTTTTAAACTATTTATTTAATATAATTATTAAATAAATCAAATATTATTTAATATTAAATTAATATCATTAATATTAAATTATTAATGAAATTATCCTTTAAATATTAAAAGTTATATTTAATAACTTAAAATATTTTAAACACTTTATTTTTATTTTAAATTATTTTTATAATATTAAAATCATTTTAAATTAATTTATTTAATATAATTATTAAATAAATTTAATATCATTAATAGTAAATCATTAATAAAATTTACCTTTAAATATTGAAAGTTATATTTTATAACTTCAAATATTTTTAAATACCTTATTATCATTTAAAATAATTTTTAATATTATAAAATCATTTTTAATTAATTTCTTTAATGCATTTATTAAATAATTTAATTATCATTAATATTAATTTATTAACGAAATTCATCACAAAATATTAAAAGTCATTAAAATAACTTAAAATATTTTCTTATAACATAATATAATTTTTAAATGATTTTTCAAGTATTAAAATAATTTTTTAAACAATTTATTTAATATTATAATTAAATAAATTAAATACCATTAATATTCCAAAAATATAAAATATTAATGAAATATATTCAAAATTATTAAAAACTAATTTTTTAGGCTTTAAAATAATTTTTAGCAATTTATTATGTATTTTTCATAATTAAAACTAATTTTTTCTAAATATTTAATAAAAATAATAATTTCATAAATAAAGTGTTTCAAGATCGTATATAGCTGCGTAACTGTCATTATAGTTGTTCTTCATGTTCTTGATGAAACCCAGATCTTCATGTATGTTTGAGCGAGAGGGACCATGTTTGACCATCAATTAATCACAGATAAGATATGTTTACGGGAATGTTGTTAGTCAGATCTTGTAGTACTGTTGTAACACTACAAGATCAAACAACAAACACAGTCAAAACATGCATCAAATGCAAGATCTAAGTTTAAGAACAAGCTGTCAGAGCTGTTCTTCATTTTTTGGGTTACCTAGAAATGAACTGTTCATATTTGGGCTTTCACAACTTGCTTTTCATGAAATGTTTTAGTTATCTATTGATTTCAGGTTGTAGCCAGCATGTACCTTAAGAGATCTATTACAAAACATCAACAAAATAACAACACAATCTACAGATCCGGACCGGTCAAACCATGTCAGAATACATGATCATACATTTTCTGGGTTACCCAGAAAACGTATTTCGTGTTAATCCTGCTTGGTTTGACCGTCCATGAAATCTAACATGCATGATATTTAGATGATCTAAAACCTTGAATCAACAGTCCATATACCAAACTACATTCCAGATACAACATCAAGAACAAAACAACTAACACACGAACGATCTAAAGTCACAAAATTATCGTTGTCGAGTGTTCTCGTAACTTCAGGTTACCCAGATTTTGTTTGTTATGGTCTGTCAACCGAATTTGACCAAGAATAACTTTCAATCCATGCATGATTTGGTCCTGATTCAAGCTTCAGAAAAAAGATCTCATGACATACTACAACTTTAAAAATTTAAACAGTTAAAACATAAACAGGATGAGATCTAGATGGTCTGACATTCGTTGTCAGACATCAAAAACAAAAATTTCTAGATTTTGTAAAACATCAAATCCGAGCCTCTAGATGTTATGGATCTAACATCTAGCAACCCGGATCAATTAATAACACTATATTCAACATGTTTAACACACAAAAACTAACATCTAATACATCATCAAAGGTCAGATTCTAAATTAGGGTTTTATACCTTGATGATCAATTTCTGATTCTTGGCTACTGTTTTTGCTATGGGTGTTAGTGGGGCTCAGTTTGGGACTGGTCTAGCAATAAATTTTGGAGGTGTGGAAGATATAAACATAAATTGTTCATACATTTAACTTTTACACATTATTTCCAAGGTCTACAACCTTAACTAAATACATACCTTCAATATCTAAAAAGGTTTACAAAGCTATTTTCTTCAAAAAATTTAATAAATCTAACTGCACCATAATTTAATCTTGCACTTTGCATTTGCCTCTATCCTTATTCAAGCTTTCATCTTCATCTAAAAATTTTATCATGATATAGTAAGGGTGAGTAACGAATTTGCCCAGCAAGTTTTAAATACAATGGAGATATATCATGATTGAAAAGAATGAATAAGCTTTCAAGTTTTTAACAATATAATAATTGTGAAATAACATGAATCGAGTTTCAATAATTGCATGACTGAATCAATAATGTTTGAAGGTCAACAATGACCATGAACAATTTAACTGAATCTTATGGTAATGAAGGTGATCAGTCTTTCATACCTGATGAACATATACAACATGCATTAAGTGCGAATCAATAATCTGTAAAGACGTGAATAATCAACAACAATTATTCACTAACATGATTTGAACATACAACTCAAGTTTAAGTTTGAGTTAGGGAAACTTGCCTGTACCGCTGATTACTGTTAAGCAATCTAATTTAATCTCTCATGAAAGACCTATCAATTATAAGATTGATCTTTCCATTAGCATAAAACATTTTATCTCACAATACAACTACTTTATCCATAGGAATATCTAACACTTCATCACAAAAATTAAAAATTAGATAACACCTTCACATCATTACTATTATCATCCTTTGATAATTCTTCAATCACTGTATTATATACATTATGATTTAACACTCGCTTTTTCATTTCATAATTTATTCTTTAACATCTAATAAGTCAAATACTAATCCAGCAACCTAGATTCTAAATCTAGCAACCAAATTTCCAATCCAGTAGACTGGATTCCAAATCCAATGACACGACTCAATGATTTCCAATCCAAAGAAGCCTCGGATTCATAAATCCTTCAATCCAGCAAGCTGGATTTTGAATCCTTCAATCCAGCAAGCATGGATTCTTAATTCCTTCAATCCAACAAGTCGGATTCTAAATCCTTCGTATAAATTAAATAATCATTAAATTCATTCACTAATATTATTAATTATTAAATAATATTTTAAATCAATGATTTAACAACACTTTAATCCAAATGTTATCAATCACTTAATAATCTCATAATCTAATATTATTAATATTATAACAATATTTTAATCATTTCTTAAGCTTATAAACAATTTATTTTAATTGTTTACACTTTACCAAATAATGCATTTAATCCTTCAAAAATGTCATACACATAAGATTTCATCACCAATGACCAAAACCTCCATCAAAATCTGCATATACCTTATATAGGATTTCCAAGCTATAAAATCCTATTTACCAATTTTTCAACTTCACATAATATATTTAATTCATATGTTCAGTAATTAAACTATTTTCATGAAAAATACTACATCGTAATATAGAAGAATTTTCTTTTCGGGATTTAGCGGAATATAGTCCCATATTGAACATATATTTTTCTCAGAATTTTTAAAATTCATTTACTATTTTTCATATGGCCAAAACTGCCGAATATTTAGACATTTATCATAAATTTTAATTTTGTCCAAAATTTCCGAAATTTACAGGATATACTCCTGTTATATACATATACTCTCAATAAAAAGTTCACCAATTTTTGAGTCAACCACAAGGAGTTATAAGGGTTTACTTTTAAAATAGTATTTTCCCATAAATTTCATAACGCCTTATCTATACATCCAAAAATCGCCATTTTTGGACACAATCTAGAAAACTCATCAAATTATCATCTCAAATATTTCTAAAATTTTTTAGGGTCGAAAAAATGACGAAAATGCCCCCGCCAAAAACTGGCCCAAAACAGTTTGTTTCCTTCTACCAAAAACGGGACTGGTTTAGCAAAATCAGTCACTACAACTTGTAAACTCATCCTTTTTGAGTGTTACCACTTGGGTTAACTAGTAAACACATATGTCTAGCACCTCTCTTTAACGGATCGTAAAAAGGAGTTATAGATTTAAAACAGTGGAGTTTCAAAGTACAAAGAAATTAATTTGGGTATCTAAACTAGAAAAAATAAATTTTCTTTTCTTTTGATTTCCAACCTGTTGGGTCTCCAGCTTTTAGTTTTATTTTGATGATAACAATAATTAATAAATAATTTAATTAAAAGGGTAGAATCCTCTCCATAGGATTTTTTTATTATAATTGTTTTATTTATCTTATTTATTTTGACCAAACATATTTTCTAAATCTTATCTAATTGATTTTCTTGATCTTTGATAATTTAATTTGGTGACATTCTTTTTGGGACAAAAGCCTTATCAATTCATGTATGTGCTAAGATATAATTATGTGAGAATTCATTACATGAACAAGCTTTGACCGAATGGAACTTGTAAATGGGCATTAAACTAATTATTGGTTATTGACCGAAATAAAATGCATATGCTAGAGATTTTGATTAAATCATTTTTTACATGTGGGTGATTTTTATTTATTCTCAAATTAATTTTATTATTTAAAAAAATCTCAAAAATTATTTTATTTCAAAGTTGGGAAAAATTATTATTATATATATATATATATATATATATATATGGGTAAATGAAAATACATACTTTGCATTTTTTTTTGTACACAGTCTCAAAAAATACGTCGTTTTATTTATAAAAAAAGAAAAAGAAAAAGAGCACTCATCAGGCTCTCTCCTCCCAAATAGCAAAGATCGAGTCACAAATCTGAAATCGATTCTCTCCTTCCATATTCTTATATGTACATGTTTGTGTTTACAGGGCGTCGATTTATGCTGATATGTGAAGAAATTAAGAGAGAGAAAATGAATAGATGCGTATATCCGCAGAACAACAACGTCTTTGCTTCTCTTGGAGATTTCAGGATGAGGGGTTCTTCTATTTCTGATGGTCAGTAATTGGGTGCTCCGGCAAGATAGTGGGTTTTTCAAATGAGTCTTCAAAGCCGCCCCGATCGTCGTGAAGGTGCCCAAGACTCCGCATAAGGTAGTAATGGTTGAGCTACTGTTATGTTTTTTTCTTCTTTTTGCAGAGGAAATGGAGTTTTATGTTTTTTATTAGTGAATATATTGAGTTAACGAGACAAACAAATTTAATGTCTTTCCTTTCATGGTTTTTATGCCTTAATGATCATCATTAATTAGTGAAATATTGTTGAGTTTGTACAAGACTACTAGAATCGATGATGATTGCTTTCCAAATTGAAGAAATAAACTTAATTCATTAAAGCTAAATGCTATATTAGGATAATCATTTACTCAATTTTATCTATTCCCCAAGTAAAATAATGTTATATTAAATCATTATGTAAGACCCAGAAGTTCTTAGCATTAATCCATTTTCTTAGAATCATTAACTCAATCAGGTATGTTTCATTGTTGAATTTTGAATGGCAAGTTCTTGTTTAGAGCATGATATGGTCCTGATGCAGATTTCCCAGATATCGGGGCATGTCAACAACACTTCACCCCAAAGACATTGTTGTCCTTGCCTTCTAAGTTTGTGTTTTGCTTCAGAAGAGTAGCATTAATTATAAGATAGACCTTTCTTTGGCTAATACCCAAACCCGAACAATAGGCAAAGTAGTACAGCAACATAGTTGGCTCAATGCTTAAATATTTGTATTTGAGAAAAAATTACTATGTTGTGGTATTAATGTGTTTCAGGTATTAAATACACACAAGACACCTACCAACATCTCTGTTATTTTACATGTAGACCTCACAAGACTCCAACTCTCGAAATCATTTTTGCTAAGTACCTTCAGATTCTAACACCACAAACCTTTCTATTCATCTTTTTATTGAAGTAATAACAAACCTTACTAATCATTCTCATAACTTATGGTAATTGGTAGTTGTATCACCATTTCACCATACTGAGCTGAAGTCAATGTTTATTTGCCTTTGCAGGTGATGAATCCTTGTCTCTAAATTGTAATGAATCCTTGCAGCTTGTTTTTTTGTCCAGTCTAGGTAAATTTTAATTGTTCATTCTTATTGAACTAAAGCATCAAATGTTGATACTACTCAAGAGCCAAGTGTAGATGATGATAGTGTTTTACCTACAAGTGTAACTGATATTGCTATAATAACACTTGTATATCTATATTTTTGTATTAATTTGTTTTTTTAACAGTGGCCTTCAAAATTGTAGTAATCATGGGAGTGACTATATATGGAAGAGAAATACATGTAACTACTCTCAAATCTCTTCAGGTTGCAGAAAGGGCCAAAAGATCCTAATCTTTAGTTGTGGTGTTGTTTCTTTTTTATGTTATGGATAATGCTGGATAATGCTGTGGATAATGTTGTTATAAGGCTCTTTTGTACATGATGGTTGGTGGATGAAATTTTTGTTGTTGTAATTAACAGGTGGTTGTATTACCTTTAGAGGTTGAACTGAACATGAGAATTGAATGCAGTTGGATTTTAATGGTATTAGCTTGATTTCTGTTTTTTTAACTTGTCAATGTAGTTTGATGTTGAATGAGTTTGTAGTAGTCATTTATTGGTGATGTTTAATAGTTGATGGTTGAAGTTGAAAACAGGTCCTTTGTGAGATTGCAAATTGTTGGTGTCTGATGTACTCTGTTTCATATATCTAGCTTGAGTTTAAGCATTTTCATGGTAATTTTTCTTTTGTTTGGTTAGTTGCAATTTTATGGTGGATTTTGGGTAGAGACTTTTGCCCATCAATGTTTCTTTTTTTGGTAGACTTTTTGCAACCAATTTTTTTTTGTTCAAGACATAATCTTGGCGGGAGGACACTTCTATATGTTTCTGTTAAAAAAATGGTGTTTGTAGTTTCAAAAGTCGAAGGCAGATCAGCATTCATGAGCTGTTGTAATACAAACTTAAGATCTCAAACAAAAGAACTACAGTTTTATAATGCTTATTCACCTTATGAACATGGTGCAATTACCGACTTTCTTTGCATACTTATAGCAAAGAATTTGACATCTTAGTATAAAAGCACAAATAGCCTTCGAATACAAATAAAAAAACATCTTTTTTAAAACCTGCATTACTTAATAAACACATTTATCTCACATCAATAAAGTACTAGTCCAATAATATTATAAGAAAACAACACCATTCAATCACTAGTCATTTTTAAAATAAGAATTTATCTGCACATGTAGACAAAGTTTCAAAAATTTATCCTCTTTTTGCGTCAAAAATTTTGAGCTTCATTTTCAAGAGCTCTCAACCTCCTCAACAGACTTAATTTTTCTATTCAAATGCTTGAGCAAAGAATGAAGGGTCAGTTGCATAAACTAGAATAAGAAATACATGTGTTGGTTCTCGCTGCTACACTCCCATAGGATCAGATGTGCTTCTCATTGAACAACATGAACAGAAACACAACACTGATGTACTCGTCCAGTAAGAGATTTCAGGCCCCTGACGTTGATGAATGCATTCAATTTACGTGGTCCTACGTTGTGTCATCATGTTCATCCTCAATAGATTGTATTGTGGTCGACTTTAGGAGCTATTATGTATACTTCTTTTGCAGTATAAGTTGTTGCATCAGGACTACTAAAATGCTACCCAGGATTGAGTTAAATGATGGCCTACCCATCGAAAACCTTCCTTTTCTTGGAGTGCAACACCTATCACGCTTTCGCCAAGATTAGCAATCTGGACAGCTAGCACACATATAACATCTTCGGGAACATTTATCTGCTCCCCCAAATTTTATGAAGGGAAAACAAAGGAAAAATTGCATTTGTTAGAGTAAGAGATAAAATCGTTCTTCGAAAAAAATTATATGATCAACTAAAAGTGTAGTATTATTAAAACAACAAACATAAACACAAATACAAATGAAAGCCCTGATGTACACATGCTCAGATGCATCAGCATACCTGATCTTGATCCTACAATTCCTATAAATGACTAATTGGGGTCATATTTATTACTAGGCCTTTCCTTCTGTACTAAGGTTTCTTGTTCCAAATTCATTCTTGTCAGATATTCACTTGTTCAACTAGAATAAATTCCCAATTTCCCAAACAGCTACTCTTCATCGTATCACAAGATCAAACCACAGTAAAAGGAAAAAAATTGTTTTCCTTCCATCTCAATGGGTATCAATAGCCTCTAATTTATGTTTCACAAGGACCAATCCAAAGAAAATATGAAGGCAATGATATAGAGAATGAGTAGTAACTGACCAATAAATGGTGATAAAAAATTTAATTGAAAATAAAAAAGAGTAATTATATCATACCTCACCCATTTGTTTTGGAGTTCAGTAGTTACCATATTGGAGTTCTTTACTTGTTTTGGAGTTCAGTAGTTTTACTGCTTTATATTGATTTAATCCTGACTTTGGAGGCATGGATAGATTATAATAATTATTGAGCATTATTTCTTATTTCTGCCAAATGTACTAATGATCCTTTTTTATATATATATATTTTTTTTTTCCTTTTTTTTTCCTCCAAGTTTTTCAAATTCCAAACGTACCCTTGGCATGTCATAATACAATCAACAAAACATGCCTCAGATCAAAAAATACTAGAGCGATACTTTTGAGAAGCTATTAGAGTATATACTAATCATTAGACTTACCAAGAGAACAACTACAGCCAAACACAGTCAAAATGTAAGCAACAAAAAGTACATAATACTACAATTGCACCAGAAGTTTAAAGAATGCACTTCACAGGAAATTTTTAGATAATGTAAAAAGAAAGTGACAGCAGAAGGATAAAATCCTACTCTCCATGAGCAAATATTAAGACAATGGCATGAATTAACATTGTATGTCTTAAAGAGGTTGAAGAGGATAAGAAACCATACAATCTCGGTTGGTTTATTCCGGTTGTACTCTTTCCCCTTCGACTCCACAACTTTCTCCAATGTCTCTTAATCCCAATCCTCCATTGTGTTTAAGAGAATCGTACATAAACTTAATGAGAATTCATTATTCTTTTAAAAGAATTAGACAAATGGAGATAAGGACTAACACATAAATTGAACAAAAATGGACATGTTAACTCAATCACCTTCATCACGCTTATCACTACTATACATATCAATCTTCTCACCCTTCCTCTGCGAAAACTTGCATTTAAAACCCTTTGCACACTAACAAACTTTGAAAATTTCACATAGAATAGACTTTGGATAAACCCCTGCACAAAACCACTAGTTTAAACACAGACAATCCAACCCAATAATGGTAATTAAAGACCGATTAACACTACTAGGGTTTAATCAACACTCTGTTCTAGATTTATATGGAGTACAATATATAACTATCGAATCGGAGATGAGATACATCAAGGAAGTCGAGATCAAAATGATGAACTAGGCGTTTGATTTGGTCTGAAATAGTTGGATTCGTACTTTCCCCCTCTACAGCTTCTTTGCTTTAGTCTAGAACGGGAGTTATGTTTTGGGGAAAACGACGTTGGAGAGAAGCTTTACGCGGAAGCCGTGTTTTTTTTGTTTTCAGCCAAAACGACGTCGTTTTTGACCATCACAGTAAACAAAAAATTTTTGCACTGCATATACCCATTTTCCTATATATATATATATATATATATATATATATATATATATATATATATATATATATATGGAACATGCATGCATTTATAATATATAGTATATACCAACCTTGCATGTGTATAAACCGTGAGTGAGTTTTTAGACTTGGTCAAAGTCAAACTCCTTTGAACGAATTAATGTTGGACATTAAATGCTAGCTTTTATTTTGAACATTGAATGCATATGATAGTGTGTTATATTATATATATATATACCGTGAGTGTGTGTTAGTATATATATATATATATATGAAGCATGCATGCATTTATGTTAATATATATACAAACATGCATCATAAGCATTATATATATAGTAACATGAACAATTAATAAATGCATGACAATCATATTGGGATTGTGCATGTGTTGGCAAAATTGTTAAAACTTGTGAGTGACATTCATTTTGAAACCATGCATGCATGTATAACATATACTTATGTATGTATTATAAATTATATTTTAATATATGTATATATATATATATATATATATATATATATCAGTATGAATATCATATAGTACTACTTATAGCAACATGTATGTTAATATCATATATTATATACCAACGTGCATAGCAGTATGTTTTATAAACCATTTCTATGTACTAAATATACTAACCATATATTATGAACACCTATAGTACATATACTAAACATACATACATGTATATAACATACTAAGTGTACTGGCTTCCTTTAAAAAATTGTGTGTCACTTATTATGGGACTAAAAATGCGTGAGCAGACTGACATTAAGTTCATAGTTTTAACATGTGGTCAAAATTGAACATTAAATGCATTTCTTTGAAAATCTTTGACCAAATTAATTTTGGTTGTCAATAAAATTTATAAATGAAGTTTGTTTTTGTTTGCAATCCGCGTGCTCCACTTTTCCATCCAAACCATTCATTTCAAAAATAAACAATCTAAACCATTAATTTCAAATCAATTTTCAAAAATTACTATTTTGCCCCTGACTTCAAAAATCTATAAATATGAGGTTTTTCTTCATTTTCAATTTGCCAATTCACTTTCAAGAAAAGCTTATTTCTCTCCTACATACATTCTCTCTAAAAAGCTTCTCTATCTCTTCTTACAAAAGTTCTGATTATTTGAGAAGAGGAAATTGGTCTAAGCATATTGAGATAAGTTATTTGATTTATTTTATTTGAATTATCTCTTGCTTATTTATATTTATAGATATACGAATATAAATTGTTTTACACAATTCTATATATCTATATTTCATCTATTTATCAAATAAAAGGATACTTGGCCCGCAAATGCTATGGAGATAAACCTCTACGGAGAGGAATCCGACCGTACGATTCCTTATAGTCTTCAGTAACCTTTTATTTATATTATTTATATAAATATCATAAAATAGATACGACACTTGATAACTCAAAACAACACTGAGATACTGCTCCAAAAAGATTAGTCATCCAAACCGGATTTGAGAATCGTAGTGATCTATTGAAAATATTTATATAAATATCAATTGTGAAAATTATAAATTCTGTTATACTTGGGCTCTGCAAGGCTACGAAGATAAACCTCTACGGAGAGGAATCCGACCATACGATTCCTTATAGTACCAAGTGACACTATTTATAAAAGTTCACATAATAGATAAAATATTCTTATATATTATATGAGTTAAAATAATAATATTTGTTATATCAAGAATTGCTTAACTCGATTTATTTATTAAACTTGATATCTCACATCACAAGTATTTGTTCATAAATTTATTTATTCATAAAATAATTGTTGCATAATATAAAAGTTATTTAAACTTTTATTTCACAAACTTAAGTGAATATATCTGCTTAATAAGAAGCATATTTGATTCAAAGCTTAAAATAACTTATTTGCTTACTCAGAAGCATTTTCACTTTGAAAGTTATTTAAACTTAAAACGACTTTTCTTTAATCCATAAAGAATAAATAATTCTTCATAAATTTGCATTAATTTATATATCTACTTAAACAGAAGTATTTTTGAGTAAAAGTTCAAATTGATCTATTTGCTTATTCAAAAAGTACTTTTCACACATAATATAAAAGTTATTTAAACTTTTATAACAGTCCATAATTTACATATTTGCTTACACAGAAGCACTATTTGATCAAAGCATAAATTACTATCTGCTTACAAAGAAGCATAATTTCTCAAGTATAAAAGTCTCTGAACTTTTATAAATATATATTTGCTCTTTAATTGATATCTGCTTATTTGAGAAGCATCAATCTGTATCAAATTATATCTGCTTATTTAAGAAGCATCCATATGTACTAAATTCATATCTGCTTATTTAAGAAGCATTAATCTGTACTAAATTCTTATCTACTTATTTAAGAAGCATTTTGTTGTAAAATCATTTGTAAAAAGAGAAAAGGTCAGAGTTAGTTTATTTTATGTACCTATGAGAAAGACGAGTAATTCTTCGACCAAGACCAGAGTCTTAGAGAGGTCAGCGGGAAGTTGGGTCTCTAGTGTACTTGTGAGGTGAGGAAGAGGTTGTTGTTTCAAGACCAGATCATCGAATAGAACCGAACTCAAAAGAAGTACAACTAAGCTTGAGGAGGGAGCTGGGAGCTTCTTTCCAAGATAGATTAGTTGGGAATAGTTGAAAGTTTGACTATAAAACTTTGTAAAGGCTTCTCCGCCTGTTGAAGGAGTATTTATTACTGATAGTAATAGGATCTCAAGTCCTGGAGAGGAGCTTAAGATCGGGCGTAGCAAAGATACCCGAGATGTATGTTGTGAACTGCACAAATCTCTGCATTATTGTGTGGTTAAATTTTTACCGTCTTGCATATTAATTTCTAACACTCGCAAATTAATTATTCAAAATTTAAAAAGGCCTTAGATAATTTTTAAATCAGAATAATCTATTCAACCCCCCCTTCTAGATTATTATTGGACTTTCAATTGGTATCAAAGCGGTGCTCTTTAACTTGTTTGTTGAATAAATATAGGCATACCTAAGAGTAGATCCATCTATGGCCTACAATGCTACTAGTTGAGGAGAAGGATTATCAATGACCAGACCTCCACTATTTGACGGTACAAACTTTTCCACCTGGAAAAGCAAATTCAGAATCTATGCCAAATCACAAGGAATCAAAGTTTGGTTTGCAATAGAATGAGGTGTAAAAGTTCCAACAAAAATTGTGGGAGAAAAGATCGTTGAGAAAGATGTTGATGAATTCACTGCTGATGATGAAAAGGCTATGAACATTGCACCCCTAGCTGAACAAGTGCTGACTAGTACTCTCATTGAAAAAGAATACAAAAGAGTTAGCAATTGCAAGAATGTAAAAGAAATCTGGGAAAAATTGATTCTAACCTATGAAGGAATGAATCATATTAAAGAAACCAGAAAAGATGCTCTAATCCAGGAGTATGAAAGTTTCAAGCTGGAAGAAGGTGAAAAGATCATTGATATGGAAACACATTTTTCCAAAATCATTGATGAACTGGAACATCTAGGGAAGGCATATACAACCAATGAGAAAAATAAAAAAATTCTCAAAGCCCTTCTATCCATCTAGAAAATGAAGGTTATTACTATTAAGGAAAGGCAAGACCTAACTACTTATCCTCTTGATAGCCTTATTAGAAATCTGCGTGCCCACGAAGTCAATATGTTAGTCAAAAAAGCAGGATTGGATACAGATATCAAAAAGAAAGGAATTGCTTTCAAAGATTTACTTATAAATCAAGAAGAAGTTGCTGAACAAACTGAGGAAATTGTAAATCTGTGCTTAATGGCAAACAATGAGTCATCGCCAAGATCTGAGGTACATTTTGAACATCAATTATCTAGTACTTCATTTGTCATGCATACCTCAGATAATATAAATCAAAAACACCATAAAGTACAAGAAGCATATAATGGTTTATATGAAGATAATAAAATTATTAAAAATGATTTTATTGAATTAAAAATTTTATTAGAAAAATTAATTAAAATTAACAAAAATCGAAATAGAAAATGCAAACTTGATTATAACTAATGAAAGTTTAAATGAAGTAAAATTGAAAATGATTCCTTAAAAGAAGAATTAGAACAATTTAAAAGAATAAATAAAAATCTTGAAATAGAAAATTCAACACTTGTCACGTAATTAATGAAATAAAAAAAAATCAAGTGTTAGGTGAAGATATTAAAATCTCAATTTTGAAAATGCATCTCTAAAGATAAAATTAGAAAAACAAAATGAAGATTCTTCTTTAATAGATCAAATTAATATTTTAACTAAAGAACGTGATGATTTAAATTTTATAGTTCTTAAGTTCACAAAAGGAAAAAAACCTTGATGTCATGCTTAATCAACAAAGATGTGGATTTAACAAAGAAGGATTAGGATACATCGGAGAATTTAGTAAAAATAAAGGACTTTATCATGTTAAAAGTAAAGAAAAAGAAAATTATACATCTTCATTTACTAAATGTTCTTTCTGTAATGTAATGTCATTCATTTTCACATGTGTAATGCTCGAAATGGAAATTATAAAGGAAAAATGATTTGGGTGCCTAAAGGAACATACATTGCACCAATTATTAATATAAGGAATGAGTTTTATAATAAAAGTCAAAAATATCATAGAAATTTTCATCAAAGTTTTTCAAGATATAATATTAATAGAGTAAATCATGCATCTTATAGACCTGCTACTCATAAAATACTTTTGTCTACTAAGATTGATTATCCTGTACCCATTTTTGTAAAGGAAAATACAAATATTCCTTATACAAATTGGACAACTCACCTAAAGGACCCTTCTTATTAAAGGGTACCAGTTCTTGAAATTGATAAATGTTGCAGGTATGTCTTGAAGCTGATTCTACTAAAAATAACTGACGACATCATTATTGAGTATATTGATATTACTTTGTGAAATGATGAAAGCATGAGTAAGGTTTTTAAAATGAGCATGAAGGAAGAATTAAACAACTTCCTCGGAGTGCAAATGAAATCAGGTGAAAAAGATTATGACTATGCAGGTCATCATAATTGTTCAAGTACAAGTGACACATGTCAGTTTTCTCATAATTATTTATTCTATATATATATATATAGAAATATCTTTTTAAAAAGTATATTTAATATTTAAATTTATTCTCTTTAAAAACATATATATATATATAATAGATTTAATATGGAATATTTTTTTTATATATCTAACGGTAAATAATCTCCATTCTTGTATAGTAATTTTGGTCAATCAAAGGCAACCACACAAATTCAAATCATGCATGAGGCAATTAAATATTTAAAAGAATTTTTTTCTCATCTCTTCTTCTGCAGGTTCTGAAAAGTAATTTATACTAATTTTCCCCCCATTTTTTTATGATGACAAAGGGGGAGAAGAAAAATATTATGGGGAGAAGAAAAATAACTGTTATTTTTTGTTGCATGCTAGTTTTTCAAAAATTTAAAATTTTTGATGATTGCATAAATTGAGGGGGAGTTTTTATGGAAAATATTTTTAGTTGATTGTCATCATCAAAAAGGGAGAGATTGTTGGGTCTCCAACTTTTAGTTTTATTTTGATGATAACAATAATTAATAAATAATTTAATTAAAAGGGTAGAATCCACTTCATAGGATTTTTTATTTTAATTGTTTTATTTATCTTATTTATTTTGACCAAAAATATGTTCTAAATCTTATCTAATTTCTTGATCTTTGATAATTTAATTTGGTGGCATTCTTTTTGGAACAAAAGTCTTATCAATTCATGTATGTGCTGAGATATAATTATGTGAGAATTCATTACATGAACAAGCTTTGACCGAATGGAACTTGGAAATGGGCATTAAACGAATTATTACTTATTGACCGAAATAAAATGCATATGCTAGAGATTTTGATTAAATCATTTTTTACATGTGGGTAATTTTTATTTATTCTCAAATTAATTTTATTATTTAAAAAAAATCTCAAAAATTATTTTATTTCAAAATTGGGCAAAATTATTTTATATATATATATATATATATATATATATATATATATATATATATATATATATATAAATATATATAAGTGTTATAAGCATTATATTTTATATATATATATATATATATATATATATGAACATGCATACATTTATAATATATAGTATATACCAACCTTGCATGTGTATAAACCGTGAGTGAGTTTTTAGACTTGGGCAAATTCAAACTCCTTTGAACAATTAATGTTGGACATTAAATGCTAGCTTTTATTTTGAACATTGAATGCATATGATAGTGTGTTATATTATATATATATATATATATATATATATATATATATATATATATATATATATTATTGAGCTTGGGCAATTAATTTTAGCTCTTTACCGGAACAATTCTTAAAATCAGAAATGTCACGGGAACAAGACGAACCAACAGGACTGACTCTAGACTCTTTTGGTTTTGATTCTCTTGTTTGACTGGAAGGCTCTTTAGTTGTAACTGGAAGAACCTTAAGAGGGACAGTGGAAAATTCCGACTGAACTTGACCAAAACAAAACTGAAAATTGAAAGTGACTTACAAGTTTACTTAGAAGAACATTAGAAGGGTAGAAGAAGAAGAGAACAGAGGCTAAAGATTAAATGGAGAGAAGGAACTCTGAGTCTTTGAAATCTCCTTCGCTTAATCTAAGTTCAATTTCCTTTTATAAAATAAGGAAATAACTATTACAAAGTTACTATTACATAAAGTAAATGATTACAGACAATATTTACTATTGATGAACAGTAAAACAGTGCTGACTTTTTTACTATGCATGGACGCATTTGGAAACTTTTGACGAAGCGGCCAAAACTTTTGACTTGGAGGATGCTTTCGGTGGAAAAGCAGGAAAATACTCAAGTGGTAAAGGACTGCTTTCGGTGGAAGAGCATCTTTTGACTAACTGGCTGTAGGAGCGAATGCATGTGACTGAAATGTGACTGAGATGTCAGGCAAATGGGTCCTGAGCATCTTGCAGGTTGATGGTGCCATAAGGGTCATCATCATCATCGTATTGACTGGTAGAAGCATTCCTGGAAGAGGATGAAGAACACGCAGAGGCTTCCTTATGTAATTCATCAATCGTTTTATTCAGAGCTTGGGCAATTAATTTTAGCTCTTTACCGGAACAATTCTTAAAATCAAAAAATGTCACGGGAACAAGACGAACCAACAGGACTGACTCTAGACTCTTTTGGTTTTTATTCTTTTGTTTGACTGGAAGGCTCTTTAGTTGTAACTGGAAGAACCTTAAGAGGGACAGTGGGAATTCCGACTGAACTTGACCAACAATTCTATTAACATCAAATTTATCCCACCATTTAATGAAGAATTTCCGAGAGACATGGGGAATTGGGTCAACTGTGGTACAAGATACCAAGTAATTGAATTCATGAGAATTACTATCGGTTACTTTATTTGGGGTTTGAATATCATACTGCCATTTAAGAATCCAAGGAATCTTATATTTACTTATAAATTGAAGAATGACAGGGATGCCATCATACTTTGGATTATGTTTACTGTGGTTGAAAAAATGACTGAGTTGAACTTTCAAGAGATCATGAAGGAGGTCGTAAGTAGAACCAAACCTAGACCACCAATGAGTGAACCAATAAGGGATTTGACTTTAGAATTTATGATCGAACTGAAAAAACCGTGAATAACTATTTGATTCATTTTGATGAAGGAACACTCTATACCAAGCTTCCATATAATCATAATAACAATAAGAGTTATTTTGATTAGAAAGTTGCATAAGATCAGAGGGATGTTTTCCCCAATCAGTCATTTGAATGAACTGTTTAATATATAAACAATGATAAAGCACTTTGGTTTTATCATTATTAGCATAAATGTGTTTAATAAAGATTGACTCGGTTTCAATGAGGATGTCCTTATAATACACTAGGGATTTATAAAGAGCAAGGTGTGACGCCCCCAAAATAGGTATACATCACCTATTCTGAGTCGCCAAATACATGGTACAGAATACAAATACAATCTTTAATATACAACAAGAGAGCTGTGAATTTTAATACAAATATTGTCTTCTAGACAATATCCACTCTCAGAATAAGTCCTCATTACATTTATTGTCACACTATTTAACAGAATAGTGAGGACTACTAATAATATCATCTAGACCGTCACTCCGTTACCCGACTAGTCCCTGCTACATTCTCATTTCCTGAAGAGAACAGTGAAAGAAAAGGTGAGCTCAACTAGCCCAATAAGAAATATTATGACTAAGATAATGCAAAATAAATTATCATTAGTCTTCAACAATGTTAAACTGATAAAATATAATAGACATCAAGTTTAACTGCAGCAGAACAAGCAATCCATTAAAAGAGTCAAGTAAAAAATAAAATCTACTATCTTTTATGATTTAAAAGGATTTTCATCACTTTTATCGCTGGGACTCAGCTTAATAAATAAACCACATCATCCTTACTCTACGGCCAAGGATATTCATTAGTATCACAACCACAAATTATCCATGCACTACGGGCCAAGGATATTCGTGTATTCATCAATGGTTATGATTATGCCAACAACTGTCCATCAATGCACTACTGGCCAATGAGGACTTTTACCACATCATTTTTAGCATTACGGTCATGATTACACCAAATAATCCCTGGTCATAATCATACCAAGTCCATCTATGCACTATAGGCCACAGATGACTTTCAACATAATATAAACTTGTGGATGATGACAATGATATAAGAATTCAATAAAACAAGTTCAAGAATTAATTTATCCAGGAACTAATAACGTCCAAATTGTCAACATGATATGTGACACCCCCAAAATAGGTATACATCACCCATTCTGAGTTGTCAATACACGGTACAGAAACAACTACAACTTTATTATTACAACAGTAAAACTGTAAGTTTAAATACAGATATTGCCATCTAAACAATATCCAAATACAAATAAATCCTCATCATAATTATTGATACATTATTTTACAAAAATGGTGAGGACTACTAAACAACTCTCTAAAACCATCATTCCATACCCCGACTCGTACTCGCTACATTCTCGCCTCATAAGAAGAAAAATGGAACAAAAAGGAAAAAGGGTGAGCTCAACTAGCCCAGTAAAGAATATTATGACTAAGATAATACAGAACAAATTATCGTTAGTCTTCAACAGGAAAAAAAATCTAATAGAATACAATAGACAATAAGTTTTAAATCAATACTCGCAGCGAAAAATATTAATTCATAGAAGAGTTACGTAGAGGATGAAATCTACTAATATCTATGAACTTAACAGTTCATCGTCAATATTTTTATCCCTGTAACATCAATCAATATATATCTGAATCATATATTCATCCTTGCACTACGAAAAGAGCAAGGACATTCACCATTAGTCATGTTCATCTAAACACTGCTCATCTTTGCACTACGGGCCAAAGATATTCATCAGAAATCATTCATCTTTGCACTACAGGCCAAAGATATTCCATAATATCATCATTTAAGACTGAGGATGATGAAAAATATTTATTTTTTTTTAAAAAAACGAATCCAGTGAAACAAAATGACAAGGATTAAGGATTAAGGATTCGTACTTGTTTTATCCACATCCAAAAATAATCATAGTGGTGTAAAATTCAAGAATGATCAAAACATGGATACAATCAAAGCTAGTATCCACAATAGATATTTTGGACGAAAAGAAAAAATTTTATTTTTCGATGAATAGTGTCGTATTCGTGAATAGTACCGTATACGTGAATAGTGCCGTATACGTGAATAGTAACCCCAACACTAAAAGTTTCAAATTTGATTAAAAAGTTCAGATCAATACTTCGGCATAATGATATTGAAGAAATAATATCATTACGAAAAAAAAATAATATCCCTTACCTCGGAAAGACAGTACTTTTAACTAGAATACTGGATATAGGCTATAACTTAAACTTGCACCGTATAGCAATACTCAAAGTATACTCAAAATACTCACAAGAATACGCTCGATAATATAGAGAGAGAAAACTTCAATTTCTGGAGTGATTTTCAATTCTAACCTAAGCACCCTATTTATAGGAAAATGCTTAGAACAACAAAGCAAAAAATTTATTAAAATATTAATATATATATATATATATAATATTCACGCACACCTTGGACAATCTGATCTCAGCTCTTTTTTCATGCTAGTGGGCACACCTACCTTGTTAAAAACGTTTTTATTATTTAAAATAATTTAAACTTCCAAAAATCAATTATTTCGGAGCTTCGGAACTTCAATAATTCACAATAAATAGCCCTTTTGTCAGAAAATTCAAATCTCGCGAGTTTTTATAGGAAATTCAATTCTCTACAACTTTGCAGAAGAAAGTTTTTCCAAATTCCAAGCAAAAATTGACCGAAATCCACAAACGGGCGATTTTAGAGGCTATAATCAAATTTCAGTCAATAAATGGGGTCCACCGACATGTTTAACATGTTTTAAACATTTATTGCAACAAAAATACTCTTCCTCCTCGTATACTCATATATTCCCCATTAAATTGTAAAAATATCACCATTATTATATTATTAAAATATAATAATATATATATTTAAATGAATTATTTTATCGTAAAAAGATAAAATTTCAATTTTAACAATTGTCACATTAAAAATTTTCTCCATCTATATCCACATAAAATCAATATTTTCCTCATCATATGAATCAATAATTAATTATTCACAAATAATATTACGAGAATCACAATATTGACAACCAGCGGTTCTGTGGAAAGAGGGCTTTCCAATAAGAATTTCTCCTTCTTCATGCCGCAATTAGGTGACCAAACCTCTCCTTAGATGTAACTTTCTAGACATTGCCAATAATGTTATCTAATAATATTATTCAGATAATATGAATTATTGCTTCGATAATGAAAAATACTGTGTAATGACAATTATTGAAACAACAGCAATATAAAATATCAACGAAACAATTATTGAACCAATAAAATACTGAACAGTAATTACTGTAACCATTATTGAGTAGTGCCTTCTTACGTAAGAGTCAATAATTGGTGCAATACCGCAGCTTCTTGCAACAACAACGCCATTCATCGTGTTTTTAACCAACCGGGTATTCCAACAATTAAGCGGTAACAACTACGCCGTTATTTTTAAACAACTTATATTTGTCGTTTTCTTCCTCCAATCGCTTTTCACATGGGGCCCACACATGGTTCGCTACCGTCAGTATGCGAATATTCCCAACAAAGATCGAATATTCCACGACCAAACGAATATTCCCCACAATAATGAATATTTTATAACCACTTGCTTATTTTGAAATATTTGCGTATTTTACCCATAACTATCCACGTTAATCAAATCAACCCTTACTATTTCAAAATAATAAATAGAGAAAATTAAATTTCATTAATAATAAGTTGGGGTCTTACATGATACTTCTTTGTAGAGTAAAATTCAAGAATACTCAGGAGAATATTTTCATGAAAGATACTGGATGAAGCACAAATATCAAGGATATTCCACTAATTTCATGGAGTATAGAAGTCAAAACTTTAACTTACCGAGTATAATAAAGAATGGAATAACAAAAGAAATCACAATGCATGCGGTGCTTAGATGAGCAAAGTTATTCCAATGTAACAATAAATAATCGAAACAGTGTCAAAGCGAATACGCCGACCGGCGTGGATATATTCAAATGAATAATAAAGAATGGAATAACAACAAAATCACCATGCATGCGAGATTGCAGATGACGAGTTATTCCAATGAATAATAAATAATTTAAACCGGTCCCACAGTAAAACGCATGCATGACGGATATTCCAATAGAATAATAAAGATTTTAACCCAGTCCAAATAGAAAAGCATGCATGTGATGATATTCCAACATAATAATAAAGAATGGAATAACAACAAAATTTCACCATGTATGCGGTATTGCATGATGCGAGTTATTCCAAAGAGAATAATAAATAATGGAATAACGTAAGAATTTCACCAAGTATAGGGTAGCCCACAGATACAAAGTTATTCCAATGTAATAATAAAGACCGAATAATGTAAGTTCTCTTCATGAATATGAAAAAAAATACCCTTTACCTTATAAAGAAGAGTACTCCGACGGTAGGGTGGGGATATACTTGAAGAAACTTGCACTATGCTCAAAGCTTTCTTAAACGCTAAAGAAAGACGCTCAAGATTATAGAAGAAGAATTCTCTCTATAGTTTCTCTCTCTAGAGTTTCAGTGAATTCGTAAGAAATAATAAAGGAATGAGCTTCTATTTATAGAAGAATGGACTGAATAGTAACTAATTCATGAATGGTACAGATTGATTTACTTTTAATCGGACGGTCCATATTTAAAGCAAAATCTTTTAAATAAAATATAATATATTCTATTTATAATCTAATAAAATGAATAACTTTATAAAAGTATTCTATTTTATATAAAAAGATTTTACTATGCAAAATACTATGCAGGCACTATGCAACACTATGCATAATAAAATATAATATATTCTATTTATTGTCTAATAAAACAGATAACTTTATAAAAGTATTCTTTTTTATATAAAAAGATTTTACTATTAGCCTAATAAAATGATTAACTTTATAAAAGTATTCTGTTTTATATAAAAAGCTTTTCTGTTTTATTACATTAATAATACTAATAAAACAAAACTTCATCATCATTATCATAATTCACACTATTAATTGATCAGGTAGTTCCCAGGAAAGAGGGGGCTTTCCAATAAGGATTTCTCCTTATTGGCGCGCAATTAGGTGACCAAACCTCTCCTTGGCAGTACTTCTAGACATCGTTAATAATGCAAATAATAATATTAACAACTTTGTTATCTCAACTATTGATTTAATAATATATAAAATATTGACAATAATTGAATCAAATAACGTGAGATACTATGCAACAATTCTTCAAGCAATAATTGAACAAAACCGGAGTGACTTCTCACGTAAGCATCAATAATCAATATCGTGTGCTACTATGCACCACGCCAGTATTCTCAGATACTTTTAACACACCGGTGTTTCAATAGTTAACAGTAAAACTTCCGTCGTTATTTTCATAAAATATTTTTTGTCTTTTTTCAATCCGACAATAATTCCGTTATGGGGTCCACTAATGATTGTGCCTGTCGTCATTTAATATTCCCCTGTTAAAACGAATATTCCCGGACCAATCGAATATTATAAACAACTTGCGTACTTTGTAAAATTTCTAAATATTACCTACAACTATAACATCATATCAAATTCATTCAAAAATAATAATTATAGAAAATTCATCTTTATTCATAAAAGTTGGGGTCTTACAATCTCCTCTTCTTATGAAATTTCACCCTCGAAATTAGGGTACGTACCTGGTATGTCGAAGAGGTAAGGATACCTTGATTTCATTTCAGATTCTAACTCCCAGGTCATTTCCTCAACATCGTGGTTCTCCATAAAACTTTGACTTGAGGTATAACCTTGAAGCGTAGAATATGTTCCTTCTTATCCAAGATTTGAACAGGAACCTCTTCATATGTTAAATCTTCCGCTATTTCGTTCGGTTCTAACTCAATAATGTGGTTCGGGTCTTTCACATATTTACGTAACATGGATATATGAAAAACGTTATGAACACGAGACATACTTGGCGGTAAAGCGAGTCTATAGGCTACAGTCCCTACTCGATCGAGGATTAAAAATGGGCCAATGAATCGAGGATAGAGCTTTCCTCTCTTTCTAAATCTCGTAACTCCTTTCCATGGAGCAACACGTAACAACACATGATCTCCAATATCGAATTCCACGTCCTTTCGATGAAGATCAGCATAACTCTTTTGTCGGTCTTGTGAGGTTTTTATACATTGTCGGATCGTTTGAATCTTTTTCGTAGTCATACGTATCAACTCCGTTCCAAACAACGTTGCTTCACCCACCTCATCCCAGCATACTGGAGAACGACACTTTATTTCATACAACGCTTCGAATGGAGCCATGCCAATACTTGCTTGATAGCTGTTGTTGTAGGAAAACTCCACCAATGGTAAGAACTTGTCCCAAATTCCCTAGAAGTCAAGGACAAAGAGTCTTAATAAATCTTCAAGAGTTTGAATAGTCCTCTCTGATTGTCCGTCCGTCTGAGGATGATACGCCGAACTAAATCGTAAATCCGTGCCCATAACCTTTTGCAAACTAACCCAAAATCGTGAAGTGAATCTTGGGTCTCAATCAGAAACTATGGATACTGGCATACCATGCAATCTTATAACCTCGTTTATGTACATACGAGCAAGACGTTCAAGTGTATAAGTTTCTCGTATAGGTAAGAAATGAGCAGACTTGGTCAATCTATCAACATGACCCAAATTACATCTATGCCTTGAGAAACCTTGGGAAGACCAGTAATGAAATCCATGGTAATGTGCTCCCACTTTCATTCTGGAATTTCAAGTGGTTGCAATGGACCTTTTGGTACTTGATGTTCCACCTTGACTCGTTGACAAGTTAAACACCTTGAGATAAACAGCGCTATCTCCCTCTTCATATTACCCCACCAAAATGTATGTCAAAGATCATGATACATTTTGGTACTCCCAGGATGGATTGCAAACGGTGTGTTGTGTGCCTCCATCATGATTTTATACTTTAACTCATGGTCGTTAGGAACACAAAGTCTGGAGTTGACTCGAAGTATTCCTTCTTCATCGATTCTTGCTTCCGGTATAGCACCTTCTTGTACTTTCTTCCTCATATGCATCAGCTCCAGGTCTGTAGCTTGAGCAGCTTTAACTTTATCGATTAAAGTCGGTTCTACTCGTATATTCGCCATCATCATGTGGGTCCCTGGAGTCTTTATCTCTATCTCCATCCTTTGCAAGTCATACAAAATGGGCCTTTGTGTTGACAATATCGCACTCGTACCCACAAATGATCTTCTACTCAATGCGTCAGCTACCACGTTTGCTTTTGCAGGATGGTATGATCATAATCTTTCAACAGTTCAAGCCAACGTCGCTATCGCATGTTGAGTTCCTTTTGAGTGAAGAAATTTTTGAGGCTTTTATGATCCGTAAAGATCTCTACTTTCTCCCCATACAAGTAATGCCTCCAAATCTTTAGTGCAAAAATGACTGCTGCCAACTCTAGATCATGAGTAGGATAATTCCCCTCATATTCTTTGAGTTGTTGAGAGGCATAGGCTATGACTTTCCCATGTTGCATGAGAACACATCATAACCCTTTGCCCGAAGCATCACTATAGATGACAAATCCCTTCAAGCCAGATGGTATTGTCAGAACAAGTGCTGAAATGAGTCTCCTTTTGAGTTTTTGAAAACTCTTCTCGCATTCCTAACTCCAACTGAATTTTGTATCTTTCCGAGTCAGCTGAGTTAAGGGAGTAGCGATTCGAGAAAACCCTTCTACGAATCTCCGATAATAACCAGCTAATCCGAGAAAGCTACGTACTTTGGTCACTGATTTAGGTTGCTCCCAGCTTTGAATAGCTTCACTCTTTGCCGGGTCAATAGATATTCCATGACTTGATACCACGTGCCCAAGGAATGCTACTTCCTCAAGCCAAAACTCGCATTTCTTCAACTTGGCATAAAGCTTATATTCACAAAGCTTTTGGAGTATCAGCCTCAAGTGTTGCTCATGATCTTCACGGCTTTTGGAATAAATAAGGATGTCATCAATAAAGACGACCACAAAGTGATCCAAATATTCCTTGAATACTCGGTTCATCATATCCATGAAGGCAACAGGAGCATTAGTCAATCCAAAAGACATGACTAGGAATTCATAATGCCCGTACCGAGTTCTGAAAGCCGTCTTTGGAATGTCATCGGTTCTAATCTTCAATTGGTGATATCCGGAACGAAGATCAATCTTTGAAAAGAATTTGGCGCCTTGAAATTGGTCAAACATGTCATTAATACGTGGCAATGGGTACCTATTTTTGATGGTGACATGATTCAACTCCCGATAATCAATACAAAGTCGCATACTCCCATCTTTCTTCTTCACGAATAGAACAAGAGCACCCCAAGGAGAAGTACTAGGACGAATAAAGCCAATGTCTAACAATTCCTGCAGTTGGGTCTTTAACTCCTGAAGTTCAATAGGAGCCATTCGATATGAGGCTTTGGAAATGGGTTTGGTACCGGGTTTAAGGTCAATACAAAATTCAATTTCACGCTCTGGGGGTAGGCCAGGAAGTTCTTCAGGGAATACGTCAGGAAATTCATTAACAATAGAAATATCATTCAAAACTGTCGTATTTTTGTTTAGATCCGTGACATGAGCTAAGAAAGCTTGACATCCGTTTTTTCAATAAATGAATAGCTTTATGGCTTGAGATGACAGTGATTGATTTTAATGGTTTGGTTGCTTGAATTCTCATAATAGGTTGGTTAGGAATATGAAAGCTAACAACCTTACGAAAACAATCAATTTTTGTATGATGAGTGGTTAACCAATCAATCCCAAGAATTACGTTAAATACAAGTATTTTTAATGAAATAAGATCGACAGATAATGTGAGGGTACCGATTTGAACCAAACAAGACTTATAAACAGTGGATGTAATGAAGGTTTCTCCCAACAGAGTTTCAACAGATAAGTCAAAGTCTAATTTCTCTAGAGTCAAATTTAAACGTTGAGCGCAAGTAGGGGAATTAAAAGAATGGGTAGAACCGGTATCAAATAAGGTATAAACTTCGCTAAAGTTTATGATAAGCTTACCCGTGATGTCCTCGTTCGGGTTCCTTGCTTTCTAGGAGGTCACGACAAACGCTCTCCCTTGCACTACTGGCTTTGACTTTTCTGGGACGTCTTTTGGTGCCTCAATCCTAGTTGAACTTGTCTTCGGTGAACGACAAAATCGGGCTAGGTGACCTTCTCTTCCACAATTATAACATGCTTTGACGGCATCGCATGCTTTGACCGATGTGTCCTTCCCTCCGCATTTGAAGCATATGATAGGTGGTCGTTCTCCTTCCTTAACCACGGTGTCTTTGGTCGACGCCTTTCCATCATTGTTGAATCTCCTCTTCTTGAAATGTCCATTCTTATTGTTTTGGCCATGATTACCACCGCCGCAGTGGTTACCATTTCTAGTATGTTGATTCCTCCACGCTTATTATCACACTTTCAAGACTATTATCACCGGTATTATCATTTTGTCGGTACCTTCTTTTTGGTTGGGTTGACTCATTATCGCGCCTCCAATAATCTAAGCCCTATTAACAATATCCGAATACAAACACGCTTTATGAGAGATAAGATATTGACGTATCTCGGGTTTCAAACCTCTTAGAAACATTCGCGTCATTCTCTCCTCATTATCAACCAAATGGGACGCAAATCGGGACAACTCGGCAAACTTGGCTTCATACTGCGACACGGTCATGTTGTTTTGCTCCAACTTAATGAACTCTACCTCTTTCATGTGATGAATACTTTCGGGAAAGTACTTGTCGTTGAACAATTCTTGGAACTTCTCCCAAGTCATCTTCAGTGCGGCAGGTTGAGTACGTTTTACAGATTCCCACCAGTAATCTGCCTCTGCATGCAACATGAAGGTGGAAAAGGGAACCTTTTGCTCCTCGGAGCATCCCAAGACATCAAATATCTTGCAGATCTGCTTTATCCACGTCTCCACCTTAAGTTGTTTTGGCTCTCCAAAAAACTCTGGTGGTCCCAGTTCCTTGAACTGTTTAGGGGTGACCGTCCGAGAGTTGCCAGTGTTTCCACCTGCATTTCGGATAGGAGTCTCTCTTGCCTGATGCTATATGAATTGCAGAAAGCCTCTGAACATTCCATCGTTCATCATTTGGTCGGTGTTGTTGTTTGCATGAGGATTGTCGCCTTCTTGATGAACATTGTCCTGATTATTGATCTGTGGAGACTCAACGGTCTCCTGTGTTCCATTGATGTTCTCAACATTCTCGGATGCCATTTTCAAATACTGCCACAAAACAAGGGTTAATTAACATATCACATATTATCCCTATACTCTGACCAACCAATTAAATACCAAATAAACTTAGGTAGGTCATATTAGCGAAGGAATTCCCCGTCTCTCCCCTCCTAGTTCTTGTCTCACATCTCAGCCAGGGATCATATCCCTAAGCTTTGATACCAACTGTGACGCCGCCAAAATAGGTATACATCACATATTCTGAGTCGCCAAATACATGGTACATAATACAAATACAATTTATAATATACAACAAGAGAGTTGTGAGTTTTAATATAAATATTGTCTTCTAGACAATATCCACTCTCAGAATAAGTCCTCATTACATTTATTATCACACTATTAACAGAATAGTGAGGACTACTAATACTATCATCTGGACCGTCACTCCGTTCCCCGACTAGTCCCGGCTACGTTCTCATTTCCTAAAGAGAACAGTGAAAGAAAGGGTGAGCTCAACTAGCCCAGTAAGAAATATTATGACTAAGATAATGCAGAATAAATTATCATTAGTCTTCAACAATGTTAAACTGATAAAATATAATAGACATCAAGTTTACCGGCAGTGGAATAAGCAATCCATTAAAAGAGTTAAGTAAAGAATAAAATCTACTATCTTTTACAATTTAAAAGGTTTTTCATCACTTTTATCGCTGGGACTCAGCTTAATAAATAAACCACATCATCCCTACTCTACGGCCAATGATATTCATTAGTATCGCAACCACAAATTATCCATGCACTACGGGCCAAGGATATTCGTGTATTCATCAATGGTCATGATCATGCCAACAACTGTCCATCAATGCACTACGGGCCAATGAGGACTTTTACCACATCATTTATAACATTACGGTCATGATTACACCGAATAATCCCTGGTCATAATCATACCAAGTCCATCTATGCACTATAGGCCACAGATGACTTTCAACATAATATAAACATGAGGATGATGACAATGATATAAGAATTCAATAAAACAAGTTCAACAATTAATTTATCCAGGAACTAATAACGCTCAAATTGTCAACATGATACTTTTTGTGAGAGTAAAATTCAAGAATGCTCGTAAGAATATTTCCATGAAAGATAATTGGATGAAGCGCAAATATCAAGGATATTCCACTAATTTCATAGAGTATAGAAGTCAAAACTTTAACCAACCGAGTATAATAAATAATGGAATAACAAAAGAAATCACCATGCATGCGGTACTTTCATAGAGATGTTATTCTAACGTAACAATAAATAATGAAACCGTGTCAAAGCGTAATACGCACGGCAGTGATATTCCAATAGAATAATAAAGAATGGAATAACAATGTAAATCACCATACATGCGGTATTTCACATGTATAGGTTATTCCAATGTAATAATAAATAATGGAACCAGTCCCACAGAAAAAACATGCATACGATATTCCAATAGAATAATAAAGACGGAACCAGTCCCAATAAAAAAGCATGCATGTGATGATATATTCCAATGTAATAATAAAGAATGGAATAACAATGTATCCACATGTATGCGGTATTGCATGTATGTGATATTCTAGCAACAATAATAATAAATAATGGAATAACCAAGAATTTCACCAAGTATAGGGGTAGCTCACAGTATACTGAGTTATTCCAACGTAATAATAAAGAATGGAATAATGTAAGTTCTCTTCATGAATATGAAAAAAAAATAATACCCTTACCTTATAAAGAAGAGTAGTTAGAGTTTATGCCCTAGAGGCCAATTATTTGATATAATTGCTTAACGCTTTGATATTATATTTGATTGAATAAATATATGATTTTATTATGGTTTTATTTATCGCAGAATATAATTGTTAACATAATAAAATTCCTTAGAATAGTGATACAAATTATATAGTTTCAAGTATGTGACTTGAACATGAGATTATATATTACCATTAGTATCGTTGTGTTCTTAAATGTCCTTAGTCGAGTATCATTGTTGATGGGACAACAATGATGCATGGAGACTAGTATGTGGATCGATCGATGACCAAATCTCATTGGTCATAAATATATGAGATATTAAGTCAATGCATAGGTACATGTTAGAGAACGATGTAATCGGATGTACTCCACCATGAGAATTCTATATGGAGCATTATGCTAAGTGTCATTAGCAATTCTCATAGTGACAATGATGTAATGGTCCTCCGACCAAATCGCTATATTACTACACGAGAATTTATGTACTTTGATATCATCAAATGTCACCTTTAATAGGGTGGACTATAAAGGTGATTATTGGGTTCATCATTAATCGTGGTGAGAAATATGAGTGATCTAGATGGAATTTAACCATCCTATATATTATGGGTGATATCCATAGGTTCTTTGATTGAGTAGGACTATGAAATGCATGGCCATGCTCAAATAGTGATTTGTTTCATATAGTCTACTCATTGATCAAGAAAACTCGATTAAATTATGAAGAGTATGACACATTCCATGACTCGAGTTTAATCTAGGATATTAAGGTTAAAAGGATTAAATTACATTGAAACATTGGTCACGTAAAAGGTTGCATCGAATCATCGATCTTATTATTACTTGGGTAGCAAAGTGATGCATTACTAGATGTCATTTCACCGCTTATAATTTTATAATATGATTTTAAAATTATTGCCAACGTAATAATAACCTATAGGGTCACACATAGAACGTTATTTAAAAGGGAATTAATTTAAATTTTAAGGATTTAAATATATTAATATGATTAATAGTATTTAAATCACTTAATTTAAATTAAAAGGATAATTTGTATATATGTATATTAATTAAGTAAGACTTAATTAAGAGATATATATATATATATATATATATATATTATAAATTTGATTTTATAAAATTAGGTTTTGATTTGATTAATTCCTTTTAACTACTATATATATGATATATAGCAGCCTACTTAGGTAAGATATCATAATTGAAAACCCCTAGCCGCTTCTTAGAGAGAGACTAGAGAGAAAACAGCTTTAAAAAATCCATTCCTTTTGGTGGCTAGTACCGCAAGTCCTTCTTATTGCGTAATCGCTCGACTCGCTCGCAAGCGGCGCTCGTGGTGGATACCGTGAGGCGCAATCGGCTTGTATTATGCTTGAGATTCGAGGCGCAATGGCTTCAGATTCTCGCTTTTTTTTTTTATATCTCGTATAATCTCTAAACCTCTCCTCAATTAATTGATTTTCGCATGGATCCTGCTTTTAGGTTTCTAAATTGCTTTAAAATTTTAATTTCATTGCATGCTTCGCGTCAAGCCCAACAAAGGGTATCGTAGCTACTTACTAAAAAAGATTAATTCAGATTACGTGTTTTAATTGTATTCGATATATATGATATATGATGATGCATGTTTACCGATATAAAATTGAATATATGATATTCCGCTGAATGTGTATTCGGTAATATATATGATGATACCGTTAATCGTATCTTTAATCTATGGAATAACAATATAACTATTCTAATCGGATTAGAAGCATGAAGAATCGCTTTAATATGATTAATCAAACCGAAATATATGATAAATTGGTGTAATCGTTATTCGCTTTAATATGATTAAATCAAACCGAAATATATGATAAATTGGTGTATCGTTATTCGCTTTAATATGATTAAATCAAACCGACATATATGATTTGTTATTATGGGTGTTTTGGTGGATTAAAATGTATGATTCTCAAACTGCTTTAGATTCAGATGGAAAAAATCGCAATACGTAATGTAGTTCAATTTTTTTCAGGCTGCCGCCGCCCCCACCGACAATCAGACCACACCCACCACCGATCGACGACACCGACCACCGCTGTGGGGGAGACTCCCTCGACCCCCCCAGTCAGAAGCATTTATGGTCGTGTCCCCTATATTTTATATATAGTTTTCTTTTAATTATATATAAATTGTTATGTGCTTATTGTGATATGCATGGTGCATGCTATGGCCTTTTGACCCATAGGTTAGTGGTTTTTGTTTTGAAATACGGCTTGCATGTCGTGCCTTTCTATAAATTCTAATGTAATATTCTCTTCTCATCTAAATCCCCTCGAATGTAACTCGAGGTTTCTTTATGTCATGTAATAATCAGAATTGATGAAGATGTCAAGATGGAGAACACAATGGAAAGATGATGATGGAGAGGAGGCGATGCTAGAGGAAGATCCAAGGAAGTTATTTATTTTAAGATCTTTTACCACCTTAGATTGACCTTCAATCTTTCATTAGCTTGAAAAGATCGATGGATTGGGCCATAATCGTGACATATTTAATTTTGCACTTTATTTATGCTTGTATGTGATATGATATGATTAATAATGTGCATGCTTAACAAGATTAAAATTGGTGAGATCTAAATTAATAAAATCCTCATTAAATTATTAAGTCTAAATCGATGCCTTCCAATGAATAACACTCATCAAGACCTTGATCAATAGATGTAGGTTTGCCAAAGCAAAGTACCCTATTTATCTAGGTAAGATGCGATAGGATAATTGTGATATCCAAACTATTAAAATCATCATTGGGCCCGACTTAACTAAGTTATCTCAATAGGATTGTGGACTTAGAGGCATAGAGTTTGGTTGGTACCATTAGATGGACTAGAAACAAATGTTGTTTACCAAACTATCCAGAGTTATATATGATATAATTGACAAAGGGTTGTCTACCTAAATAATTATGTTTTGAGAGAATAGCCAAAGCTAACTTAAGGCATAATGAAATATGGATCTTGGCTCACTAGAAAGATTTAATAGAAAATGCTTTCCTAATTAATGGTGAGGGCTATTAATTTGAATAAAATAGTGGGAGGTATATTTTGAATGTACTATTATCAATTATATAATATCAACTCAGAATTTGACTTATTATTGTTGCACTTATAAATTGTAGATATCAAATGGCAAACAACAACAACACAAATAGTCTTTCATTACGATCACCCTTGAAAAGGACAAGCTAAGTGGAATTAATTTCCTCGACCGGCATAGAACTTGAGGATTGTCCTCAAACAAGAGCGTAAGCTATATGTCCTCGATGGGCCCATTCCTCGCAAAGACCAAACCGTCATCGCACCACGCATGAGCATAATGTTTACAAGAAGCATCAAGATGATGCTCGATGTGAGTTGTGTCATGCTAGCAACCATGAACGCCGAGCTTCGTAAGCAAATATGAGTTAATGGATGCTTATGAGATGATCGAGCATCTCAAGAAATTGTTCAAGGGCATGCTCGACAGAGAGGTATGATACAAGCAAGGCGTTGTATCACCGCAAAATGGGTGAACGTGATCCAGCTTGGTCCACATGTGCCAAAAATGATTGGGTATATTGAGTACCTTGATAGGTTGGGTTTTCCAATCACTCCTAAGCCCAAACCGACCTTGTTTTTGCAATCTTTGAACAAAGCAAATACTCTCAATTTGTTATGAACTATCTTATGAATGAAATTGAGAAACCCCTTATCGAAAGTTGTTGAGCATGTTAAGAACCGCCGAGAACAACATGAAAAAGGCAGACCCGCCCCCATAATGATGGTGCAAAAGGGGAATGCTAAGGGAAATTGGAAAGGCAAGAAGAAGATAGATCTAAATCTTTTGCCAAACCCAATTCCAAAACCAAACAGCTTTAAAACCTAAAGGTGGGGTGGCTAAAGAAGGTGAATGTCACTTCAGGAAAACCCGACACCGGAAAAGGAACCGCTATGCTTATCCGAAGAAGTGAAGAAAAGAAAAGGAAGTACGACTTCCGATTCGTATATATGTTATAGAAGTCAACTTATCTACTTCTACATCATGGGTATTGATAATCGGATGTGGTTCTCACATTTGTGTTAATGTGCAGGGACTCAAGGAGTAGAACTTTGGCGAAAAGGAGAGGTCGACCTCACGAGTTGGAAATAGAGCAAAAGTTGTCGCAGACCGGCCGTAGGAACTTATCATTTATCTTTGCCCACCGGGCTAGTTTTAGAATTAGAAGATTGTTATTTTGTGCCCGCTATAAGCAAAAAAAATATTATTTCGCTTTCTTGTTTGGACAAGAAAGGTTTTTCATTTATAATAAAGAACAATCGTTGTTTGTTTTACTTAAATGATATTTGTTATGGTGTTGCACAATTGTTTAACTCTGCCTCTATATTCTTGATTTAGAAATGCCTATCTATAACATAAATACAAAACGATTTAAATCAAATGATTCAAATCCGACATATCTCTCGCATCATCTGCTGCTTAGGCCATATAAATGAGAAACGATATCCAAACTCCATAAAGATGGGTTCTTGGATTCATTTGATTTTGAATCATATGAGAAATGCGAGTCTTGTTTATTAGGCAAGATGACTAAAGCCCCTTTCACCGGACACAGTGAACGGGCTAGCGATGTATTGGGACTTATACATAGTGATGTATGTGGACCCATGAGTTCGTTAGCAAGAGGTAGGTTTTATTACTTCATTACATTTATTGATGACTTTAGTAGATATGGATATGTGTATCTTATGAGACACAAATCCGAATCCTTTGAAAAGTTCAAGGAATTCAAGAATGAAGTTCAAAACCAATTTGGCAAAAGCATAAAAGCCCTTCGATCCGATCGAGGAGGTGAATACTTAAGCCAAGACTTTGATGACCTTCTAAAGGAGTGTGGTATTATATCACAAATTACTCCACCGAACACCGCAATGGAATGGTGTATCCGAGAGGAGGAATCGAACCTTGTTGGACATGGTACGATCAATGATGAGTCATGCAGATCTTCCAATAAGCTTCGGGGTCATGCCCTAGAGACAACAGATTCACACTTAACCGTGTTCCTACAAAGACGGCTCAAAGACACCATATGAAATGTGGACCGGGAAACGCCCTAGTATGTCGCTCATGAAGATTTGGGGTTGCGAGGCGCTCAGAAACGCCCTCAATTCGACAAGCTCTGACCCAAATCGACAAATGTAATTTTGTGGGATACCCAAAGGAAACAAAAGGGTATTATTTCTACAAACCTTCCGAGAACAAAGTGGTTGTTGCTCGAACCGGTATTTTTCTAGAAAGAGAATTTGTCTCTAAAGGAAACAAAGGAGGAAAGTAGAACTCAAGAAATTCGAGAACCACAAAATATCATTGAACCCGAAGTTGAACATGAGCAGAACCACAAGAAATTGTGGAAAGTGAACTCGCTTAAATTACACAAGTCATTCAGAGATCTCGTAGGACACGCCAAGAGCCCGAGAGATATTATGGATATCTTGTGACTCAAAACGGCGATGTGTGATGCTCATAGATCAAGATGAGCCCGCTTCCTACCAAGAAGCTATGAATGGACCAGATTCTCGAGAAATGGCTTGAAGCCATGAAATCTGAGATGGACTCCATGTATACTAACCAAGTATGGACTCGTTGATCCACCAAGGGGTAAAACCAATTGGTGCAAGTGGGTTTTCAAGAAGAAAAAACGATATATGGATGGTAATGTACAAACCTATAAAGGCCGATCGGTAGCAAAAAAAAGGTTTCAAACAAATTCAAGGTGTCGACTATGATGAAACCTTCTCTCAAAGGGCAATGGTTAAATCCATCAGATCTTACTTGCTATCGCAGCCTTTTTATGATTACGAAATCGCGTATGGATGTCAAAACCGCTTTCCTTAACGGAAATCTCCTCGAGGATGTGTATATGACACAACCCGAGGGTTTTGTCACCCAAAGGATGCCGGAAAGGTATGTAAGTCGCAAATGATCCATTTATGGATTGAAGCAAGCCTTCTCTGAGTTGGAATCTTCGATTTGATGAAGCAACAAAGAATTTGGCTTTATTAAAATGAAGATGAACCTTGTGTATATAAGAAGGTTAGTGGGAGTCACATTGTATTCCTAGTATTATATGTTGATGACATATTAATTATTGGGAATGACATTCCTTCCTTACAGTCAGAAAAACATGGTTAGGAAAATGTTTCTCCATGAAAGATTTGGGCGATGTCAGCCACATTTTAGGTATCAAGATCTATAGAGATAGATCAAGAAAAATGCTCTACCTAAGTCAAAGTACATATATTGATAAAGTGTTGAAACGGTTCAAAGATGCAAGAGGCTAAAAGAGGAAACTTACCCGTGACTCATGGTGTAAAGATCTCTAAGGCCCAATGTCCTAAATCACAAGATGATGAGGAGCGATGATGAGAAAGATCCCTTATGCTTCTAAGAATTGGATCTATTATGTATGCAATGATATGTACTGTCTCGGATGTCTCAGATGCTTTGAGCATGACGAGCAGATACCAAATAATCCAGTGAAGGTCATCGATGTTAGCCAAGAATATCCTCAAGCACCGAAAAGGACTAAGGATTCATTCTTGGTATATGGAGGTGAAGACGAACTAGCAAAGAAGGGTTACACAGATGTTAGTTTCCAGACCGACAATGATGACTATAAGTCTCAACCAGTTTTGTGTTTTGCCTTAATGGTGGTGTCATAATGAAAAGTTCAAGCAAGAGACAAGAGTCGATTCTACAACAGGGGGCCGAGTATATTGTCGTTTCTAGTGCAAAATGCAAGGAGGTCAGATGGATTAAAAAGTTCATCATCGAACTTGGTGTTGTTCCAACCATTGTTGATCCGGCTGTTTCATACCGTGATAATAATGGAGCCATTGCACAAAGCTAAGGAACCCAGATCTCACCAACGATCCAAGCATATACTTAGGCGGTACCATCTCATCCGTGAAATCATTGATAGAGGAGATGTACATATAGGAAGAGTGCCAACAGATGATAATGTTGCGTATCCACTAACCAAGGCTTTGTCGCAGCAGGGCTAACGACGACGGCCACACTAGTTCCATGGGTATTAGATACATGAGTGATTGGCTCTAGTGCAAGTGGGAGAGATCATTAGAGTTTATGCCCTAGAGGCCAATTATTTGATATAATTGCTTAACGCTTTGATATTATATTTGATTGAATAAATATATGATTTTATTATGGTTTTATTTATCACGTAATATAATTGTTAACATAATAAAATTCCTTAGAATAGTGATACAAATTATATAGTTTCAAGTATGTGACTTGAACATGAGATTATATATTACCATTAGTATCGTTGTTCTTAAATGTCCTTAGTCGAGTATCATTGTTGATGGGACAACAATGATGCATGGAGACTAGTATGTGGATCGACCGATGACCAAATCTCATTGGTCATAAATATATGAGATATTAAGTCAATGCATAGGTACATGTTAGAGAACGATGTAATCGGATGCACTCCACCATGAGAATTCTATATGGAGCATTATGCTAAGTGTCATTAGCAATTCTCATAGTGACAATGATGTAATGGTCCTCCGACCAAATCGCTATATTACTACACGAGAATTTATGTACTTTGATATCATCAAATGTCACCTTTAATAGGGTGGACTATAAAGGTGATTATTGGGTTCATCATTAATCGTGGTGAGAAATATGAGTGATCTAGATGGAATTTAACCATCCTATATATTATGGGTGATATCCATAGGTTCTTGATTGAGTAGGACTATGAAATGCATGGCCATGCTCAAATAGTGATTTGTTTCATATAGTCTACTCATTGATCAAGAAAACTCTCGAGATTAAATTATGAAGAGTATGACACATTCCATGACTCGAGTTTAATCTAGGATATTAAGGTTAAAAGGATTAAATTACATTGAAACATTGGTCACGTAAAAGGTTGCATCGAATCATCGATCTTATTATTACTTGGGTAGCAAAGATGCATTACTAGATGCCGCTTTCACCGCTTATAATTTTATAATATGATTTTAAAATTATTGCCAACGTAATAATAACCTATAGGGTCACACACATAGAACGTTATTTAAAAGGGAATTAATTTAAATTTTAAGGATTTAAATATATTAATATGATTAATAGTATTTAAATCACTTAATTTAAATTAAAAGGATAATTTGTATATATGTATATTAATTAAGTAAGACTTAATTAAGAGATATATATATATATATATATATATATATATAAATCGATTTTATAAAATTAGGTTTTGATTTGATTAATTCCTTTTAACTACTATATATATGATATATAGCAGCCTACTTAGGTAAGATATCATAATTGAAAACCCTAGCCGCTTTTAGAGAGAGACTAGAGAGAGAAAACAGCTTCGTAAAATCCATTCCTTTTGGTGGCTAGTACCGCAAGTCCTTCTTATTGCGTAATCGCTCGACTGCTCAAGCGCTGCTGTGGTGGATACCGTAGAGGCGCAATCGGTTTGTATTATGCTGAGATTCGAGGCGCAATGGCTTTCGATTCTCGCTTTTTTGTTTATATCCGTATAATCTCTAAACCTCTCAATTAATTGATTTTCGCATGGATCCTGCTTTTAGGTTTCGAAAATTGCTTTAAAATTTTAATTTCACCGTATGCTTCGCGTCAAGCCCAATACTTGGGCCGATAGGGGCGACACGGACCATGAGAAGATGATGCTCCTCGAACACTCATTTTGGTTTACACAGTACTGTGTTAATAAATTCTCGAGTGAGAAAATCTGGAATGGAATTGTTGCTACCTTTAATATACTCAATTTCAAAATCAAAGATACTCAATAGGGCTTGCCATCTTGCAAAGGAATGTTTAGAGGTTATGTTTTCAACATCTTTTTCTAAAACATATTTTGCAGATTTTCAATAAATACGAACTAAAAACTTTTGGTTTAATAAGTCACTTTTGAATTTGTTAATACATAATACTAAAGAAAGTATTTCTTTTTTAATAGTACTGTAATTTAACTGTGTACTATTCCATGCACCGGAATGAAAATGAACAATTTGTTCAGGAGAATTGAGTGTTAACTTTTGCTTGAGAATACCTCCGAATCCAATATCTGAGGCACCAGTTTCAACAATTTTGAATGCAGAATCATTGGAAATGCCGAGGCAGGGCAATGCCTTGACGTAATTTTTAACTTTTTGGACGATAGAAGTATGAATGTCAGTCCAAGGTGGAGGATTATCTTGCAAACGTTGAAAGAGAGGTTTGCAAATCTTCCTGAGGTTTTTATAGAACTTGCCAATATAATTGAGCGAGCCCAAAAACCTTTGTAGTTGGGTTTTATTGGTAATTTTATATAGGAATCTGTCAGCAAACTGAATAGCTCTGTCAACAGACTGTATGAGTCCGCGATAAATATTCAAACCAAGAAACCAAACTTTAGCTGCATTTGGAAGGTGAAAGGACAAGTCCATTATCTTTAACTGTTTTGAAGAATGATTTCAAATGTTTAATGTGTTCCTCAATGGAATTGGAAAAAATGAGAATATCATCAATGTAAACAACAACAAAATGACTAAAAGGATTCAAAATGTCATTGAGGATATTTTGAAATTCACTGGGAGCATTCTTTAGGCCAAATGCCTGAACATTCCATTCATAATGGCCAAATGGGGTTGTAAAAAAATTTGTTTTGTACCTATCATCGGGGTGAATGGCAACTTGCCGTAAAAAGCCGGACTTAAGGTCAAACTTACTGAAGATAGTGGCATTACTCAACTGATTAATGAGGTCATCCTTATTAGGTAAAGGGTACCTAATTCATTCTAAGACCTTGTTTAATGGTTTGTAATTGATTACTAAACGGGGAACACCTCTCTCCTTTTCTGCTTCATTGTTAACATAAAAGGCGGGACATGACCAAGGGGATTTACTAGGTTTAATTAATCCTTTATTAAGGAGGTCATTAATTTCATTTTTCCATAATTCCATTTGCTCGTGATTCATTTATATCGGCCTGACCTTAGTAGGAATCAAATGTTCCTTGAAGGTCTGATTTTTTGTCATCAAACTCTTTTCTTAAATTAGAAACTTCCAATTTTAAGTTAGAAATTTCTCTTTTTTAGTTTATTAACTTCTTGATATAACTTTGGAAGGGTAACTTCCTTTACTGGAGTTTTAAATCTTTCAAGAGTTTTATTAAGGCTAAAATTGGTTTTTCTTTAGCTTTAATAATCTTGTCTTTAACTTTATTATCTTTAGTTAACAAATCTTTTAATTGTTTAGTATATTGAGATTTTAACTCTGGATCAGAAATCTTACTAATTAAATCAATTAGCAAAGAACTTTCTTCATCATCTTTAGTGATTACATTTAATCTTTTATTGCAACACTTCTAATTGCAATTATCAGCACAAATAGTGACTTCTTAATTGTCACTATCTATTTCGTGGTTACTAGTACTTCTATTAGAGGAATAAGGAATATCAGAACCTTCATCATTACTGATGTTGTTCTCCATCTTCATTAATTCTAATAGTTGTTCAGTATCTTCAAAAGAAATGTTTAACTGTGGTAATTTTTTCTTTATTTTGCACTCATTTTTATAGTGCCCTTTCTGTCTACAATTGTGGCAAACTATTTTACTTTTATCAAATTTTTTAGCCCTTTTATTGTATTTTTTATTTGTTGGTTTGGGTTTATTATAATATTCATCTTGATTTTTATCTTTCCTATGACTGCGTTTTTGTTTATGACGTTTGTGACTTCTATGATGATCAATATGTTTATGCATGTGCTTCCTTCTAGAGGGGGCAACCGGGGGTAAACCATATTGTTCACAGAAGGTTCCTCACTCATACTTTTCTTTTTTCTTATCGTTACTAGCTTGCTTGGCTAACTTAAAATCAATACACATTTTTAATCCAATTTTTTGAATATAACTGATTATATCATCATAAGTTAGGTTATCATAATCAATATATCCCAAATTTTTACTTAATTCTTCACGAACTTTATGAGCGAACAATGAAGGTAAACCATTAACGAATTTTTCTTTCCAAAATGGTTTATTGCTATCATTACGCATCATAATACGAGAAGTAAATACATCTTTGTACCATCTAAAATCACTTAGAGTGGGACAAGTGAGATTACTTAATTGATCGTGAATTCTCTCAGTGATATTACTAGGAGTGCCAACAAAATGTTTAATTATGGTAAATATTAAAGTATTGACTCCATCAGGCGGTCCAATACCAACATCCTCATCAAAGATGGGGTTGCCTTCATTATCTAACTGGACAGCATGGATTATTGATAGTCTAGTATCTTCTGTGAGATGTTTTTCCCACCAAGATCTAAGAATACCAGTAAATCCACTAGCTATTAACTCAACAATATCTGGCTGAGTCAGATTGTTGAATTTAGTTATATAGCTATTAGCTACCATTGAAACCATCTATGTTCCATTCATAAATTTTATTAGATGAAATAGAGAATTATTTATCTAGATTTCTCTCTTCGAATTGTAGATCCGGAGGAGTAGGTCTAGAGTACCAATTCTTGGTTAAACTAGTGTTATTAACTGTTAATTTATTTAACTGATCATTAAAATTTGTGACTGAAACAGTATCAGAATGATCTGACTAGCTATGGCTTTCATCGTCAGTTTCAACTTGATCAATGATTGCTATTGTACCACTTGATTCAAGTTCAGTTTTTAATTTTTTAAATAATTTATCAATTGCACAAGTAAGATCGCCATCTTTATTAGGTAAACCTAATTTACTTCTATTTTCAGGTAATTTTAATAAAGGTTATTCAATTTTTGAATTGGGTTTTTTAACATTGGTTTCTTCAAATTTTTCTTCAATTCTATCTAGCTGCTTACCTACAGTTGCTAGATATTGCTTACTAAAATTTAATTGTTCAATAATCTTTTTATCATCTTTATTACCATCCGAAATCTTAAAAGGACTGGCAACAACAGATGTATTTCTAACTGGAAGGAGGACAGTTTCAAGAGGGTGGTGACTAGAAGAAACTTTTGATTTATCTTCTTTAGTCCATTGTGTTTTAGTTATAACATTACATTTACCCTAATATTGATCATACCAATCGTAAAAATTAATGTTTATCTTTTCACTGTTAATAAATCGTTTCCATCTATTAACAATTTTATCGCACTCTTTTTCTGTTGAATGATTAGATCTAAATAAATGTATTTTTTCTTTATTAGATTTGGAATTAAAATCTTTAACAAGATTGTCCCAATCTAATTTGAATTCTTTTTTACTGACTCTTAATTGGTTGTTAATAGGAATTTCAAAATCTGATTGAGTCAGAAACTCAGAAGGGGTTGGAGAAGAAGAACCTTATTCTTTTACAGGGTCATTCTGAGTATAACAGGGGTGACTAGCCTGACCTTGATTAAGGATACCTTTCATTTTTATATCCCTAATAGAAGGGTTACTTAGAACTTCAGTATCTCTTCTAGTATGAATAGAAGGTGTTGAAGAACTAGTAAAGTCTTCTATAATAACTGGTCTTCTAGTACGCTCAAAACTTACTTTGACCGTTCCATCAGAAAATTATTTAAACATTTTCAATATTTAACAGGTTGTTAACTACAGGTTGTTGAGGTATTTCACTGGGTAAAGTCCATTGACTAGGTAACGTAATACCTTTCCAGAGGATGGTTCTCGGGATCTGAATATTAGCGTCATTAGTTGAACTTTGAATTAAAACTAATTGATCTTTAGGACTTTTATTAAGAACATGGACGTATAAATTCGTCTTCATGGTCTTATAATAAATCCTCTAAATCAAGGCTATGGGCTGAGAACCCTCAATCATATGAGTAATTTCACCAGCAGTTTTAATGTTTAATGTCAAAGCTTTTAATAAATGTTGATCACTTAGGCTCAATGTGAAATCAGGAAAGCAATTGAAATGGATAGGTCCATTGTGTAGACTTGATTCCATAGCACCAATCATACTTGGATAATAATTCAAGAATCTAGCATCTCTGAGACAGAGGTAAATGCTTGAATTAATTCCTTTAATGTTTAATGGTTTAACTGCAACTTGAACAATACCGATATGAATAAAATTATAACCCTTTTTCCTATATTTTTTAATAACATCAGGAGATAAAAGACTACAATTTTCATACTCCTTGTTAATTGCATAAACTTTTTCAACTGTTTTTACATTATAATCTGTTTTGAAATTGTCTAAAAAGGTTGACTGATAAATTTCTTTAGGGGAAACCCTGGGTATATTCCAGTTGTGTAAAGCTTGACTAATGTTTTCATAATTGTGTTCTTCCTGGTTAACTATGTCAGGGACAGGGGGCAAAGTTGACTGGTTACTAGCTGAGGAGTTAGATCTAAATAATCTATTCATCTTTTACCAGATTCAAAATTAAATTTTACTCATCGTTCATTCATACATACCCTCTTACCTTAAGCAGACTCATACCTATGTTCTTTAACCAGACACTGCTCACCTAAGAGACTTACAAAAGGTTAGACACGAACAAGGTGGACTAAAGTAAGTTAGGTGACTTCAGAACGGGAAAGGGGACTACAGTAAACCTTCATTATTCGTAGTAAAGGGGTATAATAAATATATAAACGATAATCTTAAGATGATCTTATCTGTAAGATTACGGATTAAAACAAATGATACTGTTCATTAATAGTAAATATTGTCTGTAATCATTTACTTTATGTAATAGTAACTTTGTAATAGTTCTTTCCTTATTCTATAAAAGGAAATATATATATATATATATATATATATATATATATATATATATATATAATTTGTGAATGTTCATTAAATGTGTTGTATTATATATATATGAAGCATGCATGCATTTATGTTAATATATATACAAACATGCATCATAAGCATTATATATATAGTAACATGAACAATTAATACATGCAGGACAATCATATTGGGATTGTGCATGTGTTGGCAAAATTGTTAAAACTTGTGAGTGACATTCATTTTGAAACCATGCATGCATGTATAACATATACTTATGTATATATTATAAATTATATTTTAATATATATATATATATATATATATATATATATATATATTAGTATGAATATCATATAGTACTACTTATAGCAACATGTATGTTAATATAATATATTATATACCAATGTGCATAGCAGTATGTTTTATAAACCATTTCTATGTACTAAATATACTAACCATATATTATGAACACCTATACTACTTATACTAAACATACATACATGCATATAACATACTAAGTGTACTGGCTTCCTTTGAAAAATCGTGTGTCACTTATTATGGGACTAAAAACGCGTTAGCAGACTGGCATAAGTTCATAGTTTTAACATGTGGTCAAAATTGAACATTAAATGCATTTCTTTGAAAATCTTTGACCAAAATAATTTTGGTTGTCAATAAAATTTACGGCGGAAGTTTGTTTTTGTTTGCAATCCGCATGCTCCACTTTTCCATCCAAACCATTCATTTCAAAAATAAACAATCTCAACCATTATTTTCAAATCAATTTTCAAAAATTACTATTTTGCCCCTGACTTCAAAAATCTATAAATAGGAGGCTTTTCTTCATTTTCGATTTGCCAATTCACTTTCAAGAAAAGCTTATTTCTCTCCTACATACATTCTCTCTAGAAAGCTTTCTCTATCTCTTCTTACAAAAGTTCTGATTATTTAAGAAGAGGAAATTGGTCTAAGCATATTGAGATAAGTTGTTTGATTTATTTTATTTGAATTATCTCTTGCTTATTTATATTTATAGATATACGAATATAAATTGTTATACACAATTCTATATATCTATATTTCATCTATTTATCAAATAAAAGGATACTTGGGCGCCACAAGGCTACGGAGATAAATCTCTACGAAGAGGAATCTGACCGTACGATTCCTTATAGTCTTCAGTAACCTTTTATTGATATTATTTATATAAATATCGTAAAATAGATACGACACTTGATAACTCAAAACAACACCGAGATCTTCGCTCCAAAAGAGTAGTCATCCCAACCGGATTTGAGAATCGTAGTGATCTATTGAAAATATTTATATAAATATCAATTGTGAAAATTATAAATTACATTATACTTGGTATATGAATTACGGAAGAGAATCCACCGTACGATTCCTTATAGTACCAAGTGACACTATTTATAAAAGTTCACATAATAGATAAAATATTCTTATATATTATTTGAGTTAAACAATAATATTTGTTATATCAAGAATTGCTTAACTAATTTATTTATTATACTTGATATTTGTCATCACAAGTATTTGTTCATAAATTTATTTATTCATAAAATACTTGTTGCATAATATAAAAGTTATTTAAACTTTTATTTCACAAACTTAAGTGAATATATCTGCTTAAATAGAAGCATATTTGATTCAAAGCTTAAAATAACTTATTTGCTTACTCAGAAACATTTTCACTTTGAAAGTTATTTAAACTTAAAAAGACTTTTCTTTAATCTATAAAGAATAAATAATTCTTCATAAATTTGTATTAAATTATATATCTGCTTAAACAGAAGCATTTTTGAGTAAAAGCTAAAATTGATCTATTTGCTTATTCAAGAAGCACTTTTCACACAAAATATAAAAGTTATTTAAACTTTTATAACAATCCATAATTTACATATTTGCTTACACAGAAGCACTATTTGATCAAAGCATAAATTATTATCTGCTTACAAAGAAGCATAATTTCTCAAGTATAAAAGTCTCTAAACTTTTATAAATATATATTTGCTCTTTAATTGATATCTTCTTATTTGAGAAGCATCAATCTGTATCAAATTATATCTGCTTATTTAAGAAGCATCCATATGTACTAAATTCATATCTGCTTATTTAAGAAGCATTAATCTATACTAAATTCTTATATGCTTATTTAAGATGATATTGTTGTAAAATCATTTGTAAAAAGAAAAAGGTCAGAGTTAGTTTATTTTATGTACCTGTGAGAAGACGAGTAATTTTTCGACCAAGACCAGAGTCTTAGAGAGGTCAGCGGAAAGTTGGGTATCTAGTGTACTTGTGAGGTGAGGAAGAGGTTGTTGTTTCAAGACCGATCATCTAACCTTGAATCAACACCCAATATGGGTAAATCCATACTTGAATCCATGAAAACACATGGATTATAGGATAGTTTAGAACTCAAATCAAAAGAGGAGCTTGAGATCCTTCCATCAAATTAAAAATCTTTGTGCAGAAATTTTCTTGAGAATAAAGCTTTAATTATTCAAAAAAAAAGGCTTTAGAGTTTTATACATTTATTCTTCTTTTCTTCTTTCACAACTTAACTTCTCCATACTTGAATCCATGAAAACACTTTATTTTGAACTTCCAAATCAAAAACCCCTTCCATCAAATTACAAAAAGAAAGAGAATAAAGCTTATTTTCTCCATCTTTTCTCTTCTTCTTTTATATGGAGGATCTTCTCCTCTTCTCTTCTCAATTTCTTCTTTTTCTCTCCCTTTTCCTCTCTTTTTTTCTTTCTTTCTCTTTCTTTCATCTTTCCTTTATCTTCTTTTCTTTAATTGTCGTCTCTTATTTCCTTATTATTTAGCCAAGTGGCCTTTATCTTTCAAATCCTTATTTTATTTTAATTTTTAATTTACTTAACAAATAACTAAATAGCCTCTCCTTAAGTGGGTCAAAATTGGGTCACTTATTAATTAAATTTTTTGGGCTTGTACTTTTATTATTTTGCTTACTAACAAAATAAATTTGGGCTTCCACCCAAAATTTAATTGGGTCATTATAATACTTGTCCCACATAATATATTTGGCTAGATTAATAATTTAATCACCTTCTTAATCAATTTATCCACTAGTCACATGCTTAATTAATTAATTGGACTTGTTTAAAAATAATATAACCTCCTTAGTCCATTAAATCTAATTCTCTTGGACTCTCTTTAAATTTCTTGAGCTATGACCTTATTATAGTCCATTACTTTTAATTCTATTCCATTCTACCCTTATCATTTAATTAAGGTTCCACTACACCTTTGTAAATAAATTCCTTACTCATATCTTTAATTCCATAACCCAATTAAGCTTTGTGTATAACATTAATTATTTTAGATATATAAAATAAATCTCTTAATGTTAGTATATATATTTATATACTAATATTCTCCATATTATAACCTCTTAGGTTATTTAATTCTTCATAGGATCATTTAATTATCACATCTAATATATAAATTAGGTTACATAACCTAATTCTTAATTCAATTTTATATACAAAATAAATGTATTCACATTATATAATGTATATTTATTTAATCATATACATAATTCACATAATCATAACATATTTCACTTCTCACACTAATTTTGACTTTTCTCCTTTTATAAAAAATAAATGTTAACTTTATATACCAAAATTTATCAACCTTTCACATATTTTATTTCACTTCTCACATTAATTTTGACTTTTCTCCATTCAACTTGACTAAACTTGATGTTCATTCTCGACTAAACTTGATGTTAGACGCAACCGAAGCGGTTCATGCTTCAAAATTCTATCTCTAACTCAAATTTTGAGTTTTCAATTACTCCTTCTTATTGTTAATCGTATTAATTAATGACTTTATACTTATTCAAATTCTTATTTTCCAAATAAGGCCAACGTTCAAGCTATGTTAATTACTAACATAGTTTTATCTTGATCCTTATATCATTAACTTAATTCATAATTTCTCTTGTTAAAATATATATAACACCTTACTAAGTTTATATATATATATATATATATTATATATATATATCTTATATTTAACCTCATCTTCATAACATCTCTTAATGTGAAATCTTATCTCCTTCAAAAAAATTTCCATATGTACTTATATAACATTTCTTAGACTATTCGGTTCACATCAATTTATAGGTATCGTAATACCTTATTCTTGATATTCCTTCAAGTACATATTAATTCATTTATATGGTTTAGAAATTTTATAACCCATATTTTATCTATTCTCATTCAAATAATAAACCATATAGGTTTTACTTGAAAATTTTAAATAAATCCTCAAATTCTCATCTAGGTTTTATTCTTTAACCTTTATTCTAATTATTCAAGATTTAATGAATTTTTGGGTTATCACATTCACCCCTTCTTCTAAGAATTTCATCCTCAAAATTAAAGCATACTAATCTCTGATTATTCTCTTGATCAAAACTAGGTTGTTAACTTAACCTTTATAATTTCCTCCTTTGAGGATTTCTCATCTATTATCACATTTCACCATAACTACTCACTAGGAGTTTCATCTTCTAAACATTCATCAAAACTAGTTTGTCATAATAACCTTTATTCAATCATCTCGCATTCTACTCAGTACAACGAGTTCACACTATTTCATATCCCTCATCACATTCTACAACAACATTACTCTAAAGAGTTTAAAAACTTTTCATATCTGTCTGAGGGATCATAAAAACTATGAACTTTGAGGTTTAGGGGTATTTCTACCTGCTACCTCTTTTAATTACGAAAGAAAGGTACTCTACCTCTGAAACATTTCTTTAATAGGTATGTTTACAATCACGAAAAAGGTAAACTACCGATGCGGGTACTTTAGATGATCGGTCTATTGTACCTTAGTAATCACCAAAATAACTATAGCGTTCTTAGATTGGAATATTTTATCCAATTAGTATATCCCCATTTTCGTGGTTGTTCACCTCAGACAACATAAGATTCCTCACCAAAATAATTTGGTTCGGCATAAGCTTTCAAAGAATACTTTGAATTCCATAAACTTTTGTCTAGCTGAATCAAATAGCTTAGACGCATATCTATAATTTGAATTTCAATCGAAACATTTCTAGCCAAATTCAGTTGGCAATAAATTATCTTTAAAATTCTTAAAATCATTTTGATGTCATGATACTCTGCAAGATGTATATACATTTCCGTTTGAGAATTTCGTTATTATGTGACTTTGTCATACTACATCATACTATAGTTGGCTCGACGATCTTTTAGATCACATCCGACACTAAGTAATTCTGCATTGATAACTCCATTATTATTATCATCTCTCGCACTCAAAGTTGTATAATGCATTAATGATATAAATATACATTTTGATTATTCAAATTATTTTCTTCTAGCCAAATCATTTAGCATAAACTCTTCTTTAAACCGCTCAAAACCATTGAAAATCATCTTTGGTGTCATCATGCCACAACAATAAAACAATGTGTTAGTGGCTCAAGTCCACACCTACACACTTTTCACCATGTGTTGAGGATAACAAAAATTCATTTTTAAAGGCACATCAGTGCGAATTTAGCTTGATGTCAAAAACTTCGAAGTCTAGCATAGCTAGAAGATTTGGAATAACTATGCTTCCATCATCAACTTCACTTTCTCTACTAATCCATTGCTTAATAATTTTATCTATTTCTATCATCCTCAATTCTCCATTCACAACTTTGATATACCCCAGTTCATCAAACTTACCACACGTTATGAGTTCAGTAACTTGCCACAATCATATGGGTTTCAAAACTTATCCTAGTCAGACCATAAGCGTCCATTCTCTGAGGGGTTCAAAATATACCATATGATTATGAGTCATGAACTTACCATAAGTAAGAGTTTTAAGAACTCGCAACTAACCTTATATTCTCTACCTATTCGTTATACACATGACAAAAGAATCACCTTATCAATATGCAAATAGCAAATAGCGCGACATCAGGTTCTAATGATTATCAATGTAAGAAGCTAAGTGGTTGTCAATCCAAACTCGGCTACTAATCAATATAGGAAGCTAAGAGGACAATTCCCCACCCATATAAAGAATTTGTCAACTTAACCATTATATCTACCAGGAAGCTAAGTGATTCTAAAACCAAGTACAAATTCCCCACCCATAAAAGGAATCATACAACTCAGCTGCTGACCTGAGTCATCAATTAAAATCCCACATAATCTTAACTTTCTCTTTTATTAATACGAATTCTGTTTAATCTGTATCTTAACATTTACCACTCTTTTCTGAGTATACATCGTACCATCTCATAGTACCTTCTCTTTATAGCGTCAAGCTATATCATTCTAATCACTTAACATATCATATGTTATTCAACAATTTAATCTGATCACGCCGTGATCTTATTTCGTAATCATTTCTCCTTATACTTACAATCATTTTTTATATTACGATCTTCTTATTTTTCTCTTTAATCATATTATATTATAATTTTATTTGCACTTTTCATCTTATAGACATCGTCTATTTATTATCACTTTTCATCTCTATTACTGGAGTCATGTAACTCCGGATTCTTATCCTTATAGCTCTTCAAGATTCTTCTTTGAATCTTCTTTATCTTCTTCTTTACTTTAATGATGAATTTCTTAAATTCATCTCTTATCCCTTTAACTCGATCTAAGTTTATTCCTTATCATCATCTCCGCGGTTATAGCCTAAGGTACACCTACCTAAGGTTTATAACCTACGGCTTTGATACCAATTATGACATCCCCAAATCCGGGTACTTTTTACCGCAAATCTGGTACAACATTTCTATAACTATTTCGAAAGATATAAACATAAATTGTTTATACATTAAACTTTTACACATCATTTCCAAGGTCTACAACCTTAACTAAATACATACCTTCTAAAAAGGTTTACAATGCTATTTTTGTCAGAAAATTTAATAGATCTAACTGCACCATAATTTAATCTTGCACTTTGCCTTTGCTTCTGTCCTTATTCAAGCTTTCGTCTTAACCTGAAAATTTTATCATGATATAGCAAGGGTGAGCAACGAATTTGCCCAGCATGTTTTAAATACAATGGAGATATATCATGATTGAAAAGAATGAATAAGTTTTCAAGTTTTCAACAATATAATAATTATGAAATAACATGAATCAAGTTTCAATAATTATATGATCAAATCAATAATGTTTGAAGGTCAACAATGACCATGAACAATTTAATCGAACCTTATGGTAATGAAGGTGATCACCTTCCATACCTATGAACATATGCAACATACACTAAGTGCAAATCAATAATCGAGATAGACGTGAATAATCAACAACAATTATTCACTAACATGCTTTGAACATACAACTCAAGTTTGAGTTAGGGAAAACTTGCATGTACCGCTGATTACCGCTAAAGAAATCTAATGTAATCTCTTATGAAAGACCTATCAATTATAAGATTGATCTTTCCACAAGAACATAACATACATTTTTATCTCATAATACTATTACTTTATCCATAGATTATCTAACACTTAAATCAAATATTAGATAACATCTTACCACATCGATAATATTATTATCCTTTGATAATTCTTCAATCAATCTATATCATATACATTATGATTTAACACTTTAATCTTTCATATTATAAGTTCTTTTCTATAATCATCTAGTAAGTCAAATACTAATATTATAATCTAGATTATTTAAACATATCAATCTAGCAACCTAAATGAAACTATTCTTCAATTCAAAGAACTCGAATCAAACTAACTTACAATCCAAAGAACTGCTTATAATTCAAATAATTCGTTTTCATTAATTCAGAAGTTGTTTTTATAATTCAAAAGTTGTTTTCCAATTCAAAGAGTTGTTTTCTAATTCAACAAGCGCTTTTAAATTTTCAATATATCAAATTTCCAAATCATCATACTATACATTCAATATGACCTATTGAATGTCAAATAACTTAACTCCTCTTTTTAAACTCCATTTAATATTATTAATTATATAATAACATTAAATTCATTTACTAATATTATTAATCATTAAATAATATTTTAAATCAATGATTTCTAACACTTTAATCCAAATGTTATCAATCACTTAATAATCTCATAATCTAATATTATTAATATTATAACAATATTTTAATCATTTACTAAACTTATAAATAATTTATTTTAATTATTTACACTTTACCAAATAATGCATTTAATCATTCTAAAATGCCATACTCATAAAATTTCATCACCAATGACCAAATCCCTCATCAAAAATCTGCATATACCCTATATAGGATTTCCAAGCCATAAAATCCTATTTTCCAAATTTTCAACTTCAAATAACATATTTAATTCATATGTTCGTAACTAAACCATTTCCATAAAAAAAATACCAAATCAGTCCCAAAAAATTTTCTTTTCTGGGATTTAGCAGAATATAGTCCCATATTGAACATATATATTTTTCTCAAAATTTTAAAATTCATTTACTATTTTTTAAATGGCCAAACCGCCAAATATTTAGACATTTATCATAAACTTTACTTTTGTCCAAAAATTCCAAAATTTATAGGTATACTCCTATTATATACATGTACTCCCAATAAAAGTTTCACCAATTTTGGAGTTAACCACAAGGAGTTATAAAGGTTTACTTTTTAAATAGTATTTTCCATAAAATTAATAACTCCTAATCTATACATCCAAAAATCGCCATTTTTGGACACAATCTAGAAAACTCATCAAATTATCATCTCAAAGATTTCCAGAATTTTTGAGGGTTGGAAAAATTATGAAACTCCCTGGGCAGAAACTATTCCAAAATAGTAATTTTTTTTTAGAAAAACCGGACTGCTTTTAGCTTAATCACTCACTACACCATGAAAACTCAACATTCTTTTTGAGTTCTACCACTTGGGTTAACTATTAAACACATATATCTAGCACCCCTCTTTGACGGATCGTAAAAAGGAGTTATAAATTTAAAACAATGGATTTTCAAAGTACAAAGAAATTTAGGTTTCTAAACTAGGAAAAAAGAAATTTTATTTTCTTTTGATTTTCAACCAAATCAACACCCAATATGGGTAAATCCATACTTGAATCCATGAAAAACACATAGATTATAGGGGTTTGAACTTCCAAATCAAAAACCCCCTTCAATCAAATTACAAAAAGAAAGAGAATAAAGCTTAGGAAGAAAAAAAATTAGTTTTATACCTTTGCTTCTTCTTCTTCTTCTTCTTCTTCTTGGAGATTTTCTCCATCTTTTTCACTTCTCAAGGGGGGCTCGATCTCCTCTCTCTACTCTCCTCTTCTCTCTTTTCTTTTTCCCTTTCTCTCTTTTCTTTCTTTCATCTTTCTTCTTTTCTTTTATCTTTATCTTTCTTTCTTCTTTCTCTTTCCTCATTATTTACTTAACAAGTGGCCTTATCATCTTCCAAATCCTTATTTTATTTTAATTGTTCATTTACTTAACAAATAACCAAATAGCCCTTCCTTAAGTGGGTCAAAAATTGGGCCACTTATTAATTAAATTCTATTGGGCTTGTACTTTTATTATTTTGCTTACTAACAAAATAAATTTGGGCTTCCACCAAAAATTTAATTGGGCCATTATAATACTTGTCCCACACATAATATATTGGGCTAGATTAACAATTTAATCGCCCTTAATCACTTTATCCACAAGTCACATGCTTAATTAATTAAAATAATATAACCTCCTTAGTCCATTAAATCTAATTCTCTTGGACTCTCTTTAAATTCTTGGGCTATGACCTTATTATAGTCCATTACTTTTAATTCTATTCCATTCTACTCTTATCATTTTTAATTAGGGTTCCACTACACCTTTGTAAATAAATTTTTACTCATATATTTTAATTCCATAACCCAATTAAACTTTGGTTATAACATTAATTATTTGAGATATATAAAATAAATTCTTAATGTTAGGGTATATATTTATATATTATTCTCCCATATTATAACCTCTTAGGTTATTTAATTCTTCATTCCTAATATATAATTAGGATCACACTAGTTTCTTTTTTTTGTTTATATAATTAAACAAATATAAATCATCACATAATATTCCTATTCCTTTACTCACATATTCATACAAAATAATTTAATAAATTGTGACATGTTCCACAATTCTCTTAGATTAGGTCACTAGTATATAAATAAAATATTAGGACCACTAAATAACGATAACCATTTAGGTTATTTAATTCTCATGTCTAATATATAAATTAGGTTACATAACCTAATTCTTAATTCACTTTTATATACAAAATAAATGTATTCACATTATATAATGTATATTTATTTAATCATATACATAATTCACATAATCATAACATATTTCACTTCTCACACTAATTTTGACTTTTCTCCATAAAAAGTCAACTGTTAACTTTGACCAAAAGTCAACCTTTACACATTTTGTGTTTAATGTCCATTCTGACTAAACTTGATGTTCCGGACGCAACCGAGCAGTCTATGCTTCAAAATTCTATCTCTTACTCAAATTTTGAGTTTTAAATTACTCCCTTCTTATTGCTAATCGTATTAATTAACGACTTTATACTTATTCAAATTCTTATTTGCCAGTCAAGGCCAACGTTCAAGCTATATTAATTACTAACATAGTTTTATCTTGATCCTTATATCATTAAGTTAATTCATCATTTCTCTTGCTAAAATATATATAGCACCTTACTAAGTATATATATATATATATATATATATATATATATTTTCTATACATATACTCATCTTCGTTTAACCTCCTAACATCTCTTTATGTGAAATCTTATCTCCTTAAGAAAATTTTCATATGTACTTATATAACATTTCTTAGACTATTCAGTTCATATCGAATTTACAGGTATCGTAATACCTTATTGTTGATATTCCTTCAAGTACATATTAATTCATTTCTAGGGTTTAGGAATTTTATAACCCATATTTTCTCTATTCTCATTCGAATAGCAAACCATATAGGTTTTACTTGAAAATTTTAAATAAATCCTGAAATTCTGATCTAGGTTTTATTCTTTAACCTTTATTCTAATCATTCAAGATTAATGAATTTTCGGGTTATCACAATATTTAGATGATCTAAAACCTTGAATCAATAGTCCATATACCAAACTACATTCAAGATACAACATCAAGAATAAAACAACTAACACACGAAAGATCTAAATTCACAAAATTACTGTCAGAGTGTTCTGGGTAACTTCTGGGTTACCCAGATTTTGTTTGGTCATGATCGGTCAACCGACTTTGACCAAGAATAACTTTCAATCCATGCATGATTTGGTCCTGATTCAAGCTTCAGAACAAAGATCTCATGACATACTACAACTTTAAACATTTAAACAGCTAAAAACATAAACAGGATGAAATCTAGATGGTCTGACAATCGTTGTCAGACATCAAAAATAAAAATTTCTAGATTTTATAAAACATCAAATCAGAGCCTCTAGATGTTATGGATCTAACATCTAGCAACCCAAATCAATTAATAACACTATATTCAACATGTTTAACACAAAAAAAACTAACATCTAACACATCATCAAAGGTTAGATTCTAAATTAGGGTTTTATACCTTGATGATCAATTTCTGATTCTTGGCTACTGTTTTTGCTATGAGTGTTAGTGGGGCTCAGTTTGGGACTGGTCTAGCAATAAATTTCGGAGGTGTAGAGCTGAGAGGGTTTTGGTTGAGTGTGATGAACAAATGGGCTTGAAAATGATTTTTGCTATGAGATGAATGTCTGCTGTAATTCAATTAACTTTATTATTCGAGTATATGACATAAACAGGAACTACGACCCCTTTTTTTTTAATTGCTGCCGAGGAACCGGTTAGAGTAGTATTAGCTGCAACTGCTATGTCGAAACCTACATACAAGGAAGAGTACATATATTTAGGGATAGTATTATTGCATTTATTGAAAATTGTGGCAAACTAAGCAAATGCTACTTTGTTTATTTTGCCAATGATAAACTAAGTAAGTGATACTTAGTTTATGAGAATTGTTATTTAAAATATATAGAGACTACTGTTCGACATTCACTCCTACTTAGTTTTTTGCCAATGATAAACTAAGTGGCACTTAGTTTATGAGAATTGTTATTTGGAATCTATAGAGACTACTGTTCGAAATTCACTCCTACTTAGTTTATTTTGCTAATGATAAATTAAGAAAATGATACTTAGTTTATGAGAATTGTTATTTGGAATCTATGGAGACTACTGTTCGACATTCACTCCTATTTAGTTTATTTTGCCAATGATAAACTAAGTAAGTGGTACTTAGTTTATGAGAATTGTTATTTGGAATCTATAGAGACTACTGTTCGACATTCACTCCTATTTAGTTTATTATATTTTCTTTTATTTTAATTTGTAATATATTATATTATAGTGTATAATTGGTTTATTTATTTATTAAATTTAATTTATTAAATTAAATTAAATCATTTTATTTTATTTTATTAAATCAAATTAAATTTATTATTATTATTATTTATTTTATTTTGTATTATATTATATAATTTCTAATTTAATTTAATTTTGTATTTTTTAATTTAATTTAATTTATTATGTTATTTTATTTTATTTTATCTTGTATTATATTATATATTTTTAATTTTTTAATTAAATTAAATTAAATTAGTTAAATTTATTTTATTTTAAATATAATTTAAATTATTTTATTTTAATTTAATTTATTTTATTTTATTTTATTCTATTTATTTTATTTTTTTATTAAATTGTATTTTATTTGTATTATAGTATATATTTTTAAATATTTTTATTAAATTTAATTTATTTATTAAATTAAATTAATTTTTTTATTTTATTCAAATTAATTTAATTTATTATTTTATTTTATTTTACTTTATTTTGTATTATACTATATTATCTAATTTTTAAATTTTATTTTATTTAATAAACTAAATTAAATTAAATTTATTTTATTTTATTTTAGTAGTAAGAAACTAAGTAAATGCTACTTAGTTTATATTTTAATATTGGAAAACTAATTACTAATACAATACATGCAGGGCCCACAAATATTTTGCAATTTCATAATTCTGACAGAATTTTTGTCATAAATTCAGTCGGAAATAGCAAATATATCAAAATTAAAAACAGCCCTAAAATCAGTTAAATATGATAAGGAACCCAAATTTGATATGCTATACACTTCATAATATCAATATTCTGCAATTTCCAAATTCTAAATAATATGTAGTCCACATTCCAAAATCAAAATTCTAATTTCATCAATATAAACAAGAAGAATAGGACCCAAATTTCAGATTTCAGACTCCCAATTTCAACAACAGGACCCAAATTTTCGACCCATAAATTCACAACAACACAACAACATATTATCCAAATTGGGTTAATCTCATATTCAAACTCAAACTAGACCTAAAACAAATTAAGCCACAAATTTCAGAAATATCATACAAACTATCATACAAATTTCAGAAATATTATAACTTTCAAACATTCAAAAATAACTTTTATTTAATAATTTGCAACAAATTAACCCTAAAAATCTAATATTTTGCAGAAAACTAACCTTGAAATTTAATTAATGTGCAAACTAAAGGAGAAGAACCGACGGTGGTGCCTGGTGGTGGCTGCTGGTGGTGGTGGCAGTGATGGTGGTGGAACCGATGGTGGTGGTGGTGTCTGCTGGTGATGGAACCGGCAGTGATGGTGGTTGTTGGTGGTAGTGGCAGTGGTGGTGGTGGTGGAACTGGTAATGTTGGCGGCGATTGTGGTGGTGGAGATGAGAGCAGTGAGAGAGAAGTGAGACTGAGAGAGAGAATGAAGTGAGAGAGAAGTGAGAGAGAGCGTAAAGTGAGAGAGAAATGAGAGAGAGAGAGAGAGCAAAGTGAGAGAATGAGGGGCGGCTGGGGAAGACGAGCTGATTAATTAGGTTTAAAGATTATTTTTGATGAAATATCCGTCGAACTTAACTCCATCGTAAGCAAGGTATCTTCGACGGATAGTCCGTCGAAGATAAACACTATTCAGTCGAATATAAGGTTGGTGTTGGGGGGAGCATTGGCGCCAATGGGATGCATCTATTTCTGACGAACATCCGTCGAAATTAATATAGTTTCGACTGAATTATGTTCGACTGAATAATTCGTCGGAATAAGTATTCTCTTCGAGGGAATATGTCCGTCAAACTTAGTTCCGTCAGAATTAGACGGTTTTGTTGTAGTGTTTAAACCTAGAATAGATGATATGAATCTTCTTATTCTTCCTTCTTTGATTCTCAAAACCTTGTCAATTTACAGAGAATTTCTTCTCTTTCTCTCTCAATTTCTCTCTTTCTCTCTTATTCTCTGTTTTCTAACTCTTAGCCTTAGGAATATAGCGTAAACATAAACTGAACTTCAACTTAAACGTGGCTTGGCCAGTTACACGGCAGTTGCAAATCCAAAGGGTCTCTAGGCCATGTTTGGCTAGATCCCTAACAACATCTTACAAATTTATTATAATAATCCCCTTATCACATGGTTCACAAATGTCACACTTCATTTTATTTAATCATTGAACCAAAACAATTTACTTAACAAATCATTACCTTTCTAATTTAATTATTTAATTAAATTAGAATATTTACATAATTTTCTTCATTGAATATTTATTCAATTCCATAAATATTCCAATTAAAATGTTTATTCAATCCCATTAATATTTTTAACTATTAACGAAACTCACAATCTTACTACGTTAATATATTACATTTAAATATAATATATATATATATATATATATATATATATATATATATATATATTTAATCTCCCATTTATTAAAATAAATATATTCGCATTATTTCACTATTTTAATTAAGTGAATCACTCACATTATTTATGAAACTTAATTCATAATAATTTCCATCGTCACATTAATAATTAAATTATACTCTCTCATAATATAATTTTAACTTAATCAAATTAACTAATATTACTCTTGCTAATTTTCTTTTCATAATAATTACATTTATTTTCTTCAATAGTTTAATTAACAATTAAACCTCTTTTTCCCAATATATGAATATATATAATTCTCTTCACACCAAATTACATATTTCATAATATATAACACATATATACACATACTCAAACTCAAAACATCTTATAATAAGAATTTTATTTATTAAATTCTTATTTAAATAATTTCTGGAAATCCAGGTTGTCACAGTACTTCATGGAAGAACGAAACATATTCGTATTCGATTTCATTTCTTAAGATAGTTGGTAAAAGAAGGCATTATTCAAGTGGAGTATTGCAGGACGGAAGATCAGTTAGCAGATATTTTCACAAAGCCGTTAAGCAGAGAAGTCTTCAAGAGAAATGTTGCAAGTTTGGGAATAAAAAGCAAATTTGGTTTGCGGGAGACATTATTGGGAAGCTAAACCAAATTCTTGGTTGTCTAAATTCATAGATTAATTTGGTTCTTTGAATATCTCTAAACAAGTGTTGAAACATTTAATATTTTGTATTGGGTATATCAATGGTCATTAGAAATCTCTAGAGTTTTATTCTTCTAAACTAAGTATTCTAGAATGCTCTTGTAATCCTATAAATACCAATAGTTGTAAACTTGTAATCACTTTATGTTCAAGAAAAAACTAGTAAGAACAAAAGTTCAGTTTATATAAATTACTACCTTTGTTCCTTAATATAAGTCGTTTTACAGTTGTGCACAAATATTAAGGAAATGATTGTATAGCATTAACTATAATATCAATTGTCTATTTTACCCTTGTATTGGAAGGTGAGATTGTTATTTATTGGACATAAAATAGTGAGAGAACCAAAGTTACATTTAATACTTGGGGTAATATTGAAAACTAAACAATTAATGCTTACTTGAAATTCTAAAACGACTTATATTAAGGAACAAAAATATTTTTCTAAAACAACTTATATTAAAGAACGGAGGAAGTACTTTTCTCCTTCTTTAAGACTACAGTGGGATTCTTGACTCACATGTACAAACCTTGGAAGAATCTTCAACAAAGTTCACCACTTTAGAGTTGTTACTCACTATACCATTCCCAATTCCGTTTAATAAGATTTGTTGTAGTGTCATTCTACATACCACTCGAGTAACCTGAAGCCCCCTCTTTACCGCAGGAGTCTGAAGGTCATACTTGGCAAACCTGCATAGAAGGATCTTGTTAAAAGACTAAAATCGTGAGTTTATCACTGTGGAGAAATGATCCATGACCTTATAATTATTAGTAGCATAAAATTATATTTTTTGGGTCAAATTTTGTACTGTTTATTATACCTTAATTAAAGGTATAATTTTGCACTAATAATTATACTTTAAGGGATGAATTTGCTAATTAATCAAACTCAAAAGACAAAAATATCGCACAAGCACAAACATAGGGGTTTGCATTTTAGCCTAAAATGTTTCAGTTGTCACTTCCATCCTTTTTTATCTTTCTATGCAATACATAGAGGTGGCAACGCAGGCGCGGCGGGCCTGTCTCATGCAAATTTGAGTTCGGGCGGGCTAAAATGGGCCGGGCCAAAAAGACTCGGGTTTTGGCGGACCGAAAATGTTAAGTATTGGTGCAGGTTAGGCCGTAGAAGGCCGAATTCCATGCTTTCTTCCCCTATATTTTTTTTTTTTGTAAAATTTTGCTACACCAAAAATAATAATAATAATAAATATTAAAAATAATAAAATAATTTATAATAAATAATAATTGTAATTACCTACATTAACTACATATCTCAATCAATTAAAATTTTAATCACTTTTTAACAAGAGTTTTGTTATACTATATACTCTTATTACTTTCAAAGAGTTTGAACTCTTATTTATTTATTTACAAGTCTTATGTTCAAGCTTCATAACCCACAAGTATTAATTTTTTGTAAAAAAATATTCAGCATGGCACGTAAGGGCCAGATGACTGGGCAGGGCCAAAAAACGCCTAGATTTTCATGGGCTAAATAATTGAAGTCAACGCCTTGACCCATGGTCAGTTGGATCGGCCCAACCAGCCATGGCTGACCTCTTTTACCAGGTCTAGCAATACACAACAAAAAGACCACAAAAGCAAGTTGGATATCCAAAACATCATCATTTCAAATGTCCAATTCATAATACAGTTTGTCCCGAATGTGAATTATAGATTTTTCTTTTACACTGAAATGATCACTAAATGGCACTTCAACTTTTCACCCACTTTTAAACTCGTTTCTAAAATTTATTTTTCGTCAATTAAATTTTTAAAATAATATTTTTTTTGAAGTTTTTATTTTTTTTTACCAAATTTGACCTCAACCTGACCCATTTTAACCAAATTTTGTCCAAATTCAGCCCAGTTTGACCGACACCAATTTAACCAATTAAGTTTTTTCTTTAAAAATACTAAAAATTTTAAAATTATTTTAAAAATAATTATTGTTTTGAAATTATTTTAAAAATAATTATTATTTTAAAATATTAAAAATAATTAATATTAAAATATTTTTAAAAATTATTATTATTTTCAAGGAAAAATATTAGAAACTTTTATTTTTTCATAAAATAAGTAAAGTTTTATAAAATATAGATTCAAGAAAATTAAATTAAAAAATAAAACAGTATATTTTAAAAAAGTAGATTTTTTAATTTTCTATGTAAAAATTTATTTTTAGAAATAAAGTTTGTCTTTACTATTATTATATGTATTCTTAATATTAGAATTTTTAAAAACACAAACTAAAAATAGAAATTAAAATACAAAAATAGTAAAAGATAAATAAAAAAATTGACTCAATTTTTAAAAAAATGAAATTTATAATTTTTAAAAATAATTATTATTTTAAGGAAAAAATTAGGAAATTTTTATTTTTTAAATAAATGAGTAAAATTTTATAAAATATAGATTCAAAAAAATCAAAAAAATTACAAAAAAGAAATTTTTTATTTTTTAAAAAAATGAGTAAAGTTTCAAAAATATAGATTCAAAAAAATAAATAAAAATATTTATTTTCATAAAAAAATTAGAAATTTTTATTCTTAAAAGATGTGTAAATTTTCATAAAAATAACTAAGAATTAAAAATTTAAATTTATTTCTTTTGAATCTACATTTTATAAAACTTTACTCATTTTTGAAAAAAATAAAAGTTTATAATATTTTTCCTAAAAATAATAATTATTTTTAAACTTTTTAAAAATAATATTTTATTTTAAAATATAAAAATAATGTTATTTTAAAACAAATATTGTATTCTAAAATATTAAAATAATTATTATTTTAAAAATAATATTTTATTTTAAAATATTAAAAATAATTATTATTTTAAAACTATTTAGATTTTTTTAAAAAAATTAATTGGTGAAATTGTGGTTGGGTCGAACTAGGTTGGGTCAAATTTTGTTCAAAATGGGTCGGGTTTGGGTCAAATAGGGTAAAAAGAACGGAAACGCTAAAAAAATGTCAGTTCAGGGATCTAATGGACGAAAAATAAATTTTAGGGACGATGTTAAAAATGAATGACAATTTAAAGGGACAGAAATGTTATTCAGCCATCACTAAATGATTGAATTTTGTTCTCAACACTTTTGATCCACAAATTTGTAGTATCACAATTAGAGTTGTGATTGAGTCGAGTCGAGTCAGGCTTTGTTTTGTTACACTTGAACTTATACGAATCGAGTCAAATTTTAAACGAGCCTAAAATTTAGTGTACGAACTCAATCCATTCAATAAACGAGTCGAGCTTCGAGTCGAGCTCCAGTTAGACTTAAACGAGATGAGTCTAGTCAAGTTTAAGCTGACTCATTTAATTTCTTTATTATAAAAATTAAAACAAAATTTAATTAAATGTTAAATAAGTCGGGACTAGATAAGACAGACTCCGACCAGACACCCCACTGATCATTCAACTAAAACGGGAAAGGAGCTTGTTCAAGCGCAGCTCATTTAACAACATAAAAGTTTTAAAATTCTGGAGAAAAGCATACCATTTGCCTGAGATGCCATTTGCAAGACCATTGATCCTATTCCCAATAATGCAACCTAACTCCTTAATTCGCGTTGCGACATCCTCATCAATGGCTTCCTACACTGCCAAGGCACTGCTTAAAAAGTTGAATCGGACCGCGATGCAAGCCTTCACCTCTCACTGCACTCAGATCTTTTTCAAACACTTACACAAATCCTCTGTGCTTAGCTGCCAGAACCAAAACTAGTCCTCCAAGGCTCCAACACCCCCACCGGCAATCAAAATTCTAAGTTTTTTACTCTCATCTTTCTTCGAAACTTCATCAAAATCGAACCCACTTTTTTCTTTACAACTTGTACTATATCTTCTCGTATTGAACTTGTTGGCACCAAACTCATGTAAACTAACAACATTTTTGTAGGGATCGAAGTAACTTAAGGAATGAATTGATGCCATTGATCAAGAACAAGAGAAATAAGAAAATTCGAATGACCTTTTACCTATATTATATTATTAGATTTAAATAGTAAAATACTAAATTTGGAAGTTAAGTAATAAAATAAATAAAATTAGAGTTATAAAGATGAAATAAAAATTTTATAAAAGTTAAAGGGCATTTTAAGAAGCCAAAAATATTTCAAATCGTAGGGTCTCCTCTGCCTTTATATATTAAATAAAATTCAAAAGAGTTTCGATGTGGAAATTTATCTAATACACTTGTTTTAGATCGATATGAATCTTTACCTAATACAATTTGTTCTTTCCTTTTATAGTTGATTTTCACTACTTTGAAAAACTTGAATCATTCTTATTCAAATTTCTAACATGTGTTGTAACTATTAAATTGATCTTCAAATGGACCAAGTTGGTAATATAATATTCATTAAAACATTTTAGTTACAATTAATTTTTCTAAATTTAAATAAAATTAAGGAGTAAATAACATGTGTCTGGTGGCAATCCACTTGGTTTGGACGGATTTGAGACAAATCATTTCCTAATAACAATTACAAATAAATCATATAGTCTAAATAAGTAAACCATTAAAACCCACTCCACATTTCTCAACATAAGATGGCCAAATGGAGTAACAGTTTTCCATTGAACTAACTTGAAATTGGGGACCATAAAGACCAAGATAAAACAAACAAAAGTAATATTGTGGAAAAAGAAGCCAAGATTGCCAAAAGTGCGAGCTAGTACTACTAGTATTCAATATACATTTATATATATTCGCTATAAAGTAATTACCCTATTTAAATTACAAAATCCTAAAGAAACACATAAAAGTTGTATAGAAGGAAACAACAACTAATCCTTGTACATAATATCATTGACCAAATTGCTTAATTATAGGAATCAGAATATCATGTACATAGCTGCTAATCAGCTATTGATTATAGGAATTAGATGTAAATACTTAATTCTAGGAAACTGGATTCCTGGATTATCTCCACAACAATTGTATATATTGACCTCTTGGAAGTAATACAATTATCATTGCATCTATAATTATTACATGGTATCAGAGCATTGATCCTAAGCCAAATTTTTCTCTTCCTCTCTTCTCACGCCTAACCTCAACAATGGCCTCACTAGATCAACCACCTGCTGCCACCTCACACCCAATTATTCTCAACCTTCATGAACCTAACCATCCTCTTATTTCCATAAACATCTCCCCTCATTCCACCATAAAACTCACATCCACAAATTATCTCTCATGGAAATTACAATTTCAAGCAACCTTGATCGGCTACAATCTTGAAGGTTATATTGATGGCTCAATTAGTGCACCTTTTCCCACCATTATCACTGATGGCAAGAAGTCCCCAAATCCAGTCTTTCAAACATGGCATCGACAGGATAAATTAATCTTCAGCGCCATGGTCGGATCCTTATCGGCTACAATTGTTCCACTCCTAACCCGAGCTACCACCTCTCGTGATGCCTGGATAATTCTTGAAAACACCTATGCAAAGCCCACTCGTGATCATATCAAGCAAATTAAGGAACAATTAAAGCATCCAATCAAAGGCTCACGTACTATTAGCGAATATATGCAATATATTCGGAGCCGTGCGGATGAACTTGCAATTCTGGGCAAGCCATATGATGAAGAGGATTTGATTGAAAAGGTACTTGAAGGTCTAGATGAGGAATACAAATCTATCGTTGATGTCGTCAATGCTCGAGATACGACCATCTCATTTGATGAGCTTCATGAGAAACTCTTGAACAAGGAAACTCTGTTGCGTCAATCTCAATCATCACAACCCGCCTCTCTTCCAGCAACAGCAAATCCAACAACTGTTCGCCCACGAAACAAACCATGGCGTCCTCACTTCAATTCCTCACCTCAACCATCACCAAATCAATGGTCGTCATTTAATAATTCTCGAACTGACAGACCTCCACCTCATCCTTACCTTAGCACATGTCAAGCATGCAATACTCAAGGGCACACAGCCAAACGATGCCCACAATTTTAATTAATTTCCACTCCATCCAATTCACGCTATTCACCAACAATCCCACAATCATCTGGGTTCCGCCCAACAAAACGAAGATCATCATCTCCATGGCAACCCCAAGTCAACTATGTAACACCTGACACATCCACCACTCCATCATGGCTTCTAGACAGTGGTGCCTCTCACCATGTCACCACCGACCTGAATAATCTTTCTCTTCAGGCACCATACGATGCCCATGATGATGTCATGATGCAATACTCTAGTTTTCTTCTCCAGTGTCAAAACAACAACTGCTGAGTGGCACAATCGTCTAGGTCATCCTGCCTCTCCTATTTCCAAACATGTCGTCTCAAAACTTCAATTACCAATTTCTGTCTCCACAACAAATAGTCATTGTAATGCTTGTAGTTGTAATAAAAGTCATAAGCTTCTATTTTCTATTTCTTCTATTGTCTCTACAAAACCTCTTGAAATAATTTTCTCTGATGTTTGGACCTCTCCTATGCATTCATATGATGACTTCAAATACTATGTAATTTTTGTTGATCACTTCACCAAATATGTATGGTATTATCCTCTTAAATGCAAATCTCATGTCCATGAAGTCTTCATACGTTTCAAAGCGCTTGTCAAAAATTATTTCAATCACAAAATCAAAACATTATACTCTGATAATGGTGGTGAATATCAACCACTTGCTTCAACTTTGGCTACGACTGGCATCACTCACTTAACCACTCCACCACATACACCTGAACACAATGGATATTCTGAAAGAAGAAATCGCCACATTGTAGAAACTGGTCTCTCTTTACTCACACATGCCTCCATTCCGCTAATCTACTGGCATCATGCATTTTCCACAGCAGTGTACCTCATAAATCGCCTTCCTACACCCACACTCAACATGTGCTCACCATTTGAAAAAATCTTTAGCACCACACCCAACTACTCTAAACTCAAAACTTTTGGTTGTCTTTGTTATCCATGGCTTCGCCCATACAACAATCACAAACTTGAATCACGCTCCATTCCTTGTGTCTTCCTAGGCTACTCCTCCTCTCAAAGTGCATATTTGTGTCTTGATACCAACGCATCTCACATTTATACTTCTCGTCATGTCAAATTCGTCGAATCAGTCCTCCCCTTCAACTCCACTCACTCTCATCTCCATCGTCCCGAGTCAACTACCATTTCTCAGTGGTTACCACCTGCCTACATAATTTCTCCACAATCTCCTGCAACACTCAACACCTCATCCGTGCCAGGTCCCTCTAATGCTGTTCCTGTCCGCTTGCCACCGACACCAGTATATCCCACCACTGTTGATTACTCTTCGGTTCCTATCATCCGCACCCCATCCGATCACATCCGATCTCAACCAACCACTATCCAACCCCATCCGATCCCATCCAACCCCATTCGATCTCATTTGACCACCATCCGACCCCACCGGACCACCTTTCGATCACTCGTTTACCACCACACGCTCATCATCTGACCCCACACACCTGACATCTTCTTCTTCATCTATTCCCCATCCCGAACCAACCCAAATGTCATCATCCCCTGGCTCCGATGACCCAGAGCCATTTAATATCCATTTTATGACCACACGAGCCAAAAATCATATCCACAAACCTATCCAAAAGCTCAATCTTAATGCTCAACTCCTCCCCTCTACTGACCTTGAACCCACAACCGTGAAACAGGCTCTAAAAGACATCACCTGGCGTCGTGCAATGTTTGAAGAGTATGATGCTCTTGTTCGGAATGGGACATGGGAGCTTGTTCTACCCAATCAAGCTCACAATATTGTTGGATGTAAGTGGATTTTTCGTACTAAACGTTTACCCGATGGTTCTGTTGATAGGTATAAAGCACGTTTAGTAGCCAAGGGTTTTCATCAATGTCCAGGCATTGACTATCATGGCACTTTCAGCCCAGTTATAAAACCAACAACAATTCACCTAGTTCTCACCATTGCTCTTAGTCGTGGATGGTCGCTACGTCAACTTGACATCAATAATGCTTTCTTACAAGGTCATCTCACCGAAGATGTCTTTATGCTACAACCCCTAGGCTTTATTGATAGAGAATTTCCCGATCATGTGTGCAAATTACGAAAAGCTATCTACGGTTTGAAACAAGCTCCGCGGACATGGTACCATGAGTTACGAAGATTTCTTCTAGATGAAGGCTTCACCAATTCCCATGCGGACACTTCTCTGTTCGTCTTCAACAGTACACATATCATGATCTACTTGCTAGTATATGTTGATGACATCATCATCACCGGGAATGACACATCCACAGTGCAACGTTTTGTTACTCAACTTGTAACATGTTTCTCTCTAAAGGATCTCGGCAGTCTCTCATATTTTCTGGGTATTGAAGTCCTTCCACATCCACATGGTCTTCTTCTCTCACAACGTCGCTACATTCATGATCTTCTCACACGAACTCACATGCTCAATGCCAAGCCAGCCCTTGCCCCTTTAGCAACCTATCAGACTCTCAGTCTTCACAATGGAACCACCTTGACCGATGCTTCCAAATACAGAACTATAGTTGGCAGTCTTCAATACTTAACTCTCACAAGGCCTGACATTGCATTTGCTGTCAATAAGCTCTCAATTCATGCATCGTCCTACCACAGATCATTGGAATGCAACCAAATGACTATTACGATATCTTTGTGGCACCTCTAATCATGGAATTGTACTTCATCGCAACCCAAACTTCTCTCTTCATGCCTTCTCAGATGCTGATTGGGCTGGTAACAAAGATGATTTCACATCCACTAGTGCTTACATTGTTTATTTTGGTAATAGTCCAATTTCTTGGAGCTCGAAGAAACAACGCACGGTTGCCCGATCGTCAACTGAAGCTGAGTATCGTGTCGTTGAGGCAACTGCTGCTGAATTAACATGGGTCTGTTCCCTCCTTATCGAACTTGGAATTTGAACTTCGCCAGCTCCGGTCATCTATTGTGACAATATTGGCGCCACTTATCTGTGTTCCAACCCCATCTTTCACTCTCGGATGAAGCATGTAGCTATTGACTTTCATTTTATCTGCGAAAAAGTCCAAAGGGGTGCCCTTCATGTCTCCCATGTCTCTTCAGTAGATCAGCTGGCTGATGCCTCACAAAGTCACTCCCGCGTACTCAATTTCTTAATCTCAAGGACAAGATTGGAATCTCCACTCAGAGCTCCAACTTGTGGGGGCATATAGAAGGACAACAACTAATCCTTGTACATAATATCATTAACCAAATTGCTTAATTATAGGAATCAGAATATCATATACATAGCTGCTAATCAGCTATTGATTATAGGAATTAGATGTAAATACTTAATTCTAGGAAACTGGCTTCCTGGATTATCTCCACAATAATTGTATATATATATATTGACCTCTTGGAAGTAATACAATTATCATTGCATCTATAATCACTACAAGTTGAGATTAGAAAAATGGTGCATTCGTGCAATTCTCGAGGATATCTCACCACCACTACACAACTTTCACTCATCATTGACTGTCGAAAATACCCCCACCAACCCCTGAACAAACTCCTCTGTTTCTTTCTGTACTTTTCCCCATTTAAATTCGTCCTCTCCATCAGCAGAAAAACCCCATTTGTGGATCAATTAAACTTACATTAATGATTCATCCAAGGAGTTATACATTACATTAATCAGATATACTTATTTTTCCTCTCTCTAGGAATTTCTCTCTCATGGCGGTAGTTACTCCCACCACTAAAACGGCCTACATTTTTCAAAATTTTCTAATACCCATTCGAGCTTGATCGGGCTTTTAGGAAAACCCATTTGGGATTTCAAATTTAACAATCAAAGAAAATGGGAAATTTATTATCTTTTGGGGGAGGTGATAGGAGGATAAGAACGACAGGGGATTATGTTGTAAAGAATGAAAATGATAAGAAGAAAGTGAGAAGCGGCACGGGGAGCGACTGTGACGCCCCCAAAATAGGTATACATCACCCATCTTGAGTCGCCAAATACATGGTACTAAATTCAAATACAAATTGATTATACAACAATGTGTAAAATACGACAAAATACATGTTTGTGAGTTTTAATACAAATATTGTCATCTGACAATATCCACACTCAATTTAGTCCTCATTACATTTATTATCACACTATTTAACGAATAGTGAGGACTACTAAGACACCATCTCGGACCATCACTCCGTTCCCAGACTAGTCATTTACGTTCTCATTTCCTGAAGAAAATGAGAACCAAGCAGATATTCCAATGAGAATAATAAAGAATGGAATACAACGAAATCACCATGCATGCGGTACTTAGCATAGACAAAGTTATTCAAATGAATACTAAATGACGGAACCAGTCGGTGAAATTCACACCAACAGATGTTCCAATGAGAATAATAAAGACGGAACCAGTCCCGTAAAAAGCATGAGCGAGGATATTCCAACATAATAATAAAGAGCGGAACCAGTGCGGCGTAAAATGCATGCGAGGATATTCCAACGGAATAAAAAAGAATGTAATCTGAAAGAATTTCACCAAGTATAGGGTAGCTCACATATCTGAAAAGTTATTCCAATGTATAATAAAGATGAAATAATAGAAGTTCTCTTCATGAATACAAAAGAAATAATACCCCTTACCGTAAAAAAGAAACTTGATATCGAGAGTAGTGAAGTAGCGAGAATACTTTTCTTCTTTCTCTATAGTTTCTCTCTCTAGAGTTTCATAAATTAAGTAAGAAATAATGAAGGAATGAGCTTCTATTTATAGAAGAATGGAATGAATAAGTAACCAATCCATGAACTCAGTTCGATTGATTTACTTTAATCGGACGGTCCCATATTTAAAGAAAAATCTTTTAAATAAAATATAATATATTCTATTTATAATCTAATAAAACGAATAACTTTTAAAAAGATTTTACTATGCAAATACTATGCAAGTACTATCTGAAACACTATGCATAATAAAATATAATATATTCTAATTATTATCTAATAAAACAGATAACTTTATAAAAGTATTCTCATTTTATATAAAAAGATTTTACTATTAGCCTAATAAAAAACGAATAACTTTATAAAAGTATTACATTTTATATAAAAAGTTTTTACATTTTTATTACGTTAATAATATGAATAAAACAAAACGTCATCATCATTATTATTATTCACACTATTAATCGACCCGTGTCGCTCCTGTGAAAGAGGGGCTTTTCAATAAGGATTTCTTCCTATTGGCGCGCAATTAGGTGACCAAACCTCTCCTTGGCAAAACTTCTAGACATCGTTAATAATGCAAATAATAATATTAACAACTTCGTCATCTCAATTATTGATTTAATAATATATAAAATATCGACAATAATTGAATCAAACTGAGTGACTTCTCACATAAGTATTAATAATCAATACCGTGTGCTACTATGCAATCACGCGTATTACTGTACTTTTACTCTTGAATAGTTCAACAAAGATCAACCAGTAAAACTTCCGTACAGTTATTTTCATAAAAATATTTTTGTCGTTTTCTCGATCCGGCCGATAATTACATTGTGGAGTCCACCAATGATTGTGTATTAATGTCATTTAATATTTCACGACCAATCGAATATTATATAACAACTTGTGTACTTTGCAAAATTTATAAATATTACCTACAACTATAACATTATATCAAATTTATTCCATAATATTTAAAAATGATATTTATAGAAAATTCATTTTATTCATAAAAGTTGGGGTCTTCTGATGACAACAACAAGTGGCGATAAGCTTCATCCTAGGGGTCATATGCCCCCCTCGACCCCCGGTTTCGTTTACGCCTTTTACACGGTGGCGAATCGAGAACATTTTAGAGGAGGTCAAAATAAATTAATAAAAAAAATTATTTATGGACGCATGCATTTCTTCTTTCAAATTTATTTTGCCAAATTATAATATTTCACAACATCCTATTCCAATCATTGTAAACCTATGAGTTGTGAGTCTAATAACTTTAAATGTGTGTGTGTGTGTGTGTGTATATATATATATATATATATATATATATATATATATATATATATATATATATATAGAATCCTGGTTCTGTAAGGAGCCCTTACTTTCTTAAAATCGCACCTTTTTTTTTAAAACAACTAAAAAAAGTTTAATATTTTATGGAATTGGAATTTTTTTCATATCTGATGTTTTGGGTGTGTTTTGGACACGTATAAGAAAAACAGTGCATGTATTTGTATAGACTGTTTTGTTATATGTATCCAAAACACACCCAAAACGCTGTATTATGAAAAAAATTTCAGTTCCATAAATATTAAACTTTTTTTTTAGTTGTTTTAAAAAAAAAAAGCAAAAAAAAAAATATTCCGCATTTTAAGAAAGTAAGGGAGCCCTCACTTGATCAGTTCTGCATATATATATATATATATATATATATATATATATTAATCAGACTTTGAATTTTTTAGTCAACTGATTAGTTACTTTTATAGATCAATTACAGATTATAATTTTATATATTCAAAACCTTATATTATGGTTCTTGTCATCTTCTTTGAAGACAACTGAGAGTAGTCACTCAAAGTAAGAAAATGAATTAAGTTATTCTCATTTACAAAAAAATTGATACCAATGTATGATTAAGTTAGTAAGACAAATGAGTGTAATATTAATTAATTAATTATCAAACTTATTTAATATTATTTTATGTTATAGTAATATTGTTAATTTATTATAACCGAAAAGACATGAAAAAATAAATATTTACCATCTCATAACAAAGATCAGGCTTAATTAATGTTAACATGCTTCAATTTTCAGAGTTGGGAGGTCATAACACCCCCGTTCTGCCCATGTTCTTATTACTTTTGGGTATGAGCTCCTAATATATCATGTTTCTGCCCGTGGCCTTTTAGATGGTTCTTATTACTTTTGGGTATGAGCTCCTAATATATCATGTCGTGAAGTGATAAATTAAGTAAGAAAATACAATATTTTTTTGATATTTTTATATGAAAAGTATTGTTATATAAGTATAGCGACGGTGAAAATCGTCGTTACAGGATCTATAGTGACAGTTTTTATGTGAAAATATTATTTTTTATTATGAATTTATCAATTTCCATTATATTAAGACGGTCTACCAACAAACGTTTTTACAAGAAAAATAATTAAGCAATTTTGTTTGTGTTAACAAAAATTAAATCAATTTACCATGGTTTTACACCGTCCAACCGGAATATAATAACTCTGCATTTTGAGAGAAAATTAAGGAGTTTTGATTGAGTCAACAGTAATTAAATCGATTTTACCATAATGAATGACTATATAATTTGTTAACACAATCGAACCATTTGATATTTTTTAAAATACAGATTTCTATTAAATGGTGTAAACGCTAGTTTATATATTCAAACTTTCAATAGTATTGTGATGACTAAATAATTGATTCTTATGTTGTAAACATAGAGAGATCGGTGATTAAAAATTTTGTGCCATTATCTAATTTAGTGGGGTGCACGAGGTTGTATTAGCCGTATAAGCATCAAACTCTGTTAGGAAAAAAACAAGCACATGCCTAGTGGGATACTCGAAAGAGATGATCATGATATCCATATGAACTTGATGTGCCGAATAATAAAATTTGTCAATTCAAGAAACTTCTACCTAGTCATACGCGTCGCATGCAGGAAGCATGTCTGAAATTCAAGAGAGCAGATTTTCTGTCTCCAAATTCTCTGTCTTCCTTGTGTTTCTCCACTTAAATTTTGACACATATCTTTTTATTTAATTTTAAAATTAATTAGTGTTAAGTAAGAGAGTAGGTGTTAAAATGTGAATAGAAGAACACAAGGGAACAGGAAAATTGAAAACAGATAATCTGCTCTCGAAATTCAATATAACCCAAGTTCAAATTATCAAGTCTTTGGCTCACAGGGACGAAGCCACTTGGTGGATGGTAGTTTGTGGGGGTCAATTGACACCCTGAAAAAAAATATTACTTTATAATCTATGATAAATTTAAAATAAAATAAAATGTAAGTGTAATGAACAAATTAATTTTATAAATCTTTTGATATGAAGGATCAGATCATGTTACTCTAATCTTCTTAAAATAAATAATCATCTAATTTACATTATTTTAAAATGATTAAGAAATTAAGTATTTATGAATAAATTTAAGATTAGAAAAACACTAGATACAAATTCGGGCGTTGCGGCGGGATTATTCATTTTGTTAATAATAAATTTATATGTGCAATTAATAAATTAAAATGTAATAAGAAGATGGTAGATTGTTGTGCGATGATCAAATTTTGATAGCATGTCACATAGAGTTGGGTAAAATTTTTTTGTGCAAATACATATCCAAATATATAATAATCTGATCACTAAACCCCAAGACATTTACTTTAACCTTAACTTTAAATCTACAATTAAAAGTTACATTTACGAAGTTAGATAATATTAACAGAGTGCACAAAGTATGAACATAAGGTAGATATAACGTATAACAAAATATTGTATCACAACACTTTGGTGTAACAGAATTAACATAGTCAGAACATTTATCACACCAATATTTTACGCTGTCAGGTTTTACTTTTTTGCGGCATTTTTTGTAGGAATTGTAGAACCAATTGTATTCGATTTTTATACACAGAATAGTAGCAAGTACCACACATGTGGACTACTGGAGTGTTAAATAGAAAATGAACAACAAAATATAAGATAATGTTGTGAAAGAAGTAAGGTGTTTTAAAAATGATTTTACCTTTGTTGAATCTCGTATCTCATCAAGAGTTTTTTTATCACAGATTTGGAGGAATTCATCTGTAATAGATAATGTGCTCTGGCTGGATAAATGATTTATTGTAGTTTTATTATTTGTTGCATCACAAATACTGTTAGACAACAGTGAGGGTACGTAGTTAAAGGAAAAATTAACTTGTAGTAGTAATAGAATTTAATAAGCAATCAAAGAAGTATGCAATATACCTATTTTTAAAAGTTACAACCTCAGGGATATCTGCATTTATAAGAAGTCTCGAACCAAATATTAAGTTTGACAACGCTGGTGTACCTAGTTAATGGCAGATGTTGTATAGCTAATAATCATATGTTTGGAGAGATATTTTTCATTGAAATAAAAGTGATAATACATTTCCAGAACTTATTTTTTGCAATCTGTAAAATAATTATAATGTTATTTTGGTTTTCTGTTTTAGTAAAGGAACAAATATGGTTTGCAAAGTCATCCCACAAGGTGCAGCTCAATATATTATGACTGTAAGAAAAATACAATGCAAGATTAATTTAAATGATCATAGTTATTAATAAAAGTAGTGTTAATACAGTTTAAAAAGTTACCTGTTGTCAGTTAATTCAATATTAACTCTCTTGCTCTGTTTACCATTGTTTGTGCTGACTTCTAAACTCCCTATCGCGATTAGTTGTCCAATAACATTTGACAACAGAATTATGTAGGTAAATAAAAAACTCAGTATTTAAAAACTTGAAAGAGTAATTATTGTTAAATATACCAACTAAGTATGAATCATCAACCGATGTTGTTAGTATTTGATCGTATGGAGTGAATTGAAATCCATATGTATGAATGGGAGCCTCATCTAACTCTCGCAGTGAGGTAGAATACAGAAAATTAATCTTGTATGGATGTTGAGTAGCTTGAAAGAACCACCGTTCTGACTGAAAACGAAATTGGTGATTATAAAAACTGTTTGTTCCTTGACTGTTGTTTGAAATTTAGTAAAAAGTGACCTTTTGATACTCGCTTGTATTTTGCCGTCCTATAAAAGTATAATTAATATGTATATGGTAATAAGTTGTAATTTCAGATGCTGTAATTTTAAGATGTAATTTGGAGTTATGTGTGTGTGTGTGTATGTGTGTGTGTGTGTATATATATATATACACACCTTTTCATCCAATAATACCATCTCGATGCTGTTTATGTAGTCTATTTTATTGAAGTTTGACATATTCCAGAGTCGAGTTATCCTGACTTTAATCTTTCACGTCTCTTTGACAGGGCTGATGTCATCAACAAAATCGTATCTAGTCGTCATCTAAATAATGGGATAGGTAAAGTATAAGATAAATGTTTAGCAAAAAATAATAAGAATGAGATAATTGTGAGTAGCATGAGTTGTTGCGTAATAGTTGGTATGTATTTATAGGGAGAAAGTTAGGTTAAATAACGAATAGTAATGATAATAGCATAGTAATGATAATATCATAAAGTAGTGATTTTAGGAGATAATAATTAAATTAAAAAGGATAATATCCGAACAGTTGATATTACCAAATCAGTTTAGATTTGTAGTGATTTAAGGAATTATAAATTCAAAATATTAATTTGGAATTAAAAAAAGTAATGATTTTAGGAGATAATAATTAAATTAGTAATGATAATATTAGAACAGTTAACATTATCAGAAAAATTTATATTTGTAGTGATTTAGGGGATTATAAAATCAAAATATTAATGTGAGATTAAAAAGTAGTGATTTTAGGAGATAATAATTAAGTAACGATAATATAAAAACCATTTAAATTGAAAAAGTAGTGATTTAGGGACTATAAAATGAACATAGTAAGTTATGATTGATATTATTTGTTATTTTAATTTTTTAAAATGTTTTAAAGCTATATAATATTATGTTGTAATATAATTATAAATGGTATAATATTATGTTGTAATATAGTTAAATTAGTAATGATAATATCCGCACTTTTTAAATAGATAATGATTTTATTATATACGTGTATTATAATATTATGTCATACATGTATGATATAATGTATGGTATAATTATGAATGGTATAATATTAGAAAAGTAGTGATTTTAGGATATAATAGTTATGTTTTAACATAATTAAATTAGTAACAGTTTAGAAAAGTAGTGGATTTTGGGATTATAAAATAAACATATTAGTGTGAGATTATGTATGATATAATGTATGGTATAAGATTATAAATGGTATATAATACTGTAAAATTCCAAAAAATAGATTTATTGGGTTGTCACGGTTAGTAATGTTGGAACTTATATATATTTATGGTATAATATTATAAAATTCAAAAACTGGTGTAATTATGTAGGACATGAAAATCGGAGTAATGGATGAGCATATTAATTATGTAGGACAAGTGTTGCAATATGGAAATGACAAATGTCATGCAATAGTGTTATGTACTGCAATTTAGTATATTTAATAAAAAAAATTAGGGTTCAATAATGGATGTATATATATAACGTTACTACCTATTTATTAACAATATATGCATGTTTTACACATGCAGTCACAAAGCGTAAAATTATCACCAACAAAAAAATTAACTCCTCCAAATTATTTGTAACTTCACAACATTTTGATCCCATTAGAAAAAAATCCTAGCTACGTCACTATTGGCTCATTTACATATATTCGACGTTCACTATCTTATACTACCTTCGTTCTTAAAAGATTGTTGTAAGACCTCGAATTTTATGAAATGAAAGTATTCAATTTTCTTATAATTATTATTTATTTAGTAAATGGTTAAATTGATAAAGGTTAAAGTTAAGGATGATATTTAAAATTTTTTCAAAGTAAGCAAGTTGATATAAAATATTCGTTGTGTCGGAGAATATTCGATTGGTCGAGGAATATTCATTTTAACAAGGAATATTCATACGACGACACAATCATTGGTGGATCCCACAACGGAGGTACTGTCGTAGTTAGAAAACGACTAAAATATTTTTAAAAAATAACGGCGAAAGTTTTACCGTTAAACTGTTGAACTATCCGGTAGTAAAAGTACAGTAATATGCGTGGTTGCATAGTAGCACACAATATTGATTATTGATGCTTACGTGAGAAGTCACTCAGTTATACTCAATTATTGCTACAGTAATTACTGCATAATATCTCTCATATTATTGATTCAATTATTGTCACAGTATCATCTACATAATATTTATTATTATTAAATCAATAATTGAGACGATAAAGTTATTCATATTATTATTTGCAATATTGACGATGTCTAGAAATTGTTGTCGAGGAGAGATTGGTCACGTAATTGCGCGCCAATAAGAAAAAATCCTTATCGGAAAGCCCCCTCTTTTCTGGGAATGATCTGGTTGTTAAATATTGTGAGTTATAATATTAATGATGAATAAGTTTGTATTGATTAAAGATGAAATTGATATTTTTATTGTGTTGGGATTATTAGTGTTAGTGGAAATCGACATCTATTTCGATAATAATGGATGTCTGGATGTTATATTGACCAATCGGATAATTAATCGGATAAATGAGCAATTAATTGCTATTAATTCAAATTCTTATAACTATTTGTTCACATGTGTGTGCTATTGATTCACATGCATGTACTATTAGGGGAGGTGGTGCAAGATTGATAATACTTGCATGACTAAATTAAAAATGGAAGTATAGATGAAGGTACTATACTGTAACTATTTTTTTCACATGTATAGAACTATTGATTCACATGAATGTACTATTGATTCACATAATGTACTATTAGGGGAGGTGGTACAAGTTTGATAATACTTGCAGGACTAAATTAAAAATGAAGGAAAAGATGAAGGTATTATATTGTAATATTTCGATCCCCAAAACGTGCTATTATCGAAACTATATTTTTCCATAAATAGAAGCTCATTCTTCCTTCATTCTCACCAATTCACTAAGACTCACAAGAGCAATTATAGAGAGAGAAGCTATAGAGAGAGAGAGAGAAGAAGAGAAGTCTGCTACTTCACTATTCCAGTATCCAGTCTTCTTCTGAGGTAAGGGGTATTATTTATTTCATATTCTGAAGAGATATTATTTTTCGTATTCGTATGAATATTATTTTTATTCTATATTAAGTAAGGAATATCATCTTCGTTCAATATTCGTAGGAATATTATTTTTAGCTCAACAATCATAAAGGGTATTATTTCTTTCGTATTCATGAAGAGAGTTATTTTCTTTCAATACTCGTAAGGGTTGTTATTCCATTCTTTTTTATTACATTAGAATAACTTTGTCTCTGTGGACTCTAGCATGCATGGTGAAATTCTTCTGTTATTCCATTCTTTATTATTCTATTGGAATAACCTGTCTACGCGGACTACCTCATGTATGGTGAAATTCTTCTGTTTTTCCATTCTTTATTATTACATTGGAATAACTTTGTCTCTCGCGACTACCGCATGCATGGTGAATGACCCTTCATATTCATTCTTTATTAAATTGTGGAAATGATCTGTCTACGTGGATTATCTCATTGAGGATGAAAATCAATTTACAGTTTCGTATATTCTATTATACTCGTATGAGATATCCTTTCTTTTGTACTCGTCATGGAATATCGTTTCTTTTGTATTTTCCTTTTATGAGTACTATTCACGAAGTACTATTCACGAAGTACTATTCACGGGTACTATTTATAAAGTACTATTCATGAGTACTATTCATAAGGTACTATTTATGGGGTACTATTCCCAAAGTACTATTCATGAGGTACTATTCACCTAGGTACTATTCACCCAGAGTACTATTCAAGATAAAAATTGATTTCTTTTCATTCCAAATCATTTTTGATACAATATTATTCTTGAATTTTACTCCACAAAGCAGTATCATGTTGACAATTTGGATATCTTTAAATTCTGGATAAATTTAAAGTCTTTATTATTGGATATTTATCCTTGATTTCGTTTGATTAATGCTTATATTATTGTCATCATCCTCATGCTTATATTGTGATGAAAGTCATCTTTGACTTACGTGCATAGATGGACTGTTGATTGGTATGATTATGACCAGGGATCATTCAGTATAATCATGACCCATAATATTACAAATGATGTGGTAAAAGTTCTCATTGGCCCGTAGTGCATTGATGGACAGTTGTTGGTATGATTATGACCAGGGATTATTCGGTATAATCACGACCATTGATGATTACATGAATATCCTTGGCCCGTAGTGCAGGGATGATTCGATGATGTGGTTTATTTATTAAGATGAGTCTCAGCGATAAAGTTGTTGAAAAACTTTTTAAATCATAGAAGATAGTAGATATCATGCTCTACTTGACTCTTCTAATGGATTGCTTATTCCGCTACAGTTGTTGATCTAAAACTTGTTGTCTATTGTATTTTATCAGTTGTTATACTGTTGAAGGCTAAGGATAATTTCTTCTGCATTATCTTAGTCATAATATTTCTTACTGGGCTAGTTGAGCTCACCTTTTTCTTTCACTGTTCTCTTCAGGAAATGAGAACGTAGCTGAGACTAGTCGGGGAACGGAGTGATGGTCCAGGATAATTGGCTTTAGTAGTCCTCACTATTCCGTGAAATAGTGTGATAATAATTATAATGAGGACTCCATTGAGTGTGGATATTGTCTTGAAGACAATATTCGTGTTAAAACTCTCAGCTATGTTTTGTCATATTTTTAATGACAGTTGTATAATTAAGTTTGTATTTGATTTATGTACCATGTATCTGGCGATCCAAGAAGGGTGATGTATACCTGTTTTGGGGGCGTCATAGTTGGTATCAAAGCTTAGGGATATGATCCCTGGCTGAGATGTGAGACAAAAACTAGGAGGGGAGAGATGGGGAATTCCTTCGCTAGTATGACCTACCTAAGTTTATTTGGTATTTAATTGGTCAGTCAGAGTATAGGAATAATATGTGATATGTCAATTAACCCTTGTTTAGTGGCAGTATTTGAAAATGGCATCTGAAAATGTCGAGATAAGCAATGAAGCACATGAGACTGTTGAGTCACCAATGATCAATACCCAGTATAATGTGCATCAGGAAGATAAAAATCTGACGGAATATTCCGTCGCCCATAAGGTTATTCCGTCGAAGAAAACCTTATTTTCGATGAAATATTCCGTCGGCAATTCAGTCGTATATAAGCACGTCAAAATTAAGTCCGTCGATTTTTCGGTCGGGAATACTTATAGTCGACGAAATTAGTGTCGACCGAATAGTCAGTCGGAGTTAATATATCCCCGACTGAAACCTGTCTGTCGAGGATATTCGGTCGATGATAAGCATGCCACGTGGCAGTCTGATAAAATTGGAACAACATCTTAAACTCGACGGAATTCTGTCGATTATACAACCGGTTTGTCGAGGTTATTCGGTCGAGGATATTCGGTCGATGATAGGTGTGCCACGTGGTAGTCTGTAAAAAATGGGAAACACCTTAACCTCGACGGATATCCGTCGATAATACCACCATTCCGTCGAGGATACTATTTTTTTTTAAATATTTTACTTATTTTTGCAATATCCAGGGATTTAACCCACATCTTGTACCTGTACCTATTTTCCCAACATCACATACACAAGCTAAATTAAGCTAAATGTCAAAAATATCCCATTACTACTAGCATCCATAACCGCAACAAAGCAAAGTAATGAAATGTAAAACCGCATTAATCAAAGTAAATTAAACTAAGGTAAATTACAAAGGATTCCATTAATCTAAACTAAACTATAACAAATATCCCATTAAGCTAAATTAAACTAAGTGTTAAACCGCAACAAAACCAAAGTAATGATAAGGTTTAAACTACAATATGTACGTCAAAAGTTATGTAAAATACAAAAGAATTTAAACTACAAAAGAATGTAAACTAAGTCAAGCTAGTAGAGCCCCCGGTGTGAGGAGGATTATCAAGAGGGCGTTGACGCTGTTCTGGAGTATGAAAATTTCCTTCATCGTCATCCCACTCGTCAGTCCGCTCATCACCCTATTGATACAATATAATGTAACTCATTAGTCCATATATATGATTCAGTTAAAGATAACTAAATGAAAATTAAATAACATGCAGAATATATATTTGCATTTAAAATGAAATATACCTGAGCAGTCTAGCACTGACTCAACATCGGCCCAAATTCGTCCTCGACTAAGGTAACCACCATCCGAACAATCTTATCGCGATATTGCCCATTGCTCTCAGGAGGATACCCGTATTTTCTACGGTGGCACCAACAAGCGTCGTCTGTGCAGGTGATGGAGGCGAAGCAGTGGCGGAGTCTGACGATGGAACAACGGATCGGTCTCAAACCTCTCCGACATCGCAGCCATAACACGCTAGAACAAAGCATCATCTAAGTCATTGTGGTATGTGATGGTCCCACAGGGGCTCTCGGGACGCAGACATCAAGCTAGAAACTACAAAATAAATATAACATGAATAATATTACAAGTTTACTTTATTCATAAACAAGAAATAAACAAAAATATTATACCTCCTGGCAGTGTATAGGCTGGTATCCTCAGTAACCCCAACACTCGATACCGGCCGATAGTACTAGTGGGAGTATCCTGAGATGCGACCCAAAGAGCCGTCTCCTCGTTCTGAGATAAACTAATCTCGGGCGGAGGGACGGTGGAATCTAACGTCTCAGCATCGCCCCTAGCAGCCTGCAACTCTGCTATACGCTGGCTGCGGAGCTTCTCAAACCGCTCCTGTAATTTGATATACAAGTGAGTTATCTTGGTTTCATCATATAAATTACGTAATATTATCCTAAATAATATTTATTATAGTAAATGTATTTCCCGTATAGCTAGTGATGCTGGAGATATTGTCGACCCCGAAGTAGAGCCCTTCGGCGTATGGACTCTATCCCAGAACTCGATCATAGTAGGAGGTCGGCCTAAGCTACTTCGCATGGCCTAAATCATATACATTAAATAATATCACCTTAATTTACTATAGTTATAGTTTAATATAGAACTAAAATAAAGAGAAATACATACCGACTTAACCTCCTGAAACGACTGCGAGCCAAAAGTATGTACAACTCGCAGCTTGCCGCGATTCTTCTTCATCTGCTCCGACTTGGTCTTGAACGTAGCATCATCCCAAAGATGCATACACGCGCAATGACCATGTCGCATCGATCTTGTCGATCGATGATCTCGCAAAGTCCCGGGCGATTATTCTATTGTCGGGACTGCCCTCTGTCGCATCTCGTACAACCAGCCGACATAATTCTTTGAGATGTGGGAAATGATAACGGCGTCACCATCCGCCTCAGTGATGCCGGCCTCATATCTGTAGTATCTCTATCAAACAGACATACGTATAATTTATTATTTGAACAATATGTAAATAACATGTATATACCTTGATTTAATATATGTAATTCGACTTACATGAAACTCCCGCAACACAGTCACCATGAAGCCGACATCGTAGCGCGCGTACTGACTAAATCACATGCAACCAGTAGGGAGATGCGCCAGGTAGATGGCGTGTACGGTAGCCTTAGCGACAGGATCCATAATACTAGAATACAAAATTTATTAAGAACATTTTAATTTATTAATCACATGATAATATCACTCTAATTAAACATAAGTGATATATTATAGTTGAAACCTACACAAACGAGACGACATCAACCAGAACTGTGTTAGGCACTGCCGGTGGATGACCTAATCGACCGAGTTTAGGCCCTCACAAACGCCGACGTCTAGCATCTGTATGTTAATATATATAGTTATGACATTGTCAAAAAATAGTAAATGAATGTATAATATAGTTCTGAATAATGTTACTGAGCCATAAAAGAAATCAACTCACTAGCATCTGAAGACTACTGTGAGACCCCGAATTTTATGAAATGAAAGTATTCAATTTTCTTATAATTATTCTATTTAGTAAATGGTTAAATTTATAAAAGGTTAAAGTTCAGGGCGATATGTGAAAATTTTTCAAAGTATGCAAGTTGTTATAAAATATTCTTTTTGTCGGAGAATATCCGTAGGACGGCACAATCATTGGTGGACTCCACAACGGAAGTATTGTCGTAGTAAGAAAACGACATAATTATCTTTTTATAAAAATAATAGCGAAAGTGTTACCATTAAAACTGTTGAACTACTCGGTAGTAAAAGTACAGTAATACGTGTGGTTGCATAGTAACACATGGTATTGATTATTGATGTTTACGTGAGAAGTCACTCAGTTATACTTAATTATTGCTACAATAATTGCCGCATCATCTCTCATATTATTGATTCAATTATTGTCACAGTATCATCTGTATAATATGTTATATTATTAAATCAATAATTGAGACGGCAAAGTTATTCATATTATTATTTGCAATATTGACAATGTCTAGAAGTTCTGTCAAGGAGAGGTTTGGTCACCTAATTGCGCGCCAATAAGGAGAAATCCTTATCGGAAAGCCCCCTCTTTCTTGAGAACGACCTGGTTGTTAAATATTGTGAGTTATAATATTAATGATGAATGTTATTAAAAATCGAATTTGAGTTCAGAGTTGAATTTGGAGACGCGAACGTGATATTTGAGTCCGGAACAATGAAATTAGTAGAAATAGACTATCATCACAAAATTTACCGGGGTTGACTTTTTTGTCAAAAAAATCAACAGTTGAATTTTTCAAAAAAAGTCAAACTTTGAAATTTCAAAAATCAAATTATTGAGAAAAATATTTCTATTGTGTTGGGATTATTAGTGTTAGTGGTAATCGACATTTATTTCGATAGTAATTGATGTCTGGAAGTTATATTGAACAACCAGGTAATTAATCGAGTAAATGAGCAATTAATTGCTATTAATTCACATGATTATAACTATTTGTTCATATGTGTGTACTATTAATTCACATTCTTGTACTATTAGGGGAGTTGGTGCAAGATTGATAATACTTGCATGACTAAGTTAAAAAAAGAGGTATAGATGGAGGTACTATACTGTAATTCGTATTTTTACATGATTATAACTATTGATTCACATGATTGAACTATTAATTCACATTATTTACTATTAGGGGAGGTGGTGCAAGTTTGATAATACTTGCAGGACTAAATTAAAAATGAAGAAAAAGAGGAAGGTATTATACTGTAACATTTTGAGCCCCAAAACGTGCAATTATCGAAACTATATTTTCCTATAAATAGAAGCTCATTCTTCCTTCATTTCTCACCAATTCACTAAAGCTATAGAACAATTATTATAGAGAGAAATTATAAAGAGAAAGAAGAAGAGAAGTCTGCTACCTCACTATTCCAATATCCAGTTTTCTTCTAAGGTAAGGGATATTGTTATTATAGTAAGGGGTATTATTTCTTTCGTATTCATGAAGAGAGCTATTGTTATTCCATTCCTTATTATTATGTTGGAATAACCTGTCTATGAGAAGTACTGCATACATGGTGAAATTCTTCTATTATTCCATTCTTTATTATTCTGTTAGAATATCCTGTTTGTGCGGATTACGCATGACCTGGTTCCATTCTTTATTATTCATTGGAATATCCATGCATGCGGATTACGCGTAACTCGTTCCATTCTTTATTATTCATTGGGAATAACTCCGTCTCATGCGGTCTATCGCATGCATGGTGAATTCTTCTATTATTCCATTTTTTATTATTCCGTTGGAATAACCTGTCTATGTGGATTACCACATGCATGGTGAATGATCCTTCCTATTCATTTCTTATTAAATTGTGGAAATGATCATGTTTCGTGGATTACTGCGCATGGCGACGAAAAATCCATTTGCGCTTTAAGTAATTTTTCTGACCCTCAAAAATTCTGGAAAAATTTGTAATGATGATTTGATGAGTTTTCTAGATTATGTCCAAAACTGGCGATTTTTTGATGTATAGATTATGAGTTATGAATTTTATGGGAAAAGACTATTTCAAAAGTAAACCCTTATCACTCCTTGTGGTTAACTCCAAAAATGGTGAAATTTTTATTGGGAGTACATATATATAACAGGAGTATACCCTGTGAATTTTAGAATTTTTGGACAAAAGTACAATTTATGATAAATGTCTAAATATTCAGCAGTTTTGGCCATATGAAAAATAGTAAATGAATTTTAAAAATTCCGAGAAAAATATATGTTCAATATGGGACTATATTCTGCTAAATCCTAGAAAAGAAATATTTTTGGGACTGATTTGGTATTTTTCATGAAAATGAACTAGTTATGAGTAAATGAATTAAATATGTTTTGTGAAGTAACAAAATTGGAAAATAGGATTTTATGGCTTGGAAATCCTATATAAGGTATATGCAGATTTTTGAAGAGGGATTTGATCATTTGTGATGAAATCTTATGAGTATGGTATTTTTGAATGATTAAATGTATTATTTGGTAAAGTATAAATAATTAAAATAAATTGTTTATAAGTTTAAGAAGTGATGAAAATATTGTTATAATATTAATAATATTAGATTATAAGTTTATTAAGTGATTGATAATATTTGAATAAATTTAAAGTCTTTAATATTTATCCTTATTTTTGTTTGATTAATGCTTATATCATTGTCATCATCCTCATACTTATATTGTGATAAAAGTCATCTTAGGTTTACATGCAAAGATGGACTGTTGATTATTGATTTTACAATTGTATATCTTTGGCTTACGTGCATTGATGGACAGTTGTTGGTATGATTATATAACCAGGGATTATTCGATATAATCATGACCATTGTTGAAAACACGAATATCCTTGGCCCGTAGTGCATAGATAATTCGTGGTCGTAATACTAGTGAATATCTTTGGGTCAGTAGTGCGTGGATGATTCAATGATGTGAATTATTTATTAAAATTTGAGTCTCAAATGATAACATATTGATAATACACTTTTAATTCGTAGAAGATAGTAGATATCATGCTCTACTTGACTCTTTTATAATACAGTTGTATGTCTTTGGCCTGTAGTGCAAAGATGAATTGTTAATGAATATCTTTGGCCATAGTGCAAAGATGAATTTATTAGTATGATTATGAGCAGGAATTGTGAGTTGGTATAACCATAATTTTTGATGTTTTAGGTGAAAATAGGTGATGAAAATTATCTTCGTCCTAGGTGCGAAAAGGAATTTAGAATCGCAATTATGATTATGAGTTATTCATATGATTGTGGATAGGAATTGTTGATTGATGTTACAGGGATAAAAAAATTATTGGTGGACTTTTAACATGGAGAAGATAACAGATCTGATGGTCTATTTGACTCTTCTAATAGATTGCTCGTTCCGCTGCAACTATGGTTGAAAAGTTTTATCATCTACCATATGTTCTAAATCTCTGATTTATTACTGATGAAGGCTATTGATGATGTAAATTATTTTTAGTCATGATATTCTTTACTGAGTTAGTTGTGCTAACCCTTTTTGCTTCACAATTCATTTCAGGTAATAAGAGTGTAGCTGGTTCGAGCGGGGTAACAGGAGAATAGAACGGTGGTCTATAGCTGTTGAGGTTCTCCTTAAATAGTATGGAAATAATTTTATTAAGAACTTTAGATAAGTGTGTTGTATTGTATACGTCATTTGATATTTAATTTATGTGAACCGAATAGGGTGAGGTGAACCCAACTTTGGAAGGGTGTTATGCCACTATCATACAAGATGTCTAATGACATACAACATCGTATTATCATAAGACAGGGTTGTGTACATCCACTTGCTGAGTATATCTACGAGCACTAACTATATAATCTTGGAGTTTATTTGAAATATAATTCTCACTTGGAGACAACAGAGATAATTATATGTCAAGAGAAGACACACCATTGGAAAGAAGATGATAGCAATCTTCTTGTTTTTCTTTGGGGACTATTGGGTCAACCAAGGATAATTCTATGGACATATGATATCTATAATAACCTAGACGCATGGCCTCCCATGTACGAAGGTTTCCTTGAGCACTTCCCAAAGATTTTAATTTCTAAAACAGTTATGGACTGTACTTTTATGTAAGGTACCATTGTAAGGTTGTGGTCAAGGCACCATGAGAGTTATATACATTTATATTAAAACTCACAGTTTAGCTGTGGTCGTATTCTGCACGACAGTTCAACAATTGTATAAATGAAGTTTGTATTTGATTTTTATAGTATGATATCTGGCGACTCAGAATGGGCCGTGTGGACCTATTTTGGGGGCATCACAAATGGTATCAGAGCTTAGGGATATGGTCACTGGCGGAGATAAGAGTCTAGAACTAGGTGGGGAGAGACGAGTTATATACTTCGCTAGTGTGTGACTTACCTAAGCTGAAATTGTTTACTTGATAAGTTGACAAATTGTGATATGTCAAATAACCTTTGTTTTGAAGATATATTCTAGAATGATATCTGAAATATAGGAGATGAGCAATGGAAAAATCATGATACAGAGGATATAATCAAGAAGGTACAATCCAAAAAAAAGCAAGGTGTTCTCATCTCTTCGAACTACCAGGTACGTAAATTTTGAGGGCAAAATTTCATAAGGAGGGGAGATTGTGAGACCCTGAATTTTATGAAATGAAAGTATTTAATTTTCTTATAATTATTCTATTTAGTAAATGGTTAAATTGATAAAAGGTTAAATTTAAGGGTGATATGTGAAAATTTTTCAAAGTATGCAAGTTGTTATAAAATATTCTTTTTGTCGGGGAATATCCGTAGGACAGCACAATCATTGGTGGACTCCACAACGGAAGTATTGTCGTAGTAAGAAAATGACATAATTATCTTTTTATAAAAATAACAAATGAAAGTGTTACCGTTAAAACTGTTGAACTACTCGGTAGTAAAAGTACAGAAATACGCGTGGTTGCATAGTAACACACGGTATTGATTATTGATGCTTACGTGAGAAGTCACTCAGTTATACTCAATTATTGCTACAGTAATTGCTGCATCATATCTCTCATATTATTGATTCAATTATTGTCACAGTATCATCTACATAATATGTTATATTATTAAATCAATAATTAAGACGGAAAAGTTATTTCATATTATTATTTGCAATATTGACAATGTCTAGAAGTTCTGTCAAGGAGAGGTTTGGTCACCTAATTACGCGCCAATAAGGAGAAATCCTTATCAGAAAGCTCCCTCTTTCCTGGGAACGACCTGGTTGTTAAATATTGTGAGTTATAATATTAATGATGAATGTTATTAAAAATTGAATTTGATTTCGGAGTTGAATTTGGAGACGCGGACGTGATATTTGAGTTCAAAACGATGAAATTAGTAGAAATAGACTATAAACACAAAATTTACCGGGGTTGCCTTTTTGGTCAAAAGAGTCAACAATTGACTTTTTTGAAAAAAAGTCAAACTTTGAAATTTCAAAAATCAAATTATTGAGAAAAATATTTCTATTGTGTTGGGATTATTAGTGTTAGTGGAAATCGATATTTATTTTGATAGTAATTGATGTCTGAAAGTTATATTGACCAGTCGGGTAATTAATCGAATAAATGAGCAATTAATTGCTATTAATTGACATGATTATAACTATTTGTTCACATGTGTGTACTATTGATTCACATTCTTGTACTATTAGGGGAGTTGGTGCAAGATTGATAATACTTGTAGGACTAAATTAAAAATGAAAGAAAAATTGGAGGTATTGTACTATAATATTTTGAGCCCCAAAATGTGCAATTATTGAATCTATATTTTTCTATAAATAGAAGCTCATTCTTCCGTGATTTCTCACCAATTCAGTAAAGCTTTAGAGCAATTATTATAGAGAGAAATTATAGAGATAAAGAAGAAGAGAAGTCTGCTACCTCACTATTCCAGTATTCAGTCTTCTTTTGAGGTAAGGGGGTATTATTTCTTTCGTATTCATGAAGAGAGCTATTGTTATTCCATTCCTTATTATTATGTTGGAATAACTTTTGTCTACGTCATGGCATCTTGTATACATCTTTGAAATTCTTCTATTATTCCATTCTTTATTATTATGTTGGAATATTCTGTCTGTGAGGATTACGCATGACCTAGTTTCATTTTTATTATTCTGTTGGAATATCTTGTCTGTGCGGATTACGCATGACCTGGTTCCATTCTTTATTATTCGTTTGAGAATAACCTGTCTATGCGGTCTATCGCATGCATGGTGAATTCTTCTGTTTTTCCATTCTTTATTAGTCTATTGGAATAACCTGTCTATGTGGATTACCACATGCATGGTGAATGATCCTTCATATTCATTTCTTATTAAATTGTGGAAATGATTTGTCTACGTGGATTACCGCATGGTGGACGAAAATCCATTTGCAGTTTCGTAATTTTTCTGACCTTCAAAAATTCTGGAAAAATTTGAAATGATTATTTGATGAGTTTTCTAGATTGTGTCCAAAAATGACGATTTTTGGATGTATAAATTAGGAGTTATGAATTTTATGGGAAAAGACTATTTTAAAAGTAAACCCTTATAACTCCTTGTGGTTAACTCCAAAATTAGTGAAATTTTTATTGAGAGTACATATATATAATAGGAGTATACCCCAGTAAATTTCAGAATTTTAGGATAAAAGTACAATTTATGATAAATGTCTAAATATTCGGCGATTTTGGCCATATGAAAATAGTAAATGAATTTTAAAAATTCTGAGAAAAATATATGTTCAATATGGGACTATATTCTGCTAAATCCCGAAAAAGAAATATTTTTGGGACTGATTTGGTATTTTTCATGAAAATGAACTAGTTATGAGTAAATGAATTAAATATGTTATGTGAAGTAACAAAATTTGAAAATAGGATTTTATGGCTTGGAAATCATATATAAGGTATATGTAGATTTTTGATGAGAGATTTGATCATTGGTGATGAAATCTTATGAGTATAACATTTTTGAATGATTAAATGCATTATTTGGTAAAGTATAAACAATTAAAATAAATTATTTATAAGTTTAAAAAGTGATTAAAATATTGTTATAATATTAGATTATAAGTTTATTAAGTGATTGATAATATTTGGATAAATTTAAAGTCTTTAATATTTATTCTTGTTTTCATTTGATTAATGCTTATATCATTGTCATCATCCACATGCTTATATTGTGATGAAAGTCATCTTAGGCTTACGTGCAAAGATGGACTGTTGATTATTGATTTTACAATTGTATATCTTTGGCTTACGTGCATTGATGGACAGTTGTTGGTATGATTATAACCATGGATTATTCGGTATAATCATGACCATTGTTGAAAACACGAATATCCTTGGCCCGTAGTGCATAGATAATTCGTGGTCGTAATACTAGTGAATATCCTTGGCTGTAGTGCAGGGATGATTCAATGATGTGGATTATTTATTAAGCTGAGTCTCAGCGATAACATATTGATAATACACTTTTAATTCGTAGAAGATAGTAGATATCATGCTCTACTTGACTCTTCTATAATACAGTTGTATGTCTTTGGCCTGTAGTGCAAAGATGAATTGTTAATGAATATCTTTGGTAGTAGTGCAAAAAGATGAATTTATTAGTATGATTATGAAGCGAATTGTGATTTGGTAGAACCATGATTTTTGATGTTTCGGTGAAGATAGGTGATGAAAATTATCTTTGTCTTAGGTGCGAAAAGGAATTTATAATCACAATTAGGATTATGAGTTATTCATATGATTGTGGACAGGAATTGTTGATTGATGTTACAGGGATAAAAACATTATTGGTGGACTTTTAACATGGAGAAGATAATAGATCTGATGGTCTATTTGACTCTTCTAATGGATTACTCGTTCCGCTGCAACTATGGTTGAAAAGTTTTATCATCTACCATATGTTCTAAATCTCTGATTTATTACTGATGAAGGCTATTGATGATGTAAATTATTTTTAGTCATGATATTCTTTACTGGGTTAGTTGTGCTCACCCTTTTTGCTTCACAATTCATTTCAGGTAATAAGAGTGTAGCTGGGTCGAGCGGGGGTAACAGGAGAATAGAACGGTGGTCTATAGCTGTTGAGGTTCTCCTTAAATAGTATGGAAATAATTTTATTGAGAACTTTAGATAAGTTTGTCGATTATTATACGTCATTTGATATTTAATTTTGGTGAACCAAATAGGGTGAGGTGAACCCAACTTTGGAAGGGTGTTTTGCCACTATCATACAAGATGTCTAATGACATACAACCTCGTATTATCATAAGACAGGGTTGTGTACATCCACTTGCTGAGTATATCTACGAACACTACCTATATAATCTTGGAGTTTATTTGAAATATAATTCTCATTTGGAGACAACGGAGATAATTATATGTCAAGAGAAGACTCAACATTGGAAAGAAGATGATAACAATCTTCTTGTTTTTCTTTGGGGACTATTAATTCAACCAAGGATAATTCTATGGACATATGATATCTATCATAACCTGACGCATACGACCTCCCATATGCGAAGGTTTCTTGAGCACTTCCCAAAGATTTTAATTTCTAAAATGCTTATGGATCTGTATTTTTATGTAAGGTACCATTGTAAGGTTGTGGTCAAGCCACTATGAGAGTTACATACATTTGTATTAAAACTCACAGCTTTAACTGTGGTCGATTCTCGCATTTACTTGCTCAACAACAGTTGTATAAATGAAGTTTGTATTTGATTTTTATAGTATGATATCTGGCGACTCAGAATGGGTCATGTGGACCTATTTTGGGGGCGTCACAATGACCCTCCTTGGGAGCCGTCACCCGATCCGGAGCGGCCGCCACCACAGCCACCTCCACCGCTATGTCGTGGCATATATAGTTGTACTACTGAAATAACAAACATAGATACGATGAAATTAATTAAATTTCAAGTCTTTTATTATATATAATGATTGATTTTAGTTGTATAGTATTTACAAAACACCAATTAGTGAAGAAGTAGTACGTTGTCAAACCCATCAGAATCAAAATCATTTTCATCCTTTGATTCTGTCTCTTCCTCTTCTTTATCAATTTCTTCCTCAGTATCATCTTCTACCATCACATACAGACTAACAACCACATCTTCCTCCACTTCGTCAACATCGAGTACGTCAACGACATCATCACCCAACACATCGTCATCATATAGCACAACGTGGCTGGGATTGCTAACTTGTTCTTGTAACGGGTCATCCGTTCCAGACAAATTAGTACCAGGGGGTTCTAGTGTGAACAACATTAGGGGCGTAGTACACTTGAGTTGCTTGGCTGGCTAACACAAATACATCATCAGACTGTAAATTCGATTTTATATCTACTGTGACGATTCTATTACGATCAACTTTAACACCCTTTGTAGTATCAAACCAGCGACACTTAAATGTAACGACCTTTTTAGCCCCTGGATAATTGAGCACAACCACTTCCTTTAATCTTCCATAGTAATTGGATTCAGAATCTCCATAACAACTTCCCAACACGACAACGCTGGAGTTTACTGATGTCAATTCATTCAAGTCATCAACCTTGAATCTATACCCATTCACGATACAACCTGGAAATGAACTAATAAGTTTTTACGGGCCTAAAATGACATCTCTAAAATGCTCATACGCGTTCTCTTCTTCGACCCTTCTCTTAAACCACTGGTGAAAATTTGCATTAGTGAATGCTTCTATCTATGATTCTGTCAACCCCGGGTTAGAAGCATGCGCTTCTAATTCGAATGAACTGCGTACAATAATATAGCAATTAATTAATTGTTGATTAAGGATAGATAAATCATTTTCAACTTGTAATAATACATACTTGATGTACGACGATACTTCAGGCATATTTAGAAGGACGTATGTAGAGACAATATTTAAATCTTTATCGGTTAGGTAAGTCTTCATCTCATGTCCAAATGGTTTAGCTGGATAAGTGAATACAACAAACTCATCATCAGCACAACCAGAAGGATCCCCAACCTCATTCCGACTTAGACAGTTATGCTTCATTGTGACTACATCGTCAAAGTACAACGAGCAGAAGTTGACAAGCTCTTCCTCCGTATAGCGTTCAACAATAGAACCCTCTACGCGCGCTTTATTTTAACTTTCTGCTTTAATCGACGCATATACCTGAAATATGAAAGTATGTAATATATATTACCTGATAAGTTAAATATAAAGATGACTAATATTGCACAATGTATGTGATATTACCTCTCAAATGGATACATCCATCGATATTGCACCGGTCCTCCAAGTTTAAGTTCATATGGAAGATGAATAGGCAAATGCTCCATGCTGTCAAAGAACCCCGGTGGTAAAATCATTTCGAGCTTGCACATTATCAACACTATGTTTTTCTCCATCTGCTCCACATCACTATACCTTATAACAGTTGAGCAAATATCCCGAAAGAAATTTGAAAGTACGGTAAAAGTATCATTAATATTCCTGGGTAACACCTCACAAAATGCAATTGGCATCAACTTCTGCATGAATACATGACATTCGTGACTTTTGAACCCAGTAATTTTCAACTGCTCAACCTTAGTACAACGAGATATGTTAGAAGCATATCCATCTGGGAGCTTCAATACGCTAAGCCACTTGCAAATGTTTTCAACCTGTTGCTTGGTAAAACAAAATGGAGCTTTTGGTTTTGTGTTGTTAGGTCGGAGCCACAATTCCCGCCTGATATTCATTTCCTCTGAGTCTTTACGTGCTTTATCATTGTCTTTTATTTTACCACTTGTATCTAGTACAGTGTAAAATAAGTTCTCAAATACATTCTTTTCTGTATGCATAACATCTATACAATGACGAAGTGCTAGTGTGATCCAGTATGTCAACTCAAGCCAAATCGGCGAGTGAGTCCAGTTATGACTTTTCCCATATCCTATAGCTCTCAACGTACCATGCTCCTTCCTGTGGGTGGAAATGTTAGATCATTTAGCTTTTTAATATGTTCTTTGCCCGACAAGCGACCAACAACCCCTTTCTTCTTTGTCTTTCTGTTGAATTGTGTAGACATTTTCTATAACCGTGCTTTCGTGAAAAAGAATCTATGAGCGCTTCCAAAGAAACTAGTTTTCCGGCCATGACGTAGTTGAGTGCCTTGCACATCCCCCATGCAGACTGGACATGACAACTTACCATGAGTCGACCAACCACTAATCATCCCAAGTGCTGAAAAGTCTGTGATAGTCCACAACAAGGCTGCCTTCATCACAAAATTTTGCCCGACAGATTTATCAAAAGTTTGAACACCTGTTTCCCACAACATCTTAAATTCATCGACTAACGGCCTGAGGTACACGTTAAAGTCTTTTGTAGGACTCTTATCCCCCAGTAAAAGTAAGGTCAAGAAAAGATATGGATCCCTCATGCACATTGACGGTGGAAGATTGTAAGCTACCATAATCACTGGCCAAACAGAATAAGGCTGACTAAAATTATTAAATGGACAAAATCCATCTGTATCCATGCCAAGCCTGACATTCCTAACTTCTTCGGCAAATTATGGAAAATTGGCATCAAAATTCTTCCATTCATCTCCATCTGTTGGGTGACTCAGCTGACTAGGCACGACATCCCTTATTCTATGCCAACTCATATGTTGAGCAGTGTGCACATACATGAATAGCCGCTGCAACCTCGGCGCAAGAGGAAAATACCGTAAAATCTTCTTTGGAACATGTTTCTCCTTCCCCCCACGTTTTGTGATCTTGTACCTTGGCGAGTTGAAAATATCACACTACACCTTATCTTTGTCCTCCCCATAATATAACATGCAATCCTGCTCACAAGCATCGATCTTCTCATACCCGAGATTCAACCCCTTAACCATCTTCTTCACCTCATAATAATTCGCGGGCAACGTATTATCCCTGGGTAAGAACTCGCTGAGAATATCAAGCAAATCATTGAATCCTCTCTCACTGCAGTCATGCTCATTCTTGAAATGTAAAAGTTTCGTAACTGCAGAAAGCCTAGCGTGCTTGTCATTTCCAGGATACAATGGAACACCCGATTCAGATAGCAACTTGTAGAAAGCAGCTGCTGAATCAACCAACATCTGCACGACGTCATAGTTATCTGCTTGCAAATCCCCGTGATCCGATTGGTCTACAGTACTATCTGTCCGTTCTCTAAACTCAGCTCATTCCCCATGATGAATCCATACCGAATACCCATCCACAAACCCACGTGAATATAAGTCAAATTTAACTTCATCAGCAGTCTTCCATATCATGTTCTTACACTTAAAACATGGGCATCTCATCTTTTTCGTTCGGATCATCAACATGTTCTATTGCTTTGTTCATAAAATTGGACACCCCTTCATGGTATGCATCAACTAATCCCCTCCCATCAATTGGTATCCTACGATACATCCAACTCCGGTCGTCTGACATCTTTAATTGCAGAAAATACCCAATTAGAATATATATGCATGTATTTAGTTTACCTAGTATATATCTCCACTTTACAGGGGTTAGGCTTCTATCCCATTCCTGGATGCGTCTCCTCACTAGTGCCATTCACAAGGTGCGTGTTTATAATATTTAAGAAAATTTTAGCATCACCTCCCCATGGTCTCCAAGTACATGAAATAGACCAAGATAACTTAGTCTAAGTATGCACTCGAAGAACATATGTAGAGACACCAACTAAAAATCCTCAAAATATTATAAACACGTCACGCATTCTAATGAATTAGCACCGACCTAAGTGAGAGACATAACATCCAGTAACAGTCCCAAACTAGGGACTATTCGGCATTCATTCCTACTGAGTGAATGTCAAACGGGTTTCTAAGTTTCAAAGTATATTTTACATATATATATTTATGAGTGTATTGAAGAGCAAAGGGAGAGTATTATTGAGTTTATTGAAAATTGTGGAAAACTAAGAAAATGCTACTTAGTTTATTAGTTACAAATCTAAGTTTTATATTAGTTGCAGTTGCAGCTAATAGTACTCCAACCGGTTCCTCGGCAGTAATCGAACAAACAAAAAGGGTCGTAGTTCCTGTTTGTGTCCTATACTCTATTAATAAAGTTAATTGAATTCTCATGCGGACATTCCTCATCGTTCCACCATAATGATAACAACATCCAGAAGGAGTTCCATTAAGCTATTGAACAAAGTTCTGTTAAGCAACCCTCTAGATGAACGAACGATCACTTCTCTACTATGAATGAATCATTGCCTGATATGGGTTCAATCCACGCCATAGAAAGCTTCTCACCACTCCAAATACCCATCTGAGGAATTTGGAGTGGTGAGAAGCTGTCTATGTCATGGATTGGACTTCATTCCTAGTAGAGAAGTGATCGTTCGCTCATCTAGAGGGTTGCTTAACCTATAACTTTGTTCAACAACTTAATGGCACTCCTTTCGTATGTTGGCATCTATTATGATGGAACAGTGAGGAATGTCTTCAATAACTCAATTAACTTTATTATTCGAGTATAAGACACAAACAAAAACTACGCCCCTTTTTTTTAATTGTTGTCGAGGAACCGATTGGAGTACTATTAGCTGCAACTGCTACGTCGAATCCTGTATACAAGGAAGAGTACATATATGTAGGTAGAGTATTATCGAGTTTATTGAAAATTGTGACAAACTAAGCAAATGCTACTTAGTTTATTTTGCCAATGATAAAATAAGTAAACGATACTTAGTTTATGAGAATTGTTATTTGGAATCTATAGAGACTACTGTTCGATATTCACTCCTACTTGTCAAACGGGTTTCTAATTAAGTTGCAAAGTATATTATTTTATTTCCGCGACAACATTCTTATATATTCAGTCTCTTTGAATTGCATCCCAACTAAGCAAATGCTACTTAGTTTATTATTTTGAGTTGATTTAATGTATTATTTTAATTTATTTTATTTTATTTTAATTTATTTTATTTTATTAATTATTTTGTTTTATTTTAATTTATTTTATTTTATTTTGTATTGTATTATATAATATAATTTTTAAATTTTTTTATTAAATTAAATTAAATTAAACTAAATTAAATTTATTAATTATTAAATTAAATTTAATTTAATTTAATTTAATTTATTAAATTATTTATTTTATGTTATGTTATTTTAATTTATTAATTATTTTATTTTATTTTATTTTATTTTTTATTATATTATATTATCTCATTTTTAAAATTTATTTTATTTAATAAACTAAATTAAATGAAATTTATTGTTTTATTTATTTTATTTATTTATTAATAAAATTTATTTTAATTTAATCTATTTATATATTAAATTATATTTATTTTATTTATTAAACTTTATTTTATTTTATTACTAATTATATATTAGTATATTAAATAGTGAATTTTTATTTTATTTTGTTTTTTAATTAAGTTGATTAAATTAATTGATATTTGAGGTTTAAATTATTTGTCGAAAACTAATTAAGTAAATGCTACTTAATTAGTGAATTTTAGTATTAGTAAATTAAGTAATAAATAGTTATTAGAGCCAATGATTTTTGCATCTCAAGAATTACGGCGATTGAATTTTAGTGGGAAATTTAAATTTTAAATATCAAGCATCACATTACTTTACTGTTATTAACATACAACATACAATATTGAAATTAAAGAAATATACACTGCAATTACATAAAAATAAAATAAACCCAAACAATAAAATGGATGCTATACATGTACAGAAGCTGCAAATGACCAATTTCAGACCCAAATGACCAATTTCAAATAAATTATAAACAAAAAACAGAATTCATACATTATAATACCAAAATTCTAGTAATATCAATCCAAAAATAAAATAAATTTAGACCAATTGCACATTATAATACCAAATTCATACACAAATTTCATACTCAAATTTCATACTACTAACATATAATATATACTCAATACCTGGAAAATTAGGAAAGAATGTAGTCGGTGGACGTGGCGTTGAGTCTTTGGGTGGGGGGTGGTAACAGGACGGTGAGTCTGGGGTGCAGGGAGAGAGGGGTGGGGGTACCAGGGGAAGGGGTTGGGAGTGGGTGTGACACTCCCAAAATAGGTATACATCACCTATTCTGAGTCGCCAAATACATGGTACAAAATACAAATACAACCTTAAATATACAACAGTCGTGTAAAATACGACATAACATAATCTAAGAGTTTTCATAAGAATATTGTCATCTAGAGAATATCCACACTCAATGGATTCCTCATTACATTTATTGTCACACTATTTAACAGAATAGTGAGGACTACTAATGCTATCATCTGGACCGTCACTCCGTTCCTCGACTAGTCCCTGCTACGTTCTCATTTCCTGAAGAGAACATTGAAAGAAAAGGGTGAGCTCAACTAGCCCAGTAAGAAATATTATGACTAAGATAATACAGAATAAATTATCGTTAGCCTTCAATAGTGTTAAACTGATACAATATAACAAACATCAAGTTTAATTGTAGCAGAACAAGCAATCCATTAGAAGAGTCAAGTAGAACATAAAATCTACTATCTTCTATGATTTAAAAGGTTTTTCATCACTTTTATCGCTGAGACTCAACTTAATAAATAATCCACATCATCCCTGCAGTACGACCAAGGATATTCATTAGTATCACGACCACAAATTATCCATGCACTACGGGCCAAGGATATTCGTGTTTTCATCAATGGTCATGATCATGCCAACAACTGTCCATCAATGCACTACGGGCCAATGAGAATTTTTACCACATCATTTGTAACTTTACGGTTATGATTATACCGAATAATCCCTAGTCATAATCATACTAAGTCCATCTATACACTACAGGCCATAGATGACTTTCAAAATAATATAAACATGAGGATGATGACAATGACATAATAATTCAGTAAAACAAGTTCAAGAATAAATTTTAAAGATTTATAAGTTAATTTATCCTGAACTCAATAATGTTCAAATTGTCAACATGATATTGCTTTGTGGAGTAAAATTTAAGAATGCTCAGAAGAATATTTTCGTGAAAAGATATTGGATGAAGCGCAAATATCCAGGATATTCTACTAATTTCATGGAGTATAGAAGCCAAAAATCTAACCAACTGAGTATAATAGAATATATGAAACTGCAAATGGATTTTCGCCCGCCATGCGGTAATCCACGTAGATAGATCATTTCCACAATTTAATAAGGAATGAATACAAAGGATCATTCACCATGCATGTGGTAATCCACATAGACAGGTTATTCCAACAGAATAATAAAAAATGGAATAACAGAAGAATTCACCATGCATGCGATAGACCGCACAGATAGTTTATTCCCAACAGAATAATAAAGAATGGAACCAGGTCATGCGTAATCTGCACCGACAGGATGTTCCAACTGAATAATAAAGAATGGAATAACAACAGAATTCACCAGGCATGCGATAGACCGCATAGACAAGTTATTCCAACAGAATAATAAAGAATGGAATAATAGAAGAATTTCACCATGTATGCGGTACTTCGCATAGACAGGTTATTCCAACATAATAATAAAGAATGGAACCAGGTCATGCGTAATCCGTATAGACAGGATGTTCCAACAGAATAATAAAGAATGGAATAACAACAGAATTCACCAGGCATGCGATAGACCGTACAGACATGTTATTCCAATAGAATAATAAAGAATGGAATAACGAAAGAATTTCACCATGTATGCGGTACTTGCATGAGCGAGTTATTCCAACATAATAATAAAGAATGGAATAACAACCCTTATGAGTATTGAAAGAAAATAACTCTCTTCATGAATACGAAAGAATAATACCCCTTACCTTAGAAAGAAGAATATTCCGACTGGTAGGGCGAGGATATTCTTGAAGAAAACTTATACTGTTTTTTACGCTCGTAGCTTCTTAAAACTCTAAAGAAATACGCTCAAGATTATAGAAGAAGAATTCTCTGAATTTTTGGTGTGTTTTCAATTCTAACTAAGCATCCTATTTATAGGAGAATAGAAAGGATACTACACAATAAAATATAATATATTCTATTTATAATATATATATATATATATATATTTATATATTTTATTTAAAATCTAATAAAACAAATAACTTTATAAAAGTATTCTATTTTATATAAAAGATTTTACTATCAAACACTATGCAGCACTATTATGCATAATAAAATATAATATATTCTATTTATAATCTAATAAAACAAAAAAATTTATAAAAGTATTCTATTTTATATAAAAAGATTTTACTATGCAAATACTATGCATGCACTATGAAAACACTATGCATAATAAAATATATTATATTCTATTTATAATCAAATAAAACAAAACTTTATAAAAAGTGTTCTATTTTATATAAAAGGTTTTTTGTTTTATTACATTTATAATAATAATAAAACAAAACTCATCATCATTATTATAATTCACACTATTAATCGACCAGGTCGTTCCCAAGAAAAGAGGGGCTTCCCAATAAGGATTTCTCCTATTTGGCGCGGCAATTAGGTGCCAAACCTCTCCTTGACAGAACTTCTAGACATCATTAATATTGTAAATAATAATATTAATAACTTTGTTATCTCAATTATTGATTTAATAATATATAAAATATCGACAATAATTGAATCAAATAACGTGAGATCTTATGCAACAATTCATCAGAGTAATAATTGAACAAAACCGAGTGACTTCTCACGTAAGCATCAATAATCAATACCGTGTGCTACTATGCAACCACGCGTATTCATCGTACTTTTACTACCGAAGGTAGTTCAACGGTTTTAACGGTAAAACTTTCGTAGTTATTTTCATATAAAATATTTTTATCGTTTTCTCAATCGACAATAATTTAGTTATGGGGTCCACCAATGATTGTGCAAAGTAAATGCGGATATTCTCCGATAAAAAGAATATTCCCCACCAATCGAATATTATATAACAACTTGCATACTTTTCAAAATTTCTAAATATTACCCACAACTATAACATTATCTCAAATCCACACCATAATTTTGAAAAATATATTTTGAGAAAATTAAATCTTTATTAAATAAAATTTGGGATTTTACGATTGGGGGTACCTAGGGGTGGGTGGGTGGGGTGAGATTTACACGGACGTCTGATGGGTGGGGGACGACAGGGGAGAGGGTGGGGGTGCTGGGGAAGGGTGGGGTCGGGGGAGACGGCCGATTGGGGGAGGGATTGGGGTCTTGGAGTGCGGGGTGGGGGACCTGGGAGAGGGGTTGAGAGTTGGAGGTACGTATGAGAGAGAGAGAGAGATAGTAGACTGGTATTTAGAGAGAGAGAAAAGGAGAGATATGAAAATGATTGGGCGCAGAGAAGGGGAAGGGTTTTTTTAGGTTTATTTCCAACGGAATTCCGTCGCGGTTATGTCTATCGACCATAAGCTAATGTCTACAAAGTATTTAGTCGAGGATTACACATATTCTGTCGACTTTATATTCGCGCTGGCGGGAAACCCTCGCGCCAAGGAGGAGGGCTTAAATCTGACTGATGTCCGTCGAGGATAAATTAATACCAACTGACTTAATGTCGACTAAATATTCTGTCGGTCTTAGATTAACATCTACTGAATGTGTTCAGTCGACCATAATTCCGTCGAAAATAAAGCTTTTTTTGTAGTGGCTGTTCTGACTGAAAACGAAATTGGTGATTATAAAAACTGTTTGTTCCTTGACTGTTGTTTGAAATTTAGTAAAAAAGTGACCTTTTGATACTCGCTTGTATTTTGTCGTCCTATAAAAGTATAATTAATATGTATATGGTAATAAGTTTTAATTTCAAATGCTGTAATTTTAAGATGTAATTTGGAGTTACGTATGTGTGTGTGTGTGTGTGTGTATATATATATATATATATATATATATATATATATACACACACACACCTTTTCATCCAATAATACCATCTCGATGCTGTTTATGTAGTCTGTTTTATTGAAGCTTGACATATTCCAGAGTCGAGTTATCCTGACTTTAATCTTCCATGTCTCTTTGACAGGGTTGACGTGACGCCCCTAAAATAGGTATACATCACCTATCCTGAGTCGCCAAATACATGGTACAGAATATAAATACAATCTTTAATATACAACAAAAGAGATGTGAGTTTTAATACAAATATTGTCTTCTAGACAATATCCACTCTCAGAATAAGTCCTCATTACATTTATTGTCACACTATCAGAATAGTGAGGACTACTAATGCTATCCTCTGGACCGTCACTCTGTTTCCCGACTAGTCCCTGCTACGTTCTCATTTCCTGAAGAGAACAATGAAAGCAAAAGAGTGAGCTCAACTAGCCCAATGAAAAATATTATGACTAAGATAATGTAGAATAAATTATCATTAGTCTTCAACAATGATAAACCCGATAAAATACAATAGACATCAAGTTTAACTGTAGCGGAACAAGCAATCCATTAAAAGAGTCAAATAGAGAATAAAATCTACTATCTTTTATGATTTAAAAGGTTTTCATCACTTTTATCATTTGGGACTCAACTTAATAAATAATCCACATCATCGAATCACCCCCTCGCACTACTGACCAAGGATATTCTTTAGTATCACGACCATAATTATCCATGCACTATGGGCCAATGACATTTGTGTATTCATCAATGGTCATTATCATGCCAACAACTGTCCATCAATGCACTACAGGCCAATGAGGACTTTTATCACATTATTTATAACATTACGGTCCATGATTATACTAAATAATCCTCGGTCATAATCATACCAAGTCCATCATGCACTCACTGAATACGGATGACTTTCAAAAAAATATAAACATGAGGATGATGACAATGATATAAGAATTCAAAAAAACAAGTTCACGAATTAATTTATCCAGGAACTAATAACGTCCAAATTGTCAACATGATACTTCTTTGTAGAGTAAAATTCAAGAATGCTCAGAAGAATATTTCCATGAAAAGATACTAGATGAAGCATAAATATCAAGGATATTCTACTAATTTCATGGAGTATAAAAGTCAAAATTTTAACCAACTGAGTATAATAAGAAATGGATTAACAAAAGAAATCACCAAGCATGCGGTGAACCCATGCAAAGGAGTTATTCAACAGAATAATAAAAAAGACGGAACCAGTCCCACGTAAAACATACGCAGACAAGATATTCCAACGGAATAATAAAGATTTAAACCGGTCCCAGAAAACGCATTGCATGTGATATTCCAACGAGAATAATAAAAGGCGGAACCAGTCCGCATAAAGCAAAGACAGGATGTTCCAACAGAATAATAAAGATTTTAACCAGAATCCTGTTGTAAAAGCACTGATACAGATGTTCCAACAGAATAATAAAGAATGGAATAACAAAAGAATTTCACCATGTATGCGGTACTTCGCATAACCAGGTTATTTCAACATAATAATAAAGAATGGAATAACAGAAGTTCTCTTCATAAAGACGAAAGAAAGAAATAATACCCCTTACCTTTGAAAGAAACTGGATATAGGAGTAGTGATATAACAAGCTTCTCTTCTTCTACAGATTTTCTCTCTACAATTTCTCTCTATAATAATTGCTCTATAGCTTTAGTGAATTGGTGAGAAATGAAGGAAGAATGAGATTCTATTTATAGAAAAATATAGTTTCAATAATTGCACGTTTTGGGGATCAAAAAATTACAGTACAATACCTCCAACTTTTTCTTTATTTTTAATTTAGTTATGCAAGTATTATCAAACTTGCACCACCTCCCCTAATAGTAAATAATGTGATTCAATAGTAAATCATGTGAATCAATAGTTCTAGACATGTGAAAATATGAATTAGAGTATAGTACATCCATCTATACCTCCATTTTTAACTTAGTCATGCAAGTATTATCAATCTTGCACCAACTCCCCTAATAGTAACAAGAATGTGAAACAATAGTACACACATGTGAACAAATAGTTATAATCATATGAAATAATAGCAATCAATTTCTCATTTATCCAGTTAAATACCCGATTGGTCAATATATCCTCCAGACATCAATTATTATCGAAATAAATGTCGATTTTCACTAACACAAATAATTTCAACACAATGAAACTATTTTTTATCAAAAATATAAATTTTGAAATTTTGAAGTTTGACTTTTCCCGCAAAAGTCAACTGTTGACTTTTTGACCAAATAGTAAAATCTGAAAATTTTTGTGTTTATAGTCTATTTTACTAATTTCATCGTTCCGGACTCAAATATCATGTCCGCGTCTCCAAATTCAACTCCGAGCACAACTTCAATTTTAATAACATTCATCATTAATATTATAACTCACAATATTTATCAACCAGTCGTTCCTGTGAAGAGGGGCTTTCTAATAAGGATTTCTCCTGATCAAGCGCCGCAATTAGGTGACCAAACCTCTCCTCGATGTAACTTCTAGACATTGTAAATATTGCAATTTAATATATGAATAACTTTTTCGTTTCAATTATTGATTTAATAAAATAACATATAATGCGAGATAATCTTCGTGACAATAATCGAATCAATAATATGACAGAGATATGATGCAAATTCTTATCGTAGAAATAATTGAGTATAACTAAGTGACTTCTCACGTAAGCATCAATAATCAATACCGTGTAGCTACTATGCAACCAATGCATATTATTGTACTTTTTACTCTACCGAGTAGTTCAACAGTATTAACGGTAAAACTTTCGCCGTTATTTTCATAAATATATTTTTGTCGTTTTTTCTCAATCCGACAATAATTACATTATGGGGTCCACCAATGATTGCGCCAGTAGTTGTACAAATATTCCTGCTAAAACGAATATTCTCCCAACCAATCAAATATAATATAACAACTTGCATACTTTGCAGAATTTATAAATACTATCCACAACTATAACATTATAACAAATTCATTCCATAATATTCAAAAATGATAATTATAGAAAAATTATCTTTATTCATAAAAGTTGGGGTCTTACAGCTGATGTCATTAACAAAATCGTATCTAGTCGTCATCTAAATAATGGGATAAGTAAAGTATAAGATAAATGTTTAGCAGAAAATAATAAGAATGAGATAATTGTTTGTAGCATGAGTTATTGCGTAATAGTTGGTATGTATTTATAGGGAGAAAATTAGGTTAAATAACGAATAGTAATGATAATAGCTTAGTAATGATAATATCATAAAGTAGTGATTTTAGGAGATAATAATTAAATTTAAAAGGATAATATCAGAACAGTTGATACTATCAAATCAGTTTAGATTTGTAGTTATTTAAGGGATTATAAATTCAAAATATTAATTTGGGATTAAAAAAAGTAGCGATTTTAGGAGATAATAATTAAATTAGTAATGATAATATTAGAACAGTTAACATTATCAGAACAATTTAGATTTGTAGTGATTTAGGGAATTATAAAATTAAAATATTAATGTGGAATTAAAAAGTAGTGATTTTAGGAGATAATAATTAAGTAACGATAATATAAAAACCATTTAGATTGAAAAAGTAGTGATTTAGGGATTATAAAATTAACATAGTAAGTTATGATTGATATTATTTGTTATTTTAATTATTTTTTAAATGTTTTAAATCAGTATAATATTATGTTGTAATATAATTATAAATGGTATAATATTATGTTGTAATATAATTAAATTAGTAATGATAATATCCGCACACTTTAAATAGATAATAATTTTGTTATATACGTGTATTATAATATTATTCCATACATGTATGATATAATGTATGGTATAATTATGAATGGTATAATATTAGAAAAGTAGTGATTTTAGGATATAATAGTTATGTTTTAACATAATTAAATTAGTAACAGTTTAGAAAAGTAGTGGATTTTGGGATTATAAAATAAACATATTAGTGTGAGATTATATGTATGTATGATATAATGTATGGTATAAGATTATAAATGGTATATAATACTGTAAAATTCCAAAAAATAGATTTATTGGGTTGTCACGGTTAGTAATGTTGGAACTTATATATATTTATGGTATAATATTATAAAATTCAAAAACTGGTGTAATTATGTAGGACATGAAAATCGGAGTAATGGATGAGCATATTAATTATGTAGGACAAGTGTTGCAATATGGAAATGACAAATGTCATGCAATAGTGTTATGTATTGCAATTTAGTATATTTAATAAAAAAATTTAGGGGTCAATAATGGATGTATATATATAACGTTACTACTTATTTATTAACAATATATGCATGTTTTACACATGCAGACACAAAGCGTAAAATTATCACCAACAAAGAAATTAACTCCTCCAAATTATTTGTAACCTCACAACATTTTGATCCCATTAGAAAAAAATCCTAGCTACGTCACTATTGGCTCATTTATATATATTCGATGTTCACTATTTCATACTACCTTTGTTCTTAAGAGATTGTTGTAAGACCCCGAATTTCATGAAATGAAAATATTCAATTTTCTTATAATTATTATTTTATTTAGTAAATGGTTAAATTGATAAAGGTTAAAGTTAAGGATGATATTTGAAAATTTTGCAAAGTAAGCAAGTTGATATAAAATATTCGTTGTGTCGGAGAATATTCAATTGGTCGGGGAATATTCATTTTAACGAGGGAATATTCGCATTTACTTACGACACAATCATTGGTGGACCCCATTAATGTAGGGTACCGTCAGTAGTTAGAAAAAAAGCGACTAAAATATTTTTAAAAAATAACGATTTAAAGTTTTACTTAGTTAAACCGTTGAACTATTCGGTAGTAAAAGAAATCGCGATACTGCTGTGGTTTGCATAGTAGCACACGATATTGATTATTGATGCTTACGTGATAAGTCACTCAGTTATACTCAATTATTGCTACAGTAATTACTGCATAATATCTCTAATATTATGATTCAATTATTGTCACAATATCATCTACATAATATTTATTATTATTAAATCAATAATTGAGATGACAAAGTTATTCATATTATTATTTGCAATATTGACGATGTCTAGAAAGTTTTGTCGAGGAGAGGTTTGGTCGCCTAATTAATTGGCCATGATAGGAAAAATCCTTATCTGAAAGCCCCTCTTTCCTGGAAATGATCTGGTTATTAAATATTGTGAGTTATAATATTAATGATGAATAAGTTTGTATTGATTAAAGATGAAATTGATATTTCCATTGTGTTGGAATTATTAGTGTTAGTGGAAATCGACATCTATTTCGATAATAATGGATGTCTGGATGTTATATTGACCAATCGGGTAATTAATCGGATAAATAAGCAATTAATTGCTATTAATTCACATGCTTATAACTATTTGTTCACATGTGTGTACTATTGATTCACATGCATGTACTATTAGGGAGGTGGTGCAAGATTGATAATACCCGCATGACTAAATTAAAAATGGAAGTATAGATGAAGGTACTATAACTGTAACTATTTTTTTCACATGTATAGAACTATTGATTCACATGATGTACTATTAGGGGAGGTGGTGCAAGTTTGATAATACTTACAGGACTAAATTGAAAATAAAGGAAAAGATGAAGGTATTATAATGTAATATTTTGAGCCCCAAAACGTGCAATTATCGAAACTATATTTTTCTATAAATAGAAGCTCATTCTTCCTTTATTCTCACCAATTCACTAAGACTCACAAGAGCAATTGTGACGCCCCCAAAACAAGTATACATCACCCATCTTGAGTCGCCAGATATCACACTACATAAATCAAATACAACTTAATTATACAACTATCGTGCAAAATATGACAAAACATAGCTGAGAGTTTAAACACGAATATTGCCTTCAAGACAATATCCACTCTCAATGGAGTCCTCATTACAATTATTATCACACTATTTTATAAAAATAGTGAGGACTACTATAACCACAATATCGGACCGTTAATCCGTTCACCGACTCGTTCCAGCTATATTCTCATTTCCTGAAGAGAACAGTGAAAGAAAAGGGTGAGCTCAACTAGCCCAGTAAGAAATATTATGACTAAGATAATGCAGAATAAATTATCCTTAGCCTTCAACAGTGTTAAACTGATAGAATACAATAAACAACAAGTTTAACTGCAGCGGAATAACTAATCCATTAGAAGAGTCAAGTAGAACATAATGTCTACTATCTCCTCTAGATTAAAAGTCCATCGTTAATATTTCATTCATGTAATACTCATCAACAGTTCTTTGTTATACCCAAGACAAAAAGAACTATCATCACCTGCCTTCACCGAACCACCAAAGATTATAATTAAATCCACAATTCATTTTATAATCATGTAAATCAACAGAGCCTCCTTGCCACAAAGGCTTAATAGAATGTTTACTAAATATCCTTACCCCAAAGGCTAAAGATATTCAAATGTAATAACAATGATTATACCAATCAGTTGTCTACCTTTGGACTACGGGCCAAAGATATTCAACTATAAAACCAATGGTCATGATCATACCAATCAATTGTCTGTCAGTGCACTACGGCCAAAGACATTCAACTGTTAACTAATGGTTATGATCCTGCCAATCATATCATCGAATTATCCATGCACTACGGGCCAAGGATATTCGTTATTATTACCAGTGGTTATGATCATGTCATACACCTGTCCATCTTTGCACGTAAGCCAAAGATATACAACTATAAAACTAATAATAACTATTCCATCTTTGCACGTAAGCCAAACATATACAACTGTAAAACCAATAATCAACAATCCATCTATGCACGTAAGCCAAAGATATACAACCATAAAACCAATAATCAACAGTCCATCTTTGCACGTAAGTCAAAGATATACAACTGTAAAACCAATAATCAACAGTCCATCTATGCACGTAAGCCAAAGATAACTTTCATCACAATATAAGCATGAGGATGATGACAATGATATAAGCATTAATCAAACGAAATCAAGGATAAATATTAAAGACTTTAAATTTATCCAGAGTTTAAAAATATTCAAATTGTTAACATGATACTGCTTTGTAGAGTAAAATTCAAGAATAATATTTATGTACCAAAAATAATTTGGACAGAAAACTAATATATTTTTTGGGTAAATAGTACCCCGTGAATAGTAACTCATGAATAGTAACTCATGAATAGTAAGTCGTGAATAGTAACTCATAAATAGTACTCTATATTCGTACATAGTACCGTATAATAAATAATGTCATATATGCAAATAGTGCTATATACATGAATAGTGTCGTATACGTGAATAGTGTCGTATACGTGAATAGTAATCCCGACACAAAAAGATAAAGTTTCACAATAAAATCCATATCAAAATTTATAACACCTTAATCCAAATGTTATAAATCACTTAATAATCTCATAATCTAATATTATTAATATTACCACAATATTTTAATCATTTCTTAAACTTATAAACAATTTTTTTAATTGTTTACACTTTACTAATTAATGCATTTAATCATCCTAAAATGCCAAACTCATAAGATTTCATTCCCAATAACCAAAACTCTCATAAAAAATCTGCATATACCTTATATAGGATTCTCAAGCCATAAAATCCTATTTTCTAATTTTCTTACTTCACATAACATATTTAATTCATTTACTCATAACTAGTCTATTTTCATGAAAAATACCAAATCAGTACAAACAAATTTTCTTTTTTGGGATTTAGCAGAATATAGTCCCATATTGAACATCTATTTTTCTCAAAAATTTTTAAAATTCATTTACTATTTTTCATATGGTTAAAATTGCCGAATATTTAGACATTTATCAAAAATTATACTTTTGTCCAAAAATTCCGAAATTTATAGGGTATACTGCTGTTATATAGATGTACTCCCAATAAAAATTTCACCAATTTTGGAGTTAACCCCAAGGAGTTATAAGGTTTTACTTTTAAAATAATTTTTTCTCATAAAATTCATAACTCCTAATCTATACATCCAAAAATTGCCATTTTTGGACACAATCTAGAAAACTCATTAAATTATCATTTTAATTTTTTTCAGAATTTTTGAGGGTTGGAAAATTTATGAAACTTTCCCTGGCAGAAACCCCTTACTTACAACGGTTGAACGGAAATAATATTCCTTACGAATACTAAACGAATATAATGAATATTGAACGATAATAATATTCATACGAATACGAAAAATAATATCTCTTCAGAATATAAAAAAATAATAACCCTTACCTCAGAAGAAGACTGGATACTGGAGTAGTGAAGTAGCAGACTACTCTTCTTCTTTCTCTCTATAGCTTCTATCTCTATAATTGCTCTTGTGAGACTTAATGAATTGGTGAGAAATAAAGGAAGAATGAGCTTCTATTTATAGAAAAATATAGTTTCAATAATTGCACATTTTGGAGCTCAAAATATTACAGTATAATACCTTCCTCTTTTTCTTCATTTTTAATTAAGTCCCGCAAGTATTATCAAACTTGCACCACCTCCCCTAATAATAAATCATGTGAATCAATAGTAAATCATGTGACTCAATAGTTCTAAACATGTGAAAAAATTAATTATAGTATAGTACCTTCAACTATACCTCCATTTTTAATTCAGTCATGCAAGTATTATCAATCTTGCACCAACTCCCCTAATAGTAAATCATGTGAATCAATAGTACACATATGTGAACACATAGTTATGAGCATGTAAATTAATAGCAATTAATTGCTCATTTGTCCGGTTAATTACCCGATTGGTCAATATAACCTCCAGACATCAATTATCATCGAAATAAATGTCGATTTTCACTAATAATTCCAACATAATGGAACTATTAATTTCATCTTTAATCAACACGAACTTATTCATCATTAATATTATAACTCACAATATTTAACAACGTGTGCTCGTTCCCGAGAAGAGGGGCTTTCCGATAAGGATTTTTCCTTATTGGCGCGCAATTAGGTGACCAAACCTCTCCTTGACAGAACTTCTAGACATTGTCAATATTGCAATTAATAATATAAATAACTGTGTCATCTCAATTATTAATTTAATAATATAAAATATTGTGACAATAATTGAATAAAACTGAGTGACTTCTCACGTAAGCATCAATAATCAATATCGTGTGCTACTATGCAACCACGCATATTACTATACTTTTATCACCGATTATTTTATGACAACTTGTTTACTTTGAAAATTTTTCACATATCACACTTAACTGTAACCTTTATCAATTTAACCATTTACTAAATAACATAATAATTATAAAAAAATTGAATACTTTCATTTCATAAAATTCAGGATCTCACAGCAATTATAGAGAGAGAAGCTATAGAGAGAAAGAAGAAGAGAAGTCTACTACTTCACTATTCCAATATATAGTCTTCTTCTGAGGTAAGGAGTATTATTTATTTCATATTCTGAAGAGATATTATTTTTCGTATTCGTATAAATATTATTTTTATTCTATATTCATAAGGAATATCATCTTCGTTCAATATTCGTAGGAATATTATTTTCGTTCAACAGTCGTAAGGGGTATTATTTCTTTCGTATTCATGAATAGAGTTATTTTCTTTCAATACTCGTAAGGGTTATTATTCCATTCTTTTTATTACATTAGAATAACTTTGTCTACGCGATTACCGTGCATGCGTGGTGAAATTCTTACATTATTCCATTCTTTATTATTACATTGGAATAACTTTGTCTCACGCTTCGGACTCACCGCATGCATGGTGAAATTCTTCTGTTATTTCATTATTTATTATTATGTTAGAATAACCTGTCTACACGAACTATCGCATGCATGGTGAATGACCCTTTGTATTCATTCTTTATTAAATTGTGGAAATGATCTGTCTACGTGGATTACCGCATTGTGAATGAAAATCAATTTGCAGTTTCGTATATTCTATTATACTCGTATGAGATATCCTTTATTTTGTACTCGTCATGGAATATCGTTTTCTTTTGTATTTTCTTTTTATGAGTACTATTCACGAAGTACTATTCATGGGTAATATTCACAAAATACTATTCACGAGTACTATTCACAAGGTACTATTCATGGGGTACTTTTCCTAAAATACTATTCATGGGATACTATTCACCTGGGTACTATTCACCCGGAGTACTATTCATGATAAAAATTGATTTTTTTTTCGTTCCAAATCATTTTTTATACAATATTATTCTTGAATTTTACTCCACAAAACAGTATCATGTTGACAATTTGGATATTTTTAAACTCTGGATAAATTTAAAGTCTTTAATATTTATCCTTGATTTCGTTTGATTAATGCTTATATCATTGTCATCATCCTCATGCTTATATTGTGATGAAAGTCATCTTTGGCCTATGTGCATAGATGGACTGTTGATTGGTATGATTATGATCAGGGATCATTCGGTATAATCATGACCCGTAATATTACAAATGATGTGGTAAAAGTTCTCATTGGCCCGTAGTGCATTGATGGATAGTTGTTGGTATGATTATGACCAGGGATTATTCGGTATAATCACGACCATTGATGATTACATGAATATCCTTGGCCCGTAGTGCATGGATGATTCAATGATGTGGTTTATTTATTAAGATGAGTCTCAGCGATAAAGTTGATGAAAAACTTTTTAAATCATAGAAGATAGTAGATATCATGCTCTACTTGACTCTTCTAATGGATTGCTTATTCCGCTGCAGTTGTTGATCTAAAACTTGTTGTCTATTGTATTCTATCAGTTGTTATACTGTTGACGGCTAAGGATAATTTCTTCTGCATTATCGTAGTCATAATATTTCTTACTGGGTTAGTTGAGCTCACCCTTCAGAAAATGAGAACGTAGCTGGGACTAGTCGGGGAACGAAGTGATGGTCCAGGATAATTGGCTTTAGTAGTCCTTACTATTATGTGAAATAGTGTGATAATAATTGTAATGAGGACTCTATTGAGTGTGGATATTGTCTAGAAGACAATATTCGTGTTAAAACTCTCAGCTATGTTTTGTCGTATTTTTAACGACAGTTGTATAATTAAGTTTGTATTTGATTTAGGTACCATGTATCTGGCGACCCAAGAAGGGTGATGTATACCTGTTTTGGGGGCGTCACAGCTAGTATCAAAGCTTAGGGATATGATCCTTGGCTGAGATGTGAGACAAGAACTAGGAGGGGAGAGACGGGGAATTCCTTCGCTAGTATGACCTACCTAAGTTTATTTGGTATTTAATTGGTCAGTCAGAGTATAGGTATAATATGTGATATGTCAATTAACCCTTGTTCTGTGGCAGTATTTAAAAATGGCATCTGAAAATGTCGAGATAAGCAATGAAGCACATGAGACTGTTGAGTCACCAACTATCAATACCCAGGATAATGTGCATCAGGAAGACAACAATCCTCAGGTAAACAACAACACCGATCAGATGATGAACGATGGGATGTTCAGAGGCTTTATGCAATTCATGCAATATTAGGTGAGAGAGACTCCGATTCAAAATGCAGGTGGAAACACTGACAACTCTCAGATGGTCAATGCTAAGCAATTGAAGGAGCTGGGACCACCAGAGTTTTTGGGAGAGCCAAAATCACTTAAGGCAGAGACGTGGATAAAGCAAATCAGCAAGATATTTTATGTCTTGGGATGTTCCGACGAGCAAAAGGTTCCCTTTGCCACCTTCATGTTGTGAGGAGAGGCAGATTACTGGTGGGAATCAGTAAAACGTATTCATCCTGCCGCACTGAAGATGTCTTGGGAGAAGTTCCAAGAGCTGTTCAACAAAAATTACTTTCCCGAAAGTATTCGTCACATGAAGGAGGTAGAGTTAATCAAGCTGGAGCAAAACAATATGACCCTGGCGCAGTATGAAACTAAGTTTGCCGAGTTGTCCCGGTTTGCGTCCCACTTGGTTGATAATGAGGAGAGAATGATGCGGATGTTTCTAAGAGGTTTGAAACCTGAGATACATCAATACCTTATTTCTCACAAACTTTGTTTATATTAAGATATTGTAAATAGGGCTCAGTTATTGGAGCGCGATAATGAGCTAGCCCAACCAAAAGATAATAACCAATAACACGATAATAATCGTACCGGTGGCAATGGCCATCGGAACAACGATAACCATCGTGAAGGAAATTATCAGGCAAGAAATGGTAACCACTTCGGTGGTAATCATGACCAAGATAATAGAAGAAATGATTCAAGTGGAAAATTCAAGAAGAGAAGATTTAACGATGATGGGAAGACGTCGAGTAGCGACACCAAAGACCAAAGAACAAATTCTAGGGGAGGAGAACGAACGCCAGTTAGATGCTACAGATGCGGAGAAGAAGGACACATAAGTCCAAACTGTTCACAGCCCTTCCAAGGAATGTTTTAGTTGTGGAAAAGACGGTCACATAGCTCGATTTTGTCCTGTAGCAAAATCAAATCCAGCTGGAACAGTGGCACCAAAGGCGGATATGGACAAAATAAAGTCGGTGGTTTCAAGAACAGCATTTTTTATGACTTCTCAAAAAGCGAGTAACCCGGACGAAGTTATCACGGGTTAGTTAATCATAAACTCTAGCGAAGTCTATATCTTATTTGATATCGGTTTTACCCATTCTTTTATTTCTCCTAGTTGCACTAAACATTTAAATTTAACTCTGGAGAAATTAGACTTTGACTTATTTGTTGAAACTCCGTTAGGAGAAACCTTCATTACATGTGTTATCCAAGTCTTGGATGAGAGTCACAGTTTTTAAATGACATTTCTATCGTTAATAAATTTCCTGACTTATTCTCGAAGAACTTCCTAGCCTACCCCAGAGCGTGAAATCGAATTTTGTATTAACCCCAATACAAAACCCATTTTTAAAACCCTTAAATATTTCTTCAACCAAAACAAACGTATAATGCGCCAAAGACATTGGCTCGAGCTGTTGAAGATTACGACCATACCATTCAATATTATTGTGGAAAAAGCGAATGTGGTAGCTGATGCATTGAGTAGAAGATCGTATGCGTTTACGATTGTAACGTTGTTAACACAAAGACTCATTTCATATGACTTGAAAATGATAAAAAATGAGTTAAAGACTTTAAGGACCCACGTGATGATGTCAAATAATACGAATAGAATCGACATTAATTAATAAAGTTAAAACCGCTCAAGCTACACATCCAGAGTTGATGAATGTGAAGAAGAAGGTTCAAGAGGGCGTTATTCTAGAAGCAAGAATCAACGAAGAGAGTAAATCTAAACCCTCGATTTAATTGGGCCATTCAAAATTCTCGGTCGAGTAGGAACTGTGGCCTATAGACTCGTTTTACCAACAAGTATGTCGCGTGTTCATAACGTTTTTAACGTATTGATGTTACGTAAATATGTGGACGACCCGAACCACATTATTGAATTAGAACTAGACGAGATAACAGAAGATTTAACGTATGAAGAGATACCCGTTAAAATGTTGGATAAGAATGAATATATTCTACGCTCAAAGGTTATACCTCAAGAGTTAGAATCTGACGAGGTGTCATCATCTCTTCGACATACTAGGTACGTACGTAAATTTTGAGGGCAAAATTTCATAAGGAGGGGAGATTGTAAGACCCCAAATTTTATAAAATGAAAGTATTCAATTTTCTTATAATTATTATTTTATTTAGTAAATGGTTAAATTGATAAAGGTTAAAGTTAAGGGTGATATTTGAAAATTTTGCAAAGTAAGCAAGTTGATATAAGATATTCGTTGTGTCGGAGAATATTCGATTGGTCAGGAAATATTCATTTTAACAGGAAATATTTGTACGACGACACAATCATTGGTGGACCCCACAACGGAGGTACTGTCGTAGTTAGAAAACGACTAAAATATTTTTTTAAAAATAACGGCGAAAGTTTTACCGTTAAATTGTTGAACTATCTGGTAGTAAAAGTACAGTAATACGCGTGATTGCATAGTAGCACACGGTATTGATTATTGATGCTTACGTGAGAAGTCACTCAGTTATACTCAATTATTGCTATAGTAATTACTGCATAATATCTCTTATATTATTGATTTAATTATTATCACAATATCATCTGTATAATATTTATTATTATTAAATTAATAATTAAGACGACAAAGTTATTCATATTATTATTTGCAATATTGACGATGTCTAGAAAGTTCTGTCGAGGAGAGGTTTGGTCACCTATCATACGCTTGGCAATAGGGAGAAATCCTTATCGAAATCCCCTCTTTCACGGGAATGATCTGGTTGTTAAATATTGTGAGTTATAATATTAATGATGAATAAGTTCGTATTGATTAAAGATGAAATTAATATTTTTATTGTGTTGAAATTATTAGTGTTAGTGGAAATCGACATCTATTTCGATAATAATGGATGTCTGGAGGTTATATTGACCAATCGGGTAATTAATCGGATAAATGAGCAATTAATTATTATTAATTCACATGCTTATAACTATCTGTTCACATGTGTGTACTATTGATTCACATACATGTACTATTAGTGGAGGTGGTGCAAGATTGATAATACTTGCATGACTAAATTAAAAATGGAGGTATAGATGAAGGTACTATACTGTAACTATTTTTTTCACATGTATAGAACTATTAATTCACATGAATGTACTATTGATTCACATGATGTACTATTAGGGGAGGTGGTGCAAGTTTGATAATACTTGCAGGACTAAATTAAAAATGAAGAAAAAGATGAATGTATTATACTATAATATTTCGAGCCCCAAAACGTGCAATTATCGAAACTATATTTTCGTATAAATAGAAGCTCATTCTTCCTTCATTCTCACCAATTCACTAAGAATCATAAGAGCAATTATAGAGAGAGAAGCAAAAAAGAGAGAAGTTATAGAGAAAAAAAATAAGAGAAGTCTGCTACTTCACTATTCCAGTATTCAGTCTTCTTCTAAGGTAAGGGGTATTATTTATTTCATATCCTGAAGAGATATTATTTTTCGTATTCTTATGAATATTATTTTCGTTCAATATTAGTAAGGAATATCATATTCGTTCAATATTCGTAGGAATATTATTTTCAAGTAAACAATAAGTAAGGGTATTATTTCTTTCGTATTCATGAAGAGAGTTATTTTCTTTCAATACTCGTAAGGGTTGTTATTACATTCTTTATTATTCTGTTGGAATACCCTGTCTACGCGGACTACCGCATGCATGATGAAATTCTTCTGTTATTTAATTCTTTATTATTCTGTTGGAATAACCTGTCTACGCGGACTATCGCATGCATGGTGAATAACCCTTCGTATTCATTCTTTATTAAATTATGGAAATGATCTGTCTACGTGGATTACCGCATTGCGGATGAAATCAATTTGCAGTTTCGTATATTCTATTATACTCGTATGAGATATCCTTTCTTTTGTACTCATCATGGAATATCGTTTTCTTTTGTATTTTCCTTTTATGAGTACTATTCACGAATACTATCCACAAAGTACTATTCACTTATACTATTCATGAGTACTATTCACAGGGTACTATTCTCAAAGTACTATTCACGAGATACTATTCACTCGGAGTAATATTCATGACAAAAATTAATTTCTTTTTGTTCCAAATCATTTTTGATACAATACTAGTCTTGAATTTTACTCCACAAAGCAGTATCATGATGACAATTTGGATATTTTAAAACTCTGGATAAATTTAAAGTCTTTAATATTTATCCTTGATTTCGTTTGATTAATGCTTATATCATTGTCATCATCCTTTTGCTTATATTGTGATGAAAGTCATCTTTGGCTTACATGCATAGATGGACTGTTGATTTGTATGATTATGATCAGGGATCATTCGGTATAATCATGACCCGTAATATTACAAATGATGTGGTAAAAGTTCTCATTGGCCTGTAGTGCATTAATGGACAGTTGTTGGTATGATTATGACCAGGAATTATTCTATATAATCATGACCATTGATGATTACATGAATATCCTTGGCCCGTAGTGTATGGATGATTCGATGATGTGGTTTATTTATTAAGCTGAGTCTCAGCGATAAAACTGATGAAAAACTCTTTAAATCATAGAAGATAGTAGATATCATGCTCTACTTGACTCTTCTAATGGATTGCTTATTCCGCTGCAGTTGTTGATCTAAAACTTGTTGTCTATTGTATTCTATCAGTTGTTATCTTTGTTGAAGGCTAAGGATAATTTCTTCCGCATTATCTTAGTCATAATATTTTTTTATCGGGCTAGTTGAGCTCGCTTTCTTGAAAAAAATGAGAACGAAGCGAGGTGACTAGTCAGAAGCGGAGTGATGGTCCAGGATAATTGGCTTTAGTAGTCTTCACTATTCTGTGAAATAGTGTGATAATAATTGTAATGAGGACTCCATTGAGTGTGGATATTGTCTAGAAAATAATATTCGTGTTAAAACTCTCAGCTATGTTTTGTCGTATTTTTAACAACAGTTGTATAATTAAGTTTGTATTTGATTTATGTACCATGTATCTGGCGACCCAAGAAGGGTGATGTATACCTGTTTTGGGGGCGTCACAATTGTCGTTTAAGGTTTTTGTACATAGATTAAGAAAGTATCATTTACCAAGTAAAATTTGTTTGAAATTCCATCACTACTCTTTATGGGAAGTTGAAAACTATTAATACAAGTGAGAGAATTTCTTGGGACAATGAGAGATGGTAGGGGTAATATAAGAAAATAAATAATTTATTCTACTTAAAAGTTATAAACGACAAATATTTTAGAATAATTTTTTTTTTCTAAAATAATAATCTTTTAAGAATGAAGGGAGTATTATTCTTCGATGTAAAACTTCCAACACAGTTGTGAATTCCTTGCACTAAAGTGGGTAATTGTCCCCTCCATAACTCTTGGTCAAAAAAGTTTTATAGATGTATTACATAATGTGCCATTCAATGTTAACCTGGTGGTTAAGACTAGACCCAATAAATGGGCGGATGTGAGCAAATTTGGACGAACATAAATAAGTTTGGATTTGTATAAGTTGAGTTTAAATTGACTAAAAATTGAGTAGATTGTCCTAAATAGATATGGGCGGATATGTACTAGCCTGTATATTAAATTTGAGTTCAAGCATATGTTAAATAATGTATATATGGATTCCCCACATTATCTATAACAAAAAAAAAAAATTATTTTTTAATTTCTCTCTCAAAAATTATAAAATTTTCTCTCTAGAATTTTATAGTATCATTTTCTACTTCTAATTTCTCTCTCTCTCTCCCTCTCCCTCTCCCTCTCCCTCTCCCTCTCTACTAAACATAAATTAAAATTTCTCATTCATTTTAAAACTCTAAAATACGGTGTATAAAGAAATGTTCTTCAGATCATAGCCTTATAACTTAGCGACAATTTTGCTATAATGTTAATGATGTAATTGAACCAAATAGTTTGGGCTCGATTCGAGTTTAACTTGAAAAAATACGATTGAGACTCGGATTCATTAATAATATAATCCAAATCTGAGCATAAAAAATAGTTCAAATAAAAATATGGGTAAAATCTGAGCAAAGTTATACTCGACTCGTTTAAGATTCAAACTACTCAAATTTTCGATTGTGATTCGATACATACTCGATTGATACAGATTCAATTACATACTCGATACATTCTCTTATAATATATGCAAAATTAAATCAAATTAAGATAATTAATTAATATTATTTTATTTTATTTTTAATTTTAATTGTGATTTTATATTTGTAAAGTGTAATAGTAAATATATTTTCACATTTCAAGTAAAATAACAAATTCAATTTATAATTATATGTGTTATAAAGCTAGTCATTATGTGGACACTCGAATTCGAGTTTGAATTTAAAGCTCGCGAGTAGTTTGAATATAATTCGATCCGTGTCAGATCAAATTCGAGTAATAAATATTCTAGTCGAGTCGAGTCAAATTTGAATAGAATTTTTCAAATACAATTCGAATTCGAGTATAAATTTAACGTTTAGAGTTGAATTCGAACATCTCTCTGTTAGCATCGTTTCGACTCACTTACACCTTTATCTTATATAATATAGTTCTAATCAGCCTTTATAGATTGCACTCATTTGAACAGTTTTGCTCTACAGTAGAACAAATGTAATTGCACAAATTGTTGCAAATACTCCACATTTGAACATGTTAAATGAGTTTGCGTTGATAGAGTTGGCACCTATTTTATCAGGCCTTGTTAAGACTAAGCCTTGTAATAGCCTTACATTTAATTTTCATCACTTTTGTGACTATATTTCCTCTTTATTGTAGAATTTTATTTTATCCTTATTGTGATGGTTATTTCCTTCTAATTGTTAGGTTTATATTTTTATCCATAGGGAGGAGAGTTAATTATTAATATTGTGATGTATACTGATTATGAAATTCAATGTGTTTGTATTTTATTTTATTTTTATTTTTTGATGAAACAGTCCAAAGTCCAAACATGGACTCATTTATTTTAATAGTGATATCTTTTCAAAGTGAGACTTTTAAAAAACAGTACTTCATGTATGTATGCTTTCTAGTAAGGAATATTCCAAACCTTAATTATAAACCTTATAAACATATTTTTATTTTTTGTAGAGTAATTATGACGGCCCCAAATTCGAGCCTATACAATTCGGTTTGAGTCGTTAAAATACAAACAACATATATAATTTTTTCTATTTTTAATTATTATAATACAGTGTATAACACGACAATACACACATTAAGTCTCCACTATAATTATTGGTACACTAATTTACAACTTGGTAAAGACTACTACAACTACTAACTCGGACAATCATTTCATTCTTCTGTTCTCCCACTAACCCCAGCTACATTCTTATTTTTTGAAATGAATTATGAAACAAAAGGGTGAGCTCAAATAGTCCAGTAAAAAATATCATGACTAAGATGACAAATAATATGTTATCCTTTGTATTCAATAGTAATAAATCAGAGATTTAGAAAATATTAGATAACATAAGTTTTCAACAAATAATTACGGCAGAATGAGAAATTCATTAGAAGAGTTAAATAGACCATAATGTCTATTATATTCTCCGATTTAAAAATTTACCATCAAGATTTCATCAACTGTAACAACAATAGTCATGATCATGTCAATCAACAATTCTCTTTGCACTCAGACCAAATTGAACTTTCACCGCATGTCATTTCCACACAGTTTAAAGACACTCAACAACCATATTGTTTTTATAACCAGACCAAAGACATCCACAACAACTTAAGTCTTAATGATTAGTACAAATAACAGTGATATAAAAGATGAACAGAAATAATAAAAAATATTAAGATAAAGAATAAACATTAGAGATTTGTAATTTAATTTGTCCAGAGACCAATAATGTCCAAATTGTCAACAAGATATCCAGAATATCGATTCAAGTTCAAGAATAATATTTAAGTTTTACAATACAAATATAACGATTAAAATTGAATAGGAAGGTTCATGTCAAAAGATATTAGATGAAGTATCAATTATTAAGAAAATTCTAATCATTTTAGAAATTTTTACCGTTTAATGTTAAGGGTTGTAAAAACGAATAATATTTTCTTACTAAAGTAAGTTTAAATTTAAGAGTATGAAATAAAGTGATCACTTACCTTAACACGTGACTAGATACTATTTTATATGTAACTGATTAACCTATATGTATAGATATTGTAAGAACCCAACTTTTTATGAATAAAGATTTAATTTTCTCTAAATGTTATTTTGAATAATAAGGTATGGATTTGATATAATGTTATAGTTGTGAGTAATATTTATAAATTTTGCAAAGTAAGCAAGTTGTCATAAAAAATTCGTTTGGCTGGGGAACATTCGTTTTATCAGGAAATATCAGTATGACGACACAATCATTGGTGGACCCCACAACGAAATTACTGCTGGATTTAGAAAGCGACAGAAATAACTTTTTATAAAATAACGACAAGACTTTTACTGTTAAACTATTGAAATACCCGGTGATAAAAGTACAGTAATACACGTGGTTGCACAGTAGCACACGGTATTGTACATTATCTTTGATTATTGATGCTTACATGAGAAGTCACTCAGTTTTATTCAATTATTGCAACAGTAGTTGATGCATAGTATCTCATATTATTGATTCAATTATTATCACAGTATTATCTGCACAATATTTATATTATTAAATCAATAAATGAGATGACACAATTACTCATATTATTATTTGCATTATTGACAATGTCTAGAAAGTTCTGTCGAGTAAAGGGGTTAGGTCATCTAATTGCGCGCCAATAAGAAGAAGTCTTTATCAAAAAGCTCCCTCTTTCTTGGGAATGATCTGGTTGTTAATATTGTGAGTTATAATATTAATGATGAATAAATGTTGAAAGATTAAAAATGTGATTAGTCAAGTGAATTGTGGTAAATAAAAGGGGTTTGTCATGAAGTATTTATTATAAATTTGGCTTATTACATGGACCCCCACTTACTCATTTTTCAAAATCATCGGTAGAAAGTTATCTTAATTTTTATTTTATATTGTATAGTATTTTCATAGTACTGCATAGTGTTGCGTAGTACTGTATAGTGTTGCATAATATAGCATAGTGTTGCATCGTGTTGCATAGTAAAATCAAAAAACCAGCCGAATTTTTCTTCGCCCGTGAACTTCCCCTACTATGTGTCCATGATTATTTCCTAAATAGTATCCTGTCATTCTCCTATAAATAGGATGCTTAGTTTAGAAATAAAAATCACACCAGAATCAGAGAATTCTTCTTCTATAATATTGAGCGTATTTCTTTTGAGTTTAAGGAAACTTTGAGTGTAGCAAATAGTGCAAATTTTTTTTAAGAATATCCCCGCTATACCAGTCAGAAGTACTCTACTTTTAAGTTAAGGGGTATTATTCATTTCATATTTGTAAGAGATATTATTTTTCGTATTCGTAAGAATATTATTTTCGTTCAATATTCGTAAGGAATATTATTTTCGTTCAATATTCGTAAGAGATATTGTCTTCGTTTAATATTCGTAAGGAATATTATTTTCGTTCAATATTCGTAAGGAATATTATTTTTGTTCAATATTCGTAAGAAATAATATTTTCTTCCATACTCTTTAGTATGTAAGTAATATTATTTCGTTTCATATTCCTAATTCTATACTTATTTTGATAAGTATTACTTCTATACTCCTTGAAATTAGTAGAATATCCTTGAAATTTGCGCTTCATCTAGTATCGTTTCACTGAAATATTTTTCTGAGCATTCTTGTTAAATTTTAAGCTTTTCATGTCAGAGTACTATTCATGGGTACTATTCATACATACGGTACTATTCATGGGAGTACTACTCACTCGAGTACTATTCACCCGGGTACTATTCATGATAAAAAAATTAATTTCTTTTTTGTCCAAATTATTTTTGATACATGAATATTATTCTTGAATTTGACTCCACAAAGCAGTTATCATGTTGACAATTTGGACATTCTTAATCTCTGAATAAATTAAATTATAAATCTTTAAAATCTATACTTGATCTCACTTAATTGAATTCTTATAGCATTGTCATCATTCTCATGCTTATATTGTGATGAAAGTCATCTTTGGCCCGTAGTGCATAGATGGACTATTGATTGATATGATTATCACCAAGAATTATGTATCGGTATAATCATGACCTGTAGTATTACAAATGATGTGGTAAAAGTCCTCATTGGCTCGTATTGCATTGATGGACAGTTGTTGGTATGATCATGACCACTGGTGATAATAACAAATATCCTTGGCCCGTAGTGCATGGATAATTCGGTGATGTGGATTATTTATTGAGATGTGTTACAGAGATAAAATGTGACACCCCCAAAACAGGTATACATCACTCATCTTGATTCGCCAAATACATGGTACAAAATTCAAATACAACTTAATAATACAACAGTCGTGTAAAATACGACAAAACATAGCTGAGAGTTTAAACAAGAATATTGTCATCTAGACAACATCCACACTTAATGGTGTCCTCATTACAATTATCATCACATTATTTCGTAGAATAGTGAGGACTACTAAAGCCATTTATCTTGGACCATCACTCCATTCCCCGACTCATCCCAGCTATATTCTCATTTCTTGAAGAGAACAATGAAAGAAAGGGTGAGCTCAACTAGCCCAGTAAGAAATATTATGACTAAGATAATGCAGAATAAATTATCCTTGGCCTTCAACAGTATAACAACTGATAGAATACAATAGACAACAAGTTTTAGATCAACAACTACAGCGAAAATAAGCAATCCATTAGAAGAGTCAAGTAGAACATAAAATCTACTATCTTTTATGATTTAAAAAGATTTTCATCAACTTTATCGCTGAGACTCAACTTAATAAATAAAATCAAATCATCCCTGCACCACGGCCAAGGATATTCATGTAATCATCAATGGTTATGATTATATACCGAATAATCCACATAATCATACCAACAACTGTCCATCAATGAACTACAGGCCAATGAGGACTTTTACCACATCATTCGTCACATTACGGTCTTGATTATACCGAATAATCCCTGGTCATAATCATACCAAGTCCATCTATGCATGTAAGCCAATGATGGCTTTCATCACAATATAAACATGAGGATGATGACAATGAAATAAGCATCAAATCAAATGAAATCAAGGATAAATATTAAAGACTTTAAATTTATCTAGAGTTTAAAAATATCCAAATTGTCAACATGATACTGCTTTGTGGAGTAAAATTCAAGAATAATATTCGTGTACCAAAAATAATTTGGACAGAAAAAAATATATTTTTCGGGTAAATAGTACCCCGTGAATAGTACCTCGTAAATAGTAATCTGTGAATAGTAACTTGTGAATAGTAACTCATGAATAGCAACTCGTAAATAGTACTCCGTATTCGTACATAGTGCCATATACATAAATAATGTCATATACGCAAATAGTGTCATATACATGAATAGTGTCGTATACGTGAATAGTAACCCTAGCACAAAAAGATAAAGTTTCACAATAAAATCCATATCAATATTTATAACACCTTAATCCAAATGTTATAAATCACTTAATAGTCTCACAATCTAATATTATTAATATTACCACAATATTTTAATCATTTCTTAAACTTATAAATAATTTATTTTAATTATTTACACTTTACTAATTAATGCATTTAATCATTCTAAAATGTCAAACTCATAAGATTTCATCACCAATAACCAAAACTCTCATCAAAAATCTGCATATACCTTATATAGGATTCTCAAGCCATAAAATCCTATTTTCCAATTTTCTTACTTCACATAACATATTTAATTTATTTACTCATAACTAGTCCATTTTTATGAAAAATACCAAATCAGTACAAACAAATTTTCTTTTTTGGTATTTAGCAGAATATAGTCCCATATTGAACATATATTTTTCTCGAATTTTTAAAATTCATTTACTATTTTTCATATGGCTAAAATCTATTTAATATTTAGATATTTATCAAAAATCGTACTTTTGTCCAAAAATTCCAAAATTTACTGGTATATCTTCTTTATTATATAGATGTACTCCCAATAAAAATTTCACCAATTTTGGAGTTAACCACAAGGAGTTATAAGAGTTTACTTTTAAAATAGTTTTTTCCCATAAAATTCATAACTCCTAATCTATACATCCAAAAATCGCCATTTTTGACAAATCTAGAAAACTCATCAAATTATCATTTCAAATTTTTCCAGAATTTTTGAGGGTCAGAAAAATTATGAAACTGCCCTTGGCAGAAACCCCTTACTTACAACGGTTGAACAAAAATAATATTCCTTAAGAATATTGAACGGAAATAATATTCCTTACGAATATTAAACGAATGTAATGAATATTGAACGATAATAATATTCATACGAATACGAAAATAATATCTCTTCAGAATATAAAAAAAATAATACCCCTTACCTTAGAAGAAAACTGGATACTAGAGTAGTAAAATAGCAGACACCTCTTCTTCTTTCTTTCTATAGCTTCTCTCTTTATAGCTTATATCTCTATAATTTCTCTTGTGAAACGTAGTGAATTGGTGAGAAATGAATGAAGAATGAACTTCTATTTATAGAAAAATATAGTTTCAATAATTGCACATTTTGGGGCTCGAAATATTACAGTATAATACCTTCCTCTTTTTCTTTATTTTTAATTTAGTCCTGCAAGTATTATCAAACTTGCACCACCTCCCCTAATAGTAAATTGTGTGAATCAATAGTAAATCATGTGACTCAATAGTTCTAAACATGTGAAAAAATTAATTATAGTATAGTACCTTAATTATAATTATAGTTCTTAATTATAGTATAGTAAGAAATATTATGACTAAGATAATGCAGAATAAATTATCCTTAGCCTTCAACGGTATAACAACTGATAGAATACAATAGACAATAAGTTTTAGATTAACAACTGTAGCGAAAATAAGCAATCCATTAGAAGAGTCAAGTAGAGCATAAAATCTACTATCTTCTATGATTTAAAAAGATTTTCATCAACTTTATCGCTGAGACTCAGCTTAATAAATAAAATCAAATCATCCCTGCACCACGGACAAGGATATTCATGTAATCATCAATGGTCATGATTATACCTAATAATCCCTGGTCATAATCATACCAACAACTGTCCATCAATGAACTACAGGCCAATGAGGACTTTTACCACATCATTCGTCACATTACGGTAATGATTATATTGAATAATCCCTGGTCATAATCATACCAAGTCCATCAATGCACGTAGGCCAAAGATGACTTTCATCACAATATAAGCATGAGGATGATGACAATGATATAAGCATCAAATCAAACGAAATCAAGGATAAATATTAAAGACTTTAAATTTATCTAAAGTTTAAAAATATCCAAATTGTCAACATAATACTGCTTTGTGGAGTAAAATTCAAGAATAATATTCGTGTACCAAAAATAATTTGAACAGAAAAGCAATATATTTTTCGGGTAAATAGTACCCCGTGAATAGTAATTCATGAATAGTAACTCATAAATAGTATCTCATGAATAGTAACTCATAAATAGTACTCCGTTTTCATACATAGTACCGTATATATAAATAATGTCATATACGCAAATAGTGTCATATACATGAATAATAGGTCGATATCGTGAATAAGAACTCCCGACACAAAAAGATAAAGTTTCACAATAAAATCCATATCAATATTTATAACACCTTAATCCAAATGTTATAAATCACTTAATAATCTCATAATCTAATATTATTAATATTACCACAATATTATAATCATTTGTTAAATTTATAAATAATTTATTTTAATTGTTTACACTTTACTAATTAATGCATTTAATCATCCTAAAATGCCAAACTCATAAGATTTCATCACCAATAACCAAAACTCTCATCAAAAATCTGCATATACCTTATATAGGATTTTAAGCCATAAAATTCTATTTTCCCATTTTCTTACTTCACATAACATATTTAATTCATTTAGTCATAACTAGTTTATTTTTCATGAAAAATACTAAATCAGTACAAACAAATTTTCTTTTCTGATATTTAGCAGAATATAGTCCCATATTGAACATATAATTTTCTCAGAATTTTTAAAATTCATTTACTATTTTTCATATGGCTAAAACTGCCGAATATTTAGACATTTATCAAAAACTGTACTTTTGTCAAAAAATTCTAAAATTTACAGGGTATACTGCTGTTATATAGATGTACTCCCAATAAAAATTTCACTAATTTTGGAGTTAACCACAAGGAGTTATAAGGGTTTACTTTTAAATTAGTCTTTTCCCATAAAATTCATAACTCCTAATCTATACATCTAAAAATTGCCATTTTTGGACACAATCTAGAAAACTCATCAAATTATCATTTCAAATTTTTCCAGAATTTTTGAGGGTCATAAAAATTACGAAACTGCCCCTGGTAAAAACCCCTTACTTAAAACGGTTGAACAAAAATAATATTCCTTACGAATATTGAACGGAAATAATATTCCTTACAAATATTAAACGAATATAATGAATATTGAACGATAATAATATTCATACAAATACGAAAATAATATCTCTTCAGAATATAAAAAAAATAATTACCCTTACCTCAGAAGAAGACTAGATACTAGAGTAGTGAAATAGCAGACTACTCTTCTTCTTTCTCTCTATAGCTTCTCTTTATAGCTTCTATCTCTATAATTGCTCTTGTGAGACTTAGTGAATTGGTGAGAAATGAAGGAAGAATGAGCTTCTATTTATAGGAAAATATAGTTTCAAAAATTACACATTTTGGGGCTCGAAATATTATAGTATAATACCTTCCTCTTTTTCTTCTTTTTTTAATTTAGTCCTGCAAGTATTATCAAACTTTCACCACCTCCCCTAATAGTAAATCGTGTGAATCAATAGTAAATCATGTGACTCAATAGTTCTAAACATGTGAAAAAATTAATTATAGTATAGTACCTTCATCTATACCTCTATTTTTAATCTAGCCATGCAAGTATTATCAATCTTGCACCAACTCCCCTAATAATAAATCATGTGAATCAATAGTACACACATGCGAACACATAGTTATAAGCATGTGAATTAATAGCATTAATTGCTAATTTATCCGGTTAATTACCTGATTGGTCAATATAACCTCCAGACATTAATTATTATCGAAATAAATGTCGATTTTCACTAACACTAATAATTCCCACACAATGGAATTATCAATTTCATCTTTAATCAACACGAACTTATTCATCATTAATATTATAACTCACAATATTTAACAACCAGGTCATTTCTAGGAAAGAGTGGGCTTTCCAATAAGGATTTCTCCCTATTGGCGCGCAATTAGATTATCTAACCTCTCCTTGAATGAACTTCTAGACATTGTCAATATTGTAAATAATAATATGAATAACTTTGTCGTCTCAATTATTGATTTAATACTATAACATATTATGCAGATGATACTGTGACAACAATTGAATCAATAATATGAGAGATATGATGTAGCAATTACCGTAGCAATAATTGAGTATAACTGAGTGAATTCTCACATAAGCATCAATAATCAAAGATACTGTATAATACTGTGTGCTACTATGCAACCACGCGTATTACTATACTTTTATCACCGATTATTTTATGACAACTTGCTTACTTTGAAAAATTTTCACATATCACCCTTAACTTTAACCTTTTATCAATTCAACCATTTACTAAATAGAATAATTATAAGAAAATTGGATACTTTCATTTCATAAAATTCGGGGTATCACATAAAATATTGACGATGAACTTTTAAATCATAGAAGATAGTAGACATCATGCTCTACTTGACTCTTCTAATGGATTGCTTGTTTCGCTGCCGTTAAACTTGTTGTCTATTGTATTCTATCAGTTTTTACACTATTGAAGACTAAGGATAATTTATTCTACATTATCGTAGTCATAATATTCTTTACTAGGCTAGTTGAGCTCACCCTTTTCTTTCATTGTTCTCTTCAGGAAATGAGAGTATATCTGGGACTAGTCGGGGAATGGAGTGATGATCCAAGATGGTGGCTATAGTAGTCCTCACTATTCTATAAAATAGTGTGATAATAATTGTAATGAGGACTCCATTTGAGTTTGGATATTGTCTACGAGACAATATTCGTGTTAAAACTTTCAGCTTATATTTTGTCGTATTTTGCACGATAGTTGTAGAAATTAAGTTTGTATTTAAATTATGTACCATGTATTTGGCTACTCAGAATGGGTTGTGTATACCTATTTCAGGGGCGTCACAAATATTGTGGAATAAAAAAAAGTTAAGTGGAATATGACTAGACCCATCAGTCAATTAGCCTAATATTAGGCCCATGCTTTGACAACATTTTTGAGATTGACCAAATTATCATGCTTCTGCCAGTAGACAAGTGAAAAATATAATTTATTTACTTTTTACAAAAAGAAATGAAATAAATTGTCCCTAAAAGAAGTTCTTTAGTGTAATATTTGTTTATTAAAAGAGCTCTTTTATGCGGACATGAAAATTAGACCCGAGTGTATTTGAATTTTACATATTTGTATTTTTACCCCTTGTCAACACCGGGAAATTTCGCTCGTGTTTCGTTTTTCCTTTTTTTCCTCTTTTTGATTTGTTTCTACTCTTTCTATTTTGATATGTCGATTGATTTGATTAAAGGGCGAGGTTTTACGAAAAGACGGACATTAGTCAGCTTATTTTACAAAGTTTGATTTTATTAATTAATTTTGTTGATTGGACTGAATGAGACAAAGTCGCCAGTTGTTATGATTTAAATGGATGTACCAACTCATCCGATTTTGAAGGTTTTCGCAATATGGTCCAATATGTGACTCCATAGGATTGGTCTAGAAACCCGAGATTCATAGAGTTCGGGGGCTTGCTTAAGTGAGGGAAAATATTGGACACCCCAACCTCCGTGAAAACACAATTACCGCATCTTATTGATTTCTTATGCATAAAGTAAGTGTGTGTGTGTGTGTATGTGTGTGTGTATGTGTGCACGCGCATGCTTTTATTAATTATTTTTATTCTAAGACTTATTGTGAGTGATGGACACGTAATTCATACATTTTATTATCCCTAATTTTGTCCTTTTAATTATATTAGTTTATTAAATTAATATGTTTTATTTTATTTTGTAGGGTTTAATATTTGTTGCAATAAAATCAAAATCTTGGTGATTAAGCGATATTTAATGCTCTTATTCATATAAGGAATGCTCAAGAAGAATCTTACAAGGAGAAGGAAAGAGGTGGAACAATCTATGTGTGCAAGTCAAATCCAACAAGAGAAAGGAAAGTAAAGATCTCTTTGAGAATTTGATTGCTATTAGGAAGTTGAAACCTACATGAAAAGGGAATAAAAGTGTCTAAGTTCAATGAATCTAAATTAGGGTTCAAAATTTATTTTTCCTATAAATAGGTCTCTTTTTTAGAGATAAGTATTAGGTATTATATTACTTTAGGTTAGGAGTAGGAGTAATTAAATTACGTTTCATTAAACGTTTGTTGGAGGATCGTGAATAAAGGGAGTTTTCTTATTTATTTTCAATCTTCTACTTCTTCTTTATTTTAGTTAGTTTATTTATTTTCATGTCTAGTTAATTTTTTATATCTAGGATGAAGATGAAATTAAATAATTATTCGTGATAATATTTTTCATCTCTTCTATTATTTATGCTTTTATGCTTAATTGATTTCGCCTTCATGTTTCGTTATTGAAATACCTTCGTTTTATAGTTTTTATGTGATTTTAAATTAATTAAGAGGTTTTGATAGATTATTATTAAGATATGAGTTTTTCATAATCCATGCTTGCTCAAAGAAGTTTTGATAGGTTATAGTTAATCCTTAAATTTTCATATTCTATGCTTCCCCACGTTAATTGTAAATTACTAAATTAAAGGGAAGGGAGATCAAAATCATAATTGAGTTATAAAAATAGAAGAGATTGAATTATATGTTATGTTTATTATTTAATGGATTCGGATTCCTAGATTGTTTCCACATTATTAGTATTCATATTCTAGTTAATCAATTTTCAATCTTTATTTCTAATTCGCCTAAAATAGATATTAAGGAACTATTAAAATTAATCTAGTCACTGTGAGTTCGAACTGTACTTGTAAGTTCTTCAATTCGACATTGTGCACTTGCAGTTGTATATTTTTATCACATCAAATTTTTGGCGCCGTTGCCGGGGACTAGAATTAATTTTTATTTATTCGAATTAGTTTTAACTCTAATTTTTTTTCTTCAGGATTATTGAAGTGGATCGAAGGAGTGAAAAGATAAAAATTTTGTTGCTGCTGTGAGATTCCGAATTTTATGAAATAAAAGTATTCAATTTATCTATTTTGGTAAATAGTTAAATTGATAAAAGTTTAAAGTTGTGGGTAATATTTATAAATTTTAAAAAATAAGCAAGTTGTTATAAAATATTCGATTGGTCGGGGAATATTCATTTTAACAGGGAATATTCGTACGATGGCACAATCATTGGTGGACCCCACAACGAAATTACTGTCAGAATGAGAAAACGACAAAAATATATTTTTATAAAAATAACGGCGAAAGTTTTACCGTTAGATTATTGAAATATTCGGTGGTAAAAGTACAAAAGAATACGCTATGGTTAAGGTAGTAGCACGATATTGATTATTGATGCTTACGTGAGAAGTCACTCGCTTATACTCAATTATTGCTACATGAATTGCGCATAATATCTCTCATATTATTGATTCAATTATTGTCACAAAGATCATCTCAGATAATATTTTATATTAGTAAATCAATAATTGAGACGACAAAATTATTCATATTATTATTTACAATATTGACGATGTCAGAAAGTTCTCACGAGGAGAGGTTTGGTCACCTAATTAATTGCTGGCTAATAGGAGAAATCCTTATCGGAAAGCCCCATCTTTCCTGAGAATGATCTGGTTGTTAAATATTGTGAGTTATAATATTAATAATGAATAAGTTCGTGTTGATTAATGATGAAATTGATATTTCCATTGTGTTAGGATTATTAGTGTTAGTGGAAATCGATATTTATTTCGATAATAATTAATTTCTAGAGGTTATATTGATCAAATGGGTAATTAATCGGATAAATGAGCAATTAATTGCTATTAGTTCACATGCATTTAACTATTTGTTCACATGAATGAAACTATTGATTCACATGCATGTACTATTAGGGGAGGTGGTGCAAGTTTGATAATACTTGTAGGACTAAATTAAAAATAGAGGAAAAGATGAAGGTACTATACTGTAATAATTCGAGCCCCAAAACGTGCAATTATCGAAACTATGTTTTCCTATAAATAGAAACTCATTCTTCTTTCATTCTCACCAATTCACTAAGACTCACAAGAGCAATTATAGAGAGAGAAGCTATAGAGAGAAAGAAGAAGAGTATTATGTCACATCACTATTGCAGTATCCAACCTTCTACTAAGGTAAGGGGTATTATTTATTTCATATTATGAAGAGATATTATTTTTGTATTTGTATGAATATAATTTTCGTTAAATATTCGTGAGGAATATCATTTTCGTTCAATATTCATTATTTTCGTTTAATATTCGTAAGTAATATTATTTTCGTTCAATATTCGTAAGGGATGTTATTTATTTCTTATTCGTAAGGGGTATTATTTCTTTCGTATTCGTAAGGGATATTATTTTTGTTTAATATTCGTATGAAATAATATTTTCTTCCATACTCTGTAGTATGTAAGTAATATTATTTCATTTCGTATCCCTAATTCTACACTTATTTTGTTGAAGTATTGCTTCTATATTCCGTGAAATTAGTAGAATATCCTTGAAATTTGCGCTTCATCTATTATCATTTCACAATGATATTTTTTCTGAACAATCTTGTTAAATTTTAAGCTTTTCATGCTGGAGTACTATTCATGGGTATTATTCATTTATAAGCCACTATTCATACATACGATACTATTCATAGAGTACTATTCATGGGCACTATTTATAAATATAGTACTATTCATAAATACGGTACTATTCACAAAGTACTATTCCTGAAGTATTATTCATGAAGTACTATTCATGGGGTACTATTCACTCGATTACTATTCATCCGGGGTACTATTCATGACAAAAATTGATTTATTTTCTGTCCAAATCATTTTTGATGCAATATTATTCTTGAATTTTACTCCACAAAGCAATATCATATTGACAATTTGGACATTATTGAATTCTGGATAAATTAAATTATAAATCTTTAAAATTTATCCTTGCTTTCATTTAATTGAATTCTTATATCATTGTCATCATCCTCATACTTATATTGTGATGAAAGTCATCTTTGGTCGTTGTGCATAGATGGATTGTTGATTAGTATGGTTATGACCAGGGATTATTCGATATAAATACAAGTGATGTGGATTATTTATTAAGCTGAGTCTCAGCGACAGTTATTGGTATAATCATGACCATGCGTTCTTTTCGGCCAAGGGTGCAAAGATGAATTGTTATTTGGCATATTCATGACCATTGGTGAAAACACGAATATCCTTGGCCCATAGTGCATGGATAATTCATGGTCATAATACTAATGAATATCCTTGGCCGTAGTGCAGGGATGATTCGATGATGTGGATTATTTATTAAGCTGAGTCTCAGCGATAAAATTGATGATAAACTTTTAAATCATAGAAGATAGTAAATATCATGCTCTACTTGACTCTTCTAATGGATTTCTTGTTCTGCTGCAGTTGTTGATCTAAAACTTGTTGTCTATTGTATTCTATCAGTCGTTATACTGTTGAAGGCTAAGGATAATTTATTCTGCATTATCTTAGTCATAATATTTCTTATTGGGTTAGTTGAGCTCACCCTTTTCTTTCACTGTTCTCTTCAGCAAATGAGAATATAGTTGGGACTATTCGGGGAATGGATTAATGGTCCAGATGGTTGTTTTAGTAGGCCTCACTATTCTATGAAATAGTGTGATAATAATTGTAATGAGGACTCCATTGAGTGTGGATATTGTCTAGTAGACAATATTCGTGTTAAAACTCTCAGCTTATATTTTGTCGTATTGTACACGACAGTTGTATAATTAAGTTGTAGTTATATTCTGTACCATGTATCTGGCGACCCAAGATGGGTGGTGTATACCTTTTTTGGGGGCGTCACAGTTGGTATCAAAGCTTAGGGATATAATCCATGGCTGAGATTTAAGACTAGGAGGGGAGAGACGTGTAATTCCTTCGCTAGTATGACCTACCTAAGTTTATTTGTTATTTAATTGGTTGGTCAGAGTATAGGGATAATATGTGGTATGTCAATTAACCCTTTTTTTGAAACTATATTCTAGAATGTATCTGAAATACAGGAGATGAGAAATGGGAAAATCATGATAGAGAGGAAATAACCGGGAAGGTACAATCTGAAAAGAAAGCAAGGTATTCTCATCTCTTCGAACTACTAGGTACGTAAATTTTGAGGGCAAAATTTCATAAGGATGGGAGATTGTGAGATCCCGAATTTTATGAAATAAAAGAATTCAATTTTTCTATTTTGGTAAATAGTTAAATTGATAAAAGTTTAAAGTTGTGGGTAATATTTATAAATTTTACAAAGTAAGCAAGTTGTTATAAAATATTTGATTGGACGGGGAATATTCGTATGATGACACAATCATTGGTAGACCCCACAACGGAATTACTGTCGGAATTAGAAAATGACAGAAATATCTTTTTATAAAAATAACGGCGAAAGTTTTACCGTTAGATTGTTGAAATATTCAGTGGTAAAAGTATAGTAATACGCGTGATTGCATAATAGCACACAGTATTGATTATTGATGCTTACGTGATGAGTCACTCAGTTATACTCAATTATTGGTACAGTAATTGCTACATAATATCTCTTATATTATTGATTCAATTATTGTCACAGTATTATTTGCATAATATTTTATATTATTAAATCAATAATTAAGACGACAAATTTATTCATATTATTATTTGTAATATTGACGATGTCTAGAAAGTTTTGTCGAGGAAAGGGGTTTGGTCACCTAATTGCGCGCCAATAGGGAGAAATCGTTATCGAAAAGCCCCTTCTTTCCTGGGAATGATCTGGTTGTTAAATATTGTGAGTTATAATATTAATGATGAATAAGTTCGTGTTGATTAAAGATGAAATTGATATTTCCATTGTGTTGGGATTATTAGTGTTAGTGGAAATTGATATTTATTTCGATAATAATTGATTTCTGGAGGTTAAATTGACCAATCAGGTAATTAATCGGATAAATGAGCAATTAATTGCTATTAATTCACATGCATATAACTATTTATTCACATAAATAGAACTATTGATTCACATGCATGTACTATTGATTCACATGCATGTACTATTAGGGGAGGTGGTGTAAGTTTCATAAAACTTTTAGGACTAATTTAAAATGGAGGAAAATATAAAGGTACTATACTGTAATAATTCGAGCCCCAAAACGTGCATTTTTCAAAACTATGTTTTCGTAGAAATAGAAGCTCATTCTTTTTCATTCTCACCAATTTACTAAGACTCACAAGAGCAATTATAGATTGAGAAGCTATAGAGAGAAAGAAGAAGAGTATTCTGCTACTTCACTATTGCAATATCCAGCCTTCTACTAAGGTAAAGGGTATTATTTATTTCATATTCTGAAGAGATATTATTTTTTGTATTCGTATGAATATTATTTTCGTTCAATATTCGTAAGGAATATCATTTTCGCTTCAATATTCATTATCTTCGCTTAATATTAAGTAAGGAATATTATTTTCGCTCAATATTAAGTAAGGGATGCTATTTATTTCTTATTCGTAAGGGATATTATTTTTGTTCAGTATTCGTAAGAAATAATATTTTCTTTCATACTCTGTAGTATGTGAGTAATATTATTTCGTTTCGTATCCCTAATTCTACACTCATTTTGTTGAAGTATTGCTTCTATACTCCGTGAAATTAGTAGGATATCCTTGAAATTTACGCTTCATCTAGTATCGTTTCACAAGGATATTTTTCTGAACATTCTTGTTAAATGTTAAGCTTTTCATGCCGGAGTACTATTCATGAGTACTATTCATTTATACGACACTATTCATACGTATGGTACTATTTACAAAATACTATTCATGGGATACTATTCATGAAGTACTATTTACGGGGTACTATTCATAAAGTACTATTCACAAAGTACTATTCATGAGGTACTATTCACTCGGGTGTTATTCACCCGGAGTACTATTCATGACAAAAATTGATTTCTTTTCGGTCCAAATCATTTTTTATACAATATTTTTCTTGAATTTTACTCCACAAAGCAGTATCATTTTGACAATTTTGGATATTATTGAATTCTAGATAAATTAAATTATAAATCTTTAAAATTTATCCTTGTTTTCATTTAATTGAATTATTATATCATTGTCATCATCATCATACTTATATTGTGATGACAGTCATCTGTGGCTTACGTGCATAGATGGACTGTTGATTGGTATGATTATGACCAAGGATTATTCGGTATAATTATGACCCATAATGTTACAAATGATGTGGTAAAAGTCCTCATTGGCCCGTAGTGTATTGATGGATAAATGTTGGTATGATCACGACCATACGTTCTCTTCGGCCAATTGTGCAAAGATGAATTATTTTTTGGCATGTTCATGACCATTGGTGAAAACAGGAATATCCTTGGCCCGTAGTGCATGGATAATTTGTGGTCGTGATACTAATGAATATCCTTGGCCGTAGTGCAGGGATGATTTGATGATGTGGATTATTTATTAAGCTGAGTCTCAGCGATAAAATTGATGATAAACTTTTAAATCATAGAAGATAGTAGATATAATGCTCTACTTGACCCTTCTAATGGATTGCTTATTCCGCTGCAGTTTTTGATCTAAAACATGTTGTCTATTGTATTCTATCAGTTGTTATACTATTGAAGACTAAGGATAATTTATTCTGCATTATCTTAGTCATAATATTTCCTATTGGGCTAGTTGAGCTCACCCTTTTCTTTCACTATTCTCTAAAGGAAATGAGAATATAATTTGGACTAGTCGGGGAATGGAGTGACGGTCTAGATGGTTACTTTAGTAGTCCTCACTATTATGTGAAATAGTGTGATAATAATTGTAATAAGATTGAATTTGAGTTTGGATATTGTCTAGGAGACAATATTTGTATTAAAACTCACAGCTTATGTTTTGTCATATTATGCACGACAGTTGTATAATTAAGTTGTAGTTGTATTCTGCACAATGTATCTGGCGACTCAGAATGGGTGATGTATACCTATTTTGGGGGCGCCACAGTTGGTATCAAAGCTTAGGGATATGATCCCTGGCTGAGATGTGAGACTAGAACTAGGAGGGGAGAGACAGGTAATTCCTTCGCTAGTATGACCTACCTAAGTTTATTTGTTATTTAATTGGTCGGTCAGAGTATAGGGATAATATGTGGCATGTCAATTAACCCTTATTTTATGACAGTGTTTAAGAATGGCATCTGAAAATGTTGAGATAAGCAATAAAGCACATGAGACCGCTGAGTTACTGACGATCAATAACTAGGATAATGTGCATCAGGCAGGCAATAATACTCGTGTAAACAACAACACCGACCGAATGACGAACAATGGTATGTTTAGTAACTTTTTAGAATTCATGCAAAACCAAACGAGAAAGACTCCTGTTCAAAATGCAGGTGGAAACACTGGCAACTCACGGCTGGTCACCGCTAAGCAGTTCAAGGAGCTGGGACCACCGGAGTTTTTGGGAAAGCCAAAACCACTTAAGGCAGAGACGTGGATAATGTAAAGCCCCCGAATCCAGGTACTTGAAACCCGAATCCAGTGCTTCACGATACTATTTCTATGAGCGAAATAATACTAATAATAACAATAATATAAATATTTAACTTAATTTACATAATTATCAGAGTCTAGCTCCCAAGTACGTAACCTTTAATCATTCCTTACAATACATGATAATAAATATATAACGTTATCTTAATAATATTAAACTATTACATAAGATAACATTGAAATCATTTAGCAACCTTTCCCTTTCCCTTGTTTCTAGCAGAGCCTTCAGGTTGTTCACACTTAGCTGAAAACATTTAAATTAAGCAAGGATGAGCATTTGAGTGTCCAACAAGTAATAACAATTATATATATATAAGCTGAAAGAATTTAAATATTTTCTTTATACTACCCTTCTACAATAATTCAATAGTTGTGAAGTAATTTGAACCGATAATAATAACATAACAACCCTCTTTCAAATTTTTGAAACTGCGTACTGACTATAAATAGGGTTAAGGGGACATACTATGAACATTGTTTTCATTTTCGAAAAGGTTAAATGAAACTTCATCTCAGAAATCAATCATAACTTACTTAACACGGGGGTGATCAAATTTCATTGTACCTGTATTGATCAATACTACATGCAAGAATGATGTTATCGTTCACTCATTCCACCTTGGGTGCATAAAAGTTTTTCCCGTAAAGGATGTTCATACTTGCTCGGGGTTTCCAAACCAAGGCAATTCGGTTGGATAATAATAAGGTTTTATCTTGTTCAACAATAATCTATAATTCAACATATATATATATATATATATATATATATATATATATATGGTAATTAACAAAGGTGTATCAACATGTGATTAAATGCAATGATTACCAAGTGGGAACACTTGTATAACCATTTATAGAAATTAACGAACAGAATATATATCTGAATTACCATATACTAACATGATGACAATCAATGAGCGATATAATATAGGATTAATAATCTGTACAGTAATAATATAATTTTGAAACATTCTTACTCATGTCCATTGCATAAAGAAAATGCAAAGGTAGGATACTTGCCTGATGCGCTGTTTACAATACGCAACTTAGTTTTATCTTTTATATCACGACCTATCATTAATTAGATCATTCATTCTAATAGAACAATATACTATAACATATAGTATTGCATTTCGCATTCAGCACATAACCTAATCACATTATCATACATGTTCAACAGTTATTGCATCACAAACAAACATTAATACGGTCAAAATATCTAAGTCCAGATCAATTTCTAAAATATGTCGGTGTATCGACAACTTTATCGGGTAATTATCGAGTCTAAAACTCTATTCTGTAACTCAATATCTCAGTAAATATCGACCATATTATTTTAAATGACTCAATAAACATTTATTAATTTATCATGAATTTTCAAACAAAAATCATTATTAAATGATTCAAATATCAAATAATTCTATTATCATTTAATTATTATGTAACTATTAATGAAACCATTGCCAAAATATTAAAGTTATTTATAACAACTCAAAATATTTTTAAAACATTTATATTACCCTTAAATAATTTTTAAAACATTTAAAATTATTTTAAATAATTATCATTAATATTAAAATATTAATTTACTATTTCTTAAAATATTAAAAGTCATTAAGTATAACTTAAAATATTTTTAATTCACTTAATATTATTAATCTTGATAATATTTAATTCACCTCTTAGTATTATTAGTTCACTAATAATACTTTTATTCGCTTACTAATATTATTAACATCTTAATAATATTTTAATACTTTACTAATATTATTAATCTTCTTAATAATATTTTAATCATGCATTAATATTATTACTTTAATAATATCTTACATATGTTTTAGTATCATTAATCAATTAATAATACTTTTATTCATTTACTAATCGTATTAATATTTTATTCATTTACTAATATTATTAATTATTTAATAATATTTTATTCCTTTACTAATATTATTACATTTTAATTTTATTAAATCTCTAATATTATTATTTACTTAATAATATTTTAATCATCCAATAATACTTTAATTTAATATTATTAATCTTTTAATAATATTTTAATATAAGATTAATTATTTAATAATATTTTAATGAAGCTTTAATCTTAATATTTTTATTTACTTAACAATATCATATTCTAATATTATTAATATCATAATAATATTTTAATAATTTGTTTGATCAATAAACAATTTATTCTAATTGTTCACCCTTACAAAACCATTTATTTAATATCCATAAAAGGTCATAAATAATATTTCTTATTATAAATTACCAAAATGCCCTAAAATAGTCATAATATTATATATTAGGAGTATTCAAGCATTAAAATCACATTTTTCTTATTTAAGACATCATTTAACTATTTATTTCCTTTTATTCATAACTTCATCATTTTTAGAAAAAATACCAAACTGATTCCAAAAATTCTTCTTTTTTGGGTTTAGACAGTATATGATCCAACAATGATTCCCAAATTTTTCTGGAATTTTAAAAAGTGATTTACTAATTTTAAAGTTCCCAAAACACTCAGATCTTGCTTCATTTTTCATAAATCGAGTTTTGCTCAGACAATTCTGAAATTTTCAGGGTATACTCCCATAGCATGTATGAACATACTGTAAAAAATTCGGATTTGTCCCATGTATACACTGTGAGAAATTTGGGTGTTAATATTTAGGAGTCCTTTACAGAAATAGCCATTACGCACAACCTATAAATCAAAACGCGTCCGTTCTTTTTCCTACACACAGATAACTTTCTAAGGTACCTTTGTGATTTTTCCCAGATTTTTAAAAGACATGAAACTTTCTGAAAAAGCCCTAAGAAAAACGGGGACAATAGCTTTTTAGGGGTTTAAAACTTTAACTTTCTATGTGGACTATTTTGGGGAAAACAGCCCCCATGGCTTCAATACTTGCTAGATTTGTGTTCTACCACTTGGGTTTAATAGATAACTCATGTATCTAGCACCCCCCTTCGACGGATCACAAATCCAAGATGTAAAACTTGAGTTACACAAGATTTAGTGGAAGAAAAACAAGGGTTTAGCCCCTAGGAGAACATATGCTCATTTTCTTCCTCTAAACCTTTGATCTAACACTCAAGATACTTAGTTCCATACATGATGATATGTAGAACTAGGGTATCTTGAGTATTAGTTCATAACCCCAACAAATCATGCTATAACACAAAATAGAAGAAGAATAAGAAAAAGAATGGATGAGAACCTCACCTAGTTTTATTTGCTATCATTCTTGATCTTCCAAAGTAAATTATGAATTTAGGATGCATGAACAAAAATCCCTCTCCCTCTCTAGAAAAACCGAACCCTCTCTCTCTTTTCTCTCTTTGTATTTTGCTAGCTTTGGAGAAAAATAGAAGAAGGATAATAGGAGAAATGAAATATTCTAGCAAATGAATGTGGTGATTTAGCTAAGATCCCCCATACTTTTGTTGTCCCTTGGATAAAAGGCTTTGCCTTATCTCTTTCAATTAAGCCTAATCATGTGATTAAGTGTGCTAAGTATATTTTCTACCAATGGGAGAGGGACACACTTGTACTTGATGTAAGAGTTACTAATTAAGGAACTTGATTAGCTTGTCTAACAATTTTAATATATGTTACCCAAATTGTTTAATTAGGGTTTCCATTCCCAATCTTATGAAATTTAATTACTTATACATGCGACTTTAGCTCATAACCTAATTAGGTTTACTAGAAATAGGTTTAAAATTATTAGTCACTTGAAATAACAAGATTATCCACTTAAGTTAGTATACATATTAAATACTAAACTTTTCTTATTACCATAACCCTTAGGTTATTTAATTGTCTCACCTAATGTATAATTAGGTTACGAAGCTTTCATTTAGGGTTTAAAATAAAATAAAAGTAGTTTTTAAAATTTATAATTAGGGTTTCACACAGTAATATAAGGGTTTATCACATAACACCATAATTGACCAACCCTTATCGGTCCACATATCTGAGACATATTTATAAAGCCTTCGAAAAATCAAAATATAATTAATATTATATTATTATTCTCATGCCTTGATCAAAATCCAAGAATTAGGGTTTGGATTCCATATCCGATTTATCTCATCATACTTAACATTATTAATTAAGTTAAAATAATTAACTTAATAATTTGAACAAAATTCATATAATAAAATAATTATTATAATAATTCAAAAAATAATTTCATATATTATATAAATAATATATAATTATATTTTCATGGAAAATAATTAATAAAAAACATTTCTACTATAAAATTAATTATGATAAGAATATAATTTATAATGATAAATAATTGTAAAATAAAATTATTTGAAATCATTCATGTAATAAATATATCACATAAATACATACACACATTATCTTGACACATATTCCCCATATTTATTTTAATAAATACAAAAAAAAAATTTATACGCAAAATTTCTAATTTATTTGTATAGAAAATATCGGGTTGTTACAGATAAAGCAGATCACTAAGATATTTGATGTCTTGGAATGCTTAGCGAAACAAAAGGATCCCTACGCCACCTTTATGTTGCGTGAAGAGGCATATTACTGGTGGGAATCTGTAAAACGTACCCAGCCTGACGCACTCAAGATGTCTTGGGAGAAGTTCCAAGAATTATTCAACGACAAGTACTTTTCCGAAAGTATTCGTCACATGAAGGAGGTTGAATTCATCAAGCTGGAGCAAAATAATATAACCGTGTCGCAGTACGAGGCTAAGTTTACAGAGTTATCTCGATTTGTATCCCATTTGGTTGATAATGAGGAGCGAATGACGCGAATGTTTCTACAAGGTTTGAAACTCGAGATACGTTAATACCTCATTTCTCATAAACTTTCAGATGTTGTGGATAGGGCTCAGTTATTGGAGCGCGATAATGAGTCAGCCCAACCAAAAGGTAACGCCCAACAAAACGATAATAATCGTACCAGTGGCAATGACCATCGGAACAACGATAACCATCGTGGAGGAAATTATCAGGCAAGTAATGGTAACCACTTCGGTGGTAATCATGGCCAAGATAATAGGAAAGGTGAACTAAGTGAGAATAACTTTAAGAAGAGAAGATTCAACAATGACGGAAAGACATCGACAGTAGCACCGACACCCGTTTCGAAGGAAGGAGAACGACCACCGGTCGTATGTTTCAAATGCGGACAGGAGGGACACATTCGTCTAAACTGTACGCAGCAACCTAAAGTGTGTTTCAATTGCGGAAGAGAAGGTCACGTAGCTTGATTTTGTCGTGTAGTGAAGTCAAGTCCAGCTGGGATGATGATGCCAAAGGATGTCCAAGACAAGTCAAAGCAGGTAGTTTAAGTGAGAGCGTTTGTCGAGGAACCCAAACGAAGTTATCACGAGTAAGTTAATCATAAACTCTTGCGAAGTCTATACCTTATTCGATACCGGTTCTACCTATTCTTTTATTTCTTCTACTTGCGCTCAATGTTTAAATTTAACTGCGGAGAAATTAGACTTTGACTTATCTGTTGAAACTCCGTTAGGAGAAACCTTCGTTACATCCACTGTTTATAAATCTTATTCGATTCAGATCGGCACCCTCACGTTTCCTGTCGATCTTATTCTTTTGAAAATACTTGCCTTTGATGTGATTTTAGGAATCGACTGGTTAACTACTCATCATGCTAAAATTGATTGTTTTCGTAAGGTTGTTAGCTTTCCTTACCAACCTGTTATGCGAATTCAAGTAATCAAACCACTAAAGTCAATCATTGTCATATTAAGCCATAAGTAAAGAGTCTCGAGCCTTTCGCTGGTGGCTTCTAAGTCTTAGAATGCACCAAAGCCATACTTTCCGTAGGGGACGCCATGAATAACGGTGGAAAGTTGATAGGTATCAATGTGACGTGCTATCCAAGTCTTGGATGAGAGTCACAATTTTGAATGATATTTCTATCGTTAATAAATTTCCTAACGTATACCCTGAAGAACTTCCTGGCCTACCCAAAGCGTGAAATTGAATTTTGTATTGACCCCAGTACAAAACCCATTTCTAGAATCCTCAAATATTTCTTCACCCAAAACTAATATAACATACGCTAAAGATGTTGGCTCGAGCTATTGAAGATTATGATAATACCATTCAATACCATCGTAACATCAATCTATGAATTTAAAAGTCCATCATCAATATTTTATCCCTGTAACATCAATCAATATACATCTTGAATCAAATATTTTTCTTTGCACTACGGGCCAAAGATATTCATTTGTATCATCAGTTGGTCATGTTCATCTCAACACCTGTTCATCTTTGCACTACGGGCCAAAGATATTCATCAGGTAATCATTCATCTTTGCACTACAGGCCAAAGATATTCATCAAGTATCGCCATTAAGGACTGAGGATGATGAAAAATATTTTAGAGAACGAATCTAGTGAGACAGAAGGACAAATATTAGGGATCCATATTTCGGTTTATCCAAATTAAATAATACTCCATACTAACCAAGTGTGAAGTAGAATTCAAAAATAAAGATCAAAACATTGATACAATCAAAGATAGTAACCATAAAAGACATCTGGGACGAAAAATGAGAAAATTTCATTTTTCGGTGAATAGTGCCGTATTTGTTAATAGTGTCGTATACGTGAATAGTGCCGTATACATGAATAGTAAACCCAACACAAAAAGGTAGAAATTCCACAATAAAATTCATAACAATATCTCAGCATAATGATATTGAAGAAAATAATATCATTTAAGAAGAAAATAACATCCCTTACCTCAAAGAAACAAAGATTTGGAATGAAAGGTCGGATGTGATCTTTGAATGAAACTTGTACTGAATAGCAACTCTCAAAGTATCTAAATACTCACAAAATACGCTCGATAATATAGAGAGAGAAAGAGAGAAATCTTATGTTTCTGGTGTGATTTTCAATTCTAACCTAAGCACCTATTTATAGGAAAATGCTATCACGCCGAAGCAGACTTGACCTGCTACCTGATGGCTTTACCTGCTACTATTTCCACCCACCACATTTGAAATAAAATTTGAGCACATTTCTCACCAACCAAAAGTGGAGCCCACTCAATTCTAGAATTTTCCACCAAAAATCATTTATAACATAATTTCTGAATCAGCCACCTCTTAAAATTCATAACAAATCATACATTTATTTTTAACGGTTCAAAATTTGTGGACATGTACTCAACTTATATATGTATAACATATCTAAAAATTACAACGATCCAACGGTCGGATTAAAAATTATAACTCACGCAATATATCTCAAGAACACTGTTTTGATTTTTAATACCTCCATTTCGACAAAAATACTGATAAAACACCTCAACATTAATAGCCACATAAAATAAATATTTCCTTATCATATAAATCAATAAATAATTATTCACAAATAATATTACAGAATCACAATAATGACAACCAGACCGTTCCCAAGAAAGAGGGGGCTTTCCAATAAAGATTTCTCCTTACTAGCGCGCAATTAGGTGACCAAACCTCTCCTTAGGCAGAACTTTTTAGACATTGTCAATAATGCTATCTAATAATATTATTCAAATAAGATGAATTATTGATCTGATAATGGGAAATATTGTGCAGAGACAATTATTGAAACAACAATAATATAAAATATCAACGCAGCAATTATTGAATCAATAAAATAAAATATTGAACAAAGAATTATCGTAATAATTATTGAGTAGTGCCTTCTTACGTAAGAATCAATAATTTAAAAATACTGTGCAATACCGCAGCTATTGTGCAACCACGCCAGACATCGTAGTTTAACCATCGAATTATTCCAACAAAGTTAATTCAGTAATAACTACTGTCAATTATTTATAAAAACTCAAACTTGTCGTTTTCTTCATCCAACAGTTATTCTGTTATGAGTCCCATGAATGGCTACGCCGTCGTTGAATATTCCCCGACAACAAGAATATTACCTGACCAAACAAATATTCCCCGACAAAAATGAATATTTTATAACCACTTGCTTATTTTGTAAAATTTGCACATTTCACCCATAACCAAAGTATTATATCAAATTAACTCCTTATTATTTCAAGATAATAAATAGAGAAAATTTAATTTTATTCATAATAAGTTGGGGTCTTACAACCTATCCTCCTTATGAAATTTCATCCTCGAAATTGACGTACGTACCTGGTGTTTCAAAAAGGTGAGGGTACCTCACTTTCATTTCCGATTCCAACTCCCAGGTCATTTCTTCAATAGCATGGTTCCTCCACAAAACTTTAACTTGTGGTATAACCTTGGTGCGCAGGACATGCTCTTTCCTATCCAAGATCTTAACAGGTACCTCCTCGTAAGTTAAATCTTCGGCTATCTCGTCTAGTTCTAACTCAATAATGTGGTTTGGGTCCTTCACATATTTACGAAGCATAGATATGTGAAAAACATTATAAACACGAGACATGCTTGGAGGTAACGCGAGTCTATAGGCTACATTTCCTACTCGGTCAAGAATCTGAAATGGACCAATAAATCGTGGATTGAGCTTTCCTCTCTTCCCGAATCTTGTAACTCCCTTCCATGGAGAAATACGTAACAGTACATGATCCCCAATACCAAATTTCATGTCTTTTCGATGAAGATCCGCATAACTCTTTTGTCGATCCTGTGCCGTTTGTATACGTTGTCAAATCGTTTGGATCTTTTCCGTAGTCTTACGTACCAACTCTGGTCCCAACAATGTTGCTTCACCCACCTCATCCCAACATACTGGAGAGCGACACTTTCGTCCATACAAGGCTTCAAATGGAGCCATACCTATACTTGCCTGATAACTGTTGTTGTAGGAGAATTCCACCAATGGTAAATACTTATCCCAACTCCCTTTGAAGTCTTGGACACAGAGTCTTAATAGATCTTCAAGAGTTTGAATAGTTCTCTCTGATTGTCCGTCCGTTTGAGGATGGTATGCCGAACTGAATCGTAAATCCGTGCCCATAGCTTTCTGCAAGCTAACCCAAAATCGTGAAGTGAATCATGGGTCACGATCTAAAACTATGGATACTGGCATGTCATGCAATCTCACAATCTCATTCCCATACATATGAGCAAGACGTTCAAGGGAATAAGTCTCACGTATAGGCAAGAAATGAGCAGACTTGGTTAATCAATCAACAATAACCCAAATCGCATCTATACCATGAGAAACCTTGGGAAGACCCGTAACGAAATCCATAGTAATGTGTTCCCACTTCCATTTTGGAATCTCAAGTGGTTGCAATGGACCCTTTGGCATTTGATGCTCTGCCTTTGCACATTGATAGGTTAAACACCTCGAGATAAACTCCGCGATCTCTCTCTTCATATTGTTCCACCAAAATATATGTTGAAGATCATGATACATTTTGGTACTCCCAGGATGGATTGCAAATGGTGTATTATGTGCCTCCATCATGATTCTATGCTTGAAGTCAGAATCGTTAGGAACGCAAAGTCTGGAGTTAACATGAAGTATTCCTTCTTCATCGATTCCTGCTTCTGGAATAACACCTTCTTGCACTTTCTTATTCATACGCATCAGCCCCAGGACCGTAGCTTGAGCAACTTTAACTTTATCGATTAAAGTTAGTTCTACTCGTATGTTTGATATCATCACGTGGGTACTTGGAGCCTTTAAATCTATCTCTATCCTTTTTAAGTCGTACAAAATGGGCATTTGTGTTAACAACATTGCACTCGTACCCGCATATGATCTTCTACTCAATGCGATAGCTACAACGTTTGCTTTTTCGGGATGATATTGAATGCTATGGTCGTAATCCTTCAACAGCTAGAGCCAACGTCGTTGCCGCATGTTGAGTTCCTTTTGGGTGAAGAAATATTTGAGGCTTTTATGATCCGTATAAATTTCCATTTTCTCCCCATACAGGTAGTGTCTCAAGATTTTCAATGGAAAAACGACTGCTGCCAACTCCAGATCATGAGTAGGATAATTCCTCTCATATTCTTTGAGTTGTCGCGAGGCATAGGCTATGACTTTCCCATGTTGCATGAGAACACATCCTAACCCTTTCCTGAAGCATCGTTGTAGATAACAAATCCATCTGAACTAGATGGTATTGTTAGAACAGGTGCCGAAATGAGTTTCCTCTTGAGCTCTTGGAAACTCTTCTAGCATTCCTCGCTCCATACGAATTTTGTATCTTTCCGAGTTAGCTGAGTTAATGGAGTAGCAATTCAAGAAAATCCTTCCACAAATCTCCGATAATAACCAAATTAAGGCCAAAAGCTACGACTTCTATTCATGGACTTCTGCTGTTCTAACTTTGTATTGTTTCAATCTTCGTCGGGTCAACAGATACTCCATGTTTTGACACCACGTGCCCAAGAAATGCTACTTCCTTAAGCCAGAACTTGCATTTCTTCAGCTTGGCATATAGCTTGTTGTCACGAAGTCTTTGAAGTACCAGCTTAAAATGGTGCTCATAATCTTCATGGCTTTTGGAATAGATGAGGATGTCATCAATAAAGACAAAAACGAACTGATCCAAATATTCCTTGAATACATGGTTCATCATATCCATGAAAGCAGCAGGAGCATTAGTCAATCCAAAAGACATGACCAAGAATTCATAATGCCCCGTACCGAGTTCTGAAGGTAGACTTTGGAATATCTTCAGTTTTAATCTTCAGCTGATGATATCTAGAACAAAGATCGATCTTTGAAAAGAATTGTGCTCCTTGCAACTGGTCAAACAGGTCATCAATGCGAGGTAGCGGATACCTATTCTTGATGGTGACATGGTTTAATTCCCGGTAGTCAATACAAAGTCGCATACTCCCGTTTTTCTTCTTTACAAATAAAATAGGAGCACCCCAAGGGGATGTACTAGGACGAATGAAACCGATGTCTAACAATTCTTGTAGTTGGACTTTTAACTCCTGAATTTCAATAGGAGCCATTCGATATGGGGTTTTAGAAATGGGCTTTGCACCCGGTTCAAGATCAATAAAGAATTCAAATTCTCGTTCTGGGGGTAGACCAGGAAGTTCTTCCGGAAATACGTCAGGAAATTCATTAACAAAAGGAATATTATTCAAATCTGACGTATTTTTGTTCAAGTCCTTAATATGGGCTAAGAAAGCTTGACATCCATTTTTCAATAAATGAATAGCTTTATGGCTTGATATGACAGTGACTGATTTTAGTGGTTTAGTTGCTTGAATTCGTATAACAAGTTGGTTAGGAATATGAAAACTAACAACCTTACGAAAATAATCAATTTTGGCATGATGAGTGGTTAACCAATCAATCCCTAAAATCACATCAAATGCAAGTATCTTTAAAGAGATAAGATCAACAGGTAATGTGATTGTGCCAACTTGGATCAAGCAATATTTATAAATTGTAGATGTAACAAAGGTTTCACCCAACAGAGTTTCAACAGATAAGTTAAAGTCCAATTTCTCTGGAGTCAAGTTTAAACGTTGAGCACAAGCAGGAGAGATAAAAGAATGGGTAGAATCGGTATCTAGTAAGGTATAAACTTCGCAAGAGTTCAAGATTAGCTTACCCGTGATCACCTCGTTTGGGTTTCTCGCATTTTGGCCAGTTACGACAAACGCCCTTCCTTGAACCACCGACTTTGTTTTGTTCGTAGTCATCTTTGGTGTCGCCGTCCCAGTTTGACTTGACTTCGCTACTGGACAAAATCGGGCTATGTGACCGTCTTTTCCACAATTGAAACACACCTTAGAAGCTGTGAATAGTTTGGACTTATGTGTCCCTCCTCTCCGCATCTGTAGTATCTAACTGACGGTCGTTCTCCTCCCCTAGAATTTGTTGTTGGTGCTGGTGCTGCTGCTGATGTCTTTCCGTCATTGTTGAATCTCCTCTTTTTGAAATTTTCACTTAACTCACCTCTCCTATTATCATGGCCAAGATTACGACCCAAGTGGTTATCGCTTTTGTCTATATTCTTCCCTCCTCGCTGGTTATCATCTCTCCGATAACTGCTGTCATCGGTATGACCCTGGTTGTGGTCCCTCGGTTGAACATACTCATTATCACGCTCTAATAATTGAGCCATGTTTACAACATCTGAATATAAAGAAAATTTATGAGAGATAAGATATTGTCGAATCTCGTGTTTTAGACCTCTCAGAAACATCCGCGTCATACGTTTCTCATTTTCTACCAAATGAGGTGCAAACCTGGATAACTCCGCGAACTTCGCCTCGTACTAGGACACCGCCATATTTTTCTGTTCCAGTCTAATAAACTATACCTCCTTCATATGACGAATACTTTCAGGAAAGTACTTGTCATTGAACAATTTCTGAAATTTTTCCCAAGACATGTTGAGTGCGTAATGGTGGTGGTACACTTCACGATTCCCACCAATAATCACTCACCATGGAACATAAAGGTGGCGAATGGAACCTTCATTCTCCGTCGTGCCAGAGACATCGAATATCTTGGTAATTTGCTTAACCCATATTTCCGCCTTAATCGGATTGGGCTTTCCCCAGAAATCTGGTGGTCCCAACTCCTTCAACTGCTTGGGTCAGATATAAACTAAGCGTTGCTATCATTTCCACCCGTATTTTGTACACGAGTCTCCCTCGTCTGATTTTGCATGAACTGCAAAAAGCTTCTAAACATCGCATCATTCATCATTTGCTCGGTAGTGTTGTTTACAGGAGGAATATTGCCTTCTTGTTGCACGTTCTCTTGGTTGGTAATCAAAGGTTGTTCCACAGTCTCATAGACTCCATTATTAACGTTCTCAGCTGCCATTCTTAAAAATTGCCATAAAACAGGGGTTAATTAAACAAATTAACATATCATATAATATCCCTATATTATGACTGACCAACAAATAAGCTTAGGTAGGACACACTAGCGAAGGATTTTCTCGTCTCTCTCATCCTAGTTATATTCCCCGATCTCCGCCAAAGACCATATCCCTAAGCTCTGATACCAACTGTGACGCCCCCAAAAATAGGTATACATCACCCATTCTGAGTCGCCAAATACATGGTACAGAAAACAACTACAACTTTATTAATACAATTGTCGTGCAAAATACGACAACACATACTGTGAGTTTAAATATGATATTGTCTTCTAGACAATATCCACACCCAAATAAAGTCCTCATTACAATTATTGATGCACTATTTTACAAAAATAGTGAGGACTGCTAAAACAACTGTCTAAGACCATCACTCTATACCCCGACTGGTTCCTGCTATGTTCTCGCTTCCTGAGAAGAAAAATGGAACAAAAAGGAAAATGGTGAGCTCAACTAGCCCAATAAAGAATATTATGACTAAGATAATATACAATAAATTATCCTTAGTATTCAACAAGGAAAAATCTGATAGAATATAATCGACAACAAGTTTTAGATCAACAAATGCAGCGAAAACAACAATTCATTAGAAGAGTTAAGTAGAGAATGAAATTTACTATCATCTATGAATTTAAAAGTCCATCATCAATATTTTATCCTTGTAACATCAATCAATATACATCTTGAATCAAATATCATCTTTGCACTACGGGCCAAAGATATTCATTTGTATCACCAGTTGGTCATGTTCATCTCAACACCTGTTCATCTTTGCACTACGGGCCAAAGATATTCATCATGTAATCATTCATCTTTGCACTACAGGCCAAAGATATTCATCAAGTATCGCCATTATGGACTGAGGATGATGAAAAACATTTTAGAGAACGAATCCAGTGAGACAGAATGACAAATATTAGGGATTCGTATTTCGGTTTATCCAAATTCAATAATACTCCATACTAACCAAGTGTGAAGTAGAATTCAATAATAAAGATCAAAACATGGATACAATCAAAGATAGTAACCATAAAAGACATCTGGGATGAAAAATGAGAAAATTTCATTTTTCGGTGAAGAGTGTCGTATTTGTGAATAGTGTCGTATACGTGAATAGTGCCGTATACATGAATAGTAACCCCGGCACAAAAAGGTAGAAATTCCACAATAAAATTCATAACAATATCTCAGCATAATGATATTGAAGAAAATAATATCATTTAAGAAGAAAATAACATCCCTTACCTCAAAGAAACAAAGATTGGAATGAAAGGCCTGGATGATGTGATCTTTGAATGAAACTTGTACTGAACATCAACTCTCAAAGTATCTAAATACTCACAAAATATGCTCGATAATATAGAGAGTGAAAGAGAGAAATCTTATGTTTCTGGTGTGATTTTCAATTCTAACCTAAGCACCTATTTATAGAAAAATGCTATCACGCCGAAGCAGACTTGACCTGCTACCTGATGGCTTGACCTGCTACTATTGCCACCCACCACATTTGAAATAAAATTTGAGCACATTTCTCACCAACCAAAAGTGGGGCCCACTCAATTTTAGAATTTTCCACCAAAAATCATTTATAACATAATTTTCGAATCAGTCACCTCTTAAAATTCATAACAAATCATACATTTATTTTTAATGGTTCAAAATTTGTGGACATATACTCAACTTATATATGTATAATATATCTAAAAATCACAACGATCCAATGGTCAGATTAAAAATTATAACTCACGCAATATATCTCAAGAACACTGATTTGATTTTTAATACCTCCATTCCGACAAAAATACCGATAAAACACCTCAACATTAATAGCCACATAAAATAAATATTTTCTTATCATATAAATCAATAAATAATTATTCACAAATAATATTACAGAATCACAATAATGACAACCAGACCATTCCTAAGAAAGTGGGGGCTTTCCAATAAGGATTTCTCCTTATTGACGCGCAATTAGGTGACTAAACCTCTCCTTAGACAGAACTTTTTAGACATTGCCAATAATGCTATCTAATAATATTATTCAAATAATATGAATTATTGATCTGATAATGGAAATATCATGCGAGAGATAATTATTGAAACAACAATAATATAAAATATCAACGCAAAGAATTATTGAATCAATAAAATAAAATATTGAACAAGAATTACTCAGAATAATTAGTGAGTAGTGCCTTCTTACGTAAGAATCAATAATTCAAAAATACTGCAATGCAATACCGTGCTATCTTGTGTAACCACGCCAGACATCGTAGTTTAACCACCGGTTATTCCAACAGTGTTAACGGTAACAACTACGCCATTATTTATAAAAACTCAAACATGTCGTTTTCTTCATCCGACAGTTATTCTGTTATGAGGCCCACGAATGGTCTGCTTGGCAGTATTTAATATTCCCCCGACAACAAGAATATTCCACGACCAAACGAATATTCCCCGACAAAAATGAATATTTTATAACCACTTGTTTATTTTATGAAATTTGCACATTTCACTCATAACCAAAGTATTATATCAAATTAACTCCTTATTATTTCAAGATAATAAATAGAGAATTTTTTTTTATTCATAATTAGTTGGGGTCTTACAACTAAAGTCATCATACTTACATTATAAGGTGTTTACAATCTGTTTTGATAACATATATTATGATCAATAATCTTTTATATTCATAAGATAAAGTTACATTAACATTTACTGGAGTGCATATAAAAAAATCACAATTCTGGGCTAAACTACCAAGTGGCGTTGCGGAGCCCCAGTTTTAATCGGGAACCAATCTTTGTGGCTTGAACTCAAAGTCTTTAACTCGAACTTCAACACCGCAGCAGTATGCACCTTACTCACAAAACAATGTGTCATGGCGGCGCGTGTCACGCCTCCAGACAATCGCTTGGCAATCAAGCGCTTTTTTATTAACACAACAACGGCGTTGCACGACACACGATAATACGCAGACAGGTTCTCAAAGAACACAAAGCAAAGCCAAATAGGCCTAAAACTTCCCTCAAACAACAATCTTTGCATACCCAAACTATATAGACTTCACAGAAACATTATTAAATATATAGAGAATGATTATAACCAACAAAACAACATAAACAGTCAAATTAAAACCTCTAAATTTAATGTTTCTACAAAAATTCCATTTTTAGACATTGTTAATAAAACAATCAATATGAATTTGTTTCTCAACCAAATTACTTCATTCAAATCACATTCTTTTCATTTCTTCATGTATTAACACAATCAAAAACCAATTTACATATTATAATATGAATTGAACAATTATTTTGGTATCAAATAAGCCAAATGCAACAATACTTCACTCTAACTCACTATAAACATGATTCCTTCATAGTTATCATGTTTTCATGGATTAATCAACTCTAAACCATATATAATCCACATAAAATAGATTATATGTACAAATTAACATATATAAACTATAACTTCAACAATTTTTGTCAAAATCAACTCATATAGAACTTTTTAAACAAAACAAAACTAGACTTTAAAAACTAAGATTATACCTTTGATTGCTAGTTTAGCTAGAAAAGATGATAGAATCCTTCTTTGTTTTCTCAAATTCATAGAGAAATTCTTTCTCTCTTCTCTCTCTGTAAACTCACTCCTCTAAACTTAACGTAAAAACATATATAACAGATATATACATATAATACATAGTAACGTAAAATAAAAAACTGACAATTTAGTATCTACTTAAATATATCAGTTATGTTTTTTTAAATTCAAAAGCCATTAAGGCTTGTTTGGCAAAAACTAAATTAAAATAGGAATTCAAAAAACATGAAGCTTTGTTTGGTAAAACTAAATTAAACCACTTTAATTTATTTTAATAACTCACTTACTATATAATTTAATTGCCACACTTTATTTAATTAAATTCTAATATTCAAATTTAATTAAATTAAAGTTAACAATAAAACAATAAATCAAATTTTCACATAATTATAATTCCCATTAAATTATAATTTACTTGACAAATAACTAAATCTCCAATTAAATTAAAACTTCAACTATAAAATTACTAAACATCAATTTAATTGATAAATTACACTTATATAAATTATTCCACAACATAATCACATCAATTAATCAACCCAACAAACAAATTAACCAAAATATTTATTCAATTCAATAAATATTTTAAAATCACATACAAAAATCTCGTTCGTTACAAGGGCTCTACGGAGTTACTGGGACTGACCAAAAGTAGTAAAACATCTAGATCTACCATAGATCTAAGCTAATCTAGCATATAGGTTACATCATCATGATTCATAATCGTTCAAAGTGCTAGATTTGGCTAGATCTAGGTAGATCTAGTCAAATAACTTGATTAAGAACTGAATATGCACAAATTAACAAGTAGAAGCTCAAAGTGCTAGAGGCAAGATTTGAGCTCTCTCTAGCTTCTCTTTCTAGCTTTTCCTTCTTGCGCGTCTATGGAATAATGAACTGTTGCTGCAGACTTAAGGCACCCAAGCCATTTACAGGTGTACCTACGGCTAGAGTAGGTGTACCTAAGTCTGGGCCCCACAGGTCCCGCTGTCTTAAAGTTCATTCCTTATGTGACACCCCCAAAATAGGTATACATCACCCATCTTGAGTCGCCAAATACATGGTACAAAATTCAAATACAACTTAATTATACAACAGTCGTGTGAAATACGACAAAACATAATCTAAGAGTTTTAATAAGAATATTGTCATCTAGACAATATCCACACTCAATGGAGTCCTAATTACATTTATTGTCACACTATTTAAAGGAATAGTGAGGACTACTAATGCTATCATCTGGACCGTCACTCCATTCCCCGACTAGTCCCGATTACGTTCTCATTTCATGAAGAGAACAGTGAAAGAAAGGGTGAGCTCAACTAGCCCAGTAAGAAATATTATAACTAAGATAATGCAGAATAAATTATCATTAGTCTTCAACAATGTTAAACTGATAAAATACAATAGACATCAAGTTTAACTACATCGGAATAAGCAATCCATTAGAAGAGTCAAGTAGAGCATGATATCTACTATCTTCTATGATTTAAAATGTTTTCATCAATTTTCATCGATGAGACTCAGCTTAATAAATAAACCACATCATCGAGTCATCCCTGCACTACGGGCCAAGGATATTCATTAAATCATCAATGGTCATGACTATACCGAATAATCCATGGTCATAATCATACCAAAAATCGTCCCATCAATGCACTACAAAGTGCTCCGAGGACTTTTACCACATCATTTATAACATTACAGTCATGATTATACCGAATAATCCTCGGTCATAATCATACCAAGTCCATCTATGCACGTAAGCCAAAGATGACTTTCATCACAATATAAGTATGAGGATGATGACAATGACATAATAATTCAATATAACATGTTCAAGAAAATTTTTTAAAGATTTATAAGTTAATTTATCTTGAAATCAATTACGTCCAAATTGTCAACATGATACTGCTTTGTGGAGTAAAATTCAAGAATGCTCAGAAGAATATTTCCATGAAAAGATACCGGATGAAGCGCAAATATCCAGGATATTCTACTAATTTCATGGAGTATAGAAGCTAAAACTTTAACCAAATGAGTATCATAGAATATATAAAACTGCAAATGGATTTTCACCGCCATGCGGTAATCCACGTAAAGCGAGATCATTTCCACAATTTAATAAGGAATGAATACGAAGGATCATTCACCATGCATGTGATAATCCACACGCATAAAGTTATTCAAATAGAATAATAAAGAATGGAACCAGTCATGCGTAATCCGCATGCATGTGATATATTCCAACAAAATAATAAAGAATGGAATAATGTAAGAATTCACCATGCATGCGATAGACGCATGCGTATATGTTATTCCAACAAAATAATAAAGAATGGAACCAGTCTAAGCGTAATCCGCATGCATGGATATTCCAATGTAATAATAAAGAATGGAATAACAAAGAATTCACTATGCATGCGATAGAATCGCTTACATGTAGGTTATTCCAATGTAATAATAAAGAATGGAATAACAGAAGCTCTCTTCATGAATACAAAAGAAATAATACCCCTTACCTTAGAAAGAAACTGGATATTGGAGTAGAGAGGTAGCAGACTTCTTTTCTTCTTTCTCTCTATAATTTCTCTCTATAATAATTGCTCTATAGCTTTAGTGAATTGGTGAGAAATGAAGGAAGAATGAGCTTCTATTTATAGGAAAATATAGTTTTGATAATTGCACGTTTTGGGGCTCAAAATATTATAGTACAATACCTCCAACTCTTCTTTCATTTTTAATTTAATCCTGCAAGTATTATCAAACTTGCACTACCTCCCCTAATAGTAAATAATGTGAATTAATAGTTCAATCATGTGAATCAATAGTTATAATCATGTGAAAATACGAATTATAGTATAATACCTTCATCTATACCTCCATTTTTAACTTAGTCATGTAAGTATTATCAATCTTGCACCAACTCCCCCTAATAGTACATGAATGTGATTCAATAGTACACACATTTGAACAAATAGTTATATAAGTATGTGAATTAGTAGCAATTAATTGCTCATTTATCCGATTAATTACCTGATTTATCAATATAACCCCCAGACAATCAATTATCATCGAATAGATATCGATTTCCACTAACACTAATAATCCCAACACAATGGAACTATCAAATTCATCTTTAATCAACACGAACTTATTCATCATTAATATTATAACTCATAATATTTAACAACCAGGTCATTTCCAGGAAAGAGGGGGCATTTCGATAAGGATTTCTCCTTATTGGCGCGCAATTAGATGACCAAACATCTCCTTGACAAAACTTCTAGACATTATAAATATTTCAATTTAATAATATAAATAACTTTATCATCTTAATTATTGCTTTAATAATATAACATATTATGCAGATGATACTTTGACAATAATTGAATCAATAATATGAGAGATATGATGCATCAATTACTGTAGTAATAATTGAGTATAACTGAGTGACTTCTCACGTAAGCATCAATAACCAATACCGTAGCTACTATGCAACCACGCCAGACATCAGATTTTTTTACTATGGAGTAGTTCAACAGTTTTAACAGTAACACTTCCGCCATTATTTTTATAAAAGGATAATTCTGTCGGTTTCTTATTACGACAATACTTCCGTTGTGGGGTTCACCAATGATTGTGCCGTCGTACGAATATTCCCTGTTAAAACGAATATTCCCCGACCAATCGAATATTATATAACCACTTACTTACTTTGCAAAATTTATAAATATTACCCACAACTATAACATTATATTATATCCACACCATAATATTCAAAAATTTATTTCGAGAGAAATTAATCTTTATTCATAAAAGTTGGGGTCTTACAACCTCCCCTTCTTATGAAATTTCGTCCTCGAAATTAGGGTACGTACCTGGTATATCAAAGAGGTGAGGATATCTTGACTTCATCTCAGATTCTAACTCTCAGGTCATTTCTTCCACAACGTGGTTTCTCCATAAAACTTTGACTTGAGGTATAACCTTGGACCGTAGAATATGATCCTTCTTATCCAAGATTTTAACAGGTAACTCTTCATAAGTTAAATCATCCTCTATCTCGTCTGGTTCTAATTCAATAATGTGGATTCGGTCTTTCACATATTTACGAAACATAGATACGTGGAAAACGTTCTGAACATGAGACATACTTGGCGGTATGGCGAGTCTATAGGTCATAGTTCCTACTCGTTCGAGGATTATAAATGGGCCAATGAATTGAGGATTGAGCTTTCCTCTCTTTCCAAATCTCCTAACTCCTTTCCATGGAGCAACACGTAACAACACATGATCTCCAATATTGAATTCCACGTCTTTTCGATGAAGATCAGCATAACTCTTTTGTCGATCTTGTGAGGTTTTTATACGTTGTCAGATCATTTGAATCTTTTCCGTAGTCATACGTACTAACTCTGGTCCCAACAACCTTGCTTCACTCACCTCATCCCAGCATACTGGAGAGTGACACTTTCTTCCATACAACGCCTCAAATGGAGCCATGCCAATACTTGCTTGATAACTGTTGTTGTAGGAAAACTCCACCAATGTTAAGAACTTGTCCCAACTTCCCTTGAAGTCAAGGACACAAAGTCTTAATAAATCTTCAAGAGTTTGAATAGTCCTTTTTGACTGCCCATACGTTTGAGGATGATATGCTAAACTAAATCGTAAATTTGTGCCCATACCTTTTTGCAAACTAACCCAAAATCTTGAAGTGAATCTTGGGTCTCGATCAGAAACTATGGATACTGGCATACCATGCAATCTTACGATCTCGTTTATGTACATACTAGCAAGACATTGAAGTGTAAAAGTTTCTCGTACTGGTAAGAAATGAGCAGACTTGGTTAGTCTATCAACAATGACCCAAATCGCATCTATGCCTTGAGAAACCTTGGGAAGACCAGTAACGAAATCCATGGTAATGTGCTCCCACTTTCATTCTGGAATTTCAAGTGGTTGCAATGGACCTTTTGGCACTTGATGCTCCGCCTTGACTCGTTGACAAGTTAGACACCTTGAGATAAACTCCGCTATCTCTTTCTTCATATTGCTCCAACAAAATGTATGTTGAAGATCACGATACATTTTGGTACTCCCAAGATGGATTACAAATGGTGTGTTGTGCGCCTCCATCATGATTTTATACTTCAAGTCAGAATCGTTAGGAACACAAAGTCTGGAGTTGACTCGAAGTATTCCTTCTTCATCGATTCTTGCTTCTGGAATAGCACCTTCTTGCACTTTCTTCTTCATACGCATCAGCTCCGTGTCTGTAGTTTGAGCAACTTTAACTTTATCGATTAAAGTTAGTTCCACTCGTATATTCGCCATCATCACATGGGTCCTTGGAGTCTTTAACTCTATTTTTATCCTTTCCAAGTCATACAAAATGGGTCTTTGCGTTGACAATATTGCACTCGTACCCGCATATGATCTTCTACTCAATGCGTCAGCTACTACATTTGCTTTTCCAGGATGGTATGATCATAATCTTTCAACAGCTCAAGCCATCGTCGTTGCCGCATGTTGAGTTCCTTTTGAGTGAAGAAATATTTGAGGCTTTTATGATCCGTATAAATCTTCACCTTCTCTCCATACAGGTAATGCCTCCAAATCTTAAGCGCATAAACGACTGCTGCCAACTCTAGATCATGAGTAGGATAATTCTTCTCATATTCTTTGAGTTGTCGAGAGGCATAGGCTATGACTTTCCCATGTTGCATGAGAACACATCCTAACCCTTTGCACGAAGCATCATCAGAGATGACAAATCCTCCGAGCCGTAATTGTCGAACAAAATTTGAAATGAGTCTCTTCTTGAGTTCTTGAAAACTCTTTTCACATTCCTCGCTCCAACCGAATTTTGTATCCTTTCGAGTCAACTGAGTTAATGGAGTAGCGATTCGAGAAATCCCTTCTACGAATCTCTGATAATAACCAGCTAAGCCGAGAAAGCTACGTACTTCGGTCAGTGACTTAGGTTGCTCCCAGCTTTGAATTTCTTCAATCTTTGCCGAGTCAACAGATATTCCATGATTTGATATTATGTGCCCAAGGAATACAACTTCCTCAAGCCAGATCTCACATTTCTTCAACTTGGCATAAAGCTTGTTTTTATGAAGCTTTTGAAGTATCAGCCTCAAGTGTTGCTCATGGTCTTCACGGGTTTTGGAGTATATGAGGATGTCATCAATAAAGACGACCATAGAGTGATCCAAATATTCCTTGAATACTCGGTTCATCATGTCCATGAAGGCAACAGGAGCATTAGTCAATCCAAAAGACATGACTAGGAATTCATAATGCATGTACCGAGTTCTGAAAGCAGTCTTTGGAATGTCATCAGTGTTAATTTCAACTGATGATATCCGGAACGAAGATCAATCTTTTTGGCTCCTTGTAACTGGTCAAACAGGTCATCAATGCGAGGCAACGGGTACCTATTTTTGATGGTGACATGATTCAACTCCCAATAATCAATACAAAGTCCCACACTTCCATCTTTCTTCTTTACGAATAAAACATGAGCACCCCAAGGAGATGTACTAGGACGAATGAAACCGATGTCTAACAATTCCTGTAGTTGGGTTTTTAACTCCTGAAGTTCAATAGGAGCCATTCGATATGGGGCTTTGGAAATGAGTTTTGTATCGGATTCAAGGTCGATACAAAATTCAATTTCATGCTCTGGGGGTAGGCTAGGAAGTTCTTCAGGGAATACGTCAGGAAATTTATTAACAATAGAAATATCATTCAAATCTGACGTATCTTTATTTAAATCCGTGACATGGGCTAAGAAAGCTTGACATCCGATTTTTAATAAACGAATAACTTTATGACTTGATATGACAGTGATTGATTTTTGTGGTTTGGTTGCTTGAATTCGCATAATAGGTTGGTTAGGAATATGAAAGCTAACAACCTTACGAAAATAATTGATTTTAGCATGATGAGTAGTTAACCAATCAACCCCTAAAATCACATCAAATGCAAGTATTTTCAAAGAAAAAAGATCGACAGGTAATGTGCGGTTACCGATTTGAATCAAACAAGACTTATATACCGTGGATGTAATGAAGGTTTCTCCCAATGGAGTTTCAACAGATAAGTCAAAGTCTAATTTCTTCGGAGTCAAATTTAAACGTTGAGCACAAGTAGGAGAAATAAAGGAATGGGTAGAACTGGTATCAAATAAAGTATAAACTTCGCTAGAGTTTATGATTAGCTTACCCGTGATCACCTCGTTCGGATTCCTCGCTTTTTGGGAGGTTAAGACAAACGCTCTCCCTTGAACTACCAGTTTTATCTTGTCTCGGACACCCTTTGATGCCTCCATCCCAGCTGGACTTGACTTTGGTGCACTACAAAATTGGGATATGTGACCTTCTTTTCCACAATTATAACACGCTTTGGACTGCATCGTGCAGTTTGGACTTATGTATCCTTCCCCTCCACATTTGTAATATACAACCGGTGGTCGTTCTCCTTCCTTAACAATAGGTGCTGGTGCTGACGTCTCTCCATCCTTATTGAATCTCCTCTTCTTGAAATGTCCACTCTTATTGTCATGGCCATGATTACCACCGAAGTGATTATCATTTCTGGCATGTTGATTCCCTCCATGTTTGTTGTCACCACTTCGATGATTGCTACCACTGGTATTATCGACTTGTCGGTTGCTTCTCTCTTGGTTGGGTTGACTCATTATCGCGCCCAATAATCGAGCCTTATTCACAAAATCAATACAAACACGCTTTGTGAGAAATTAGGTATTGACGTATCTCGGGTTTCAAACCTCTTAGAAACATCCGCGTCATTCTCTCCTCATTATCAACCAAGTGGACGAAATCGAGACAACTCAAAGAAACTTAGCTTCAGATCGCGCCATGGCCATATTGTTTTGCTCAAGCTTGATGAACTCTACCTCCTTCATGTGACGAATACTTTCGTGAAAGTACTTGTCGTTGAACAGCTTCTTGAAACTTCTCCCAAGACATGTTCAAGTCACGGCAGTTTGAGTACGCTTCTGATTCCCACCAAGAATCACCTCTCACTGCAACATGAAGGTGGCAAAGGGAACCTTTTGCTCCTCGGAGCATCCCAAGACATCAAATATCTTGTTGATCCGCTTTATCCACGCCTCTACGCCTCAAGTGTTTTTGGCTCTTCAAAAACTCCCGGTGGTCCCAGCTCCTTGAACTGCTTAGCGGTGACCATCCGAGAGTTGTCGTTGTTTCCACCGCATTTTGGATGCGAGAGCCGCTACCGATGTTGCATGAATTGCATAAAGCCTCCGAACATCCCATCGCTCACCATTTCATCGTTTATTGTTTACATGAGGATTATTGTCTTCCCTGCGGCACATTATCCCGAGCATTAATCTGGGTGACTCAACGGTCTCATGTGCTTCATTGTTTATCTCTACATTTTCGGATGTCATTTTCAAATACTGCCACAAAACAAGGGTTAATTAACATATCACATATTATCCCTATACTCGCATCCAAACCAATTAAATACCAAATAAACTTAGGTAGGTCATACTAGCGAATGAATTCCCCCTGCCTCTCCCTCCTAGTTCTTATCTCACATCTCAAATGGGGATCATATCCCTAAGCTTTGATACTAACCGTGACGCCCCAAAATAGGTATACATCACCCATCTTGAGTTGCCAAATACATTGTGCAAAAATTCAAATACAACTTAATTATACAACCGTGTGTGAAATACGACAAAAACATAATCTAAGAGTTTTAATAAGAATATTGTTATCTAGACAATATCCACACTCAATGGAGTCCTCATTACATTTATTGTCACACTATTGAATAGAATAGTGAGGACTACTAATGCTATCATCTGGACCGCTCCCGCTCCCCGACTAGTCCCGGCTACGTTCTCATTTCCTGAAGAGAACAATGAAAGAAAGGGTGAGCTCAACTAGCCCAGTAAGAAATATTATGACTAAGATAATGCAGAATAAATTATCATTAGTCTTCAACAATTTTAAACTGATAAAATACAATAGACATCAAGTTTAACTGCAGTGGAATAAGCAATCCATTAGAAGAGTCAAGTAGAGCATGATATCTACTATCTTCTATGATTTAAAATGTTTTCATCAATTTTCATCGATGAGACTCAGCTTAATAAATAAACCACATCATCGAGTCATCCCCGCACTACGCTACGCCAAGGATATTCATTAAATCATCAATGGTCATGACTATACCGAATAATCCCTAGTCATAATCATACCAAAAATCATCCCATCAATGCACTACAAAGCATCGAGGATTTTTACCACATCATTTATAACATTACAGTCATGATTATACCGAATAATCCTCGGTCATAATCATACCAAGTCCATCTATGCACGTAAGCCAAAGATGACTTTCATCACAATATAAGTATGAGGATGATGACAATGATATAATAATTCAATAAAACAAGTTCAAGAATAAATTTTAAAGATTTATAAGTTAATTTATCTTGAAATCAATTACGCCCAAATTGTTAACATGATAACGCTTTGTGGAGTAAAATTCAAGAATGCTCGTAAGAATATTTCCATGAAAAGATACCGGATGAAGCGCAAAATATCCGTGATATTCTACTAATTTCATGGAGTATAGAAGCCAAAACTTTAACCAAATGAGTATCATAAAATATATGAAATTGCAAATGGATTTTCACCCGCCATGCGGTAATCCACATAAACAGGTTATTCAAACAGAATAATAAAGAATGAAACCAGGTCATGCGTAATCCGCACAGACATGATATTCCAATATAATAATAAAGAATGGAATAACAGATGAATTCACCATGCATGCGATAAACCGTACAGATATGTTATTCCAACAGAATAATAAAGAATGGAACCAGGTCTAACGTAATCCGCACAGACAGGATATTCAAATAGAATAATAAAGAATGGAATAACAAAGAATTCACCATGCATGCGATAGATCAGCCTTGCATACAAGTTTATTCCAATGTAATAATAAAGAATGGAATAATGTAAGCTCTCTTCATGAATACGAAAGAAATAATACCCCTTACCTTAGAAAGAAACTGGATACTGGAGTAGAGAGGTAGCGGACTTCTCTTCTTCTTTCTCTCTATAATTTCTCTCTATAATAATTGCTCTATAGCTTTAGTGAATCGGTGAGAAATGAAGGAAGAATGAGCTTCTATTTATAGGAAAATATAGTTTCGATAATTGCATGGTTTGGGGCTCGAAATATTACAGTACAATACCTCCAACTTTTCTTTCATTTTTAATTTAGTCCTGCAAGTATTATCAAACTTGCACCACCTCCCCTAATAGTAAATAATGTGAATCAATAGTTTAATCATGTGAATCGATAGTTATAATCATGTGAAAATACGAATTATAGTATAGTACCTTCATCTATACCTCCATTTTTAACTTAGTCATGCAAGTATTAACAATCTTGCACCAACTCCCCCTAATAGTACATGAATGTGATTCAATAGTACACACATGTGAACAACTAGTTATATAAGCATGTGAATTAGTAGCAATTAATTGCTCATTTATCGATTAATAATTACGATTTATCAATATAACCCCAGACATCAATTATCATCGGAATAGATGTTGATTTCCACTAACACTAATAATCCCAACACAATGGAACTATCAAATTCATTTTTAATCAACACGAACTTATTCATCATTAATATTATAACTCACAATATTTAACAACCAGGTCATTCCCAGGAAAGAGGGGACTTTCCGATAAGGATTTCTCCTTATTGGCGCGTAATTAGATGACCAAACCACTCCTTGACAGAACTTCTAGACATTGTAAATACTATAATTTAATAATATAAATAACTTTGTCGTCTCAATTATTGCTTTAATAATATAACATATTATGCAGATGATACTGTGACAATAATTAAATCAATAATATGAGAGATATGATGCAAGAATTATCGTGTAGCAATAATTGAGTATAACCGAGTGACTTCTCACGTAAGCATCAATAACCAATACCGGTAGTGCTAATATGCAACCACGCCAGACATTTTTACTTTTTTACTACCGAGTAGTTCAATAGTTTTAACGGTAACACTTCCGCCGTTATTTTTATAAAAAGATAATTCTGTCGTTTTCTTATTACGACAATACTTCTGTTGTGGGTTCCACCAATGATTGTGCCGTTGTACGAATATTTCCTTTTAAAACAAATATTCCCCGATCAATCGAATATTATATAACCACTTGCTTACTTTGCAAAATTTGTAAATATTACCTACAACTATAACATTATATTATATCCACACCATAATATTCAAAATTTTATTTCGAGAGAAATTAATCTTTATTCATAAAAGTTGGGGTCTTACACCTTAGGTATCAGTTCGATGAAAGTTGAGCTCCGTACCCAAAAATCTCGAAAAGTCTTTGTGGAAGGCTGCAAAATGTGGTCAAATCTAACTGACTCGAAGTCCGGGAAAATGATGCTATTATCTAAAAGGTATCTTTTGGCTCCTGAGTATCGTTAATCGACTCGTCTTTGATAGCTCGCAGTTCTTTGGTTGCTGCGGTGATGTCTTATGGTCACATCCTCAATTTGGCGATCCTCATTCGGATTGCTTTGTGTCTGGGCATCACTACACCTTGATCTCTCCTCGGGGTTATTGCCGTGGTGAAATGATGTTTTTGCCCTACCTCGAGGTTGTATCCGAAGTGAAATGACAATTTTGCCCTCCTGCAGGGTTAGTCCAGGGAAAACAAAATTTCGAGTGTCTACAGATGCCCCTCTTTGTCATGTTTATGCAATGAAATGGAATAAACACGACAAAGATTACTAAACACGAAGATACATGACAAAGTATATCAAATGATGCAATTCCATGAGTAAAGTATGTAATGATATGTATGATTTAGATTTTAAAAGGGTTACTCCTATAAGACCCCAACTTTTTATAAATAAAGATATAATTTCTCTAATTATTATTTTGAAATAGTAAGGGGTTGATTTGATTAATGTGGTTAGTTATGGGTAAAATGCGCAAATATTTTAAATAAGCAAGTGGTTATAAAATATTCATTGTTGTCGGGGAATATTCGTTTGGTCGTGAAATATTCTTGCTGTCGGGGAATATTCGTATGACGGCGCAGCCATTTGTGGGCCCTATAACGGAAAACTGTTGGATGAAGAAAACGACAAGTATGAGTTTTTTTTATAAATAACGGTGTAGTTGTTACCGTTAACACTGTTGAAATACCCGGTGGTTAAAATACATTAATAGGCGGTGTTGCACAGTAGCACACGGTATTGCATAAATTATTGATTCTTAAGTAAGAAGTCACTACTCAATAATTGTTACAGTAATTACTGTTCAATATTTTATTTTATTGATTCAATAATGGCTACATTGGTATTTTATATTATTGATTCAATAATTGTCATTGGACAGTATTTCCCATTATTAGATCAATAATCATATTATTTGAATAATATTATTAGATAGCATTATTGGCAATGTCTAAGGAAGTTCTGTCTAGGAAAGGGGTTTAGTCACCTAATTGCGCACCAGTAAGGAGAAATCCTTATCAGAAAGCCCCCTCTTTCTTGGGAACGACCTGGTTGTCATTATTGTGATTCTGTAATATTATTTGTGAATAATTAATTATTGATAAAAATGATAAAAAAAATATTTATTTTATGTAAATATAAATGAAGGAATTAATGCTGAGGTGTTTTATCAGTATTTTTTCGAAATGGAGGAATTTTTAGAAAAGTGATAATTGTTGAAAATTGATATTTTATCTATATTATTATATTACATTATAAATGTATAATGTGATAATATAATAATATAATAACGGTGATATTTTTACAATGAATGTGCGATATATAAATAAATGAGGAGAAAGAGTATTTTTGTTACAATAAATGCTAAAAATATGTTAAACTTGTTGGTGGGCCCCATTTTGACTAAAATTTGATTATAGCCTGCAAGTTCGTCCGTATGTGGATATCGGTCATTTTTCGTTTAGAATTTAGAAAAACATTCTTTTACAAAGTTGTAGAGAATTAAATTTCTTATGGAATGGACATAAAATTTATATTTTTCTGATAAAGTACTATTTATTATGAATTATTGAAGTTTCAGAATATTGGGTCTAAATTGATTTTGTTACAATAAATGTTAAAAATATGTTTTGTGAGTTGGTGGGACCCACTGGTTGGTGTAAAATTCTGAAATCAGATTTTCAAAGTGTACATAGGAAACTTTTTAATAAATAATAATATTTTATTAAATTTTCTGTTTTGGTGTTCTAAGCATTTTTCTATAAATAGGGTTCTTAGGTTAGCATTGAAAATCACACCAGAATCTGAAGTTTTCTCTCTCTATTATATCGAGCGTATTTTTGTGAGTATTTAGATACTTTAAGTGTTGCTATATAGTGCAGGTTTCCTTTAGCATTATGTGACACCCTCAAAATAGGTATACATCACCCATTCTAAGTCGCCAAATACATGGTACAGAAACAACTACAACTTCATTATTACAATTATCGTGCAAAATACGATAACATATATATTGTGAGCTTAAATACAGATATTATCTTCTAGACAATATCCACACTCAAATAAGTCCTCATTACAATTATTGATACACTATTTTACAAAAATAATGATGGCTGCTAAAACAACCGACTTGAAACATCACTCCACACCCCGACTAGTTCCCGCTATATTCTCGCCTCCTGAGAAGAAAAATGGAACAAAAAGGAAAAGGGTGAGCTCAACTAGCCCAGTAAAGAATATTATGACTACGATAATGTATAACAAATTATCGTTAGCCTTCAATAAATCAGATAAAATATAATGGACAACCAGTTTTAGATCAATATTCGCAGCGGAAATAACAATTCATTAGAAGAGTTAAGTAGAGAATGAAATCTACTATCATCAATGAATTTAAAAATCCATCATCAATATTTTATCCCTGTAACATCAATCAATATACATCTTGAATCAAATATTCATCTTTGCACTATGAGCCAAAGATATTCATTTGTATCACCAGTTGGTCATGTTCATCTCAACATATGTCCATCTTTGTACTACGGGCCAAAGATATTCATTAGGTAATCATTCATCTTCGCACTACATGCCAAAGATATTCAGTTATATCATCATTTAGGACTGAGGATAATGAAAAAATATCTTAAAAAAAATGAATCCAATGAGATAAAAGGACAAAGATTAGGGATTCGTACTTCAATTTATCCAAGTTCAAAAATACTCCATAATAATCAATTGTGGAGCAGAATTCAAAAATGAAGATCAAAACATGGATACAATCAAAGATAGTAACCATAATAGACATCTTGGACAAAGAAAAGAAAATTTAATTTTTCTGTGAATAGTTTCGTATTCGTGAATAGTGTTGTATACGTGAATAGTGCCGTATACGTGAATAGTAACCCCAACACAAAAAGGTAGAAATTCCACAAGAAAAATCATACTTCGTGAATAGTATCGTATTCGTAAATAGTGTCGTATATGTGAATAGTAACCTCGACATGAAAAGGTAAAAATTTCATAATAAAATTCATACCAATATTTCAGTATAATGATATTGAAAGAAATAACATCATTTACGAAGTAAATAACATTCCTTACCTTAAAAGAACAGTACTTCTGACTGGAATATTTTATGTAATGCTGAAGAAAACTTGCACTGAATAACAACTCTTAAAGTACATAAATACTCACAAAAATATGTTCGATATTATAGAGAGAGAAAACTTCAGATTCTGGTGTGATTTTTAATTCTAACTAAGCACCCTATTTATAGAAAAATGCCAGAACGCTAAAGCAGACTAAATTAATAAAATAATATTTTCTCAAAAATTTTCACGCATGCCACAATTGATCAAATTTTAGCACACCACAGTGGGGCCCACCAAATTTAGAATTTTCACACCAACCAAAAGTGGGGTCCACCCATATTTTTAATAAAAATATTTATTTCTGAAATTTCAATAATTCATAATAAATAGCCTTTTTATCAGAAAAATTCAAATCTCATGTCTATTCCATAGGAAATTTAATTCTCTACAACTTTGTAGAAAAAGTTTTTCCAAATTTCAAACAAAAAATGACCGAAATCCATATGCAGATGATTTTTAATACCTCCATTCTGACAAAATACTGATAAAACACCCCAGCATTAATTCTTTCATTTATATCCACATAAAATAAATATTTCCTTATCATATAAATCAATAATTAATTATTCACAAATAATATTACGAATCATAATTATGACAACCAAAGTGTCGCTCCTCAAGAAAGAAGGGGCTTTCCGATAAGGATTTCTCCTTCATCACGCCAAATTAGGTGACCAAACCCTTTTCTGTATGTAACTTTCTTAGACATTGCCAATAATGTTATCTAATAATATTATTCAAATAATATGAATTATTGATTTGATAATGGGAAATACTGTGCATGGACAATTATTGAAACAACAATAAAATAAAATATCAACGTAGCAATTATTGAATCAATAAAATAAAATATTGAACAGTAATTACTGTAACAATTATTGAGTAGTGCCTTCTTACGTAAAAATCAATAATCCAAAAATACTGTGCAATATTGTGTGTTACTGTGCAACCACGCCAGACATCGTATTTTAACCACCGTGTATTCCAACAAAGTTGTTAATTGGTAAATAACTACGCCAAGTTATTTATAAAAACTCAAACTTGTCATTTTCTTCATCCGACCATTTTCCGTTATGGGGCTCAGAAATGGTTGTGCCGTCGTACGAATATTCCTCGACAGCAAGAATATTCCACGACCAAATGAATATTCCCCGACAACAATGAATATTTTATAACCACTTGCTTATTTTGCAACATTTGCACATTTCACCCATAACCAAAGCATTATATCAAATTAACACCTTATTATTCAAAATAATAATTAAAGAAAATTCAATTTTATTTATAAAAAGTTGGGGTCTTACAACCTCCCCTCCTTATTAAATTTCATCCTCAAAATTGACGTACGTACCTGGTATTTCGAAAAGATGAGGATACCTCTCTTTCATTTTCGATTCCAACTCCCAGGTCATTTCCTCAATAGCATGGTTCCTCCATAAAACTTTAACTTGTGGTATAACCTTTGTGCGTAGGACATGTTCCTTCCTATCCAAGATCTTGACAGGTACCTCCTCGTACGTTAAATCTTCGGCTATCTCGTCTGGTTCTAACTCAATAATGTGGTTTGGGTCCTTCACATATTTACGAAGCATAGATATGTGAAAAACATTAAGAACACGAGACATGCTTGGAGGTAATGCGAGTCTATAGGCCAAATTTTCTATTCAGTCAAGAATCTCAAATAGACCAACAAATCATGGATTGAGCTTTCCTCTCTTCCCAAATCTTGTAACTCCCTTTCATGGAGAAATTCGTAACAATACATGATCCCCAATATTAAATTTCACGTCCTTTCGATGAAGATCCACAAAACTCTTTTGTCAATCTTGTGTTGTTTGTATACGTTGTCGAATTATTTGGATCTTTTCTGTAGTCATGCGTACCAATTCTGGTCCCAAACAACATTGTTTCACCCACCTCGTCCCATCATACTGGAGAATGACACTTTCGTCCATACAACGCCTCGAATGGAGCCATGCCTATACTTGCTTGATAACTATTGTTGTAAGAGAATTCAACCAATGGAAAGTACTTATCCCAACTCCCTTTAAAATCTAGGACACAGAGTCTTAATAGATCTTCAAGAGTTTGAATAGTCCTTTCCGATTGGCCGTTCGTGTGAGGATGGTATGCCGAACTGAATCGTAAATCCATGCCCATAGCTTTCTGCAAACTAACCCAAAATTATGAAGTGAATCTTGGGTCACGATCCAAAACTATGGATACTAGCATGCCATGCATTCTCACAACCTCATTCACGTACATACAAGCAAGAAGTTCAAGGGAATATGTCTCCCGTATCGGCAAGAAATGAGCAGACTTGGTTAATCTATCAACAATAATCCAAATTGCATCTATGCCTTGAGAAACCTTGGGAAGACCCGTAACAAAATCCATGGTAATGTGTTCCCACTTCCATTTCGGAATCTCAAGTGGTTGCAATGGACCTTTTGGCACTTCCTTTACACGTTGATAAGTTAAACACCTCAAGATAAACTCTGTGATCTCTCTCTTCATATTGTTCCACCAAAATGTATGTCGAAGATCATGATACATTTTGGTACTCCCAAGATGAATTGTAAACGGTGTGTTGTGTGCCTCCATCATGATTTTATGCTTCAAGTCAGAATCGTTAGGAATGCAAAGTCTGGAATTGACTCGAAGTATTCATTCTTCATCGATTCTTGCTTCTGGAATGACAGCTTCTTGTACTTTCTTCTTCATACGCATCAGCTCTGGGGTCTGTGGCTTAAGCAGCTTTAACTTTATCAATTAAAGTCGGTTCTACTCGTATGTTTGATATCATCACGTGGGTACTTGGAGCCTTTAACTCTATCTTTATCCTTTGTAAATCGTACAAAATGGGTCTTTACATTAACAACATCGCACTCGTACTTGCATAAGATCTTCTACTCAATGCGTCAGCTACCACGTTTGCTTTTCCAGGATGATTTTGAATGGTATGGTCGTAATCTTTCAACATCTCGAGCCAACGCTGTTGCATCATGTTGAGTTCTTTTTGGGTGAAGAAATATTTGAGGCTTTTATGATCCGTATAAATCTCTACTTTCTCCCCATACAGGTAGTGTCTCCAGATTTTCAACGCAAAAACGATTGCTGCCAACTCCAGATCATGAGTAGGATAATTCCTCTCATATTCTTTAAGTTATCGCGAGGCATAGGCTATGACTTTCCTATGTTGCATGAGAACACATCCTAACCCTTTGCCTGAAGCATCGCTGTAGATAACAAATCCATCTGAACAAGATGGTATTGTCAGAACAGGTGCCGAAATGAGTCTCCTCTTGAGCTCTTGGAAACTCTTCTCGCATTCCTCGCTCCATACGAATTTTGTATCTTTCTGAGTCAGCTGAGTTAACAGAGTAGCGATTCGAGAAATTCCTTCCACGAATCTTTGATAATAACCAGCTAAGCCCAGAAAGCTACGCACTTCGGTCACTCCCAACTTTGTATTGCTTCAATCTTCACTGGGTCAACAGATACTCCATGTTTTGACACTACGTGCCCAAGGAATGCTACTTCCTCAAGCTGGAACTTGCATTTCTTCAACTTGGTATGTAGCTTGTTGTCACGAAGCCTTTGAAGTACCAGCTTCAAATGGCGCTCATGATCTTCATGGCTTTTGGAATAGATGAGGATGTCATCAACAAAGACAACAACGAACTGATCCAAATATTCCTTGAACACACGGTTCATCATATCCATGAAAGTAGCAGGAGCATTAGTCAATCCCAAAGACATGACTAAGAATTCATAATGCCCGTACTAAGTTTTGAAGGCAGTCTTCAGAATGTCATCAGTTTTAATCTTTAACTGATGATATCCGGAACGAAGATCTATCTTTGAAAAGAATTATGCTCCTTGTAACTGGTCGAACAGGTCATCAATGCGAGGTAGCAGATACCTATTCTTAATGGTGACATGGTTTAATTCCCGGTAGTCAATACAAAGTCGCATATTCCTATTTTTCTTCTTTACGAATAAAACAAGAGCACCGCAAAGAGATGTACTAGGACGAATGAAACCGATGTCTAACAACTCCTGTAGTTGGACCTTTAACTCTTGAAGTTCAATAGGAGCCATTCGATATGGGGTTTTAGAAATTAATTTTGTACCAGGTTCAAGGTCAATAAAGAATTCAACTTCACATTCTGGGGGTAGACCGAGAAGTTCTTCAGGAAATACATCAGGAAATTCACTAACAACAGAAATATTATTCAAATCAGACGTGTTTTTGTTCAAGTCCATGACATGGGCTAAGAAAGCTTGACATCCTTTTTTTAATAAACGAATGGCTTTATGGCTTGATATGACAGTGATTGACTTTAGTGGTTTGGTTGCTTGAATTTGCATACATATGAAAACTAACAACCTTATGAAAACAATCAATTTTAGCATGATGAGTGGTTTACCAATCAATCCCTAAAATCACATCAAACACAAATATCTTTGAAGAGATAAGATCAACAGGTAATGTGATGGTGCCAACTTGGATCAAGCAAGATTTATAAACAGTGGATGTAATGAAAGTTTTTCCTAATGGAGTCTCAACAGATAAGTTAAAGTCTAATTTCTCTGGACTCAAGTTCAAACGTTGAGCACAAGTAGGAGAGATAAAAGAATGGGTAGAACCGATATCTAGTAAGGTATAAACTTCACAAGAGTTTATGATTAGCTTACCCGTGATCACCTCGTTCGGTTTCCTTGCATTTTGGCCAGTCACTACAAATGCTCTTTCAGGAACGGCTGACTTTGACTTGTTTGGGACAACCTTTGGAGTCACCATCCCCGCTGGACTTGATTTCATTACCAGACAAAATCGGGCTATATGACCGTCTTTTCCACAACTGAATCACACCTTGGAAGGCTGTGAACATTTTGGACTTATGTGTCCATCCTCTCCGTGATCTGTAAGATATCTAACCGCTGTCGCTCTCCTCCCTAGAATTTATTGTTGGTCTTTGGTCTTTGAAGTCTTCTTCATTGTCTTCCCATCATTGTTGTTGTTGTACTTTCTCTTTTTGAAGTCACCCCCCAACTCTTTTCTTCTACTATCATGGCCCCGATTACCACCTTTGTCCTTTATTTTCTCATTTTTCTCCCATTGGTTATCATTGTCTCGATGATCGCCGCCATCCATATGACCCTAGTTGTGGTCCCTCGGTTGAACATACTCATTATCTCGCTCTAATAATTAGACCTATTGACAACATCTGAATATAGAGAAAATTTGTGAGAAATAAGATACTGATGAATTTCGGGTTTTAGACCTCTCAGAAACATCTGTGTCATACGTTCCTCATTTTCTACCAAATGAGGTGCAAACCTGGACAACTCCGCGAACTTAGCCTCAGACTTCGACACAATCCATGTTGTTCGCTCAAATTTAATAAACTCTACCTCCTTCATATGACGAATACTTTCAAGAAAGTACTTATCATTGAACAGTTTCTGAAATGTTTCCCAAGACATATTAAGTGCGGCTGGCTGGGTACGCTTCACAGATTCCCACCAGTAATCTGCCTCACCATGGAACATAAAGGTGGCGAATGGAACCTTCTGTTCCTCCATGAATCCCAAGACATCAAATATCTTAGTAATTTTCTTAACCCACGTTTCCTCCTTAATCAGATCCGGCTTTCCCAAAAATTCTGGTGGTCCCAACTCTTTGAACTGCTTGGCTGTGATAAGTCGCGCGTTGCTATCATTTCCACTCGTATTTTGTACACGAGTCTCCCTCGTCTGATTTTGCATGAACTACAAAAAGATTTTAAACATCCCATCATTCATCGTTTTATCGGTGGTGTTGTTTATAGGAGGAACATTGTCGTCCTGTTGCACGTTCTCCTGGTTGGTAATTAAAGGTATCTCAATGGTCTCATTCACTCCATTGTTAACATTTCCAGCTGCCATTCTCAAATACTGCCACAAAACAAGGGTTAATTAAAAAAACTGACATACCACATAATACCCCTATATTCTGACTGACCAACAAATAAGCTTAGGTATGACACACTAGTGAAGGATTTACTCGTCTCTCCCCTCCTAGTTCTATTCCCCGATCTCTGCCAGAGACCATATCCCTAAGCTCTGATACCAACTGTGATGCCCCCAAAATAGGTATACATCACCCATTCTGAGTTGCCAAATACATGGTACAGAAACAACTACAACTTCATTATTACAATTGTCGTTCAAAATACGACAACACGTACACTATGAGTTTAAATACAAATATTGTCTTCTAGACAATATCCATACTCAAATAAGTCCTCATTACAATTATTGATACACTATTTTACAAAAATAGTGAGGACTGCTAAAACAACCGACTTGAAATATCACTCCACACCCCGACTAGTTCCCGCTATATTCTCGCCTCATGAGAAGAAAAATGGAATAAAAAGAAAAAGGGTGAGCTTTTAACTAGCCCAGTAAAGAATATTATGACTAAGATAATGTATAACAAATTATCGTTAGCCTTCAATAAATCAAATAAAATATAATGTAAAACCAGTTTTAGATCAATATTTGCAGCGGAAATAACAATTCATTAGAAGAGTTAAGTAAAGAATGAAATCTACTATCATCTATGAATTTAAAAGTCCATCGTCAATATTTTATCCCTGTAACATCAATCAATACACATCTTGAATCAAATATTCATCTTTGCACTACGGGTTAAAGATATTCATTTGTATCACCAGTTGGTCATGTTCATCTTAACACTTGTCCATCTTTGTACTACGGGCCAAAGATATTCATCAGGTAATCATTCATCTTTGCACTACATGCCAAAGATATTCAGTTATATCATCATTTAGGACTGAGGATGATGAAAAATATCTTAAAGAAAATGAATCCAATGAGATAAAAGGACAAAGATTAGGAATTCGTACTTTGGTTTATCTAAGTTCAAAAATACTCCATAATAATCAATTGTGGAGCAGAATTTAAAAATGAAGATTAAAACATGGATACAATCAAAGATAGTAACCATAATAGACATCTTCGACAAAGAAAAAAAATTTAATTTTTTTATGAATAGTGTCATATTCGTGAATAGTGTTGTATACGTGAATAGTGCCGTATACGTGAATAGTAACCCCGACATAAAAAGGTAGAAATTCCACAAGAAAAATCATACTTCATGAATAGTACTTGTGAATAGTATCGTATTTGTGAATAGTATCGTATACGTGAATAGTATTGTATATGTGAATAGTAATCTCGACATGAAAAGGTAAAAATTTCATAATAAAATTCATACCAATATTTTGGTAAAATGATATTGAAAGAAATAACATCATTTACAAAGAAAATAACATCCCTTACCTTAAAAGAACAGTACTTCTGACTGGAATATTGGATGTAATGCTGAAGGAAACTTACACTGAATAGCAACTCTCAGAGTATCTAAATACTCATAAAAATACACTCGATATTATAGAGAAGGAAAACTTCATATTCTGGTGTGATTTTCATTTCTAACTAAGCACTCTATTTATAGGAAAATACCAGAACATCAAAGCAGACTAAATTAATAAAATAATATTTATCAAAAAAATTTACATACGCCACAATTAATCAAATTTCAGCACACCATAGTGGGGCCCACCAAATTTAGAATTTCCACACCAACCAAAAATGGGGTCCACCCATGTTTTTAATAAAAACATTTATTTCCGAAACTTCAATAATTCATAATAAATAACCCCTTTATCAGAAAAATTCAAATCTCATGTCTATTTCATAGGAAATTTAATATTCTACAACTTTGTAGAAGAAAGTTTTTCTAAATTTCAAATAGAAAATGACCAAAATCTATATACAGATGATTTTTAATACCTCCATTCCGACAAAATACTGATAAAACACCTCAGCATTAATTCTTTTATTTATATCCACATAAAATAAATATCTTCTTATCATATAAATCAATAATTAATTATTCACAAATAATATTACAGAATCACAATTATGACAACCAGGTCGTTCCCAGGAAAGAAGGGGGCTTTCCGATAAGGATTTCTCCTTACTGGTGCGCAATTAGGTGACCAAACCCCTTTCCTAGACAGAACTTCCTTATACATTGCCAATAATGTTATCTAATAATATTATTCAAATAATATGAATTATTGATCTGATATTGGAAAATACTGTGCATGGACAATTATTGAAATAACAATAATATAAAATATCAACGTAGCAATTATTGAATCAATAAAATAAAATATTGAATAGTAATTACTGTAACAATTTTTGAGTTGTGCCTTCTTACGTAAGAATCAATAATCCAAAAATACTGTGAAATATAGTGTGTTACTGTGCAACCACGCGTATTACTGTATTTTAACCGCAGGATATTCCAACATTGTTAACGGTAACAACTACGCTGTTATTTATAAAAACTCAAACTTGTCATTTTCTTCATCCGACCATTTTCCGTTATGGGGCCCACAAATAGCTGCGGCATCGTACGAATATTCCCCGATAGAAAGAATATTTTGCGACTAAACGAATATTCCCTGCCAACAATGGATATTTTATAACCACTTGCTTATTTTGCAACATTTGCACATTTCACTCATAACAGAAGCATTATATCAAATTAACACCTTATTATTCAAAATAATAATTAGGAAAAATTTAATTTAATTTATAAAAAGTTGGGGTCTTACACATTATATCCGATATTTCAGCCAGAGGTACTATTCTTTTAAGGTAAGGGATGTTAATTTTTTTCGTAAATGATATTATTTCTTTCAATATCATTACACCAAAATATTGGTATGAATTTTATTATGAAATTTTTACCTTTTCATGTCGAGGTTACTATTCACGTATACAGCACTATTCACGAGTACGGTAGTATTCACGAAGTATGATTTTTCTTGTGAAATTTTTGTCTTTCTGTGTCAGGATTACTATTCACGTATACGAAACTATTCACGTATACGACACTATTCACGAATACGGCACTATTCACAAAAAAATTAAATTTTCTTTTCTTAGTCCAAGTTGTCTGTTATGATTCCTATCTTTGATTGGATCTATGTTTTGAACTTTATTCTTGACTTTTGCTCTACAATTGATTATTATGGAGTATTCTTGAACTTGGATAAACTAAATTATGAATCCCTAATCGTGTTCTTTATCTCATTGGATTCGTTTTCTTTTAAATATTTTTATCATCCTCAGTCTTAAATGGTGATACTTGATGAATATCTTTGGCCCGTAGTGCAAAGATGAATGATTACCTAATGAATATCTTTTTATCGTAGTGCAAAGATGGACAGGTTTTGAGATGAACATGACCAACTGCTGATACAAATGAATATCTTTGGCCCGTAGTGCAAAGATGAATATTTGATTCATGATGTATATTGATTTATGTTATAGGGATAAAATATTTATGATGGACTTTTAAATCATAGAAGATAGTAGACTTCATTCTCTACTTAACTCTTCTAATGAATTATTGTTTCTAATGTAGTTGTTGATCTAAAACTTGTTGTCTATTGTATTCTATTAGATTTTTCCCTGTTGAGGACTAAGGATAATTTGTTCTACATTATCTTAGTCATAATATTCTTTACTGGGCTAGTTGAGCTCACCCTTTTCCTTGTTGTTCCATTTTTCTTCTCAAGAGGCGAGAATATAGTGGGAACTAGTCGGGGTATCTAGTGATGGTTCAAGACAGTTGTTTTAGCAGTCCTCACTATTTTGTAAAATAGTGTATTAATAATTGTAATGAGGACTTATTTGAGTTTGGATATTGTCTAGAAGACAATATTTGTATTTAAACTCACAACATATGTGTTGTCGTATTTTGCACGACAATTGTAATAATGAAGTTGTAGTTATTTTCTGTAACATGTATTTGGCGACTCATAATGGGTTGTGTGGACCTATTTTGGGGACATCACAACTCCTATCTACTGGGGAGGATGATAATTATACTGATGTCATCAGGTACTGCTGATGTCTTCGTTGATCGCATCGCAAAATGCACAACATAGCACATCGTATATCACAAATTACCCTTCACATATCGCCCTTCACATATCGCATTTCATATTCTGTCAATCACACTTTGAAAGTCATAAATCATACTTCGTAAATCGCACATCGCGCTTCGTAAGTTAAATTTTTATAAAGTATTATCTCAAATTACATTTTGCAAATCATGTTGCTACCACCGGGTACTGCTGATATCTGTGTTGAATTGTTGCCAACTGATTACATCATAGTATATCACACTTCCCAAATCGCATTTTGAATCATTAAAAAATCGCATCGCAAATCGCATCCTGACTTATTATAAAATCGCATCTTGACTTATTATAAAATCGCATACTGACTGATTGTCAAATCGCATACTAACTGATTGTCAAATCGCATACTGACTCATTGTCAAATCGCATACTGACTTATTATAAAATCGCATACTGACTGATTGTCAAATCGTATACTGACTGATTGTCAAATCGCATACTAACTCATTGTCAAATCGCATGTTGACTCATTATCAAATTACATATTTCTTTCCACTGGGAAGACTTTCATAGATGTTCAGAAGGGAGAGCTGATTATGCGGGTCCAGGACCAAGAGGTCATATTCAACGTATTTAAGGAAATGAAATTCCCTTCAGACGAAGAAGAATTTTTCTGGGTGGAAGTGGTTGAATAGGTCGTGAATGATGAGTTTTCGAAGGTTATGAACAAAGACCCGTTGGAGACTACACTGATGGGGGATATTGACATGGACGATCCAAAAGTTGATTGAATATTTAAATATATTGGATGCAGTACCACGGGTGAGCAAGTTTAAGATCCCTTTTGAATCTTTGGAGTATGCAGACAGATCTTCAGATCATTTGAGGTCATCCCTAGAGGTACCTCCTACACTGGAACTCAAACCACTACCCTCTCATCTCAGGTATGCATACTTAGGTAAATCAGATACTTTACCTGTTATCATTGCATCTGCACTAACCATAATTCAGGAAAGTAAGCTGATTAAAGTTCTTCGGGAATACAAAACCGCAATTGGATGGACTATTGCTGATATCAAGGGAATAAGCCCCTCTTTCTGCATGCACAAAATTCTAATAAAGGCTTAACCCAATCATGAAAGAGGTTGACAAGAAGGAGATTTTGAAATGGTTGGATGTAGGAATTATATACCCTATCTCTGATAACTATTGGGTTAGTCCAGTTCAATTTGTACCGAAGAAAGGGGGAATGACTGTGGTAGCAAATGAGAACAACGAGCTGATACCTACTAGAACTGTCACTGGATGGAGAGTGTGTATGGATTATCAAAGGCTCAACAAAGCAACAAGAAAATATCACTTCCCTCTCCCATTTATTGATCAGATGCTAGACAGATTGGCAGGTTACAAATATTATTGCCTACTAGATGGGTATTTAGGGTACAATCAGATAGTCATTGCTCCTGAAGATCAAGAAAAGACAACATTTGTGAAGCCCCCAAAATAGTTTCACACAACCCATTCTGAGTTGTCAAATACATGGTATAGAAAATAACTACAACTTTATTAATACAATTGTCGTGCAAAATACGACAACACATGTTGTGAGTTTAAATATAAATATTGTCTTCTAGACAATATCCAAACTTAAATAAGTCCTCATTACAATTATTGATACACTATTTTACAAAATAGTGAGGACTACTAAAACAACTGCCTTGAACCATCACTCCATACCCCGACTAGTTCCCACTATATTCTCTCATTTGAGAAGAAAAATGGAATAAAAAGGAAAAGGGTGAGCACAACTAGCCCAGTAAAGAATATTATGACTAAGATAATGTAGAACAAATTATTTAGTCCTCAACAGGGAAAAATTTGATAGAATATGATAGAAAACAAGTTTTAGATCAACAACTGCAGCGAAAACAACAATTCATTGGAAGAGTTAAGTAGAGAATAAAGTCTACTATCTTCTATGATTTAAAAGTCCATCATCAATATTTTATCCATGCAACATCAATCAATATACATCTTGAATCAAATATTCATCTTTGCACTACGGGCCAAAGATATTCATTTGTATCACCAGTTGGTCATGTTCATCTCAACACTTGTCCATCTTTGCACTACACGCCAAATATATCCATCAGGTAATCATTCATGTTTGCACTACAGGCCAAAGATATTCAGTTATATTACCATTTAGGACTGAAGATGATGAAAATAATTTAAAAGAACGAATCCAGCGAGATAAAGGACAAAAAAAGGGATTCGTAAATCAGTTTATCCAAGTTCAAAAACACTCCATAATAAACAATTGTGGAGCAAACTTCAAGAATAAAGTTCAAAACATAGATCCAATCAAAGATAGGAACCATAATAGACAACTTGGACAAAGAAATTTTTTTTAGTTTTTCTGTGAATAGTGTCGTATTCGTGAATAGTGTTGTATACGTGAATAGTAATCCTGACATGAAAAGGTAAAAGTATCATAAGAAAAATCATACTTCGTGAATAGTACTCGTGAGTAGTGTGAGATCCCAAATTTTATGAAATGAAAGTATTCAATATTCTTATAATTATTATTTTATTTAGTAAATAGTTAAATTGATAAAAGTTTAAAGTTAAGGGTGATATTTGAAAATTTTGCAAAGTAAGTAAGTTGTTATAAAATATTTGTTGTGTCGGGGAATATTCGTTTTAATAGGGAATATTCGTACGATGACACAATCATTAGTGGACCCCACAACGGAAGTATTGTCGAATTTAGAAAATGACAGAATTATCTTTTTATAAAAATAACGGCGAAAGTGTTACCGTTAAAACTGTTGAACTACCTGGTAGTGAAAGTACAGTAATACGCATGGTTGCATAGTAGAACACTATATTGATTATTGATGCTTAAGTAAGAAGTCACTTTGTTATACTCAATTATTGCTACAGTAATTGCTGCATCATATCTCTCATATTATTGATTCAATTATTGTCACAGTATCATCTGCATAATATGATATATTATTAACTCAATAATTGAGACAGCAAAGTTATTCATATTATTATTTGCAATATTGACAATATCTAAAAGTTCACATCGAGAGGTTTGGTCACCTGATTCTCATTGCGCCAATAAGGAGAAATCCTTATTGGAAAGCCTCCTCTTTTCTGGGAACGACCTGATTGTTAAATATTGTGAATTATAATATTAGTGATGAATAAGTTCGTGTTGATTAAAGATGAAATTAATAGTTCCATTGTGTTGGAATTATTAGTGTTAGTGAAAATCGACATTTATTTCGATAATAATTGATGTCTGGAGGTTATATTGACCAATCGGGTAATTTACCGGATAAATGAGTAATTAATTGCTATTAATTCACATGCTTATAACTATGTGTTCACATGTGTGTACTATTGATTCACATGATCTACTATTAGGGGAGTTGGTGCAAGTTTGATAATACTTGCATGAGTAAGTTTAAAATGGAGGTATAGATGAAGGTACTATACTATAATTATTTTTTCCACATGTTTAGAACTATTGAGTCACATGATTTACTATTGATTCACATGATTTACTATTAGGGGAGGTGATGCAAGTTTGATAATACTTGCATGACTAAATTAAAAATGAAGGAAAAGATGAAGGTATTATACTGTAATATTTTGAGCCCCAAAATGTGCAATTATGGAAACTATATTTTCCTATAAATAGAAGCTCATTCCTTTATTATTTTTCACCAATTCACTATGTCTCACAAGAGCAATTATTATAGAGAAATTATAGAGAGAGAAGCTATAGAGAGAAAGAAGAAGCGAAGTCTGCTACTTCACTATTCCAGTATCCAGTCTTCTTCTGAGGTAAGGGATATTATTATTATAATAATGGGTATTATTCTTTCGTATTCATGAAGAGAGTTATTTTTTTTCAATAATCATAAGGGTTGTTATTCCATTCTTTATTATTATGTTGGAATAACCTGTCTATGCGAAGTACCGCATACATGATGAAATTCTTATGTTATTCCATTCTTTATTATTCTGTTGGAATAACCTGTCTGTGTGGTCTATCGTATGCCTGGTGAATTCTGATGTTATTCCATTCTTTATTATTCTGTTGGAATATCCTGTCTGTGCGGATTACGCATGACCTGGTTCCATTCTTTATTATTCTGTTGGAATATCATGTCTGTGTGGATTACGCATGACCTAGTTCTATTCTTTATTATTCTGTTAGAATATCATGTCTATGCGGATTACGCATGACCTAGTTCCACTCTTTATTATTCTGTTGGGAATAACCTATCTGTACGGTCTATCGCATGCATGGTGAATTCTTCTATTATTCCATTCTTTATTATTCTGTTGGAATAACCTATCTATGTGGATTACCGCATGCATGGTGAATGATCCTTTGTATTCATTCCTTATTATTCACGGGTTACTATTCACCCAAATTACTATTCACCCGAATATTATTCACTCGGGCATTTGGGGTACTTTTCATGCCGGGGTACTATTCACGAGGTACTATTCCCAAAGTACTATTCATAGGATACTATTGCGGGGTACTATTTACCCGAAAAATATATTTCTTTTCTGTCCAAATTATTTTTGGTACATGAATATTATTCTTGAATTTTACTCCACAAAGCAGTATCATATTGACAATTTGGATATTTTTAAACACTGGATAAATTTAAAGTCTTTAATATTTATCCTTGATTTCGTTTGATTAATGCTTATATCATTGTTATCATCCTCATGCTTATATTATGATGAAAGTCATCTTTGGCTTACGTGCAAAGATGGACTGTTGATTATTGGTTTTACAGTAGTATATCTTTTCCTTACGTGCAAAGATGGACTATTGATTATTGGTTTTATAGTTGTATATCTTTGGCTTACGTGCAAACATGGACTGTTGATTATTGGTTTTATAGTTGTATATCTTTGGCTTACGTGCAAAGATGAACTATTGGTTGATGAGTATATTTGGCTTATGTGCATAGATGAACTGTTTATTGGTATGATTATGATCAGGGATCATTCGATATAATCATGACCCGTAATGTTATAGATGATGTGGTAAAAGTCCTCATTGGCCCGTAGTGCATTGATGGACAGTTATTGGTATGATTATAACCGTGGATTATTCTAATAATCATGACTATTGATGATTACATGAATATCCTTGGTCAGAAAAGTGGGGATGATTCGATGATGTGGATTATTTATTAAGTTGAGTCTCAAATATAAAATATTGATTATACACTTTTAATTAAGTAAAAGATAGTAGAGATATCATGCTCTACTTGACTCTTCTAAAATACGGTTGTATGTCTTTTGGCCCAGAGTGCAAAGATGAATTGTTAATGAATATCTATGGCCATAGTGCAAAGATGAATTTATTAGTATGATTATGAGCAGGAATTGTGATTTGGTATAACCATGATTTTTGATGTTTCAGGTGAAGATAAGTGATGAAAATTATCTTCTTCCTAGGTGGGAAGAGGAATTTAGAATCACAATTATGATTATGAGTTATTCATATGATTGTGGACAGAATTGTTGATTGATGTTACAGGATAAAAAACATTATTGGTGGACTTTTAACATGGAGAAGATAATAGATCGATGGTCTATTTGACTCTTCTAATGGATTGCTTCGTTCACCGCAACTATGGTTAAAAAGTTTTATCATCTACCATATGTTCTAAATCTACGATTTATTCTTGATGAAGACTATTGATGATGTAAATTATCTTTAGTCATGATATTCTTTTATCGGGCTAGTTGTGCTCATCCTTTTTGCTTCACAATTCCTTTCGTGTAATAAGAGTGTAGCTGGGTCGAGCGGGGGTAACCGGAGAATAGAACGGTGGTCTATAGCTGTTGAGGTTCTCCCTAAATAATATGGAAATAATTTTATTGAGAACTTTATATAAGTGTGTCATATTTTATACGTCATTTGATATTTAATTTTGGTGAACCGAATAGGGTGAGGTGAACCCAACTTTGGAAGGGTGTTTTGCCACTATCATACAAGATGTCTAATGACATACAACCTCGTATTATCATAAGACAGGGTTGTGCACATCCACTTGCTGAGTATATCTACGAACACTACCTATATAATCTTGGAGTTTATTTGAAATATAATTCTCATTTGGAGACAACGGAGATAATTATATGTCAAGAGAAGACTCACCATTGTGGAAATGATTTGTCTACGTGGATTACCGCATGGTGGACGAAAATCCATTTGCAGTTTCGTAATTTTTCTGACCTTCAAAAATTCTGGAAAAATTTGAAATGATTATTTGATGAGTTTTCTAGATTGTGTCCAAAAATGACGATTTTTGGATGTATAAATTAGGAGTTATGAATTTTATGGGAAAAGACTATTTTAAAAGTAAACCCTTATAACTCCTTGTGGTTAACTCCAAAATTAGTGAAATTTTTATTGAGAGTACATATATATAATAGGAGTATACCCCGTAAATTTTAGAATTTTAGGATAAAAGTACAATTTATGATAAATGTCTAAATATTCGGCAGTTTTGGCCATATGAAAAATAGTAAATGAATTTTAAAAATTCTGAGAAAAATATATGTTCAATATGGGACTATATTCTGCTAAATCCCGAAAAAGAAATATTTTTGGGACTGATTTGGTATTTTTCATGAAAATGAACTAGTTATGAGTAAATGAATTAAATATGTTATGTGAAGTAACAAAATTTGAAAATAGGATTTTATGGCTTGGAAATCATATATAAGGTATATGTAGATTTTTGATGAGAGATTTGATCATTGGTGATGAAATCTTATGAGTATAACATTTTTGAATGATTAAATACATTATTTGGTAAAGTATAAACAATTAAAATAAATTATTTATAAGTTTAAAAGTGATTAAAATATTGTTATAATATTAGATTATAAGTTTATTAAGTGATTGATAATATTTGGATAAATTTAAAGTCTTTAATATTTATTCTTGTTTTCATTTGATTAATGCTTATATCATTGTCATCATCCACATGCTTATATTGTGATGAAAGTCATCTTAGGCTTACGTGCAAAGATGGATTTGTTGATTATTGATTTTACAATTGTATATCTTTGGCTTACGTGCATTGATGGATGATTGTTGGTATGATTATAACCATGGATTATTCGGTATAATCATGACCATTGTTGAAAACACGAATATCCTCGGCCCGTAGTGCATAGATAATTAATTGGTCGTAATACTAGTGAATATCCTTGGTCGTAGTGCGGGGATGATTCAATGATGTGGATTATTTATTAAGTCGAGTCTCAACGATAACATATTGATAATACACTTTTAATTAAGTAGAAGATAGTAGATATCATGCTCTACTTGACTCTTCTATAATAATACTTGTATGTCTTTGGCACAGTAGTGCAAGATGAATTGTTAATGAATATCTTTGGTCAGTAGTGCAAAGATGAATTTATTAGTATGATTATGAGCAGGAATTGTGATTTGGTAGAACCATGATTTTTGATGTTTCAGGTGAAGATAGGTGATGAAAATTATCTTTGTCTTAGGTGCGAAAAGGAATTTATAATCACAATTAGGATTATGAGTTATTCATATGATTGTGGACAGGAATTGTTGATTGATGTTACAGGGATAAAAACATTATTGGTGGACTTTTAACATGGAGAAGATAATAGATCTGATGGTCTATTTGACTCTTCTAATGGATTACTCGTTCCGCTGCAACTATGGTTGAAAAGTTTTATCATCTACCATATGTTCTAAATCTACGATTTATTCCGATGACGACTATTGATGATGTAAATTATTTTAGTCATGATATTCTTTCTTTGGGTTAGTTGTGCTCACCCTTTTTGCTTCACAATTCATTTCGTAATAAGAGTGTAGCCGGGTGGGCGGGGGTAACAGAGAGAATAGAATCTAATTGGTCTATAGCTGTTGAGGTTCTCCTTAAATAGTATGGAAATAATTTTATTGAGAACTTTAGATAAGTTTGTCGTATTGTATACGTCATTTGATATTTAATTTTGGTGAACCAAATAGGGTGAGGTGAACCCAACTTTGGAAGGGTGTTTTGCCACTATCATACAAGATGTCTAATGACATACAACCTCGTGTTATCATAAGACAAGGTTGTGCACATCCACTTGCTGAATATATCTACGAGCACTACCTATATGATCTTGGAGTTTGGTTGAAATAGAATTTTCAATTGCAGACAGTGGAGATAGTTATATGTCAAGAGAAGACTCACCATTGGAAAGAACATGATAGTAATCTTCTCGTTTTTCTTTGGGGTCTATTGGGTCAACCAAGGATAATTTTGTGGACATATGATATCTATCATAACCTAGACGCATGGCCTCCCATATACGAAGGTTTCCTTGAGCACTTCCCAAAGATTTTAATTTCTAAAACAGTTTTTGACTATACTTTTTTGTAAAGTACCATTGTAAGGTTGTGGTCGAGGAACCATGAGAGTTACATACATTTGAATTAAAACTCACAGTTTAACTGTGGTCGATTCTTATTTACGACAGTTCAGCTTGTATAAATGAAGTTTGTAAATGATTTTTATAGTGTGATATCTTGGCGACTCAGAATGGGTCGTGTGGACCTATTTTGGGGGCGTCACAAATGGTATCAGAGCTTAAGAATATGGTTGCTGGCGGAGATAAGAGTCTAGAACTAAGAGGGGAGAGACGAGTTATATACTTCGCTAGTGTGTGACTTACCTAAGATGAAATTGTTTACTTGATAAGTTGACAAATTGTGATATGTCAATTAACCTTTGTTTTAAAGATATATTCTAGAATGATATCCAAAATACGGGAGATGAGCAATGGGAAAATCATGATACAGAGGAAATAACCTGAAGAAGTACAATCTGAAAAGAAAGCAAGGTTTCTCATCTCTTGAACTACCGTGTATGTAAATTTTAGAGGCGAAATTTCATAAGGAGGAGATTGTGAGATCCCTAATTTTATGAAATGAAAGTATTTAATTTTCTTATAATTATTATTCTATTTAGTAAATAGTTAAATTGATAAAAGTTTAAAGTTATGGGTGATATTTGAAAATTTTGCAAAGTAAGTAAGTTGTTATAAAATAATCGTTATGTCGGGGAATATTCATTTTAACAGAAATATTAAATGCATTTAACGTCACAATCATTGGTGGACCCCACAACGAAAGTATTGTCGTATTTAGAAAACAATGTAATTATCTTTTATAAAATTAACTACGAAAGTGTTATCAAGAAAAAGCGCTGAACTACCCAAAGAGTAAAAGTATAGTAATACGCTGCGTGGTTGCATAGTAGCACACCGGTATTGATTATTGATGCTTACGTAAGAAGTCACTCGGTTATACTCAATTATTGCTACAAAGAATTGTCGATCATATCTCTCATATTATTGATTCAATTATTATCACAGTATCATCTACATAATGTGATATTAATTAAATTAATAATTGAGACGACAAAGTTATTCATATTATTATTTGTAATATTGACAATGTCTAGAAGTTCTGTTAAGGAGAGATTTGGTCACCTAATTGCGCGCCAATAAGGAGAAATCCTTATCGGAAAGCCCCCTCTTTCCTGGTAACGACCTGGTTGTTAAATATTGTGAATTATAATATTAATGATGAATAAGTTTGTATTGATTAAAGATGAAATTAATAGTTCCATTGTGTTGGAATTATTAGTGTTAGTGAAAATCGACATTTATTTCGATAATAATTGATGTCTGGAGGTTATATTGATCAATCGGGTATTTCATCGGATAAATGAGCAATTAATTTCTATTAATTCACATGCTTATAACTATATGTTCACATGTGTGTACTATTGATTCACATGATTTACTATTAGGGAGTTGGTGCAAGTTTGATAATACTTGTATGACTAAGTTAAAAATGGAGGTATAGATGAAGGTACTATACAATAATTAATTTTTTCACATGTTTAGAACTATTGAGTCACATGATTTACTATTGATTCACATGATTTACTATTAGGGGAGGTGGTGCAAGTTTGATAATACTTGCATGACTAAATTAAAAATAAAGGAAAAGATGAAGGTATTATACTGTAATATTTCGAGTCATAAAATGTGCAATTATGGAAACTATATTTTCCTATAAATAGAAGCTCATTCCTTCATTATTTTTCACCAATTCACTAAGTCTCACAAGAGCAATTATTATAGAGAAATTATAGAGAAAAGCTATAGAGAGAAAGAAGAAGCGAAGTCTCGCTACTTCACTATTCCAAAGATCCAAATCTTTCTTTTGAGGTAAGGGATATTACTATTATAGTAAGGGTATTATCCTTTCATATTCATGAAGAGAGTTATTTTCTTTCAATACTCGTAAGTGGGGTTGTTATTCCATTCTTTATTATTATGTTGAATAACTTTTATCTATGCTAAGTACCGCATACATGGTGAAATTCTTACATTATTCCATTCTTTATTATTCTCATTAGAATAACTTGATGGCGCCCCAAAACATGTATACATCACCCATCTTGAGTCGCCAAATACATGGTACATAAATCAAATACAAACTTAATTATACAACTGTCGGGTAATATACGACAAAACATAATTGAGAGTTTAAACAAGAATATTGCCTTCTAGACAATATTCATTCTCAATGGTGTCCTCATTACAATTATTATCACAATATTCCATAGAATAGTGAGGACTACTAAAGCCATTTATCTTGGACCATCACTCCATTCCCCGACTCGTCCCAGCTATGTTCTCATTTCCTGAAGAGAACAATGAAAGAAAGGGTGAGCTCAACTAGCCCAGTAAAAAATATTATAACTAAGATAATGCAGAATAAATTATCCTTAGCCTTCAATAGTATAACAACTGATAGAATACAATAGACAACAAGTTTTAAATCAACAACTGCAGCGGAAATAAGAAATCCATTAGAAGAGTCAAGTAGAGCATAAAATCTACTATCTTTTATGATTTAAAAAGATTTTTCATCAATTTTATTGCTGAGACTCAGCTTAATAAATAAAATCGAATCATCCACGCACTACGACGACCAATGATATTCATGTAATCATCAATGGTCATGATTATCTTCGAATAATCCATGGTCATAATCATACCAACAACCTCGTCCCATCAATGAACTACAGCCAATGAGGACTTTTACCACATCATTCGTCACATTATGATCATGATTATACCGAATAATCCTCGTCATAATCATACCAAATCCATCTATGCACGTAAGCCAAAGATGACTTTAATCACAATATAAGCATTAGGATGATGACAATGACATAATAATTCAATAAAACAAGTTTAAGGATAAATTTTAAAGATTGATAATTTAATTTATCCAGAAATTAATAACGTCCAAATTATCAACATGATACTGCTTTGTTGAGTAAAATTCATGAATAATATTCATGTACCAAAAATAATTTGGACATAAAAGAAATATATTTTTTGGGTAAATAGTACCCCGTGAATAGTACCCCATGAATAGTACCCCGACATGAAAATTATCCCAAATACCCGAGTGAATGATACTAGAATGAATAGTAATCGGGTGAATAGTAACCTGTGAATAGTAACTCATAAATAGTACTCCAGCATAAAAAGTGCCCGAATACCCAAGTGAATAATACTAGAGTGAATAGTAACCGGGTGAATAGTAATCCATGAATAGTAACTTGTAAAAAAATACCAAAGAAAATGATATTCCATGACGAGTACAAAAGAAATGATATCTAAGACGAGTATAATAGAGTATACGAAACTGCAAATAGATTTTCACCCGCCATGCGGTAATCCACGTAGACAGATCATTTCCACAATTTAATAAAGAATGAATACGAAGGATCATTCACCATGCATGCGGTAATCCATATAGACAGGTTATTCCCACAGAATAATAAAGAATGGAATAACAGAAGAATTCACCATACATGCGATAGACCGCACAAACAGGTTATTCCAACGGAATAATAAAGAATGGAACCAGGTCATGCGTAATCCGCTTTAAGCAAATGTGATATTCTAACGTAATAATAAAAATGGAACCAGTGTCATGCGTAATCTGCACGTATAGGATATTCCAACAGAATAATAAAGAATGGAACCAGTCATGCATAATCCACACGCATGTGATATTCCAACGTAATAATAAAGAATGAAATAACAACAGAATTCACCAGCGTGCGATAGGCCAAGACAGACATGAGTTATTCCAATGTAATAATAAAGAATGGAATAACGTAAAATTTCACCATGTATGTTTATTTTGGCATGAGACAAAGTTATTCCAACATAATAATAAAGAATAGAATAACAACCCTTACGAGTATTGAAAAAAATAACTCTCTTCATGAATATGAAAGAATAATACCCTTACCTTAGAAGAAAATCGGATACTTTGGAATAGTGAGGTAGCAGACTTCTCTTCTTCTTTCTCTCTATAATTTCTCTCTATAATAATTGCTCTATAGCTTTAGTGAATTGGTGAGAAATGAAGGAAGAATGAGCTTCTATTTATAGGAAAATATAGTTTCGATAATTGCACGTTTTGGGGCTCGAAATATTACAGTATAATACCTTCCTCTTCTCCTTCATTTTAATTTAGTCCTGCAAGTATTATCAAACTTACACCACATCCCCTAATAGTAAATCATGTGAATTAATAGTTCTAGACATGTGAAAATACGAATTACAGTATACTAACTCCATCTATACCCCCATTTTTAACTTAGCCATGCAAGTATTATCAATCTTGCACCAACTCCCCTAATAGTAAATGAATGTGAATCAATAGTACACACATGTGAACAAATAGTTATAATCATGTGAATTAATAGCAATTAATTGCTCATTTATCTGGTTAATTACCCGATTGGTCAATATAACTTCCAGACATCAATTATTATCAAAATAAATGTTGATTTCCACTAACACTAATAATTCCAACACAATGGAACTATCAATTTCATCCTTAATCAACACGAACTTATTCATCATTAATATCATAATTCACAATATTTAACAACCAGGTCGTTCCCAGGAAAGAGGGGGCTTTCCGATAAGGATTTCTCCTTATTGGCGCACAATTAGGTGACCAAACCTCTCCGATGTGAACTTCTAGACATTGTCAATATTGCAAATAATAATATGAATAACTTTGCTGAGTCTCAATTATTGATTTAATAATATAACATATATTTTAGATGATCTTTGTGACAATAATTGAATCAATAATATGAGATATATGATCAAAGAATTCTTCAGTAGCAATAATTGAGTATAATCGAGTGACTTTTCACGTAAGCATCAATAATCAATACCGTGTGCTACTATGCAACCAGCGTATTCATCGCACTTTTACTACCGGGTAGTTCAACAGTTTTAACGGTAACACTTCCGCCGTATTTTTATAAAAAGATAAATCTGTCATTTTCTTACTACGACAATACTTCCATTGTGGGTTCACCAATGATTGTGTTGTCGTACGGATATTCCCGACAAAAAAAATATATTCCCCGACCAATCGAATATTATATAACCACTTGCTTACTTTGCGAATTTTGTAAATATTACCCACAAAAAAAAGATAATTACATTTGTTTTCTAACTACGACAATACTTTCGTTGTGGGGTCCACCAATGATTGTGCTATCGTACGGATATTCCCCCACAAAAAGAAAATTCCCCGACTAAACGAATATTTTATAACAACTTGCATACTTTGCAAAATTTTCACATATCACCCTTAACTTTAACCTTTTATCAATTTAACCATTTACGAAATAAAATAATAATTATAAGAAAATTGAATACTTTCATTTCATAAAATTCGGGGTCTTACATAACTTTATGCGTATGGTCTATCGCATGCACACAGTGAATTTCATTGTTATTCCATTCTTTATTATTACATTGGAATATCTTGTCTATGCGGATTACGCATGACCGGTTCCATTCTTTATTATTTTGTTGGAATATCCGTGCATGCAAGTGATTACGCATGACTGGTTCCATTCTTTATTATTACATTTGGAATATCCTCGTCTGCATTTGGATTACGCATGACCGGTTCCACTCTTTATTATTCAGTTGGGAATAACCTGTCTGTGCGGTCTTCGCATGCATGGTGAATTCTTCTATTATTCCATTCTTTATTATTTTGTTGAAGTAACCTAGACGCATGGTGTAAGACCCCAACTTTTATGAATAAAGATATATTTCTCTCGAAATATATTTTTGAATATTATGGTGTGGATATGATATAATGTTATAGTTGTAGGTAATATTTACAAAATTTGCAAAGTAAACAAGTGGTTATATAATATTCGATTAGTCGGGGAATATTCTTTTTGTCAGAAATATCCGTAGGACATAACAATCATTGGTGAACCCATAATGGAAGTATTGTAGTAGTAAGAAAATGATAGATTTATCTTTTATAATAATACTGGCTAAGTGTTACCGTTAAAAGCGTTGAACTACCCTAGTAGTAAAAGTACAAGATGTCACGTGTGGTTGCATAGTAGCACACACGAGATTGATTATTGGTGCTTACGTGAGAAGTCACTTAGTTATACTCAATATTTGCTACAGTAATTGCTGCATCATATCTCTCATATTATTGATTCGATTATTGTCACAGTATCATCTACATAATATGATATATTATTAAATCAATAATTGAGATGACAAAGTTGTTCATATTATTAAATTGCAATATTTACAATGTCTAGAAGTTCTGTCAAGGAGAGGTTTGGTCACCTAATTGCGCGCCAACAGGGAGAAATCCTTATTGGAAAGCCCCCTCTTTCCTGGGAACGACCTGGTTGTTAAATATTGTGAGTTATAATATTAATGATGATTAAGTTCGTGTTGATTATAGATGAATTTGATAGTTCCATGGTGTTGAAATTATTTATGTTAGTGGAAATCGACATTTATTTCGATAATAATTGATGTCTGGAGGTTATATTGTTCAATCGGGTATTCGTGGCACTTTTATGCTCTGGAATACTATTTACGAGTTAATATTCACAAGTTATTATTCACCCAATTACTATTCATTCTAGTATTATTCACTCAGGTATTTGGGACACTTTTTCGTGTCAGGGTACTATTCACGGGGTTACTTTTCCTGAAGTACTATTCACGGGGTACTATTCACCCGAAAAATATATTTCTTTTGACATATAATTATCTCCGTTGTCTCCAAATGAGAATTATATTTCAAATAAACTCCAAGATTATATAGGTAGTGTTCGTAGATATACTCAGCAAGTGGATGTGCACAACCCTGTCTTATGATAATACGAGGTTGTATGTCATTAGACATCTTGTATGATAGTGGCAAAACACCCTTCCAAAGTTGGGTTCACAAATGGGTCGTGTGGACCTATTTTGGGGGCGTCACAAATGGTATCAGAGCTTAAGAATATGGTTGCTGGCGGAGATAAGAGTCTAGAACTAAGAGGGGAGAGACGAGTTATATACTTCGCTAGTGTGTGACTTACCTAAGATGAAATTGTTTACTTGATAAGTTGACAAATTGTGATATGTCAATTAACCTTTGTTTTAAAGATATATTCTAGAATGATATCTGAAATACAGGAGATGAGCAATGGGAAAATCATGATACAGAGGAAATAACCGGGAAGGTACAATCTGAAAAGAAAGCAAGGTTTCTCATCTCTTCGAACTACCAGGTATGTAAATTTCGAGGGCGAAATTTCATAAGGAGGGGAGATTGTGAGATCCCGAATTTTATGAAATGAAAGTATTTAATTTTCTTATAATTATTATTCTATTTAGTAAATAGTTAAATTGATAAAAGTTTAAAGTTATGGGTGATATTTGAAAATTTTGCAAAGTAAGTAAGTTGTTATAAAATAATCGTTATGTCGGGGAATATTCATTTTAACAGGAAATATTCGTACGACGTCACAATCATTGGTGGACCCCACAACGAAAGTATTGTCGTATTTAGAAAACAACAGAATTATCTTTTTATAAAATTAACTATGAAAGTGTTCTTTATTAAAACCTGTTGAACTACCCAAAGAGTAAAAGTATAGTAATACGCTGTGGTTGCATAGTAGCACACCTGTATTGATTATTGATGCTTACGTAAGAAGTCACTCGATTATACTCAATTATTGCTTTCAAATAATTGTCTTTGCATCATATCTCTCATATTATTGATTCAATTATTATCACAGTATCATCTACATAATGTGATATTAATTAAATCAATAATTGAGACGACAAAGTTATTCATATTATTATTTGTAATATTGACAATGTCTAGAAGTTCTGTTAAGGAGAGATTTGGTCACCTAATCATTGCGCCAATAAGGAGAAATTCTTATCTGAAAGCCCCTCTTTCTGGTAACGACACAGTTGTTAAATATTGTGAATTATAATATTAATGATGAATAAGTTTGTATTGATTAAAGATGAAATTAATAGTTCCATTGTGTTGGAATTATTAGTGTTAGTGAAAATCGACATTTATTTCGATAATAATTGATGTCTGGAGGTTATATTGATCAATCGGGTATTTCATCGGATAAATGAGCAATTAATTTCTATTAATTCACATGCTTATAACTATATGTTCACATGTGTGTACTATTGATTCACATGATTTACTATTAGGGGAGTTGGTGCAAGTTTGATAATACTTGTATGACTAAGTTAAAAATGGAGGTATAGATGAAGGTACTATACAATAATTAATTTTTTCACATGTTTAGAACTATTGAGTCACATGATTTACTATTGATTCACATGATTTACTATTAGGGGAGGTGGTGCAAGTTTGATAATACTTGCATGACTAAATTAAAAATAAAGGAAAAGATGAAGGTATTATACTGTAATATTTCGAGTCATAAAATGTGCAATTATGGAAACTATATTTTCCTATAAATAGAAGCTCATTCCTTCATTATTTTTCACCAATTCACTAAGTCTCACAAGAGCAATTATTATAGAGAAATTATAGAGAGAAAAGCTATAGAGAGAAAGAAGAAGCGAAGTCTGCTACTTCACTATTCCAGTATCCAGTCTTCTTTTGAGGTAAGGGATATTACTATTATAGTAAGGGGTATTATCCTTTCATATTCATGAAGAGAGTTATTTTCTTTCAATACTCGTAAGGGTTGTTATTCCATTCTTTATTATTATGTTGAATAACTTTGTCTGTCATGCTAATACCGCATACATGGTGAAATTCTTCTGTTATTCCATTCTTTATTATTCTGTTAGAATAACCTGTGACGCCCCCAAAACATGTATACATCACCCATCTTGAGTCGCCAAATACATGGTACATAAATCAAATACAAACTTAATTATACAACTGTCGGGTAATATACGACAAAACATAATTGAGAGTTTAAACAAGAATATTGCCTTCTAGACAATATTCATTCTCAATGGTGTCCTCATTACAATTATTATCACAATATTCCATAGAATAGTGAGGACTACTAAAGCCATTTATCCTGGACCATCACTCCATTCCCCGACTCGTCCCAGCTATGTTCTCATTTCCTGAAGAGAACAATGAAAGAAAGGGTGAGCTCAACTAGCCCAGTAAAAAATATTATAACTAAGATAATGCAGAATAAATTATCCTTAGCCTTCAATAGTATAACAACTGATAGAATACAATAGACAACAAGTTTTAAATCAACAACTGCAGCGGAAATAAGAAATCCATTAGAAGAGTCAAGTAGAGCATAAAATCTACTATCTTTTATGATTTAAAAAGTTTTTCATCAATTTTATTGCTGAGACTCAGCTTAATAAATAAAATCGAATCATCCCTGCACCACGACCAATGATATTCATGTAATCATCAATGGTCATGATTATACTGAATAATCCATGGTCATAATCATACCAACAACTGTCCATCAATGAACTACAGGCCAATGAGGACTTTTACCACATCATTCGTCACATTATGATCATGATTATACCGAATAATCCCTGGTCATAATCATACCAAATCCATCTATGCACGTAAGCCAAAGATGACTTTAATCACAATATAAGCATTAGGATGATGACAATGACATAATAATTCAATAAAACAAGTTTAAGGATAAATTTTAAAGATTGATAATTTAATTTATCCAGAAATTAATAACGTCCAAATTATCAACATGATACTGCTTTGTTGAGTAAAATTCATGAATAATATTCATGTACCAAAAATAATTTGGACATAAAAGAAATATATTTTTTGGGTAAATAGTACCCCGTGAATAGTACCCCATGAATAGTACCCCGACATGAAAATTATCCCAAATACCCGAGTGAATGATACTAGAATGAATAGTAATCGGGTGAATAGTAACCTGTGAATAGTAACTCATAAATAGTACTCCAAAGATAAAAAGTGCCCGAATACCCAAGTGAATAATACTAGAGTGAATAATATCCTAGGGTGAATAAGTAATCCATGAATAGTAACTTGTAAAAAATACCAAAGAAAATGATATTCCATGACGAGTACAAAAGAAATGATATCTAAGACGAGTATAATAGAGTATACTGAAATCGCAAATAGATTTTCACCGCCATGCAGTATCCACGAGATGCATCATTTCCACAATTTAATAAAGAATGAATACTGAAGGATCATTCACCATGCATCGCAGAATCCATATAGACGAGTTATTCCCACGTAATAATAAAGAATGGAATAACAGAAGAATTCACCATACATGCGATAGACCAAGACAAACAAAGTTATTCCAACTAATAATAAAGAATGGAACTGTGTCATGCGTAATCCGCACAAATGCAGATATTCTAATGTAATAATAAAAATGGAACCAGTCATGCGAATCAAGATGTATAGGATATTCCAATGTAATAATAAAGAATGGAACCAGTGTCATGCATAATCCATACGCATGTGATATTCCAATGTAATAATAAAGAATGAAATAACAACAGAATTCACCAAGCGCATGCGATAGATCAAGATGCATGACGTGTTATTCCAATGTAATAATAAAGAATGGAATAATGAAAAAATTTCACCATGTATGTCAGATTTAGCGTGACAAAGTTATTCCAACATAATAATAAAGAATAGAATAACAACCCTTACGAGTATTGAAAAAAATAACTCTCTTCATGAATATGAAAGAATAATACCCTTACCTTAGAAGAAAAAATCGGATAATTGGAATAGTGAGGTAGCGAGACTTCTCTTCTTCTTTCTCTCTATAATTTCTCTATAATAATTGCTCTATAGCTTTAGTGAATTGGTGAGAAATGAAGGAAGAATGAGCTTCTATTTATAGGAAAATATAGTTTCGATAATTGCACGCTTTGGGGCTCGAAATATTACAGTATAATACCTTCCTCTTCTCCTTCATTTTAATTTAGTCCCGCAAGTATTATCAAACTTACACCACATCCCCTAATAGTAAATCATGTGAATTAATAGTTCTGATATGTGAAAATACGAATTACAGTATACTAACTCCATCTATACCCCCATTTTTAACTTAGCCATGCAAGTATTATCAATCTTGCACCAACTCCCCTAATAATAAATGAATGTGAATCAATAGTACACACATGTGAACAAATAGTTATAATCATGTGAATTAATAGCAATTAATTGCTCATTTATCCTCAGTTAATTACTGATTGGTCAATATAACTTCCGAGACATCAATTATTATCAAAATAAATGTTGATTTCCACTAACACTAATAATTCCAACACAATGGAACTATCAATTTCATCCTTAATCAACACGAACTTATTCATCATTAATATCATAATTCACAATATTTAACAACCGTGTCGTTCCTGGGAAGAGGGGCTTTCCGATAAGGATTTCTCCTTATTGGCACAATTAGGTGACCAAACCTCTCCTTGATGAGAACTTCTAGACATTGTCAATATTGCAAATAATAATATGAATAACTTTGCCGTCTCAATTATTGATTTAATAATATAACATATATTTTAGATGATACTGTGACAATAATTGAATCAATAATATGAGATATATGATGCAAAGAATTCTCGAGCAATAATTGAGTATAAGCGAGTGACTTTTCACGTAAGCATCAATAATCAATACCGTGTGCTACTATGCAACCACGCCAGACATCGCATTTTTTTACTAAGGGTAGTTCAACAGTTTTTAACAGTAACACTTCACCAGTATTTTTATAAAAGATAAATCATCATTTTCTTACTACGATAATACTTCCATTGTGGGTTCACCAATGATTGTGTTGTCGTACGGATATTCCCGACAAAAAAAATATATTCCCCGACCAATCGAATATTATATAACCACTTGCTTACTTTGCGAATTTTGTAAATATTACCCACAAAAAAAGATAATTCTGTTGTTTTCTAACTACGACAATACTTTCGTTGTGGGGTCCACCAATGATTGTGCTATCGTACGGATATTCCCCCACAAAAAGAAAATTCCCCGACTAAACGAATATTTTATAACAACTTGCATACTTTGCAAAATTTTCACATATCACCCTTAACTTTAACCTTTTATCAATTTAACCATTTACGAAATAAAATAATAATTATAAGAAAATTGAATACTTTCATTTCATAAAATTCGGGGTCTTACATAACCTGTCTGTGCGGTCTATCGCATGCCTGGTGAATTCTGTTGTTATTCCATTCTTTATTATTCTGTTGGAATATCTTGTCTATGCGGATTACGCATGACCTGGTTCCATTCTTTATTATTTTGTTGGAATATCCTGTCTGTGCAGATTACGCATGACCTGGTTCCATTCTTTATTATTCTGTTGGAATATCCTGTCTGTACGGATTACGCATGACCTGGTTCCACTCTTTATTATTCTGTTGGGAATAACCTGTCTGTGCGGTCTTCGCATGCATGGTGAATTCTTCTATTATTCCATTCTTTATTATTTTGTTGAAGTAACCTAGACGCATGGTGTAAGACCCCAACTTTTATGAATAAAGATATATTTCTCTCGAAATATATTTTTGAATATTATGGTGTGGATATGATATAATGTTATAGTTGTAGGTAATATTTACAAAATTTGCAAAGTAAACAAGTGGTTATATAATATTCGATTAGTCGGGGAATATTCTTTTTGTCAGAAATATCCGTAGGACATAACAATCATTGGTGAACCCATAATGGAAGTATTGTAGTAGTAAGAAAATGACAGATTTATCTTTTTATAATAATACGGCGGAAGTGTTACCGTTAAAACTGTTGAACTACCCGGTAGTAAAAGTACAGTAATACGTGTGGTTGCATAGTAGCACACAGTATTGATTATTGGTGCTTACGTGAGAAGTCACTTAGTTATACTCAATATTTGCTACAGTAATTGCTGCATCATATCTCTCATATTATTGATTCGATTATTGTCACAGTATCATCTACATAATATGATATATTATTAAATCAATAATTGAGATGACAAAGTTGTTCATATTATTAAATTGCAATATTTACAATGTCTAGAAGTTCAGTCAAGGAGAGGTTTGGTCACCTAATTATGCCGCATGACAGGAGAAATCCTTATTGAAAGCCCCTCTTTCTGGGAACGACCTGGTTGTTAAATATTGTGAGTTATAATATTAATGATGATTAAGTTCGTGTTGATTATAGATGAATTTGATAGTTCCATGGTGTTGAAATTATTTATGTTAGTGGAAATCGACATTTATTTCGATAATAATTGATGTCTGGAGGTTATATTGTTCAATCGGGTATTCAGGGCACTTTTTATGTCGGAATACTATTTACGAGTTAATATTCACAAGTTATTATTCACCCAATTACTATTCATTCTAGTATTATTCACTCAGGTATTTGGGACACTTTTTCGTGTCAGGGTACTATTCACGGGGTTACTTTTCCTGAAGTACTATTCACGGGGTACTATTCACCCGAAAAATATATTTCTTTTCGGTCCAAATCATTTTTGGATACAATATTATTCCATGAAGAGATGTGCTAATTTTTCAGACCGTTGGTTGAAATTATAATAGTAAATCAATTTGGATCGTTGGTTTAAAGTTTTAATAATAACTTGTCCTTTCGGTTTTCCAAAAGTTATTTGTCCCTTTAATTTTCCAAGAGTTATTTGTCCCTTCAGTTTTCCAAGAGTTACTTGTCTCTTCGGTGTTCCAAGAGTTAATTGCCCCTTCGCAAATAGTAGTTGTCTCTTCAATATTACCAAGAGTCATTTGACCCTTCGTTAAGACCAAGAGCCACTTTCAGTTCTTCTGTGATAACCCGGGATTTCGAATAATCAAAATTTTACGAATAATTTTTTTTTTTAATATTGACATTGACTGTTAATAGTGTACTAAGAATTTGTGAGACAAGTCTCGAGAATTAGTCAATATATGTTTTGACAGAGAAAATAGAGTAGAGTTGTGCTTAACAACTTTAGAAAACCCTAACCCTAATTTTCGGATAGGGATTCGGTAGGAAATACAATTAAAATAATTGTATTGTTGATTATGTGTTTGGACTGTATAGAAATGTTGATCAATAATTGATCGGATAAGGTTTAATATTATTAAAACCCTAATGTGGTGTAGAAAACCCTAATGTGGTGTAGAAAACCCTAATGTGTTGTAGAAAACCCTAATTTTAAATATCGGAGATTGTAAACCTTAAATTAGGAACCCTAATCCTAATTGGTAGACTTAATGGATTCATTAAACATAAATATGAGATTAGAAACCCTAATCTCCGGATTAGAAACCCTAGCGTACCTTAGAAAACCCTAATTGTACGCCGGGAAACCCTAATTTCAAAACCGGGGATTGTAAACCCTAATTAGGCAACCCTAATTTTTATTAGCATGCCTAAAATGTTTGTTAAACTTAAATATGATTAGAAAACTCTAATTATATTGTTGTATACTAAATTTCTATTTTAGAAAACCTAATTTTATTTTAGAAAATTTATTTTTCTAATTAAACCCTAAATTTGCAAATTATGGGAATTAGAATTTTTAGACCTAAAGGGTTCAAACTCTAAACCTTATTATCCAAACCCTAAACCCTAAGGGTTTGTGTATTGGACAAGAATGCCATTAAATATTTTTATCAAATGTCAAAAATACCCTTTTTACATTTTAAATGAGCTAACTTGCAAAATTGGTAAAATCTTAAGTTGTTCACCTAACCATTTGACTTGGTGACTCTAGAAATCCAGCAAATCAGCCTATATAGCCAGCCAAATTCGTCCAACATATCAGATCTAATAACTAAGGTCATTATATATAAGATTTAGAGAGAGAAAGTTCATAAAAACTTAGCCAATTTGCATTTTGCTCTCACCAAAAGCTTCGAATTATACAAGTAGACCAGTCATATAAACAGCCAATGATCAATCAATAGCAGATTGGAAAGTCAGAATCAAAAATCAAAGCAAAAGAGGTATAAAACCCTAATTTTGAAATCCTTCGATTCCTTGTTAAATGTTGCAATTGATTGTTGAATGTTGTGTAATAGGGTGTCAATTGAAGTTCTGGGTTGATAAATCATGAACCCATAACATCAAAGTGCATGAATTTAAAGTTTTTCAAAATCTGGAAATTTGGAAATCTGTGATTTTCAGTCAAATGTCAGATCTTATATGTCCGTGTGTAGTAAGTGTTTTTGATGTTTAAAACTTGTAACATGTATCCTGTTGTGTGTTCTTTAAGTTGCAAAAAGAATCAGACCAAGATCCATTATAGATCAAACGTTATAGACGGTCAAAACCCGTTGACCGAAATCTGTCAAGAACACGAACCCAGAAAATTTGAGCCCAACTTCCGTGTTCAAGTTTGACCGAATGTATTTAACTCCTGTTTTGATGTTTTAGTGTTATTATGCTTTATAGTTGTAGTATTACATTTTGTCTACAAATTGGAGGTGATAGATCACGTAAATCATGGCCAGAACATAGATTAATTTAAGTTTAAAAGTGACCACTTGAATCTGCTTTGCCCGTAATCCGCTTGTCGTAAAGTTTGGAGGCTTTGATCTCCTTGTTGTAATGTTGTTTAAACCAAAATGTTGGTTGAATGTTGTAGTGTGACATATTGTCTACATGCTCAAAGTTTTAGATAGCCTATAACATGCTTTCAGATTGAGAGATAAAGCCATTCAAACCATGACCCTCGCAAATTCTTAGGAAAATTAAGGTTTGGCTCAAGAACACCTATATAATGATGTAAAGTGTCGCTATAGGCTTTAGCTTACAGATTAATTAAATTATTTTCCGAAAATTAAAATTAATAAAAATAGAAATAAATTCTAAAAATTACCAAAAATGGTTTTAAAAATTATTTTAAATTATGAAAAATAATTTCGATCAATTGAATATTTTTCTTTAATATTTATAATTATTTAAATATTAAAAGGTATTTAATTTATTTAATTAGTGTATTAAATAAATTAGAGAAAAGTGATTTAATATTATGAAAAATCATTTTAAATAAGAAAATGTATTTAAAAATATTTTGAGTTATAAAATGTAACTTTTAATATTTTTGGAGAATTTTCATTAATAATTTAATATTAATGATATTAGATTTATTTGATTATTAAATTAAATAAATAAGATAAAATGATTTAAATGATTTAAAAATCATTTTAATTGAGAATAAAGTGTTAGAAAATATTTTAAATTATAAAATATAATTTTCAATATTTTTGGAGAATTTTCATTAATAAATTAATATTAATGATATTTGATTTATTTAATTATGATATTAAATAAATGAATTAAAAATGATTTTATTGATTTAAAAATCATTTAACAATGAGAAAAATAGTTTAAAAATATTTTAAGTTATAATTAATGACTTTTAATATTTAGATGATAATTTCATTAATATTTATATATTAATGGTGGTGATTTAAAAATGATTTTAATTACTTTAAAAATCATTTAAGTGGAATATTGTTGATTTAAAAATATTTTAAGTTATTGATAATAACTTTAATATTTTGACAAGTATATTATTGATATTTAAATATTTTTAGATATTAATAATGATAAGATTAATTAAGAATTAAATCATTTAAAAATGATTCCGATGATTGAAAAATTATTATAAATTATAATAATTACTTGATAATTATTAAAAGCTTCCTAAAAATATTATAATTGATAATTGACTTATCTAAATTAATATTGAAGCTTAGAGACCAAGTTTAATGGACAATCAATGTGTTAATTGTTTGATAGGGACCGACGAACAGAGAATGGACCAAGTCCAACCAAATTTCGATATAGTTAGACTTGTTATGTGTTTATATAGGTTATAAACACCGATGTGGCTATGTGGTAATGTGCCTAGGAGAAGTTTGACTGTGAACTACAGTGTTACATGTTATGAATAATTGTGCTAATTGTAAGACCGATATTATTGGTTATAGGTCTTTCAAAGCGAGATAAGTATTTTGTGTAGGCTGTAATTTAGCGGAAGAGGCAAGTTTCCTAACTCAACCTTGAGTTAAATTTATTCAATTATTATAGTGGTTAATTATTGCTAATTACACCACATCCGTGGAATTTATTGTTGATTATTCAGCAGTTAGTGCATGCTTAATAATTCAAATTGAATTATTGATTCGTAAATATATATTTGTAGAATAACCGCTGTTGGATATTCATATACCAGAGAAGTTAGAATTGACAATACAGATAATTCTGCTTTATTGTCAAATGACACCGAGAAATGTCTTAGCTAATTATTACGGCTGATTTAATATTAGTTAGAACTTGATAAGTTCGAGAAGAGAATTCAATTATTATTGATAGATCGATGCCAATTATTTCGGCTAAGATCGAGAAGTAAATAAATTTGAAATCACAATGATTTCGTTGTTAAATCAAAATCTTGATTACGAGGATCGAGAAGAACAACCTTTATAAAAAGGAATATCATTAAATCGTATATTCGATCATTCTTGCGCATGACTTAAATATTATATGCATAATATAGGGTATAATAAAATTGATCACTTGTTATACTTGCAGAGGGGTATGATTTAATCTTTACGGTTATCTGATACACCTGGGTATATCAAAGTATAACTTTGATAGTTACTCGAGAAGAGAAGTTCAAGATCCAATGGATCGCTCAGTATAAATCTGGAAAAACATTCCACTTTGATATTTCGTAGAATTGATTTTTGATTATTCATTAGAATATCGTAGAAACTTTAGAAGCGTTGTAATCTTTCATCATTGAATTATTGTGTTGATTAGAAAACGAGAAGACTTGTTATTGAATAACAATTTGTTCAGCTATTTCAAAGTTCCCCGAACTTTGGTTTCATTCTATCAAAATAGATAGTCTGGTGATTTGAATACTTATACATTTATTGTATGTATTAACTTGCGGGGCAAATTTGTTGGTCACCCTTGCTAAATAAAACATTTCAGCTAGGGACGAAGTGGCAGGAGGTGCTGCAAAGAATAAAGGCAAAGGCGTTGTAATAAACTAGTTATGATTAACATATTTATGATGTTGTATTTGTAAACCCTTTTTGTATATCCAAAGGGTATGTTTGTAAAGTTAAGGTTAGTGAACCTGGGTGATGTATTATAAAACTCTGATAAAAACTTATGTAAGATACTATCTATATAGATTATGGGTAGTTAAATGTTATTTATATTGTGGATCGTGAACACCAAACTCGGGAGTCAGGTAACCCGAATTTGGGGGCGTCACATCTTCTATAAATAGAAGTTCATTCCTTCATTATTTCTTACGAATTCATTGAAACTCTAGAGAAAGAAATTATAGAGAGAAAGAAGAAGAGAAGTCTGCTACCTCACTTTTCCAATATCCAGTTTCTTTTAAGGTAAGGGGTATTATTCTTTCGTATTCATGAAGAGAGTTATTTTCTTTCAATACTCGTAAGAGTTATTATTATGTTGGAATAATCTATATACGCAGACTACCGTATACATGGTGAAATTTTGTTGTTATTCCATTCTTTATTATTCTGCTAGAATAACTTGTGTATACGAAGTACCGCATACATGGTGAAATTATGTTGTTATTCCATTCTTTATTATTTTGTTGGAATATCCTGTCGGTGAGAATTTTGCCTGACCTAGTTCTGTTCTTTATTATTCTGTCGGAATATCCTGTATGTGCGTTTTCGCATGACCTGGTATCATTATTTATTATTCTGCTGGAATATCCTGTCTGTGCGTTTATGCATGACCTGATTCCATTCTTTATTATTATGTTGGAAATAACCTGTCTGTGCAGTCTATCGCACGTATGGTGAATCCTTCAGTTATTCCATTCTTTATTATTCTGTTGGAATAACATGTCTATGTGGATTACCACATGCATGGTAAATGATCCTTTGTATTCATTCCTTATTAAATTGTGGAAATGATCTATATACGTGGATTACCGCATGGTGGGCGAAAATCCATTTGGAGTTTCATATATTCTATTAAAACTCTCAGTTTATGTTTTGTCGTATTTTACATGACAGTTGTATTATTAAGTTGTATTTGTATTTTTGTACCATGTATTTGGCGACTAAAGATGGGTGATGTATACCTATTTTGGGGGCGTTACAGTTGGTATCAAAGCTTAGGGATATGATCCCTGGCTGAGATGTGAGGCAAGAACTAGGAGAGGAGAGACGGGGAATTCCTTCGCTAGTATAACCTATCTAAGTTTATTTGGTATTTAATTGGTCGGTCAGAGTATAGGGATAATATGTGATATATTAATTAACCCTTGTTTTGTTGCAGTATTTGAAAATGGCATCCAAAAATGTTGAGATAAGCAATGAAGCACATGAAACTATTGAGTCACCAACGATCAATGCCTAGTGTAATGTGCAACAGGAAGACAATAATCCTCATAAAAATAATAACACTGATGAAATGGTGAACAATGAGATGTTCAGAGTCCTTATGCAATTCATGCAGCATCAGGTAAGAGAGACTCCTGTTCAAAATATAGGTAGAAATAATGGCAACCCACGATTTGGTCACCCGCTTAGCGCGCCTCAAGGTCTTTGGGACCACCGAGTTTTTGGAGAGCCAAAACCATTTAAGGCGGAGACGTGGATAAAGCAGATCAACAAGATATTTGATATCTTGGGATGCTTCGAGGAGCAAAAGGTTCCCTTTGCTACCTTCATGTTACGTGCAGAGGCAGATTACTGGTGGAAATCTATAAAGCGTACTCAACTTGCCGCACTGAAGATGTCTTGGGAGAAGTTCCAAGAGTTGTTCAACGACAAGTACTTTCCTGAAAGTATTCATCACATTAAGGAGGTAGAGTTCATCAAGCTTGAGGAAAACAATATGACCATGGCGCAGTACGAAGCTAAGTTTGCCGAGTTGTCTCGGTTTGCGTCCCACTTGGTTGATAATAAGGAGCGAATGACGCGAATGTTTCTAAGAGGTTTGAAACCCGATATACGTCAATACCTCATTTCTCACAAACTTTGTTTATATTCAGATGTTGTGAATAGGGCTTAGTTATTGGAGCGCGATAATGAGTCAGCACAACCAAAAGGCAATGACCAACAACAGGATAATAATCGTACTGGTGGCAACGGCCATCAGAACAATGATAACCATCGTGGGGGAAATTATCATGCCAAGAATGGTAACCACTTAGGTGGTAACCATGGCCAAGATAATAGAAGTTGAAATTTCAAGAAGAGAAGGTTCAATAATGATGGAAAGACAGCAGCATCAGCACCCGTTTCAAAGGAAGAAGAACGACCACCGGTCGTATGTTTCAAATGCGGACAGGAGGGACACATCCGTCCAAAATGTACGCAGTAATCCAAAGCATGTTTTAATTGCCGAAGAGAAGGTAACCTAGCTCGATTTTGTCGTGTAGTGAAGTTAAGTCCAGCTGGGATAGTGATGCCAAAGGATGTCTCAGACAAGTCAAAGCCGGTAGTTTAAGTGAGAGCGTTTGTTGAAGAACCCGAATGAAGTTATCACGGGTATGTTAATCATAAATGCTTACGAAGTCTATACCTTATTAGATACCAGTTCTACCCATTATTTTATCTCTCTTGCTTGTGCTCAACGTTTAAATTTGACCCCAGAAAAGTTAGACTTTAACTTATTAGTTAAAACTTCGTTAGTAGAAACCTTCATTACCTCCACTATTTATAAATCTTGTTTGATTCAAATCGACACTTTCACGTTACCTATCGATCTTATCCCTTTGAAAATACTTGCCTTTGATGTGATTTTAGGAATCAATTGGTTAACTACTCATCATGCTTTTCGTAAGGTTGTTAGCTTTCATATTCCTAACCAACCTATTATGCGAATTCAAGTAACCAAACCACTAAAGTCAATCATTATCATATCAAGCTATAAGTAAAGAGTCTCGAGCCTTTATCTGGTGACTTCCTTGTGTGGAATGCACCAAAACCAGACTTTCTGTAGGCGACGTCGTGAATAACGGTGGCAAGTTGATAGGTATCAATGTGATGTGTTATCCAAGTCTTGGATGAGGGTTACAGTTTTGAATGATATATCTATTATTGATAAATTTCCTGACGTATTCCCTGAAGAACTTCCTGGCCTACCCCCAGAGCGTGAAATTGAATTTTGTATCAACCTTAAAATCGGTACAATATCGAATGGCTCCTATTTAACTTCAGGAGTTAAAAACCCAACTACAGGAATTATTAGACATAGGTTTCATTCGTCCTAGTACGTCTCCTTGGGGTGCTCCTGTTCTATTCGTGAAGAAGAAAGATGGAAGTATGCAACTTTGTATTGATTATCAGGTGTTGAATCATGTCACCATCAAAAATAGGTACTCGTTACCTCGTATTGATGATCTGTTTGACCAGTTACAAGGCGCCAAATTCTTTTCAAAGATCGATCTTTGTTCTGGATATCATCAGTTTAAGATTAAAACTGATGACATTCCAAAGACTGCTTTCAGAACTCGGTACGGGCATTATGAATTCTTAGTCATGTCTTTTAGATTGACTAATGCTCATGCTGCCTTCATAGACATGATGAACCGAGTATTCAAGGAATATTTGGATCACTTTGTGGTCGTCTTTATTGATGGCATCCTCATATACTCCAAAACCGGTGAAGACCATAAGCAACACTTGAGGCTGATACTTCAAAAGCTTTGTGAAAATAAGCTATATGCCAAGTGGAAGAAATATGAATTCTGGTTTGAGGAAGTTGCATTCTTTGGGCACGTGATATCAAATCATGGAATATCTGTTGACCCGGCAAAGATTGAAGCAATTCAAAGCTGGAAGCAACCTAAGTTTAGTGACCGAAGTATGTAGCTTTCTCGGCTTAGCTGGTTATTATCGGAGATTCGTAGAAGGATTTTCTTAAATCGCTACTCCATTAACGCAGCTGACTTGAAAAGATACAAAATTCGATTGGAGCGAGGAATATGAGAAGAGTTATCAAGAACTCAAGAGTAGACTCATTTCAGCACCTGTTCTGACAATACCATCTGGCACGGAGGGATTTGTCATTTATAGTGATGCTTCAAGCAAAGGGTTAGGATGTGTTCTCATGCAACATGGGAAAGTCATAGCTTATGCCTCACGATAACTCAAAGAATATGAGAGGAATTATTCTACTCATGATCTAGAATTGGCCGCTGTCGTTTTTGCGCTTAAGATTTGGAGGCATTACCTGTATGGAGAGAAGGTGGAAATCTATACGGATCATAAAAGCCTCAAATATTTCTTCACTCAAAAGGAACTCAACATGCGGCAATGACGTTGGCTTGAGTTTTTGAAAGATTATGATCATACCATCCTGGAAAAGCGAACGTAGTAGCTGACACATTGAGTAGAAGATCATATACGGGTACGAGTGCGATATTGTCAATGCAAAGGCCCATTTTGTATAACTTACAAAGGATGGAGATAGAGTTAAAGAGTATAGGGACCCATGTGATGATGGCGAATATACGAGTAGAACCGAATTTAATCGATAAAGTTAAAGCTGCTCAAGCTACAGACTTGGAGCTGATGCGTATGAGGAAGAAAGTGCAAGAAGGTGATATGCCGGAAGCAAGAATTGATGAAGAAGGAATACATCGAGTCAACTCCAGACTTTGTGTTCCTAATGATTCTGACTTAAAATATAAAATCATGATGGAGGCGCACAACACACCGTTTGCAATCCATCCTGGGAGTACCAAAATGTATCGTGATCTTTGACATACATTTTGGTGGAGCAATATGAAGAGAGAGATAGTGGGGTTTACCTTAAGGTGTCTAACTTGTCAACGAGTCAAGGCGGAGCATCAAGTGCCAAAAGGTCCATTGCAACCACTTGGAATTCCAGAATAGAAGTGAGAGAACATTACCATGGATTTCGTTACTGGTCTTCCCTAGGTTTCTCAAGGCATAGATGTGATTTGGGTCATTGTTGATAGATTGACCAAGTCTGCTCATTTCTTACCGATACGAGAAACTTATACACTTGAACGTCTTGCTAGTATGTACATAAATGAGATTATAAGATTGAATGGTATGCCATTATCCATAGTTTCTGATCGAGACCCAAGATTCACTTCAAGATTTTGGGTTAGTTTTCAAAAAGCTATGGGCACGGATTTACGATTTAGTTTGACATATCATCCTCAAACGGATGGGCAGTCGGAAAGGACTATTCAAACTCTTGAAGATTTATTAAGACTCTGTGTCCTTGACTTCATGGGAAGTTGGGACAAGTTCTTACTATTGGTGGAGTTTTCTTACAACAACAGTTATCAAGCAAGTATTGGCATGGCTCTATTTGAGGCGTTGTATGGAAGAAAGTGTCGCTTCTCGAAGATCTTTGGGATGAGGTGGGTGAAGCAACGTTGTTGGGACCGAAGTTGGTATGTATGACTACGAAAAAGATTCAAATGATCCAACAATGTATAAAAACCTCACAAGATCGACAAAAGAGTTATGTTGATCTTCATCGAAAAGTCATGGAATTCGATATTGGAGATCATGTGTTGTTATATGTTGCTCCATGGAAAGGAGTTACAAGATTTAGAAAGAGAGGAAATCTCAATCCTCGATTCATTGGCCCATTTTTAATCCTCGATCGAGTAGGAACTGTGGCCTATAGACTCGCCTTACCGCCAAGTATGTCTCGTGTTCATAATGTTTTTCACATATCTATGTTACGTAAATATGTGAAAGACCCGAACCACATTATTGAATTAGAACTAGATGAGATAGAGGAAGATTTAACGTATGAAGAGTTACCAGTTAAAATCTTGGATAAGAAGGATCATATTCTACGCTCCAAGGTTATACCTCAAGTCAAAGTTTTGTGGAGAAACCACAATGTGGAAGAAATGACCTGGGAGTTAGAATCTGAGATGAAGTAAAGATATCCTCACCTCTTCGATATACCAGTTAAGTACCCTAATTTCGAGGACGAAATTTCATAAGAAGGGGAGGTTGTAAGACCCCAACTTTTATGAATAAAGATTAATTTCTATCGAAATATATTTTTGAATATTATGGTGTAGATATGATATAATGTTATAGTTGTGGGTAATATTTACAAAATTTGCAAAGTAAGCAAGTGGTTATATAATATTCGATTGGTCGGGGAATATTCTTTTTTGTATCGGGAATATTCGATGACGACTCGACAATCATTGGTGAACCCAATAACGAAAGTATTATGTCGTAGTAAAAAAAAACAATGAATTATCTTTTATAAAAATACTGGCGGAAGTGTTACCGTTAAAAACTGTTGAACTACCCCAGTAGTAAAGTACAAGATGTCTGGCGTGGTTGCATAGTAGCACACGGTATTGATTATTGGTGCTTACGTGAGAAGTCACTCAGTTATACTCAATTATTGCTACAGTAATTGTTGCATCATATCTCTCATATTATTGATTCGATTATTGTCACAGTATCATCTGCATAATACGATATATTATTAAATCAATAATTGAGTCGACAAAGTTGTTCATATTATTAAATTGAAATATTTACAATGTCTAGAAGTTCTGTCAAGGAGAGGTTTGGTCACCAAATTATGCGCCAATAGGAAGAAATCCTTATTGGAAAGCCCTCTCTTTCCTGGGAACGACCTGGTTGTTAAATATTGTGAGTTATAATATTAATGATGATTAAGTTCGTGTTGATTATAGATGAATTTGATAGTTCCATGGTGTTAAAATTATTTGTTTTAGTGGAAATCGATATTTATTTCGATAATAATTGATGTCTGGAGGTTATATTGTTCAATCGGATATTCAGGAAACTTTTTGTGTCGGAATACTATTCACGAGTTACTATTCATAGGTTACTATTCACCTGATTACTATTCACTCTAGTATTATTCACTCAGGTATTTGGGATACTTTTCATGTCGGGGTACTATTCACAGGGTTACTATTCCTGAAGTACTATTCACGGGGTACTATTCACCCGAAAAATATATTTCTTTTTTATCCAAATCATTTTTGGGTATAATATTATTCCATGAGGAGATGTGCTAATTTTTCAGACCGTTGGTTGAAATTATAATAGTAAATCAATATGGATCGTTGGTTTATAGTTTTAATAGTAACTTGTCCTTTCAGTTTTCCAAGAGTTATTTGTCCCTTCAGTTTTCCAAGAGTTATTTGTCCCTTCAGTTTTTTAAGAGTTACTTGTCTCTTCGGTGTTCCAAGAGTTAATTGCCCCTTCGCAAATAGTAGTTGTCTCTTCAATATTACCAAGAGTCATTTTGACCCTTCGTTAAGACCAAGAGCCACTTTCAGTTCTTCTATAAATAGAAGCTCATTCCTTCATTATTTCTTACAAATTCACTGAAACTCTAGAGAGAGAAATTATAGAGAGAAAGAAGAAGAGAAGTATGCTACCTCACTTTTCCAATATCCAGTTTCTTTTAAGGTAAGGGGTATTATTCTTTCGTATTCATGAAGAGAGTTATTTTCTTTCAATACTCGTAAGAGTTATTATTCTGTTGGAATAATCAGATATCATGATTCTCCGTATACATGGTGAAATTTGTTGTTATTCCATTCTTTATTATTCTGCTGGAATAACCTGTCTATGCGAAGTACCGCATACATGGTGAAATTCTGTTGTTATTCCATTCTTTATTATTCTGTTGAAATATCATGTCGGTGCGAATTTCGTCTGACCTGGTTCCGTTCTTTATTATTCTATCATAATATCATGTTTGTGCGTTTACGCATGACCTGGTTCCTTTATTTATTATTCTGTCGGAATATCCTATCTGTGCGTTTTTGCATGACTTGGTTCCATTCTTTATTATTCTGTTGGGAATAACTTGTCTTTGAAGTCTATCGCACGCATGGTGAATCCTTCTGTTATTCCATTCTTTATTATTCTGTTGGAATAACCTGTCTATGTGGATTACCACATGCATGGTAAATGATCCTTTGTATTCATTCCTTATTAAATTGTGGAAATGATCTGTATATGTAGATTACCGCATGGCGGGCGAAAATCCATTTGCAGTTTCATATATTCTATTAAAACTCTCAGTTTATGTTTTTTCATATTTTACACGACAGTTGTATTATTAAGTTGTATTTGTATTTTTGTACCATGTTTTTGGCGACTCAAGATGGGTGATGTATACCTATTTTGGGGGCGTTACAGTTGGTATCAAAGCTTAGGGATATGATCCCTGGCTGAGATGTGAGGCAAGAACTAGGATGGGAGAGATGGGGAATTCTTTCGCTAGTATGACCTACCTAAGTTTATTTGGTATTTAATTGGTCGGTTAGAGTATAGGAATAATATGTGATATGTTAATTAACCCTTGTTTTGTTGCAGTATTTGAAAATGGCATCCGAAAATGTTGAGATAAATAATGAAGCACATGAGACCATTGAGTCACCAACGATCAATGCCTAGGGTAATGTGCAACAGGAAGATAATAATCCTCAGGGAAACAATAACACTGATGAAATGGTGAACGATGAGATGTTCAGAGGCCTTATGCAATTCATGCAACATCAGGTAAGAGAGACTCCTGTTCAAAATATAGGTGGAAATAATGGCAACCCACGGTCGGTCACCGCTAAGCAGTTCAAGGAGTTGGGACCACCGGAGTTTTTTGGAGAGCCAAAACCACTTAAAACAGAGTTGTGGATAAAGCAGATCAACAAGATATTTGATGTCTTGGGATGCTCAGAGGAGCAAAAGGTTCCCTTTGCCACCTTCATGTTATGCGTCTGAGAGGCGACATCTTGGTGGGAATCAGAAAAGCGTACTCAACCTGCCGCACTGAAGATGTCTTGGGAGAAGTTCCAAGAGTTGTTCAATGGCAAGTACTTTCCTGAAAGTATTCATCACATGAAGGAGGTAGAGTTCATCAAGCTTGAGGAAAACAATATGACCATGGCGTAGTATGAAGCTAGGTTTGTCGAGTTATCTCGGTTTGCGTCCCACTTGGTTGATAATGAGGAGCGAATGACGCGAATATTTCTAAGAGGTTTGAAACCCGATATACGTCAATACCTCATTTCTAACAAAAAAAATTTTATATTCAGATGTTGTAAATAGGGCTCAGTTATTGGAGCGCGATAATGAGTCAGCACAACCAAAAGGCAACGACCAACAACACGATAATAATTGTATCGGTGGCAATGGCCATCGGAACAATGATAACCATCGTGGGGGAAATTATCATGCCAAGAATGGTAACCTCTTCGGTGGTAACCATGGCCAAAATAATAGAAGTGAAAATTTCAAGAAGAGAAGGTTCAATAATGATGGAAAGACAGTAACATCAGCACCTGTTTCAAAGGAAGAAGAACGACCACCGGTCGTATGTTTCAAATGCGGACAGGAGGGACACATTTGTCCAAACTGTACGCAACAATCCAAAGCATGTTTCAATTGCGGAATAGAAGGTCACCTAGCTCGATTTTTTCGTGTAGTGAAGTCAAGTCCAGCTTGTGACGCCTCCAAAATAGGTATACATCACCCATCTTGAGTCTCCAAATACATGGTACAAAAATCAATTATAAACTCCATTTATACAACTGTCGTGCAAAATACGACGACATATATATTGTGAGTTTCAATACAAATATTGTAACGTATATAATACGACAATATTCATACTCAAATTATTAGATGCCATATAAAGTACAACAGCAAATATTTCAAGTCTCCAAAGGGACACGAGAAGATTTTTGTTCTTTTCATTTCAATGCGATGCACTTTTGACGCTTTCAAGGTCAGGTTCTCATCACCCTATTGTTGTTCACCAAAATCAATTATTAAGTGACGTATAAAATACGACACACACATCTTAGGTCCTCAATGCAATTATATATTGCATGTCATGCCTTTTTATAATGTATTGAGAAACTTCAGTAGTCTCGGACCATCTTAATATTTCCCTGTTATCCCCGCTCGACCCAGCTACACTCTTATTACCTTAAAGGAATTGTGAAGCAAAAGGGGTGAGCACAACTAGCCCAATAAAGAATATCATGACTAAAGATATTTTACATCATCAATAGCCTTTATCCATAATAAATCAGAGATTTAGAACATACGGTAGATGATAAAACTTTTCAATCATAGTTGCAGCGGAACGAGCAATCCATTAGAAGAGTCAAATAGACCATCTGGTCTATTATCATCTCCATGTTAAAAGTCCACCAATAATGTTTTATCCCTATAACATCAATCAACAATTCCTATCCATAATCATATGAATAACTCATAATCATAATTGTGATTCTGAATTCCTTTTCGCACCCAGGACGAAGATAATTTAAATCACCTATCTTCACCTGAAACATCAAAAATCATGGTTATACCAAATCACAATTCCTGCTCATAATCATACTAATAAATTAATCTTTGCACTACTGCTAAAGATATACAACTGTATAACTAATAACCAACAGTTCATCTTTGCACTACAGGCCAAAGATATACAATTGTAAAACCAATAATGTTGAGACTCAGCTTAATAGTATCACGACCACGAATTATCCATGAATTACGGGCCAAGGATATTCGTGTTTTCAATTACGGTCGTGATTATACCGAATAATCCCTGGTCATAATCATACCAAGTCCATCTATGCACTACGGGCCAAAGATGACTTTTACCACATCATTTGTAACATTACGATCATGATCATGCCATAAAATAATTCATCTTTGCACCCTTGGCCGAAGAGAATCCATAGTCATAATCATACCAAAAACTATCCATCAATGCACTACGGGCCAATGAGGACTTTTTCCACATCATTTGTAACATTACGGTCATGATTATACCGAATAATCCCTAGTCATAATCATACCAAGTCCATCTATGTACTACAGGCCACAGATGACTTTCAACATAATATAAACATGAGGATAATGACAATGATATAAAGATTCAATCAAATGAGATAAAGGATAAATATTAAACATTTATAATATTGTTTATCCAGCATTCAATAATAACCAAATGTTATCAATCACTTAATAATCTCATAATCTAATATCATTTATATTATAACAATATTTTAATTATTTCTTAAACTTATAAACAATTTATTTTAATTGTTTACACTTTACCAAATAATGCATTTAATCATTCAAAAATGTCATACTCATAAGATTTCATCACCAATGATCAAATCCCTCATCAAAAATCTGCATATGCCATATATAGGATTTCAAAGCCATAAAATCCTATTTTCCAACTTTGTTACTTCACATAACATATTTAATTAATTTACTCATAACTAGATCATTTTCATGAAAAATACTAAATCAGTCCCAAAAATATTTCTTTTCTGGGATTTAGCAGAATATAGTCCCATAATGAATATATATTTTTCTCGGAATTTTTAAAATTAATTTACTATTTTTCAAAAATCAATATCTAATTAATTCCTTAAGAAATTAGCTACCTCAAGGTTAACTCCAGAAATTCCAAAATCTTGGCAGAATCTTACACATGTTAATGTGAGCTTCCAGTTTAAATTTCATGGTCATCGGAGTTATAGAACTCCGGTTATAGCATTTTTCGTCAAAAAAACCTAAATATTGAAATGGTCATAACTTGCTCATTTCAAGTCGAAATGAAGTCATTTTTGGACAGGACGTACCTTATACCATATACTTTCATGTCCCCAAAAGGCCGGAATTTTTCTCACAAATTAAGTGGCCGAAAATGTCCTTATAAAAATCTGGGCGGTAGTTTTTTCCCATTTTTCACTTTTTCGTGCTTTGCTAAAATCAACCCACACGAAAATCTACAACACCTTTTCCAGTGATTCCACTTGGATAAGTTAGGAAACTCATAGATCTAACTCTAGAACTTGACCACACTCAAAAATTTGAAATATAATAAGAGATATGGTCAATTAAATTTCATGTTCCATTTTTACCAAAATCTGATTTTCAACCCTTTGTGATTTCTAAGAAACTATCATGTTTTCACATAATAACCAACATAACTCATCATAACACTTACTAATACTACATATACCCATAATTTTCATCAGTCCAATGCTTTTATTATGATTTTCACCATAATCCACGTAAACAGATCATTTCCACAATTTAATAAGGAATGAATACAAAGGATCATTCACCATGCATGTGGTAATCCACATAGACAGGTTATTTCAACAGAATAATAAAGAATGAAATAACTGAAGAATTCACCATGCATGTGATAGATCGCATGACAGATGTGTTATTCTCAATGAGAATAATAAAGAATCGGAACCAGTCCCACGTAAACGCATGCATGTGATATTAAAGCGGAATAATAAATAATGGAACCAGTCCGACGTAAACGCACAGACAGGATATTTCGACAGAATAATAAAGAATGCAATAATAGAAGAATTTCACAATGTATGCAGTACTTCGGATAAACAGGTTATTCCAACATAATAATAAGGAATGGAATAACAGAAGAATTTCACCATATATACGGTAGTCCACGTATACAGGTTATTCCAATAGAATAATAAGGAACGGAATAGCAATAGCTCTCTTCATGAATACGAAAGAAATAATACCCCTTACGAATACAGCAAATAATATCCCTTACCTCAGAAGAAACTGGATACTGGAATAGTGAGGTAACAGACTTCTCTTCTTCTTTATCTCTATAATTTCTCTCTATAATAATTACTCTATAGCTTTAGTGAATTGGTGAGAAATTAAAGAAGAATGAGCTTCTATTTATAGAAAAATATAGTTTCGATAATTGCACGTTTTGGGGCTCAAAATATTACAGTATAATACCTTCATCTTTTTCTTTATTTTTAATTTAGTCCTGCAAGTATTATCAAACTTGCACCACCTCCCCTAATAGTAAATAATGTGAATCAATAGTTCAATCATGTGAATCAATAGTTATAATCATGTAAAAATACGAATTATGGTATAGTACCTCCATCTTTAACTTAGTCATGCAAGTATTATCAATCTTGCACCAACTCCCCTAATAGTACAAGAATGTGATTCAATAGTACACATATATGAACAAATAGTTATATAAGCATGTGAATTAGTTGCAATTAATTGCTCACTTATCCGATTAATTACCCGATTTATCAATATAACCCCCAGACATCAATTATCATCGGGATAGATGTCGATTTCCACTAACACTAATAATCTCAACACAATGGAACTATCAAATTCATCTTTAATCAACACGAACTTATTCATCATTAATATTATTACTCTCAATATTTAACAACCAGGTCGTTCCCAGGAAAGAGGGGGCTTTCCAATAAGGATTTATCTCTATTGGCGCGCAATTAGGTGACCAAACATCTCCTTGACAGAACTTCTAGACATTCTAAATATTGCAATTTAATAATATGAATAACTTTGTCGTCTCAATTATTGATTTAATAATATATCATATTATGAAGATGATACTGTGACAACAATTGAATCAATAATATAAGAGATATGATGCAGCAATTACTGTAGCAATAATTGAGTATAACTGAGTAACTTCTCATGTAAGCATCAATAATCAATACTGGTGTGCTACTATGCAACCACGCCAGACATCAGTACTTTTACTACTGAGAGTAGTTCAACAAAGATAATCAGTGAAACTTTTATCGTTATTTTCATAAAAATATTTGTCGTTTTCTCAATCCGATAATAATTCTATTGTGGGGTCCACCAATGATTGTGCCGTCGTACGGATATTCCCCGACAAAAAGAATATTCCCTCACCAAACGAATATTTTATAACAACTTGCATACTTTTCAAAATTTTCACATATCACCTTTAACTTTAACTTTTTATCAATTTAGCCATTTACTAAATAGAATAATTATAAGAAAATTGAATACTTTTATTTCATAAAATTTGGGGTCTCACAATCTCCCCTCCTTATGAAACTTTGCCCTTGAAATTTATGTACGTACCTGGTATTCGAAGAGATGAGAATACCTTGCTTTTTTTCGATTATTGTACCTTCCCTAAGTATATCCTCTCAGATCATGATTTTTCCATTGCTCATCTCCTTTATTTCAGATATCATTCTAGAATATATCTTCAAAATAAGGTTAATTGACATATCACATATTATTCCTTTACTCTGACCGACCAATTAAATACCAAATAACTTAGGTAGGTCATACTAGCGAAGGAATTCCCCGTCTCTCCCCTCCTAGTTCTTGTCTCACATCTCAGCCAGGGATCATATCCCTAAGCTTTGATACAAACTGTGACGCACCCAAAATAGTTATACATCACCCATCTTGAGTCGCCAAATACATGGTACAAAAATTAATTATAAACTCGATCCTCGATTCATTGGCCCATTTTTAATCCTCGATCGAGTAGGAACTATGGCCTATAGACTCGCCTTACCGCCAAGTATGTCTCGTGTTCATAATGTTTTTCACATATCTATGTTACGTAAATATGTGAAAGACCCAAACCACATTATTAAATTAGAACCGGACAAGATAAAGGAAGATTTAACGTATGAAGAGTTACCTGTTAAAATCTTGGATAAGAAGGATCATATTCTACGCTCCAAGGTTATACCTCAAGTCAAAGTTTTATGGAGAAACCACAATGTGGAAGAAATGACCTGGGAGTTAGAATCTGAGATGAAGTCAAGATATCCTCACCTCTTCGATATACCAGGAACGTACCCTAATTTCGAGGATGAAATTTCATAACAAGGGGAGGTTGTAAGACCCCAACTTTTATGAATAAAGATTAATTTCTCTCGAAATATATTTTTGAATATTATGGTGTGGATATGATATAATGTTATAGTTGTGGGTAATATTTACAAAATTTGCAAAGTAAGCAAGTGGTTATATAATATTCGATTAGTCGGGGAATATTCTTTTTGTCGGGAATATTCGTACGCCGGCACAATCATTAGTGAACCCACAACGGAAGTATTGTCGTAGTAAGAAAACGACAAAATTATCTTTTTATAAAAATACGGAGGAAGTGTTACCGTTAAAATTATTGAACTACCCGGTAGTAAAAGTATAGTAATACGCGTGGTTGCATAGTAGCACACGGTATTGATTATTGGTGCTTACGTGAGAAGTCACTACAGTAATTGCTGCATCATATCTCTCATATTATTGATTCGATTATTATCACAGTATCGTCTGCATAATATGATATATTATTAAATCAATAATTGAGACGACAAAGTTGTTCATATTATTAAATTGCAATATTTACAATATCTAGAAGTTCTGTCAAGGAGAGGTTTGGTCACCTAATTGTATGCCAATAGGGAGAAATCCTTATTGGAAAGCCCCCTCTTTCCTAGGAATGACCTGGTTGTTAAATATTGTGAGTTATAATATTAATGATGATTAAGTTTGTGTTGATTATAGATGAATTTGATAGTTCCATGGTTTTGAAATTATTTGTGTTAGTGGAAATCGACATTAATTTCAATAATAATTGATGTCTGGAGGTTATATTGTTCAATCAGGCATTCGGGGCACTTTTTGTGTCAGAATACTATTCACGAGTTACTATTTTTGAGTTACTATTCACGGGTTACTATTCACCCAATTATTATTCACTCTAGTATTATTCACTTGGGTATTTGGGATACTTCTCGTGTCGGGGTACTATTCACGGGGTTACTATTCTCGAAGTATTATTCACCCAAAAAATATATTTCTTTTCGGTCCAAATTATTTTTGGGTACAATATTATTCCATGAGGAGATGTGCTAATTTTTCAGACCGTTGGTTGAAATTATAATAGTAAATCAATATGGATCGTTGGTTTAAAGTTTTAATAGTAACTTGTCCTTTCGGTTTTCCAAGAGTTATTTGTCCCTTCAGTTTTCCAAGAGTTATTTGTCCCTTCAGTTTTCCAAGAGTTACTTGTCTCTTCGGTGTTCCAAGAGTTAATTGCCCCTTCGCAAATAGTAGTTGTCTCTTCAATATTACCAAGAGTCATTTTGACCCTTCGTTAAGACCAAGAGCCACTTTCAGTTCTTCTATAAATAGAATCTCATTCCTTCATTATTTCTTACAAATTCACTGAAACTCTAGAGATAGAAATTATAGAGAGAAAGAAGAAGAGAAGTCTGTTATCTCACTTTTCTAATATCCAGTTTCTTTTAAGGTAAGGGGTATTATTCTTTCGTATTCATGAAGAGAGTTATTTTCTTTCAATACTCGTAAGAGTTATTATTCTGTTAGAATAATCTGTATACGCAGACTACCGTATACATGGTGAAATTTTGTTGTTATTCCATTCTTTATTATTCTGCTGGAATAACCTGTCTATGCGAAGTACCGCATACATGGTGAAATTATGTTGTTATTCCATTCTTTATTATTCTGTTGGAATATCCTGCTTGTCAAGAATTTTGCCTCGACTGGTTCCGTTTCTTATTATTCTTTCGAAATATCGTATACAAGCATTTACGCATGACCTGGTTCCATTATTTATTATTCGTCGAGAATATCCTCGCCCATCCGTAATATCCTCGTCTGCATATGTTTATTCATGACTGGTTCCATTCTTTATTATTCATTGGGAATAACTCATCTGCAATGCGATTCTATCGTGCGCATGGTGAATCATTCATTATTCCATTCTTTATTATTCTGTTGGAATAACTTGTCTATATGGATTACCACATGTATGGTGAATGATCCTTTGTATTCATTCCTTATTAAATTGTGGAAATGATCTGTATATGTGGATTACTGCATGGCGGGCGAAAATCCATTTGTAGTTTCATATATTCTATTAAAACTCTCAGTTTATGTTTTGTCGTATTTTACACGACAGTTGTATTATTAAGTTGTATTTGTATTTTTGTACCATGTTTTTGGCGACTAAAGATGGGTGATGTATACCTATTTTGGGGGCGTCACACATGGCCTCCCATGTACGAAGGTTTCCTTGAGCACTTCCCAAAGATTTTAATTTCTAAAACAGTTTTTGACTGTACTTTTATGTAAAGTACCATTGTAAAGTTGTGGTCGAGGAACCATGAGAGTTACATACATTTGTATTAATACTCACAGTTTAACTGTGGTCGTATTCTACACGACAGTTCAAATGTTGTATAAATGAAGTTTGTAAATGATTTTTATAGTGTGATATCTGGCAACTCAGAATGGGTCGTGTGGACCTATTTTGGGGGCGTCACAAGTAGTACCGTATTGTGAATAGTGTCATAAACGTGAATAGTGTTATATACGTGAATAGTAACCTCGATATGAAAAGGTTAAATTTCATAATAAAATTCATACCAATATTTCGGTATAATGATATTGAAAGAAAAAAAATCATTTATGAAGAAAATAGCATCACTTACCTCAAAAGAATAGTACTTCTGGCTGAAATATCGGATATAATGCTGAAGAAAACTTGCACTTAATAGAAACACTCAAGATATCTAAATACTCACAAAAATACGCTCGATATTATAGAGAGAGAAAATTTCTAATTCCGGTGTGATTTTTATTTCTAACTAAGCACCCTATTTATAGGAAAAGTGTGGCACACCATAGTTGACAAAATTACATACGGAGGCTTTCTTTTTCTCTACAACATCTTTGAAGATTCAAAGCCCACCAAAAAGGACAACTCCCACCCATCATATGTTTTTAATATAAAAAAACATTTATTTTCGAAACATCAATAATTCATAATAAATATCCCTTTTATCAAAAAAAATATGAATTTTATGTCCATTCCATTGAAAATTTAATTCTCTACAACTTTGTAGAAGAAAGTTTTTCCAAATTCCAAACGAAAAATGACCGAAGTCCACATATGGATGATTTTTAATACCTCAATTCTGACAAAATATTGATAAAACACCTCAGCATTAATTCCTTCATTTATATCCACATAAAATAAATATTTCCTTATCATATTACTCAATTATTTACAACTCTTCTACCTTTCAATAATTATTCCTAATTAATATTATAGTGTGATGCCCCCAAAACAGGTATACATCACCCATCTTGGGTCGCCAAATACATGGTACAAAATTCAAATACAACTTAATTATACAACAGTCGTGTAAAATACGACAAAACATAATCTAAGAGTTTAAACACGAATATTGCCTTCTAGACAATATCCACTCTCAATGGAGTTCTCATTACAATTATTATCACACTATTTCACAGAATAGTGAGGACTACTAAAACAACCATCTGGATCATCAATCCGTTCCCCGACTCGTCCAAGCTATATTCCCATTTCCTGAAGAGAACAATGAAAGAAAAGGGTGAGCTCAACTAGCCCAGTAAGAAATATTATGACTAAGATAATGAAGAATAAATTATCCATAGCCTTCAACAATATAACAACTGATAAAATACAATAGACAACAAGTTTTAGATCAACAATTGCAGTGAAAATAAGCAATCCATTAGAAGAGTCAAGTAGAGCATAAAATCTACTATCTTCAATGATTTAAAAAGTTTTTCATCAACTTTATCGTTGAGACTCAGCTTCATAAATAAAATCGAATCATTCCTGCACCACAGCCAAGGATATTCATGTAATCATCAATGGTCATGATTATACCGAATAATCCCTGGTCATAATCATACCAACAACTGTCCATCACCGAACTACAGGCCAATGAAGACTTTTACCACATCATTCGTCACATTACGGTCCATCTATGCACGTAAGCCAAAAATGACTTTAATCATAATATAAGCATGAGGATGATGATAATGATATAATAATTCAAAAAAACAAGTTCAAGGATAAATTTTAAAGATTTATAAATTAATTTATCCAGGAACCAATAACGTCCAAATTATGAACATGATACTGTTTTGTGGAGTAAAATTCAAGAATAATATTCATGTACCAAAAATAATTTAGACAGAAAAGAAATATATTTTTTTTGGGTGAATAGTAACCCGTGAATAGTACTTCGGGAATAGTACCCCGTGAATAGTACCCCAACACGAAAAGTGTCCTGAATACCCGAGTGAATGATACTAGAGTGAATAGTAATCGGGTGAATAGTAACTCATGAATAGTACTCTGGCATGAAAAGTACCCCGAATACCCGAGTGAATAATACTAGAGTGAATAGTAACTAGGTGAATAATAACCTATGAATAGTAACTCGTAAAAAAATACCAAAGAAAATGATATTCCATGACGAGTACAAAAGAAATGATATCTCGGACAAGTATAATAGAATATACGAAACTGCAAATTGATTTTCACCCGCCATGCGGTAATCCACGTAGACAGATTATTTCCACAATTTAATAAGGAATGAATACAAAGGATCATTCACCATGCATGCGGTAATCCACATAGACAGGTTATTCCAACAAAATAATAAAGAATAGAATAACAGAAGAATTCACCATGCATGTGATAGACCGCACAGACAGGTTATTCCCAACAGAATAATAAAGAATGAAACCAGGTCATGCATAATCCGCACAGACAGGATATTCCACCAGAATAATAAAGAATGGAACCAGGTCATGTGTAATCCGCACAGACAGGATATTCCAACAAAATAATAAAGAATGGAATAACAACAGAATTCACCATGCATGCGATAGACCGCACAGACAGGTTATTCCAACAAAATAATAAAGAATGGAATAACAGAAGAATTTCACCATGTATGCGGTACTTCGCATAGACAGGTTATTCCAACATAATAATAAAGAATGGAATAACAACCCTTATTAGTATGAAAAAAATAACTCACTTCATGAATACGAAAGAATAATACCCCTTACCTTACAAGAAATTGGATACTAGAATAATGAGGTAGCAGGCTTCTCTTCTTCTTTCTCTCTATAATTTCTCTCTATAATAATTGCTCTATAGCTTTAGTGAATTTGTGAGAAATGAAGAAAGAATGAGCTTCTATTTAGAGAAAAATATAGTTTCGATAATTGCACGTTTTGGGGCTCAAAATATTACAGTATAATACCTTCCTCTTTTTCTTCATTTTTAATTTAGTCCTGCAAGTATTATCAAACTTGCACCACCTCCCCTAATAGTAAATAATGTGAATCAATAGTTCAATCAAGTGAATCAAAAGTTATAATCATATGAAAATACGAATTACAGTATAGTACCTCCATCTATACCTCCATTTTTAACTTAGTCATGCAAGTATTATCAATCTTGCACCAACTCCCCTAATAATATAAGAATGTGAATCAATAGTACACACATGTGAACAAATAGTTATAATCGTGTGAATTAATAGCAATTAATTGCTCATTTATCCGGTTAATTACCCGATTGGTCAATATAACCTCCAGACATCAATTATTATCGAAATAAATGTCGATTTTCACTAACACTAATAATTCCAACACAATGGAACTATCAATTTCATCTTTAATCAACACGAACTTATTCATCATTAATATTATAATTAACAATATTTAACAACCAGGTCATTCCCAGGAAAGAGGGGGCTTTCCGATAAGAATTTCTCCTTATTGGCGCACAATTAGGTGACCAAACCTCTCCTTGACAGAACTTCTAGACATCGTCAATATTGCAAATAATAATATGAATAACTTTGTCGTCTCAATTATTGATTTAATAATAATAAATATTATGCAGATGATACTGTAACAATAATTGAATCAATAATATGAGAGATATGATGCAAAAATTATTGTAGCAATAATTGAGTATAATTGAGTGACTTCTTACGTAAGCATCAATAATCAATACCGTGTGCTACTATGCAACCACGCGTATTACTGTACTTTTACTACCAGGTAGTTCAACAGTTTTAATGGTAATACTTTCCCTGTTATTTTTATAAAAAGATAATTATGTCGTTTTCTAACTACGACAATACTTCCGTTGTGGGGTCCACCAGTGATTGTGTCATCATATAAATATTCCCTGTTAAAATGAATATTCCCCGACCAATTGAATATTATATAACAACTTGCATACTTTGCAAAATTTATAAATATTACCCACAACTATAACATTATATCAAATTCACACCATAATATTAAAAATATATATTTCGAGAAATTTAAATCTTTATTCATAAAATTTGGGGTCTCACATATAGGATCACAATATTGACAACCAGATCATTCCCAAGAAAGAGGGGGCTTTCCGATAATGATTTCTCCTTACTGGTGTGACGCCCCCAAAATAGGTCCACACGACTCATTCTGAGTCGCCAGATATCATACTATAAAAATCAAATACAAACTTCATTTATATAACTATTGAACTATCGTACAGAATACGACCACAGTTAAACTGTGAGTTTTAATGCAAATGTATGTAACTCTCATGGTGCCTTGACCACAACCTTACAATGGTACCTTACATAAAAGTACAGTCAATAACTGTTTTAAAAATTAAAATCTTTGGGAAGTGCTCAAGGAAACCTTCGTACATGGGAAGCCATGCGTCTAGGTTATGATAGATATCATATGTCCACAGAATTATCCTTGGTTGACCTAATAGTCCCCAAAGAAAAACAAGAAGATTGTTATCATCTTCTTTCCAATGGTGTGCCTTCTCTTAACATATAATTATCTCCGTTGTCTCCAAGTGAAAATTATATTTCAAATAAACTCCAAGATTATATAGGTAGTGCTCATAGATATACTCAGCAAGTGGATGTGCACAACCATGTCTTATGATAACAAGAGGTTTTATGTCATTAGACATCTTGTATGATAGTGGCAAAACACTCTTCCAAAGTTGGGTTCACCTCACCCTATTCGGTTCACCAAAATTAAATATCAAATGACGTATACAATACGACACATTTATCTAAAGTTCTCAATAAAATTATTTCTATACTATTTAGGGAAAACCTCAACAGCTATAGACCACCGTTCTATTCCCCTGTTATCCCCGCTCGACTCGGCAACACTCTTATTACCTGAAAGGAATTGTGAAGCAAAAGGGTGAGCACAACTAGCTCAGTAAAGAATATCATGACTAAAGATAATTAAATTATCAATAGTCTTCGTTAGTAATAAATCAGAGATTTAGAACATATGGTAGATGATAAAACTTTTCAACCATAGTTGCAGCGGAACGAGCAATCCATTAGAAGAGTCAAATAGACCATCAGATCTATTATCTTCTCCATGTTAAAAGTCCACCAATAATGTTTTATCCCTGTAACATCAATCAACAATTCCTATCCACAATCATATGAATAACTCATAATCATAATTGTGATTCTAAATTCCTCTTCGCACCCAGGACAAAGATAATTTTCATCACCTATCTTCACCTGAAACATTAAAAATCATGTTTATACCAAATCACAATTCCTGCTCATAATCATACTAATAAATTCATCTTTGCACTACGGCCAAAGATATTCATTAACAATTTATCTTTGCACTACAGGCCAAAAACATACAACTGTATTATAGAAGAGTCGAGTAGAGCATGATATCTATTATCTTCTATGCATTAAAAGTGTATTATCAATATGTTATCGCTGAGACTCAGCTTAATAAATAATCCACATCATTGAATCATCCCTGTACTACAGCCAAGGATATTCACTAGTATTACGACCACGATTATCTATGCACTACGGGCCAAGGATATTCGTGTTTTCAATAATGGTCATGATTATACCGAATAATCCCTGGTTATAATCATACCAACAACTGTCCATCAATGCACGTAAGCCAAAGATATACAATTGTAAAATCAATAATCAACAGTCCATCTTTGCACGTAAGCCAAAGATATACAACTATAAAATCAATAATCAACAGTCCATCTTTGCACGTAAGCCAAATATATGCAATTATAAAATCAATAATCAACAGTCCATCTTTGCACGTAAGCCAAAGATGACTTTCATCACAATATAAGCATGAGGATGATGACAATGATATAAGCATTAATCAAACGAAAACAAGGATAAATATTAAAGATTTTAAATTTATCCAAATATTATCAATCACTTAATAAACTCATAATCTAATATTATTAATATTATAACAATATTTTAATCACTTCTTAAACTTATAAACAATTTATTTTAATTGTTTACACTTTACAAAATAATGCATTTAATCATTCAAAAATACCATACTCATAAGATTTTATCACCAATGATCAAATCCCTCATCAAAAATCTGCATATACCTTATATAGGATTCCCAAGCCATAAAATCCTATTTTCTAATTCTGTTACTTCACATAACATATTTAATTCATTTACTCATAACTAGTTCATTTTTATGAAAAATACTAAATAAGTCCCAAAAATATTTCTTTTCTAGGATTTAGCAGAATATAGTCCCATATTGAACATATATTTTTCTCTAAATTTTTAAAATTCATTTACTATTTTTCATATGGCCAAAAATGTCGAATATTTAGACATTTATCATAAATTGTACTTTTGTCCAAAAATCCCAAAATTTACAGGGTATACTCCTGTTATATATATGTACTCCCAATAAATAGTTCACCAATTTTGGAGTTAACCACAAGGAGTTATAAGGGTTTACTTTTAAAATAGTCTTTTCCTATAAAATTCATAACTCCTAATCTATACATCCAAAAATTGCCATTTTTGGACACAATCTAGAAAACTCATCAAATTATTATTTCAAATTTTTCCAGAATTTTTTAAGGCTCAGTAAAATTACGAAACAAATGGATTTCGTCCGCCATGCGGTAATCCACGTAGACAGATCATTTCCACAATTTAATAAGAAATGAATACGAAGGATCATTCACCATGCATGTGGTAATCCACATAAGCAGTTATTCCAATGTAATAATAAAGAATGAAATAACGTAAGAATTCACCATGCATGCGATAGACCCTTGCAGACGGGTTATTCCCAATGAAATAATAAAGAATGGAACCGTGTCATGCGTAATCCGCATGACAGATGTGATATTCCAACAGAATAATAAAGAATGGAATAACAACAGAATTCACCAGGCATGCGATAGACCGCACAGGCAGGTTATTCCAACATAATAATAAAAAATGGAATAACAGAAGAATTCACCATGCATGCGATAGACCGCATAGACAGGTTATTCCCTACAGAATAATAAAAAATGGAATAACAACCCTTACGAGTATTGAGAGAAAATAACTCTCTTTATGAATACGAAAGAATAATACCTCTTACTATAATAACAATATTCCTTACCGCAAAAGAAGACTGGATACTGGAATATTGAAGTAGCAGACTTCGCTTCTTCTTTCTCTCTATAACTTCTCTCCCTATAATTTCTCTATAATAATAGCTCTTGTGAGACTCAGTGAATTGGTAAAAAATAATGAAGGAATGAGCTTCTATTTATAGTAAAATATAGTTTCAATAATTGAACATTTTGGCACTCAAAATATTACAGTATAATACCTTCCTCTTTTTTCATTTTTAATTTAGTCCTGCAAGTATTATCAAACTTGCACCACCTCCCCTAATAGTAAATCATGTGAATCAATAGTTATAATCATGTGAAAATACGAATTACAGTATAGTACCTCCATTTTTAACTTAGTCATGCAAGTATTATCAATCTTGCACCAACTCCCCTAATAGTACATGAATGTGAATCAATAGTACACATATGTGAACAAATAGCTATAATCATGTGAATTAATAGCAATTAATTGCTCATTTATTCGATTAATTACCCGATTGGTCAATATAACCTCCAGACATCAATTATTATCGAAATAAATGTTGATTTCCACTAACACTAATAATTCCAACACAATGGAACTATCAATTTTATCTTTAATCAACACGAACTTATTCATCATTAATATTATAATTCACAATATTTAACAACCAGGTCATTCCCAGGAAAAAGGGGGCTTTCCGATAAGAATTTCTCCTTATTGGCACGCAATTAGATGACCAAACCTCTCCTCGACAGAACTTTCTAGACATCGTCAATATTGTAAATAATAATATGAATAACTTTGTCGTCTCAATTATTGATTTACTAATATAAAATATTATACAGATGATACTGTGACAATAATTGAATCAATAATATGAGAGATATTATGCAGCAATTACTGTAGCAATAATTGAGTATAACTAAGTGATTTCTTACGTAAGCATCAATAATCAATACCGTGTGCTACTACGCAATCACGCGTATTACTATACTTTTACTACCGAGTAGTTCAACAGTTTTAACGGTAACACTTTCATTTATTATTTTAATAAAAGATAAATCATCATTTTCTAAATACGACAATACTTCCGTTGGGGGTCCACTTAATGATTATCTTTGTCGAATCGAATATTCTCTGTGAAAATGAATATTCCCCGACCAATCGAATATTATATAACAACTTGCTTACTTTGCAAAATTTATAAATATTACCCACAACAATAACATTATACCAAATTCACACCATAATATTAAAAAAATATTTCGAGAAATTTAAATCTTTATTCATAAAATTTGGGGTCTCACAACTGGTGCACAATTATATGACTTAACCCCTTTCCTCGATAGAACTTTCTAGACATTATTAATAATGTTATCTAATAATATCATTTTAATAATATGAGTTACTGTGTCAAGACAATTATTGAATTAATAATATAAAATACTATTCAATTATCACTGTAGCAATTATTACATCAATAATATGAAAGACTGTGCAATTTTACTGTATCAATTATTGAGTGACTTTTTACGTAAGAATCAATAATGTGTGCAATACCGTGTGCTACTGTGTAACACCGCGTATTACTGTATTTTCTTCATCCGATAGTTTTTCGTTATAGGGCCCACAAATGGTTGCGCCGTCGTACGAATATTCCTCGATAACAAGAATATTCCACGACCAAATGAATATTCCCCGACAACAATGAATATTTTATAACCACTTGCTTATTTAAAATATTTACGCATTTTACCCATAACTAACCACATTTATCAAATCAACCCCTTACTATTTAAAAATAATAAAGAGAGGAAATTTAATTTTATTTATAAAAAGTTGGGGTCTTACAACATTCACTTACCCCTACGGTACATTTGCTTTTAGAAGGATGTTATTTGGTCTATGCAATGCACCGGAAACTTTCTAACGATGCATGATGGCCATCTTCTCCGATATGGTGGAGCAGAATGTAGAGGTCTTCATGGATGATTTCTCGATTTTTGGGGATTCCTTTGACAACTGCTTGGAAAACTTGATCATAGTGTTGAAATTTTGTGTGGAGACAAACTTAGTGCTTAACTGGGAGAAGTGTAATTTCATGGTACAAGAAGGGATCATTCTCGAACATAAAGTTTCAGGCAAGGGGTTGGAGGTTGATAAAGAAAAATTGGAAAAGACGGAAAGTTTGCCACCAACAAACTCAGTGAAGGGTGTACGCAGTTTCCTTGGACATGCTGGATTCTACCACCGATTTATAAAAGACTTCTCCAAGATTACAAAACCTTTATGCAGCTTGTTGGAGAAAGATGTACCTTTTAAATTTGATGAGGATCGTTTGGCATCATTTGAGCATCTAAAAAAGAAGTTGACAACAACACCTATTATAGTGGCACCAGATTGGTCCTTGCTGTTTGAATTGATGTGTGATGCAAGTGACTATGCAGTAGAGGCTATTTTGGGGCAGCACAAGGAGAAGATATTTCATGTTATCTATTATGCTAGTAAGACCTTAATGGATGCGCAGCTCAACTACACCACTACTGAGAAAGATTTACTTACAGTGGTCTATGCATTTGACAAATTCCATTCATACTTGATTGGGACCAAAGTGGTGGTATACACAGACCATTCTACTATACGGTATTTGATTGCCAAAAAGAATGCCAAACCCCGATTGATTAGATGGATTTTACTGCATCAGGAATTTGACCTGGAAATCAGAGATAGAAAGGGGACTGAGAATCAGGTGGCTAACCATCTCTCAAGATTGGAAAATTCGAGTCAAGACAAAAAAGATAAAGTGTTAATCAACGATTCATTCCCGGATGAAATCTTTTTATGATTCAAGGCGAATATCCATGGTACGCTGATTTTGTTAACTACTTGGTTAGCAAAATCTTCCCTCCAGAATTGACATGGCAGCAAAAGAAGAAATTCCTTCATGATGTCAAATGGTATATGTGGGATGAACCATTTCAATTCAAGCAATATGCGGATAGCATTATCAGACGATGTATCCCTCACAGTGAAACAGAGAGTATCTTATATGAGTGTCACGCATTTGTGTACAAAGGACATTATAGATGTGAGAGGACATCTTCTAAAGTACTAAAAGTTCGATTCTATTGGCCCACCCTATTCAAAGACGCCCACCAATTCGGTCAAAAGTGTGATAGATGCCAAAGGATGGGTAACATCTCCAAGCGGAATGAAATGCCACTAAACATGATATTGGAGGTAGAAATTTTTTATGTTTGGGGGATCAATTTTATGGGACCATTTTCGTCATCATGCAGCAATTTGTACATCTTGTTGGCCTTAGATTATATCTCAAAGTGGGTTGAGGCGATGGCATTACCAACAAATGATGCCAAGGTAGTCTTGAATATTTTGTAAAAACACATATTCACGAGGTTTGGTACATTGCGTGCAATTATCAGTGATGAGGGGAGTCATTTATGCAATTGACATTTCACGGCTCTCTTGGCAAAATATGGGGTAAATCACATAATTGCCATAGCATATCATCCCCAAACAAATGACCAAGCAGAAGTGTATAACAGAGAATTCAAGTAAATTTTGGAGAAGATTGTCAACCCCACTTGAAAAGATTTGTCTCTAAAGCTTGATGATGTTGTTTGGGCTAATAGGACGGCTTACAAGACACCTATTGGGATGTCTCTGTATCAGTTGGTGTTTGGCAAAGCTTTCCATCTTCCCATGGACTTAGAACACAAAGCATTCTAGGCCATCCAAAAATTGAATTTTGATCTCAAAGCCGTAGGGGAGAAGAGACTTCTCCAACTAAACAAACTTGATGCTTTCAGACTGTAGGCATATGAGAATTCAAAATTATACAAGGAGAAGGTGAAAAGATGGCATGATTAGAAAATCATGGACAGAAAATTCGAGCCAGGGCAATCAATTTTATTGTTCAACTTAAGGCTACGACTTTTCCTGGGAAAGCTCAAATCCAGATGGTCAGACCCGTTCTTGGTGAAAACAGTATACCCTCATGACGCGGTGGAAATAGTAGGCAAAGATCCGAATAATCCATTCAAAGTCAATGAGCAATGTTTGAAACATTATTAGGGAGGCGAGATTGATAGCCAAAAGTCCTCAATGGCCCTTGCCACTCCATGATCAACCCCAGGACAGTCGAGCTAGATGACTATAAACAAGTGCTTGATGGGAGGCACCCCATTCAATCTCTCTTTCCCCCTTATTTAATTCTCATTACATATCCATTCAATTCTCCTTCATGTTTAATTTTTGTTTGATGTATGAAATCCTTCTTTTTCCCTATGTTTAATTCTTGGCATGTTGATTTTTTTTAGTTTAATTTTGATTTAGTAAATAGATTTTGACAGTGCATTTTTTACTAAAATGAATTAAGTTTAATACTACATTTTTGCTAGAGTTGAATAAAGTTTGATAGCCCATTTTTTATATCTCTCACAAGTAGATTTCATGTGGTCAAAGTGTGCAAGGTCAGAACATATAGAAAAATGAAGGTTTTCAGGACTACCAGAAGGGTGCAGATGCGCCCTATTTGTACCGCCAGGGAGCGCAACTGGGCCCTTTAGCAGTTTCTAGTATAAAGTCTAGAAAGCGTAGATACACCGTATTCCAAGACAAGCGTAGCGCAGCTGCGCCCAAGCGCCAATCAGATTTTTTTTGAAAAAATGGCTCGACCTGCAGTTTAAAATATTCCTACTCAAATACAATTTCTCATTACTCTTTCTTTCAAAACATAAAAGAACACTCCTATTCCTCTTCTATCTCTACTTTAAACTCTCCAATCCTGATCCAATCAAGAGTCCTAACCAAATCAGATTCCAACCTTTCTCTCTCCTATATACATAAATCCTAGTTCTTCCTTGCATTCTCATTTATCAGAAACCCATAAAGGCAAAAAAGATAAGACTAAGTTTGTCCACCAAGTGTTTGATCAAAGGTTTGAGAGAATTTAAGGGGATCTCCAATCAGTTTGGGGGTTTCTCATCATCAAAAAACATAAGTCACTAATCCAAGCTTTGAAAACATGCCAAAACGAGCCCGAACACCACAGCCTTCTTCGTCCAGCACTAGCTGTAACGCCCCCAAATCTGAGTACCTGTTACCTCGGACCTGGTGCATTACTATACAACCTTCATCTAAATATTTATAACATGTATTCATAAAATAATGAAAACAACTTCACTTTAATACCAATTAATACATTAATTCCTTTACAACCTGGTATTACACTTTTAAATCATCTTGATTTAAATTATATAGTTCAAGTTATAAATAATATGTTTTACTTGAATATATTGGATTTTAAGTATCTATAAACTCACTACTAGACTTAACTATTCTTTTATACAATGTTCTTTGACTATACAATTATAGTATGTCATGTGAACGCTATCTAGCATAACTAGAACTATACCAATAACTTCAATCAGTACTTCTTCCTTTTTCCTTTGTCTATCCCGAATCCTTTGATTCGCTCTGGTTTAGCTGAAAACAATTATTTATATAGAAAGGGTGAGCAACTACGTTGCCAAACAAGTTTAACAGTTACCACATAACACATAGTTCGCATTTTAAACACACTTTAAATTGTTCATGCTCCGCAGTTTATACATAATTCGTGTTTCTCATACTTTGCATTTATTTAGGCATCATAATGTTCATACTCAACAGTTATACCTACTTCATGTCGATCATATATCTCAAATTACGAACATAGTGAGTTTCCATGACTCTATCAACATCAATCATTAACTTCATTCAACAGATTTATATCATCGTATAGCACATAGTGCACATCTCAAATTATTCACAAGAAGTATATATAATACAGGAAATATGTGCACATAACAATTAAGAAGTTCACATATAAAAACAAGTTCTAAAAAACTTGCATGTACCAGCGTTTTACCATTACGCTAACCTGTGGTGTTCCTCTACATGACCTACACGGTATGTGAGATTGATAATAAACACCATCAATATTTGATCTCATGGTTAACCTTACTTTAATAACTTACTTTAACTTTATATTGTCTTTGTATCACCTTTATATTCAACTTCGTTATTTATATAACTCAACTTTATTTCCCTTTTCATCACTACATGTGCTAGCTTATCGCACTTGTAGTTTACTGTGTGTGTATCACACCATTACAGCATACCATACTTGGTTAAACATTACTCATCTAAATTCCTTAGACTTAGATTAGCCATATAGCCTTCATTCAATACTTTGTGATCATACACACATAGTATACATTACATACTTAGTTCTTATACATTCTCAAATATACTTATTTTGGTCCAATCATAACATGATATAAATCATTGGTCATTTTATACACTTTAAATGTCATCTTACGTTATGATGTGACATTTTTAGGAATCAAATCCCATTATTCCATCATAGTTATGACGCCCCCAAAATAGGTCTACACAACTCATTCTGAGTCGCCAAATACATGGTACAGAAAATAACTACAACTTCATAATTACAATTGTCGTGCAAAATACGACAACACATATGATGTGTGTTTAAATAGAAATATTATCTTCTAGACAATATCCAAACTCAAATAAGTCCTCATTACAATTATTGATACACTATTTTACAAAATAGTGAGGACTGCCAAAACAACTATCTTGAACCATCACTCAATACCCCGATTAGTTCCCACTATATTCTCGCCTCCTAAGAAGAAAAATGGAATAAAAAGGAAAAGGGTGATCTCAACTAGTCCAGTAAAGAATATTATGACTAATATAATGTAGAACAACTTCTCCTTATTCATCAACAGGGAAAAATCTGATAGAATACAATAGACAACAAGTTTTAGATCAACAACTGCAGCGGAAACAACAATTCATTAGAAGAGTTAAGTAGAGAATAAAGTCTACTATCTTCTATGATTTAAAAGTCCATCATCAATATTTTATCCCTGTAACATCAATCAATATACATCATGAATCAAATATTCATCTTTGCACTACGGGCCAAAGATATTTATTTATATCACCAGTTGGTCATGTTCATCTTAACACCTGTCCATATTTGCACTATGGGCCAAAGATATTCATCAGGTAATCATTCATCTTTGCACTACGGGCCAAAGATATTCATCAGGTATCACCATTTAAGACTGAGGATGATAAAAATATTTTAAAGAAAATGAATCCAGTGAGATAAAGAATACGATTAGGGATTCCTAATTCAGTTTATCCAAGTTCAAGAATACTCCATAATAATCAATTGTGGAGCAAAATTCAATAATAAAGTTCAAAACATAGATCCAATCAAAGATAGGAATCATAATAGACACTTGGACAAAGAAAAGAAAATTTAATTTTTCTGTGAATAGTGTCGTATTCGTGAATAGTGTCGTATACGTGAATAGTAACCCCGACACAAAAAGATAAAAATTTCACAAGAAAAATCATACTTCGTGAATTGTACTCATGAATAGTGTCGTACTCGTGAATAGTGTCGTATAAGTGAATAGTGTCGTATACGTGAATAGTAACCTCGACATGAAAAGGTAAAATTTCATAATAAAATTCATACCAATATTTCAGTGTAATGATATTGAAAGAAATAATATCATTTACGAAAAAAAATAAAATCCCTTACCTCAAAAGAATAGTACTTCTGGCTGGAATATCGGATATAATACTGAAGGAAACTTGCACTGTATAGCAACACTCAAAGTTTCTAAATACTCACTAAAATACGCTCGATATAATAGAGAGAAAACTTCAGATTCTGGTGTAATTTTTAATTCTAACCTAAGCACCCTATTTATAAGAAAATGCTAAGAACACCAAAGTAGAAAATTTAATAAAATATTATTATTTATTAAAAAAATTCCTACACACACTTTAAAAATCTGATTTTAGAATTTTACACCAACCAGTGGGACCCACCAACTCACAAAACATGTTTTTAACATTTATTGTAACAAAATTAATTCGGACCCAATATTCTGGAACTTCAATAATTCATAATAAATAACCCTTTTATTAGAAAAATATAAATTTATGTCCATTCCATAGGAAATTTAATTCTCTGTAGAAGAAAGTTTTTCCAAATTCTAAAAAAAAAATGACAGAAATCCACATACGGACGAACTTGCAGGCTATAATCAAATTTTAGTCAAAATGGGGCCCACCAACATGTTTAACATATTTTTAGCATTTATTATAACAAAATACTCTTCCTCCTCATTTCTTAATATATCGCACATTCATTGTAAAAATATCACCATTATTATATTATTATATTATCACATTATACATTTATAATGTAATATAATAATATATATAAATTATCAATTTTTAACAATTGTCATTTTTCTAAAAATTCCTCCATTCCGACAAAATACTGATAAAATACCTCAGCATTAATTCTTTCATTTATATCCACATAAAATAAATACTTTCTTATCATTTTTATCAATATTAATTTTCACAAATAATATTACAGAATCACAATAATGATAACCAGGTCGTTCCCAAAAAAGTGGGGGGTTTCCGATAAGGATTTCTCCTTGCTGGCGCGCAATTAGGTGACCAAACCCCTTTCCTAAACAGAACTTCCTTAGACATTGCCAATAATGCTATTTAATAATATTATTCAAATAATATGATTATTTATCTTATAATGAGAAATATTGTGCAGTGACAATTATTGAATCAATAATATAAAATATCAACGTAGCAATTATTGAATCAATAAAATAAAATATTGAACAGTAATTACTGTAACAATTATTGAGTAGTGACTTCTTATGTAAGAACCAATAATTTGTGCAATACCATGTGCTACTGTGCAACACCGCGTACTTGTGTATTTTAACCACCGGGTATTCTAACAGTGTTAACGGTAACAACTACGTCGTTATTTATAAAAAACTTATACTTGTCATTTTCTTCATCCGACAATTTTTTCATTATAGGGCCCATAAATGGTTGCGTCGTCATATGAATATTCCCCAACAGCAAGAATATTCCACGACCAAACGAATATTCCCCGACAACAATGAGTATTTTATAACCACTTGCTTATTTAAAATATTTACACATTTTACCCATAAATAACCACATTATTCAAATCAACCCCTTACTATTTCAAAATAATAAATAGAGGAAATTTCATTTTATTAAAAAAAAAATTAGGGTCTTACAACCTCCCATCCTTATGAAATTTCATCCTCAAAATTGACGTGCGTAGGACATGCTCCTTCCTATCCAAGATCTTGACTGGTACCTCCTCGTACATTAAATCTTCGGCTATCTCATCTGGTTTTAATTCAATAATGTGATTTGGGTCTTTCACATATTTACGTAGCATGGATATATGGAAAACGTTATGAACATGAGACATACTTGGCGGTAAAGCGAGTCTATATGCCATAATTCCTACTCGGTCGAAAATTTCAAATGGACCAATAAATCAAGGGTTGAGATTTCCACTCTTCATCGATTCTTGCTTCTGGAATAACACCTTCTTACACCTTCTTCTTCACATTCATTAGCTCTGAGTCTGTAGCTTGAGCAACCTTAACTTTACCGATTAAAGTTGATTTTACGCGTATATTTGACATCATCACGTGGGTCCCTAGAGTCTTTAAATCTATCTCTATCTTTTGTAAGTTATACGAAATGGGTCTTTATGTTCGACAATATCGCACTCGTAATCGCATACGATCTTCTACTCAATGCATCAGCTACCACGTTCACTTTTCCAGGATGGTATGGTCAGAACAGGTGCCGAAATGAGTCTCCTCTTAAGTTCTTGGAATCCCTTCTGACATTCCTCGCTCCATTCGAATTTTGTATCTTTTCGAGTCAGCTGAGTTAATGGAGTAGCGATTTGAGAAAATTCTTCCACGAATCTCCGATAATAACCAGCTAAGCCTAGAAAACTACATATTTCAATTACTGACTTAGGTTGCTCTCAACTGTGACTCATATCCCAATCTTGGATAGCACGTTATAATGGCACCTATCATTTTACCACCGCACGAATATGGCGTCCCCTCCGGAGAGTCTGGCTTCGGTGCATTCCACAAAGGAAGTCACCCGATAGATGCTAGGGTACCAACTCCTGTAGTTGGGTTTTTAACTCCTGAAGTTCAATAGGATCCATTCGATATGGAGTTTTAGAAATAGGTTTTATACCAGGTTCAAAGTCGATAAAAAATTCAATATCACGCTCTGGGGGTAGGCCAGGAAGTTCTTCAAGAAATACGTCAGGAAATTCATTAACAACAGAAACATTATTCAAATCTGACGTATTTTTGTTCAAGTCCATGACATGGGCTAAAAAAGCTTGACATCTATTTTTCAATAAACGAATAGCTTTAAGGCATTGATATGAAAGTGTTTGACTTTAGTGGTTTGGTTGTTTGAATTCGCATAACAGGTTGGTTAGGAATATGAAAACTAACAACCTTACGAAAACAATCAATTTTGGCATGATGAGTAGTTAACAAGTCGATTCCTAAAATCACATCAAAGGCAAGTATCTTTAAAGAGATAAGATCAACAGGTAATGTGATGGTGCCAACTTGAATTAAGCAAGATTTATAAACAGCGGATGTAATGAAGGTTTCTCCTAACGGAGTTTCAACAGATAAGTCAAAGTCTAATTTCTCAGAAGTTAAGTTCAAACGTTGAGCGCAAGCAGGAGAAATAAAGAATGGGTAGAACCGGTATCTAATAAGGTATAGATTTCGCAAGAATTTATGATTAACTAACCCGTGATAACTTCGTTCGGGTTACTCGCTTTTTGAGAAGTCACAAAAAACGCTCTCCCTTAAACTACCGACTTTGTTTTGTCCATATCTGCCTTTGGTGCCACCATCCCAGCTGGACTTGATTTTGCTACAGGACAAAATCGAGCTATGTGACCATCTTTTCCACAACTAAAACATACCTTAGAAGGCTGTGCATAGTTTGGAATTATGTGTCCCTCCTCTTCGCATCTGTAGCATCTAACTGATGGTCTTTATCCTCCCCTAGAATTTGTTGCTGGTGCCGGTGCTGCTGCCGACGTCTTCCCATCATTGTTAAATCTTCTCTTCTTAAAATTTCCACTTGAATCCTTTCTTCTATTATCTTGCCCATGATTACCACCGAAGTGGTTACCATTTCTGGCATGATAATTTCCTCCACGATGGTTATCATTATTCCGATGGTCGTTGCCACCGATACGATTATTATCGTGTTGTTGGTCGTTATCTTTTGGTTGGGATGACTCCTTATCGCGCTCTAATAACTGAGCCTTATTCACAACATCTGAATATAAACAAAGTTTATGAGAAATAAGGTATTGACATATTTCGAGTTTCAAACCTCTAAGAAATATTCACGTCATTCGCTCTTCATTACCTACCAAGTGGGATGCAAACCGAGATAACTCTGCAAACTTGGCTTCTTACTACGACACGGTTATATTGTTTTGCTCCAGCTTGATGAACTCTACCTCCTTCATGTGATGAATAATTTTGGGAAAGTACTTGTCGTTGAATAATTCTTGGAACTTCTCCCAAGACATCTCGAGTGCGGCAGCTGAGTACGCTTTACGGAATCCCACCAGTAATCTGCCTCTCCTCGCAATATGAAGGTGGCAAAGGGAACCTTTTGCTCCTTGGAGCATCCCAAGACATCAAATATCTTGGTGATCTTCTTTATCCACGTCTCTTCTGTAAGTGGTTTTGGCTTTCCCAAAAACTCCGGTGGTCTCAGCTCCTTGAACTGTTTAGCGGTGATCATCCATGAGTTGCCTGTATTTCCACCTGCATTTTGCACAGGAGTCTCTCTCGTTTGGTTTTGCATGAACTGCAAAAAGCTTCTAAACATCCCATCATTCATCGTTTGATCGGTAGTGTTGTTTACAGGAGGATTATTGCCTTCTTGATGCACATTATCCTGGTTGTTGATCATCGATGATTCAACGGTCTCATGTGCTCCATTGCCATTCTCAACATTTTCAGATGTCATTCTCAAATGCTATCATAAAATAATGGTTAATTGACATACCATATATTATCCCTATATTCTGACCGACCAATTAAATCATAAATAAGCTTAGGTAGGACACACTAGCAAAGGATTTACTCGTCTCTCCCCTCCTAGTTCTATTCCTCGATCTCCGCCAGAGACCATATCCCTAAGCTCTGATACCAACTGTGACACCCCCAAAATAGGTCCACACAACCCATTATGAGTCGCCAAATACATGGTACAGAAAACAACTACAACTTCATTATTACAATTGTCATGCAAAATACGACAACACATATGTTGTGAGTTTAAATACAAATATTGTCTTCTAGACAATATCCAAACTCAAATAAGTCCTCATTATAATTATTGATACACTATTTTACAAATTAGTGAGGACTGCTAAAACAACTATCTTAAACCATCACTCGATACCCCGACTAGTTCCCGCTATATTCTTGTCTCCTGAGAAGAAAAATGGAACAAAAAAGGAAAAGGGTGAGCTCAACTAGCCCAGTAAGAATATTATGACTAAGATAATGTAGAACAAATTATCCTTAGTCCTCAATAGAAAAAAATCTGATAGAATACAATAGACAACAAGTTTTAGATCAACAACTGCAGCAAAAACAACAATTCATTAGAAGAGTTAAGTAAAGAATGAAGTCTACTATCTTCTATGATTCAAAAGTCCATCATCAATATTTTATCCCTATAACATCAATCAATATACATCATGAATCAAATATTCATCTTTGCACTACGGGCTAAAGATATTCATTTCTATCACCAGTTAGTCATGTTCATCTCAACACATGTCCATCTTTGCACTACGGGCCAAAGATATTCATCAGGTAATCATTCATCTTTGCACTACGGGCCAAAGATATTCATCAAGTATCACGATTTAAGACTGAGGATAATAAAAATATTTTAAAGAAAACGAATCCAGTGAGATAAAGAACACGATTAGGGATTCGTAATTTAGTTTATCCAAGTTCAAGAATACTTCATATTAATCAATTGTGGAGCAAAACTCAAGAATAAAGTTCAAAACATAGATCCAATCAAAGATAGGATTCATAACAGACAACTTGGACAAAGAAAAGAGAATTACTCTACGATTTTCATATTACACTCTACGATTTCGAGAGTCATTCTACTATTTTGAAATTCAGATAAGGCACACTTAGAAGGGGGGGTTGAATAAGTATGGGAACAATCAATGACCAATTTTTGAACTTTAAACCAAACTACTAAATTCAGCCTACTATTTTGATGAATGCAAATTAATTTGAATGAATATGGTCTCTACTAGAATTGGCTTTTTGTTTAAGAAAATATTTTGCTGAATTTATAAGTCAAAGAGAATACTTGGTGTTAACAAAGTATCTCAAGATGAAACAAATATTTAAATTTTAATTATTAAGAAAATTAACTATCTTGAGAGATATTAAAGTAAAGCAAGCAATAAAATCAACACCAAGATTTTTTACGTGGTTCAGCTATTACCCTCTATAATAATAGCCTAGTCCACGTCCAATACCAACTAGTATTGGAGACTCAATTTTATTTCTTTAAATTAACCCTTGTTACATAACAGATTCTATCAAATTTGAATTACAATAATTCACTTGAGCACATTTGCTCCTTGTGCACCAATGCACTCCTTAAGCACCTATGCTTCCTTGAACCTGTTTGCAAACAAACCTTAATCCACCTGGATTAAATTCCTTTAGACAACACTTAGTCTAAAATATAAGATTACAAATATAGAGGTCTAATGATCAAAGCAAATAAACAATTTAACAATGCAAGGCTCAACTAATGAATGCAATGATCAAGTAGTAAAAGAGAGATATCACCAATATGAAGCTCACGAAAATAGCTAAGAATAATATGAATATGAATTGCACAACAGCTCAGAATTTTGCACCAAGAATAATTTAATAGCTCTTCAAGTATATGAGTGCAATAATTAATTCAAGTGTTGTGTATTAATCACTGACTCCAGTTCTTCTTTTATAGCCAAGAAAATATATTACCGTTGTTATACAACATAGTCCCATTATATATATATTTACGTTGCCAACAGAATTCAAAGAGATAAGTACCATTCCAATTTTATTTCCGTTGGAAAATATTTTTTAACAGATATAGACTATGTCAAAGATAACCCACAAAGTTAATAGGTTCTGTATAAAACACATATAGTCCATAATAACTGCCGCCTCATAAATTTTACTGACTTTTCAAACTTAATCAGATAATGAAGTGTTAAGTAAATAAAGTGATGTAAATTATTTTTCAAGATAATGATTATCTCATATTCCCAATATATATGCAAACCACTTTGTGATAATAATTATTATCTTTGCCGCCACAACCTTTTAAGTTACCAACAAAACTAATTCACATGTATATAGAATTCTCAGGACTCTCATTAAATCTTCTAACACATGAAATTAATTTCGGACAACAATTATCATTTTAATTTTACGCATGCATAATTTATAAATACTAACCATCTGAAATCAGTCATGCGATAACAGTTAGCATAATATATAAAATTCTTAAGCATTGGACGAATAAATACCCTATTTAAAACATAGCAAGAGGTATTTACAGCTTCGACCCAAAACTTTTTAGGAAGTTTACTTTCTTGTAACAAAGTTCTAGCTGTTTATTGTAATGTTCTATTCTTTCTTTCCACTACACCATTTTGTTGAGGAGTTCTTGGGGCTAAAAATTCATGACTAATTCCTTTTTGATCACGAAATATTATAAACTCTTTTTGAAATTCAGTACCATGATCACTTCTTATCTTTACAAGTTTGAGACTATACTTTGTTTCTAAATTTCTTATTAATTTCACAAATTCTTTAAATGCTTCATCTTTATTTCTTAAAAATAATACCCATGTGTATCTAGAGAAATCATCTACTATTACAAATACATAAAACTTACCATTTATACTAGCATGTCTTTTCGGTCCAAATAAATCAAGATGAAGTAGTTGTAAAGGAGAAGAAGTAGATACCATGTTTTTTGCCGTAAATGATGTTCTTACTTGTTTCCCAAGTTGACAAGGAACACATATTCCTTTCTTTTCATACTTTATCGTTGGAAATCCTTTGACAAGATTCTTTGAGGATACTTTCTTGATTAAGTTCATGTGAACATGTCCCATCCTTTTATGCCACAAATTTGCCTTGTCTTGTACAGATGCAAGACATAGTTCTTCATCCTGTTGCTCAAAATCAATAGTATATATATTTCCTTCCCTTTGTGCAACTAAAGTAACATTGTTAGTACCATGAGAGATAGTGCATTTTACTTTATCAAAACTAACTTGGTGACCATTATCCATCAATTGACTTATACTAATAAGATTAAATTCAAGTCCGCTAACAAGATGTACGTTATCAATATTAACCTTACCATTTCCTATTTTACCTTTTCTGATTATTTCGCAGGTTCGATTATCTGCAAATGTAACTGCACCATTTTTCGTCTTAATTTTTAGCTCCACAAACTTTGATTTATCACCAATAATGTGACGAGAGCATCCACTATCAAGAATCCATTTTTGAGATGGAAACCTTGCCTTGAGACATACATGTCAAGAAAAAATAATTCATCCTTTTGGTACCCACATCTTTTTGGGTCCTTTAATGTTAGTTGTACGTAAATCATCCTTTTTAACCCATACCTTTTTAATCCTATTTTTCTTAAAACAATTTATGTCCAAGTGACCTTTAATACCACAATTCCTACATGTTATGAAAGGAGAACAATAATTTAATCTAAAACGAGATTTTGATTTTAGCATTTTTACATCTCCCTTTTTATGCATAGACGTGTAACCAATTCCTTGTCTATCAAAACTAGGTCTTTGTTTACCTAATATGACATTTAAATTTTCTTCACCTTGAACAAATTTATCAAGAGATGATTTTAACGAATCTATTTCTTTTTGAAGTTCATTATTAGGAAAGGTTTTATCAAGTGATTTATCACTAAATGCATCAATACATACATCTCTCATTTTTAGTTCATTTGTCAATTTTTGGACCTCACTACTCAAAAAATTTACCTTATTGAAAAGTATTTTGTTATAATTATCTAAATAATCAATTTTAGCAATTAAAATATTTTCTTCTTTACATGTAGATTCCTTTTCAATATCTTTCTTTTCATCTATCAAAGAGTCTACCTCACTCATTAATGTATTTACCAAGTCTTTCAAATATGCATTCTTTTCTTTCAATTTATCATTTTCTTGTTTCAAAGAAATAATCTCAAAATTAGATACCTCGTTTGATTCACCTTCTATTCCCATGAAGTATACTTGAGTTATTTCATCCTTGACGACCACCTCAACTTCAGATTCTTCTTCATCACTCAAAGTAACCAGTGCCTTATTTCTTTTATTATCCTTGAAGCTTGGTTTTCCTTTGTTCTTTAGTTGAAAACAGTCCTTCTTGAAGTGCCCTGGACGTCCACATTCAAAACACATCTCCTCGGTTTGCTTTCCTTTGGATTTATTCGAGTTGAAGATATTCTTTCGTTTATTCTTCCTTTATAGAAGTCCTTTGAGTCTTCTTGACATCATGGCTATCTCTTTATTCGAATCATCATCAAGCTCTTCTTCATTTCCTGCATTAAGAGCTAAAACCTTTCTTCGAGGAGTTTCCTCCTCGTCATCATATCTCTTTAACTGATGTTCATATTCCTCAAGTTCACCAAAAAGAGTTAGTGTATCCATAGTAGATATAGTAGAGGAATCTTGAAGAGTAGTGATTTTAGAAGCAAACCTCTTGGGCATAGCCCGAAGTAACTTACGGTTAATCTCACTTTGTGGAATGGATTTGTCCAGTAGCTTTAAGGAGTTTAGAAGAACAAGGAACCTTGCTTGAGCCATCTTTATAGTTTCATCTTTCTTGAGTTTGAACATTTCATAATCGTGCATGAGCATGCTTAGTTTCACTTCTCGAACCTTGGATGTTCCTTCATGGATCACAACTAGAGTGTCCCAAATTTCCTTAGTTGTGTTGCATGAGGAGACTTTGTCAATCTCGAATTGTACCATGCCACTAAGTAATGTGTTCATAGCCCTTGAATCATAGGAAACCATGAAAGTCTCAATTGAGTCCATCTCTAGCAAAGTCTTTGGAGTACAAGTCATCTTTTGAAATTCAAATAAGGCACACTTAGAAGGGGGGGTTGAATAAGTATGGGAACAATCAATGACCAATTTTTGAACTTTAAACCAAACTACTAAATTCAGCCTACTATTTTGATGAATGCAGCTAGCTGAATGAATATGGTCTACCGAATTGGCTTTTTGTTTAAGAAAATATTTTGCTGAATTTATAAGTCAAAGAGAATACTTGGTGTTAACAAATTATCTCAAGATGAAACAAATATTTAAATTTTAATTATTTAGAAAATTAACTATCTTGAGAGATATTAAAGTAAAGTAAGCAATAAAATCAACACCAAGATTTTTTACGTGGTTCAGCTATTACCCTCTATAATAATAGCCTAGTCCACGTCCAATACCAACTAGTATTGGAGACTCACTTTTATTTCTTTAAATTAACCTTGTTACAAAACATTTGAATTATAATAATTCACTTGAGCACACTTGCTCCTTGTGCACCAATGCACTCCTTAAGCACCTATGCTTCCTTTAACCTGTTTGTAAACAAACCTTAATCCACCTGGATTAAATTCCTTTAGACAACACTTAGTCTAAAATATAAGATTACAAATATAGAGGTCTAATGATCAAAGAAAATAAACAATTTAACAATGCAAGGCTCAATTAATGAATGCAATGATCAAGTAGTAAAAGAGAGATATCACCAATATGAAGCTCACAAAAATAGATGAGAATAATATGAATATGAATTGCACAGCAGCTCAGAATTTTGCACCAAGAATAATTTAATAGCTCTTCAAGTATATGAGTGCAATAATTAATTCAAGTGTTGTGTATTAATCACTGACTCCAGTTCTTCTTTTATAGCCCAGAAAATATATTATCGTTGTTATACAACACAGTCCCGTTATATATATATTTACGTTGCCAACAGAATTCAAAGAGATAAGTACCATTCCAATTTTATTTCCGTTGGAAAATATTTTTTAACAGATATAGACTATGTCAAAGATAACCCACAAAGTTAATAGGTTCCGTATAAAACACATATAGTCCATAATAACTGCCGCCTCATAAATTTTCCTGACTTTTCAAACTTAATCAGATAATGAAGTGTTAAGTAAATAAAGTGATGTAAATTATTTTTCAAGATAATGATTATCTCATATTCCCAATATATATGCAAACCACTTTGTGATAATAATTATTATCTTTGCCGCCACAACCTTTTAAACTTACCAACAAAACTAATTCATCATGTATATAGAATTCTCGTAACTCTCATTAAATCTTCTAACACATGAAATTAATTTCGGACAACAATTATGATTTTAATTTTACGCATGCATAATTTATAAATACTAACCATCTGAAATCAGTCATGCGATAACAGTTAGCATAATATATAAAATTCTTAAGCATTCACAAAATATTTAATCACATTTTAATGCACACATAACATGTCCTAGAGCCTTGTATTGAAAAATTAAATATTTGCAATGACCTTACATATTTTTCTTAAGACTCAAATCTTCAAAGTCTTTTGACAATAATCCTTTCATCAACTTCCCTAAATTTCATAATAAACAAATTAGTCCATATTATCAAGTCATCAACAAAACAAAAAGGTTAGAATATTAACAAGTCAACATTCTCCCCTTTTTGATGATGACAACACCAAAAAATTATAACTCCCCTAATTCATGCATATTTAAAATTTCAAAAGGAAACAAACATAATTCAAACTAATTACCACCATGCCTTTTGTTTAGGCATTATTTATCCTCGCAAAATTGTTAGCTATAAAAATATTAGATAAAATTTAGCAAAATAACATCTAATATCGGCTCTAGCCAAATTGTTTTAAACAATCCATCAAAAAAAAAACCTTAAAAACTTAAACAAATTTTGGTGCCAACCAAATCGCTTTTAAATAAAAAACAACAAAATAACAAAATAATAAAAAATAAAAAAATCTTCCAATCACGCATTTCACAAAGAACTACACATCTTCACAGCAACACCAGTCGTGTCTCCCCATTTGTCATCACCAAAAAGATCATCAGATATCAATATCGTCAATGTGTATTACAGGTAAAGGACGAGAAGTGAAATAAGGATGATGGAGAAGACGATGAATCCTTTCTTCCATAGAAAATTCATGAGCAAACCTAGGAGGACGAGGAATAAAGGTCTCATTAGGTAGAGGCAGGTAAAGAAAATCTCCAATGTACTCAGCCATCCAATTACATCGAGGCCATTCCGGGACTAGAGAGTGCATCCTGTCAAAGTGTAGCTTTCTACCAACATCATTCATACGATGAGACATAAAATCAGCAAATTCTCCAATTTGGTAAATCACAAACTTAAGTTCTTGACTTAATTGACAAGAATTTCTATTGATCTTCCTGAAGAGACTTCAACCATAGCCATTGTGTGCCAACTCAAATCCAAATTTTGTAAATCAATAAATTCATCTTCAATTTGAGAAAAACATTTGTTCAAATCATTGGCCCGAATAGGCAGTTTTCCTTTTTCTAAAACCAAAAGCCGATGTTTAACATCAAGAATATCAGAACGCATACGCTCTTGATTTTTGAGGATTTGAATCAGCATATCGACTACTGCTAAAGAGGAGATTGATGAAGTAGGAAGTATAGAAGAAGTAGGATTATCATATGGTAAATCAGACAAAATAGAACTCGATGGAGTAGGAATAGGATCAGGAATGATTCGAACAAATGAGCCATCAACAAAAGAGATATGGGATTGTTTTAAATTAGCAGAATCAATGAATTCATTGTGTGACACCAAAATTTCATCATCAAGGTAGATTTTGAAATGCTAAAACATTTTTGTCAAAAACAAACCATAGGGCAGACACTTTTTAACTTGTTGAATACAACTCCTCATGTGGGACAACATCATAAGAGAGAAATTAAAACTGATTTTAAAATCATTGCAATAACCACCAAATCTTGGTAAGTAAAATCTGTTCCACCACCTACTCGTGGAAACAGATTATAACAAAGTAGTTTGTGCAAAACACATGTAAGTGGACATACATCAACAGTTTTGGGGGTAAACAGAGTTGTCAAAGATGAATCGTTCATCGTGGTATGAAGTTGTTCAAGAAGAGGAAAGGGTATATTAGCAGCACCCTTGAGAGTAAAAGGACAAGGACCAGATGAAGGAATATTAAAAATACTTCCAAAATCAACAACCATGAAAACAGAGACTTTCCCTTCACAAAGGACGTATAACAATCCCCATTACACTCTAAATTTGTGTAAAACTGTTGTACCAAATGGGGATATGCCTTAGTGGGGGGAAAAAGCATAACAGAAATACCACAAGAGATGAAAAGTTTTTCCAAAGAAGAATTTTTAAAATAAAATATCTAAAATTTTCTCATAAACAAACTGCTTGGTAGCAATAGAAGTTTTGAAACGAGCTTCGAAACTTTGACCCATAAAGAAATTATTTGGCAAATCTGAAGTAGCAGAGAAAGGGTTTACCAGATTTGATGGTGACTCAGGCTAAGAAGATGGAGGCTCCGAACCAAGAGATTGTGGGGATTTCTTTAGAAAAGAGAAGCTTGAATCAGACTCATCGGAATCATCGAAAGAAACATGAACAGATGTCTGACGAGGTTGTCTCTTGGACTTCTTTGGAGATCGCACAGTATAAGGAGATCGTGGATGATTTCCTTCTTTGATTGTGATGCCAGATGAACGTTTGTTAGCCCAAATCTTCATTATCGCTGTGGAAATTAGAGTGTTTGAAGAACAATGGAGAAATTTAGGAATGTGTGTGAAAGGAAAAGGCACTCTATGTTTAATAGGGAAGAGTTAGACGCCGAACAGACTTCCTAGAAAATATAAACACTTCTCAGCTCTTGTCTTTTTAAATTTCAAAACCCATAATGATATTTACCATAAATTGTGCCGAGCAGATACGTCTCCCTTAGTCTTCGGGTAAGAGCAGATAACGTATATCAATAAGACCAATTTAAAATCATAACATGTAGATATACTGTATATTTGAAATATTTTATGCGTGAACTATTTTAGTACGTGATCATATTATACCATGCACATTCCAAGTTCTCTTCTTAACATGCAAAACCTTTCTCCACTTAAGGGTTTGGTAAAAATGTCAGCCAATTATTTTTCTGTTGGAATAAAAATTAATTTAATCAATCATTTTGAAACATTATCCCTCAGAAAATGATGCCTAACCTCTATGTGTTTAGTGCGTGAATACAAAATAGGATTTCTCGAAATGTCGATAGTGCTAGAATTCTCACAGTAAATAGGCACACTATCACATAAAATATCAAAATCACATAGAGTTTGTTTTAACCACAAAATTTGAGAGCATCAACTCCTTGTAGCTAGGTATTCACCCTCAGTGGTTGATAAAGCAACTAAAATCTACTTTTTACTATGCCACGTAACAAGACTATGACCTAAAAATGTGTAAGCACCACTGGTACCTTTTTTTATCAATTTAACATCCTGCATAGTCAGCATCTGAATAGCCTATTAGTTCAAAATGATTGCAAATTGGATAAAATAATCCCAAATTGATTATACCACTTAAATATTTAAAAATTCTTTTAACAGCTTGTAAATGAGATTCTTTAGGTTTTGCTTGAAAACGCACACATAAAACAAACACTATACATAATATCCGGGTCTAGATGCGCTTAAATATAATAAACATCCAATCATACCTCGATATTTAGTTACTTCCACATCTATACCTTTTTCATCGATGTAAGCTTTATCAAGTGCTCATCTCAGTGTAGCCTTTTTGAGTTTGATCCTTCAAAACCAAATCTTTTAAGTAGCTCTTTTGTATATTTGGTTTGATGGATGTATATACCTTCCTTTTTTGCTTGATTTGAAGTCCCAAAAAGTAGTTAAGTTATCCCATTACACTCATATTGAACTCCTTGTGCATGCACTTAGAAAACCACTCACAAAGGAAATCATTAGTAGCACCAAAAATTATATCATCTACATATATTTGTACAATGATAATATCTTTATTTTCATGCCTTATAAATAATGTAGAATCAATTTTTCCTCTAATAAAACCATTTGAAATTAAATACTTACTCAACCTTTCATACCAAGCCCTTGGAGCTTACTTTAGCCCATAAAGAGCTTTCTTTAGCTTGTAGACATGGTTTGGATACTTCTCATGTTCAAATCCAAGATGTTGTTTTACATATACCTCTTTATTGATGTATATATTGAGGAAGGCGTTGTTTACATCCATTTGATAGAGTGTGCACTTCTTGTAACAAGCAAATGCTAACAAGATGCGGATGGACTCAAGTCTAGCAAATCGGGGCGTAAGTTTCTTCAGTAGTCAATCCCTTCTTGTTGATTGTATCCTCGAGCTACTAGCCTTGCTTTGTTACGCGTGTGATTGTGCCATGCTCATCAAGCTTATTCTTGAATACCCACTTTGTTCCAATGATGGAAACATCTTTAGGAGGGCGCATAAGTTCCCAGACTTGGCATTGTTCAAATTGTTGAAGTTCTTCTTGTATTTCTATTAGCCAATTTTCATCTAGGATAGCTTCTTTAGCATTCTTTGGCTCAACTTGTGGTAAGAATGTAGAAAATGCACACTAATTTTGCAATCCTCTCCTTGTGGTGATTCCTTTATTTATATCTCCAATGATGTTTTCTGGTGGATGATTCTTGAGATATCTCACAGTCTTTGGCATTCGCACATCATGTATTACTTCTTCTTGATGAGGGATATCAACTTCAAGCTTTTGTGTTGTTCCTTGTTCTACTCCTTGCAAATTTTCCAAATCAGCTTGCTGGATTTGTCCATTCGGCTTGCTGAATAGATTTTTCTAGTTTGCTGGATTCACTAAGATCTCCAAATTTCCTGCATCATCATTTCTTTCTTTTGGAAGATCATTGTGACTTTCATTAAATGTAATATGAACAGACTCTTCAACACATAGCTTGTTAGTATTAAATACATGATAAGCTTTACTATTCTGTGAATAACCAATAAAAATTCCTTCATAAGATTTACCATCAAATTTTCCCAAGTTTTCACTAGTATTTAGTATAAAACATTTAGATCTAAAAACTTTAAAATAACTTATATTAGGAATCTTATTATTTAAAAGTTCATAAGGAGTTTTCAAAATAATTGACGAATAAGTACTCTATTTAAAACATAGCAAGAGGTGTTTACAACTTTTCCCCAAAAACTTTTTAGGAAGTTTACTTTCTTGTAATAAAGTTCTAGCTTGTTTCTTGTAATGTCCTATTCTTTCTTTCTACAACACCATTTTGTTGAGGAGTTCTTGGGGCTGAAAATTCATGACTAATTCCTTTTTTATCACAAAATATTATAAAGTCTTTTTGAAATTCAGTACCATGATCACTTCTTATCTTTACAAGTTTGAGACTATATTTTGTTTCCAAATTTCTTATTAATTTCTCAAATTCTTTAAATGCTTCATCTTTAGTTCTTAAAAATAATACCCATGTATATCTAGAGAAATCATCTACTATTACAAATGCATAAAACTTACCATTTATACTAGTATGTCTTTTTCTCGGTCCAAATAAATCAAGATGAAGTAGTTGTAAAGGAGAAGAAGTTGATACCATGTTCTTTGTCAGAAATGATGTTCTTACTTGTTTCCCAAGTCGACAAGGAACACATATTCCCTTCTTTTCATACTTTATGTTTGGCAATCCTTTGACAAGATTCTTTGAGGATAATTTCTTGATTAAATCCATGTGAACATGTCCCATCCTTTTATGCCACAAATTAGCCTCATCTTGTACAGATGCAAGACATAGTTCTTCATCCTGTTGCTCAAAATCAATAGTATATATATTTCCTTCTCTTTGTGCAACTAGAGTAACATTGTTAGTACCATGAGAGAGATAGTGCATTTTTCTTTTCAAAACTAACTTGATGACCATTATCCATCAATTGACTTATACTAATAAGATTAAATTCAAGTCCACTAACAAGATGTACATTATCAATATTAACCTTACCATTTCCTATTTTACCTTTTTCGATTATTTCATGGTGTTCGATTATCTCCAAATGTAATCGCACCATTTTTCTTCTTGATTTTTAGCTCCACAAACTTTGATTTATCACCAATATGTGACGAGAGCATCCACTATCAAGAATCCATTTTTGAGATGGAACCTTTGCTTGAGACATACATGTCAAGAAAAAATAATTCATCCTTTTGGTACCCACATCTTTTTGGTCCTTTAATGTTAGTTGCACGTAAATCATCTTTTTTAACCCATACCTTTTTAATCTTATTTTTCTTAAAACAGTTTATTTCCAAGTGACCTTTAATACCACAATTTCTACATGTTGTAAAAGGAGAGCAATAATTTAATCTAAAACGTGATTTTGATTTTAACATTTTTTTATATCACCCTTTTTATGCATAGATTTATAACCAATTCCTTGTCTTTCAAAACTAGGTCTTTGTTTACCTAATATGACATTTAAATTTTCTTCACCTTGAACAAATTTAGCAAGAGATAATTTTAGTGAATCTATTTCTTTTTGAAGTTCATTATTAGGAAAGGTTTTATCAAGTGATTTATCACTAAATGCATCAATACATACATCTCTCATTTTTAGTTCATTTGTCAATTTTTGGACCTCATTATTCAAAAAATTTACCTTATTGAAAAGTATTTTGTTATAATTATCTAAATAATCAATTTTAGCAATTAAAACCTTTTCTTCTTTACATGTAGATTCCTTTTCAATATCTTTCTTTTCATCTATCAAAGAGTCTACCTCACTCATTAATGTATTTACCAAGTCTTTCAAATATGCATTCTTTTCTTTCAATTTATCATTTTCTTGTTTCAAAGAAATAATCTCAAAATTAGATACCTCGCTTGATTCACCTTCTATTCCCATGAAGCATACTTGAGCTATTTCATCCTTGAGATCGACCTCAACTTCAGATTCTTCTTCATCACTCCAAGTAACAAAGTGCCTTGTTTCTTTTATTATCCTTGAAGCTTGCTTTTTCCTTTGTTCTTTAGTTGAAAATAATCCTTCTTGAAGTGCCCTCGACGTCCACATTCAAAACATGTCTCCTCGGTTTGCTTTCCTTTGGCTTTATTCGAGTTGAAGATATTCTTTCGCTTATTCTTCCTTTGTAGAAGTCCTTTGAGTCTTCTTGACATCATGGCTATCTCTTCATCCGAATCATCATCAAGCTCTTCTTCATTTCCTCGCATTAAGAGCTAAAACCTTTCTTCGAGGAGTTTCTCCTCATCATCATATCTCTTTAACTCGATGTTCATATTCCTCAAGTTCACCAAAAGAGTTAGTGTATCCATAGTAGATATAGTAGAGGAATCTTGAAGAGTAGTGATTTTAGAAGCAAACCTCTTGGGCATAGCCCAAGTAACTTACTACTGTTAATCTCACTTTGTGGAATGGATTTGTCCAAGTAGCTTTAAGGAGTTCAAGAACAAGGAACCTTGCTTGAGCCATCTTTATAGTTTCATCTTTCTCGAGTTTGAACATTTCATAATCGTGCATGAGCATGCTTAGTTTCACTTCTCGAACCTTGGATGTTCCTTCATGGCTCACTACTAGAGTGTCCCAAATTTCCTTAGCTGTCTTGCACGAGGAAACTTTGTCAATCTCGAATTGTACCATGCCACTAAGTAATGTGTTCATAGCCCTTGAATCATAGGAAACCATGAAAGTCTCAATTGAGTCCATCTCTAGCAAAGTCTTTGGAGTACCGTCATCTTTCCTTCGAATAACTGGTCCATTCTCCACAACCCACCATTCCCAAGGATCTCTTTTAAGGGAGATCCTCATTCGAAATTTCCAGAAGTTATAGTCTTCTGTTCCATACAACAAAGGAGGTCTATTGGTCGATTGACCTTCTTGATTGTTATTCCCGAACTGTGCCATGTCAGAATCTTTCCCTACAAGTCACCTTTAAGAACAAGTAAGTAGAGCCAAGCTCTGATACCAAATGAAATTCAAATAAGGCACACTTAGAAGGGGGGTTGAATAAGTGTGGGAGCAATCAATGACCAATTTTTGAACTTTAAACCAAACTACTAAATTCAGCCTACTATTTTGATGAATGCAGCTAGCTGAATGAATATGGTCTACCGAATTGGCTTTTTGTTTAAGAAAATATTTTGCTGAATTTATAAGTCAAAGAGAATACTTGGTGTTAACAAATTATCTCAAGATGAAACAAATATTTAAATTTTAATTATTTAGAAAATTAACTATCTTGAGAGATATTAAAGTAAAGTAAGCAATAAAATCAACACCAAGATTTTTTACGTGGTTCAGCTATTACCCTCTATAATAATAGCCTAGTCCACGTCCAATACCAACTAGTATTGGAGACTCACTTTTATTTCTTTAAATTAACCTTGTTACAAAATGTATTCTATCAAATTTAAATTACAATAATTCACTTGAGCACACTTGCTCCTTGTGCACCAATGCACCCTTAAGCACCTATGCTTCCTTTTGAACTCATTTGTAAACAAACCTTAATCCACACTGGATTAAATTCCTTTAGACAACACTTAGTCTAAAAATATAAGATTACAAATATAGAGGTCTAATGATCAAAGAAAATAAACAATTTAACAATGCAAGGCCCAACTAATGAATGCAATGATCAAGTAGTAAAAGAGAGATATCACCAATATGAAGCTCACAAAAATAGATGAGAATAATATGAATATATTAATTGCACAAAGAAATTGAAATTTTGCACCAAGAATAATTTAATAGCTCTTCAAGTATATGAGTGCAATAATTAATTCAAGTGTTGTGTATTAATCACTGACTCCAGTTCTTCTTTTATAGCCCAGAAAATATATTATCGTTGTTATACAACACAGTCCCGTTATATATATATTTACGTTGCCAACAGAATTCAAAGAGATAAGTACCATTCCAATTTTATTTCCGTTGGAAAATATTTTTTAACAGATATAGACTATGTCAAAGATAACCCACAAAGTTAATAGGTTCCGTATAAAACACATATAGTCCATAATAACTGCCGCCTCATAAATTTTCCTGACTTTTCAAACTTAATCAGATAATGAAGTGTTAAGTAAATAAAGTGATGTAAATTATTTTTCAAGATAATGATTATCTCATATTCCCAATATATATGCAAACCACTTTGTGATAATAATTATTATCTTTGCCGCCACAACCTTTTAAGTTACCAACAAAACTAATTCACATGTATATAGAATTCTCAGGACTCTCATTAAATCTTCTAACACATGAAATTAATTTCGGACAACAATTATGATTTTAATTTTACGCATGCATAATTTATAAATACTAACCATCTGAAATCAGTCATGCGATAACAGTTAGCATAATATATAAAATTCTTAAGCATTCACAAAATATTTAATCACATTTTAATGCACACATAACATGTCCTAGAGCCTTGTATTGAAAAATTAAATATTTGCAATGACCTTACATATTTTTCTTAAGACTCAAATCTTCAAAGTCTTTTGACAATAATCCTTTCATCATTTTCCTGAAATTTCATAATAAACAAATTAGTCCATATTATCAAGTAATCAACAAAACAAAAAGGTTAGAATATTAACAAGTCAACATTCTCCCCCTTTTTGATGATGACAACACCAAAATTATAACTCCCCCTGAATTCATGCATATTTATAATTTCAGAAGGAAACAAACATAATTCAAACTAATTACCACCATGCCTTTTGTTTAGGCATAATTTTAACCTGCAAGATTGTTAGCTATAAAAAATATTAGATAAAATTTAGCAAAATAACATCTAATACTGGCTCTAGCCAAATTGTTTTAAACAATCCATCAAAAATAAAACCTTAAAAAGCTTAAATAAATTTTGGTGCCAACCAAATCGTTTGAAATAAAACCAACAAAATAATAAGTCCAAAAAAAAAATCTTCCAATACGTCTTTCACAGCAACCACATCTTCACAGCAACACCAGTCGTGTCTCCCCATTTGTCATCACCAAAAAGATCATCAGATATCAATATCGTCAATGTGTATTACAGGTAAAGGACGAGAAGTGAAATAAGGATGATGGAGAAGACGATGAATCCTTTCTTCCATAGAAAATTCATGAGCAAACCTAGGAGGACGAGGAATAAAGGTCTCATTAGGTAGAGGCAGGTAAAGAAAATCTCCAATGTACTCAGCCATCCAATTACATCGAGGCCATTCCGGGACTAGAGAGTGCATCCTGTCAAAGTGTAGCTTTCTACCAACATCATTCATACGATGAGACATAAAATCAGCAAATTCTCCAATTTGGTAAATCACAAACTTAAGTTCTTGACTTAATTGACAAGAATTTCTATTGATCTTCCTGTGAAGAGACTCAACCAAAGCCATTGTGTGCCACTCAAATCCAGCCCTACTTTTAGACCACATACCAAGGTATTTTAATAAGGGTTTAGGTTCCTCATTCATATCAGTTAGGCCTACTTTAACTGAGGCTCAAACTTGATAGTTTAGCATTTTTTCCCAAAAACTGATTTTGACACTTCTTAAATTTCTTTCAGTTTTGGCTATTTGGACAGTCTAGGCATCTGTATTTTAGTTTCCTAAGGTTTCTTTTATCATCATCTCACTTTGTTTAGTCATCTAACCAATTTTGACTTATCAAAGCTCATTTTAGGCTTGAAAAATAGACCCTAACTTGGTTTTGTGACGCCCCCAAAATAGGTATACATCACCTATTTTGAGTCGCCAAATACATGGTACAGAATATAAATACAATCTTAAATATACAACATGAGCTGTGAGTTTTAATACAAATATTGTCTTCTAGACAGTATTCAAACTCAAAATAAGTCCTCAATACATTTATTATCACACTATTTCATAGAATAGTGAGGACTACTAATGTTATTGTCGATGTCGGGATTTTTGAGTATCCATTTTCGTTACTTGTTCTTTGGTGTTCTCATGTTAATGTGAGATTTGTTTGAAAAAATAAGTGAAAAAGGTCCGACATGTATAATATCGACGATTTGACTTTAAGAGTCGCTAGTTGGTGTATTTAACTGGTTGCACCAACGCAACTGAAAAGGTTTGCACATTGACCCAGTGTTTTGACACTGCTAAACGGGTCTGTGAAACCGAGATTTATTTTAGGTTCGGGGCCTTGATTATGCGGAGAGAAGGTGTTAGGCACCCCCCAACATCCGTGTTACCACGGTGACCGCCACTTTTCAAAGAAATTGTTATATGAATGTGTGTGTGTGTGTGTGTGGATCAATGTACAGTTATTTGAAAGTAGTGCGAGGCCACGTTCTTTTTGATGTTTTTATTAGTCGCTTCAACAACACCATTCATCTTTGGACGGTAGATGACGGAGTTGAGATGTTTGATTTGGAATTTTCTGCATAACTCCTCCATCATTTTGTTGTTGAGGTTCTTAGCATTGTCTGACATAATGACCTCTGGTTGTCCATATCGATAGATGACATTGTTTCTGATGAAAGCAATGATAACTTCTTTAGTAACCCTAGGGAAGGATGCTGCTTCTACCCATTTGGTAAAGTAGTCGATCATGGTGAATATGAATCGATGTCCATTACTAGCTTTAGGCTCGATGGGCCCGATCACATCCATTCCCCACATTGAGAAGGGCCATGGCGAACTCATATTGGGGAGTTCCCTTGGAGGGGCGTGGATAGCATTCCCATGAATCTGGCATTGATAGCACCTCTTGACGTGATCATCACAGCCAGCTTTGAGTGTAAGCCAATAATGTCCCGTTCTGAGAATTTTATTGACAAGTAAGGGGCCGCTCATGTGTGGGCCACATACTCCACCATGGATCTCATCCATGAGTCTCTGAGCTTGGTCTTTGTCTAGACATCTGAGGAGATCTAATCCTACATCTCTTTTGTAGAGTGCATCTTCGCTCAAGTAGAATTTCATAGCAAGTTAATGAATCCGCCTCTTCTCAGTTAGGCTCGCCTCAGCGGGTGTAGATCCATCTCGTAGATACTCCTTAATGCATTGATACCAAGGGTTGTGGATGGGAGGTAGATCATCCGATACTTCTCCAACGTAATTCCCATAAACTGGGGCTTTTTACAGAGTAAACGTGATTCTTGGCATGTTTTCCTTGTCAGGTATGTAAACCAAGGAGGCCAACGTTGCTAATGCATCTGCAAAATCATTCCTATTGCGAGGAATGTGTAGAAAGGAGATTTCTTCAAACTCCAAAGCCATCTGTAGAACTTGCCGATGGTAAGTCAGCAAATGTAATTCTTTGGTTTGATAGATTCCTGTGGATTGCTTGATTACCAATTTGGAATCCCCAAAGACAGTTAACCGCCTGATGCCTATTGAACGAGCAAGTTTTTGCCCCATGATATAGCCTTCATACTCAGCTGTGTTGTTGGTGCTGACAAACTGTAATTTAACAGCGACGAGATACTACTCCCCCATACCGGATATTAAAATTGCTCCACTCGAGCCTTACAGAATTAATGACTCCATTAAAATACATTCTCCACGTCTTTTGCATGTATTGTCTCGATGTTGTAGCTGAATTGTCATTACCCCTTCATCGGGAAAGTATGTTTCTAAGGGTTTGTAATCCCTTGCAGGTGCGGCGACCAGTTGATCCGCAATTCCTTGACCTTTGACAGACTTTTGCGTCACGTAGACGATGTCAAATTGATGTAGGATCAACTGCCATCTGGACAGTCGACAATTCAGTATGGGCTTACTGAACACATATTTGAGAGGATCCATTCGGGATATGAGATGGGTTGTGTGACCATGGAGGTAATGTTGTAACCTCATGGAAGCCCATGCTAAAGCACAACAAGTTTTCTCAATCAGAGTGTACTTGTGTTCACTGATGCTGAATCTTTTGCTGAGGTAATAGATAGCTCCCTCTTGGCCTCTATTGTCTTTCTGCCCCAGTATGCAGCCCGTGGCATTGTCATTTATGGATAGGTACATGAACAGGGAAACATCATCCCTGGGAGGTACCAAAACAGGAGCGTTAATCAGTTGCTCTTTAATTGTGAGGAAGGCTTTCTGACACTCATCGTTCCATTTCATGGAGGAGTTCTTCCTTAACAGCTTGAAGATTGGCTCACAAGTTGCTGTGAGTTGAGAAATGAATCTGCTAATGAAGTTGATTCTTCCCAAAAATCCCCGTATTTCCTTCTCTATCTGAGGAATGGGCATTTCCTTAATGGCCTGGATTTTGGTAGGATCCAGTTCAACCCCTTTGTGGCTGACTAGGAAACCTAGCAACTTGCCTGACTTAACACCAAAGGCATACTTGGCGAGATTCAACTTCAAGTTGTACTTACGCAACATGTTGAAAAGCTTTTTGAGATGGTCTAAATGGTCATCCTCCTTTTGGGATTTGACAATGATGTCATCCACATAGATCTCTATCTCTTTGTGATTTAATCGTGGAAAAGAGCCATCATAGCTCGTTGATAGGTTGCCCCGGCGTTGATGAGGCCAAATGACAACCTTCTATAGCAAAAGGTTCCCCTAGGCGTGATAAAAGCAGTTTTCTCACGATCTTCCTCAGCGACCATAATTTGATGGTACCCCGCAAAGCAATCAGCAAAGGAGTACATGCCGTATTGAGCAGTATTGTCAATAAGAATATGGGTAAAAGGCATGGGAAAGCTATCTTTAAGGCAAGCTTTGTTCAAATCCCGGTAATCCATGCAAACTCGCACCTTTCCCCCTGGTTTAGGCACGAGAACAATGTTGGATATCCTCTCCGGATATGTAGACACCATGATGATGCCAGCTTGAAATTATTTCACAATTTCCTCTTTAACTTTTAAACTCTATTCAGGTTTTAATCACCTGAGCTTTTGCCTAACTGGCTTGAATCCTTCTTTGATGGGAAGGCGATGAAGAACAATGTCAGTGGACAAACCCACCATGTCTTCATGAGACCATGCAAACACATCCTGGAATTGGATTAATAGTGCAACCATGTCATTCCGTTGATTTGTGGTAAGGTCTGAACCAATCTGGATTAGCTTAGGGTTGTCTAAGGTTCCTAGATTGAAAGGAGTGGTTTGATCAAGATTGGGTTTGGGTTTGTCTGCGACCCATTCCTTAATCTCCTGAGGTGTCTCAATGTCCTCTTGGATGTCCATCAAGTCTGAGTCCAACTTTGCATCAAAGTTACAGCCCTTGTGGAGAGAAGGCATGTCATCAGCAAGGAAAGGCACATCTAAATCCAGAGTCCTGAAACAAAAGATGCTTTCACTTAATATATGCAACTATTCGATCATACAAGAGTGTTAGCATGTACTTGATAAAATAACTGCTAGTGTTGTAAAGGAAAGCAAGCAATTAAAGTTATCTACAGGGCAGAGGGATTTTCTGCCCGTTTTACCCTCGTCGACCAATGAATGGAGTGCTACTCCAATTGTCGAGGGAAAAGTCTTGATGGAATGCAGTGATGGAAGGATCGTCATTGTCCTCCTTCTCCCGAATGATAATCATGACATCTGGGCAATCATCGTCTGGGGTGTATCTATTTGTATGTTCATCATGAACAATGACGTGAATGCCTGCCATCATCAAGGCAAAGTCATGTTTACGTTTCCGTTTCTTTTCTTCCACTTTGGGATCAGGAATCAGCACCTCTTTTGCTTTGATTGGTACTAGTTTTGTAAACAGCATAGCCACAACATGGGCTGGAACCTTTACTGGACATTGTATTAACTCATGAGGTAAAGGTATAGAAAATCGTCGTGCGGCGGAAGCTTGAGGAACCTGCTTGTGCTTATGAGGATTCCTGTAACTGGAACTGGCAGAATAGCCTAGTCCGGCAATTCCAATTTGACTGGACATTTGAATAGGGTTCTTAATACCCTACTTATCTTTACCAAGCCCTTGTCCAGGTTGATGACCCAATAACATCATTTCTTGAGTGGCCGACATAACCTCTGCAGAAATCTTGGGTACGGGAAGTGGCGCTCCAATAGAATGGTATTACATGTTACTCACTTCCAAAGTATGAAAACTGGTCGGTCCAACTTCTGAATTGAAGCTGATAATTGGTAGAGTTCCTTGTTCAGGACAATCCGGCTCAAAGATTGACGATGACTAGGATTGATGTTGTTGATAATGTATTTGAGTTGTTGATGTAGCGTGGAGGGAACAGCTCCAGCCATGTGTATGCATGGACTCCCCAATAGCAGGTTATATCCTGAGTCGATCTTGAAGACGTGGAAGGATACATTGAATGTATTAGGACCAATCTCAATTGGCAATTCAATCTTTCCAACAGAATTTCATCGGGATCCATCAAAAGCTCTGATGACCATATGGCTGCTTTAGATCTGCTTGAGATTGATATTCATCTTTACAAAGGTGGCATAAGGACAGATATTCAAAGATGAGCCTCCATCTATCAATACTCCTGCTAGCATGTACCCGAAAGATAAAACTGCAATATGCAAAGGCTTGCAATGACCGGTCCCTTCGGGAGGTATGTCATCATCAGTGAAGGATATCACATTGTTATTGAAAATGTGATCAACCAGATGTTGAAATTTTTCCACATCCACTGATTTTGGCAAATAGGCTTCTTCTAAAACCTTCAGCAATATCTTCCGATGATCCTTGGAAGAGAAAACCAATTCTAGTATTGAAATCTGGTGTGGAGCTTCTCGCAAGCTTAAAATCACTTTGGCTTCATTGTGGCCCATAGTGCGGAGGAATTTTTCAATCTTCTCCATGGGCAATTTCCGCTTTGCTTCGCAAATAGGTTTAATAATCTGTTGAGGAAGATACAGTGGATTTTCCTTCGACACTGTAGCAGTAGTATGAGACGTGGATCCTTCAGCATTCCCATAATTCCATGGAACATTGTGTAAGCTAACAAAAGGATATTGTGGTCTGAAAGATAAAGAAATTGCCTCTGATGCGGCCACTTTCAAAGGATTGTCAGCTCCTTTGAGTTGAATTGGTTGTATGGGAAATACTTTGACAGTCTCATCATCCACTTCGGATATAAGCACTCTTCGATCCCTTCCATTTGGTAGGACATGCATTCCCACCCTTGAGTCAGACTGAAGTAATCATCTGCTATTTGTAGGACACCGCTATCAATAAGATTCTGAATAAAATGGCAGAGTGCCCCAGCATTCTTCTGTGTTGTGACCTCGAGAATGTGAATGATATTGACACATTTCATCAGGATTGAACCGCCCTGAGCGGGGATTGATGGGAGGGAGAAGGAAGGTAATTCTTCCTTTGTTGATCAACATCTGTAGTATCTCCTCCATAGATTGGCCCAAATAGGTGAATTCCCTCTGATTGGCAAAATCCCGATGGGCTTTAGCATTTGCTCGCTTCACAACCTTATCCTCTATAGCTTCGCTTTCTGAAGGTGGTGAGGAGGCATTCATAACAAAAGGAAGAAGATAGGCATGCTCCTGCCTGATTAATTGGCGTGTGACTTGATGTTGGTGGGTCACCAGTTCTGCCAATTATTCAATTTGTTTGGAAAGAGCTTTTATCTTTCGTTCCATGGTAAACTAGAACTTTACATAATCCCATTTGTCAACACCGTCTTTGATGGGTTGGGATGATTCGCCGTTAGAATTAGAACCTTGTACAGTGCTCCAACTGATCATGTTGACCTCTTCTTCTTTGTGTTGAGGAAGAGGGTTATCTTGCACATGAGGTTGATCTAGTTTAGTGACCACGATCTCACCGTTTTCTATTAGATCTTGAATCTTATGTTTCAAGGCCCAACAATCTTGAGTATCATGTCCAGTGTGCCCGGTATGATAAGCACACTTCCGAGTAGCATTAAAACCCCTCCCATTAGGGTTGGTGGTGGAAGAAGATGTGTAATTTTCTTACATGCGCGTCGGAAGAGCAAGAATATTCTCGGCGAGTCCCCTAAGGGTGTGAACGTTCGAGGTCGCTTTTTTCCACTTTTAAGCAATGGAGGGTTTGAAGATTGTCTTTGGAAAGGGGAGTAGTTTCTCCTCTCTGCATAGGCATGCTTGGATTGCCTTTTTGTCCTTGTAGTATCAAGGAAACATCCTCCTCTTTCTTTTTATGGACCCTCCGGGGGTTGTTTCCATAAGATCCGGACTGGATGTGCTCAGCAACAGCTTTAAGAGTGGCTAGGTCTTGAATTTTATCGGACTTCAATCCCATCTCAGCCATCTCGTCGTGTTTGATCATTTCAGAAAATGGTTTGCCAATACCAACTAGAACTCTTTCATAGAAAGGAGCTTCTTGTACATCTATGAAAGTCATGACCATTTTTTATTCTGTCATGGAAGGAATAACTTGAGCATCAAGGCGCCTCCAACTTTGAGCATACTCTCTAAATGACTCCTTAGACTGTTTCTTGACCTTGGTGATTTGGTACTGGTCAGGAGCCATCTGAGATTGAAAACTGTATTGAGTAAGGAAGGCGTGAGCCAGCTCTTCCCAGCTATGGATCTTAGAGTTGTCTAATCTGGTATACCATGAACGGGCTTCTCCAGTCAGACTTTTTTGAAACAGCTGCATTCGGAGCTTTTCATTTTCTGCGTAAGACCCAAGTTCTCCGATGAACACCTTTAAATGTGTATAAGGATCCCCTAATCCTTTATATTTCTCAAAATCAGGGGTCTTGAATTTCTCTGGATATTGAACACCAGGAAATATGCAAAGGTCTGTATATGAAACACTGCCATGTGTTCCAATCCCTTTGAGAACGCGGATAGTTTCCTCCATTTGGAGGACCTTCTTCCTGATATCACCGGTGTCTGGATCTCCTTTGAGATGGGTGTTTTCAGGGTCTTTGTTGGTTCTATCCAACTGATGTTTTGGAATTGTTTTTTCCAGACCTTGAACTCCTCCTTGTGTAGAGGATTCTGTATGTGTAGGTATCTTCGTACCCTGAGTAGACTGGTGTAATTCTTTTAGTAGAACAGCCAAGTCTGTGATTTGTTTACTCAATCCGTCAAATTCTTCTCTGGAAACAGCATTAGACTGATCAGAAGAAGACATGATTGGTTGTAGGCTTGTGGCCTTTTTGGACTTTGAACGGGTAACAGGCCCAATTGCTTCCCTACAAAAGACTTACATAGTTTAGTCTTAGGGTAAGATAAATGTTATCATAACATGTCCGTTTTAGGAATTTTGTCCTGCAAAATCGGTTGTTAATTGATAACATGTCATGCATGCACAGATATTCTTCATATTTTCCATTACATATGGATGAACATGGAATAAAATTACAAGTAAATGTTTTTACAGGTAATTTAAAATGGAAAGTATGAAGAGACTTCCCTCCGCGTTTGGTTTATCAGAGGCTGACCTATCTTAGGGTTACTCACGCGGCTTTTTGGCATGAAGGATCCCAGATCATCCCAATCTACTTGACGAGAAGTTAATCTGGTCGTTCAACTAGAGCGAATCTGAGTGGTGCCTTTCTTGAGCCCCGGGGAATCATTCTTCCCACAAGTCCAGTAATCAAACACAGATAGGATAGCCTCCTGGTGGAGGGACCACACAACATACATTCACATACAACGTGTCTCACCGTTTATGCAAAATGATGACATGTGCGAAGCACTAATATCACAGATAGATATTTAGCAGTGCAGTAATTTAGATGTATTCGTACACATTCATCATAAATATAAATACAACATTCACACACAAGCATATTACAATTTTGAAAATCTTGAAATAGCGGCTTAAGCCCTCTTACTGGAGTCCCCAGCAGAGTCGCCACCTGTCGACGTCGGGATTTTTGAGTGTCCCTTTTCGTTACTTGTTCTTTAGTGTTCTCATGTTAATATGAGATTTGTTTGAAAAAACAAGTGAAAAAGGTCCGACATGTATAATGTCGACGATTTGACTTTAAGAGTCGCCAGTTGGTGTATTTAACTGGTTGCACCAACGCAACCGAAAAGGTTTACACATTGACCCAGTGTTTTGACACTGCTAAACGGGTCTGTGAAACCGAGATTCATTTTGGGTCCGGGGCCTTGATTATGCGAAGAGAAGGTGTTAGGCACCCCCCGACATCCGTGTTACCACGGTGACTGCCACTTTTCAAAGATATTATTATATGAATGTGTGTGTGTGTGGATCAATGTGCAGTTATTTGAAAGTAGTGTGAGGCCTCGTTCGCACCTATATACACAAGGTTTGAATTTTATAGAAAAATTCAGTTTTAACCAAGATGTAGCAATGACGTTTTGTAAAAGAGGTTTTTCAAACCCTGTGCTCAATAGGAATTGAGACCTTTTCATACTTCCATTTTATTATTAAATGTTCGGCTTGTTTGCTTTTATTTTTGAGATACTGAAGCATTCTCAAGAAAATAATATCTGAAGATCTTAGAACTCCTCATCAGCATGATGACCCATCCAAGGAAATTCGAACAATCAGTAAAATAATGTGTAGTACGCTTACAATTGAAAAATGTCCATCATGGGAACTGAATCTAGATTCAAAGAATCGAACTCAGTGATCACATGATTCCTAGGCTCACATGATAGTGCAATTTGTATGGAAAGCGATGGCGATTATATATATAAGTTGTAAATATATATATATATATATATATATATATATATATATGAACATGATCAACCACCACGCAAAGCAACTCCATGGGGATCGAAAATGTAAATATATAAAAGCGGTAAATATATATATATATATATATATATATATATATATATATATATATATATATATGTGTGTGTGTGTGAACATGATCAACCACCACAAAGTAAACTCCAGTGTGACAAAATGTAAATAAAAGTCAGAAAAGCGATCAATCGCCACGTAAGTAAACTCCAGGCGGACAAAATATAAATAAAAAATTCAGTAAAAGGCCACGAAAGTAAACTCCAGTGCCGACAGAACGTAAATATATATATATGTACAAATATATATATATAAAAGCGATAAACGCACTAGATGTGAATCCAGCTCATCGAATATGTCCGAATGACAATTATATATATAAGTATATATATATATATATATATATATATATATAAAGCAATTAAACGCATAGGATATAAAATCCGGCTCATCGATGAGTCGACCACGCTTTATATATATAAGTATATATATATATATATATATAAGCAATTAAACGTTCCAGACCGAAGTCTAGGCTCAATCGAGGCATAACTCGATAATGTTAGTCAATATATGAAATATATACATATATATATATAAGTATATATATACAGACAAAAATGAAAATCACGGACCGAAGTCCGGGCAAACACACTCACACGACTCTTAACGTGTACAACAGTGTATGCTAATATGAGAAGAAGGCTTTATAGAATATAAGAAGGCTTACAGTGGGCTGCCAAAGTAGACTTTTATGACTTTAAATAGATAAACACTCAGCTCCCGCCGGATAAAATATAGCTATATATGAGCTAACTAGTGTTTAGAATTGAGGAAACACTCAAAAGATGTGTATGCATAGTAAAATGGACAGGGCTTCCTTTTTCCCTTCCTCTCCCTCTCAAATGGCTGACCCCAAGGCTTTTATATATAGACGGATGGCCGCAGGTACACCTGCGGCAGCCGCAGTTGTACCTGCGGCTGGTCGTGGTGCATCCGAGCCTCGCAGGTCCTGTCGTCTCGTATTACGTGCACTCATGCACTGTAATGTCCGTTCGAACTTGCAGAACTTCAATCCGAGCATCCGGACGAGGTATATCTGACCTTCTTTGGACCTCTTGTGTCGAGAGTTATGCAATGACATGGATTAGAGGTTGTACGAAGTCAGGAATAGGGGTCTATGCCCATGGTCTTCAAGCTTCAAATTCTATCCAAAGTACTGCCATGCGTAATAGTCACTCGAGATTGTCAATCCTCGACTCTTGTGGGACATTGCTGGATTTATGTATGTATGAAGTGTTGAGACGATGCGCAGGTGTTGAAAGAATAAGATGACGTTTGACTCCTCACCAGGGTTATCGCCGGTTTAAGCAGAAAGTAGACGTTGCTCAGGGTTACAGCTGAGATTGGACTACTTGTTGGTATGCCGTGATATCATCTTGTTGAGATGGTAAGATGACATTGTGACTCCTCACCGGGGTTATTCCCGGTTTAAGCGGAAAGCAGACGTTGCTCAGGGTTACATCTGAGATTGGACTGTTGCTTGTTTGTATGTCTCACTGTCATCTGTGGATGTTTCTGTCTGTCCGTTGTCAACTCCGGGTCTGAGTTCTGAGAATAGTGAGGACTACTAATGCTATTATCTGGACCGTCACTCCGTTCCTCGATTAGTCCCTGCTACGTTCTCATTTTCTGAAGAGAACAATGAAAGTAAAAGGGTGAGCTCAACTAGCCCAGTAAGAAATATTATGACTAAGATAATACAGAATAAATTATCGTTAGCCTTCAACAGTGTTAAACTGATACAATATAACAAACATTAAGTTGAACTGCAGTGGAACAAGCAATCCATTAGAAGAGTTAAGTAGAGAATAAAATCTACTATCTTCTATGATTTAAAAGGTTTTTTATCATTTTTATCGCTAAGACTCAGCTTAATAAATAAACCACATCATCCCTATACTACGGCCAAGGATATTCATGAAAGTAGTATGCACACAAGCCAATCATGTTTGATGATAAAGAATATACTTTGTAACAATCTTATTCATTTATTAATAAAAATTATTAATTTATTAAAGGCTTTTAATTATCTACATGATGTTGTTTTATAATATATGATAAATCCATAGTTTTAAGCAATGCTTTTAGAATAATGATGATGATCATTCTAATGAGATCTAAATTTTTAGAAAGCTTAAAACTAAAATAGTTCTCAATCATTGGATTACTAAATTGGAGATTAGTGAATCCGAATATATTGGTACATACGTTGCTTGCTCATTGGATGAGGATGATTGATCTCATGATCATTTGTGTGGAGACACTAAAGCAAGTATGTAGGTGCTTATTAGAGAATAAGTTCACTAAACGTGGCTCGCTAAGGAATACCTAATGGAGTTTTACTTGCCTGTCAATAAGAATTCATGTAGTGATAGTAGTACAAGTGATCCTTGGACTTGAGGTCATCAAAGTATCTTGTGTATGATAAGTTATACTTTGACTTATTCCTTAAAACCCTTATGGTATATCAAAGGGTATGCTTGGGTATAATAAGTTGTACATGGAGATAATGTATGATCAATAAAGAATCTACCGCTTCTAGTAAAAGAAGAGAAATGTCATATGTGATTCGATAAATGACAACCTAGTAGTCCTTGACCAAGGCAGAATGAAATTAGAAAGGAGTTTCTAATTTGCATTATTTGGTGTTGTGCATTTAAGAGTCGAAATACATATAATTAAATAAAATAAGACTTGACAGTAATTCCATGTCTTATATTTAATTGGGGCATTGTATTGTGGAAGGATTGAATTGTACGGTAACTATTTACTCAAAGGTTCTTTTATGATTAATGTTGAAATCTATATTATCTGAAAAGTCGTTGATCGCTAAGGAGACTTATCCCTATTGTAGAATAAATATTATTTATTTAAATAAATTAATAGTTTAATTTATTTATTTAAATAAGATTAGAATTGTTCTAATTGATTTATTTACAACCGGTTTAATATGGAGAACCTAAAGGGTAACACCATAAAAGAAAAAATAATTATTTAAGAAGTTAATGGCATAATCGTAATAATAAATTAAGTATATTTAATTTAATCTATGGTGATAGATTAAATTAAATAGTTTAATATTATTATTTAATATTTTGAAAATATTAAATATAAATTAATAAGAGGAGTCTTATTATTATTATTACTATTACTATTTTTTAATTTTTAAAGGAGTTTATGAATTAATTAATAAAAGTACTCTCAAATATCCTAATAAGATTAGGAGGCTAATTAATTAAAAGAGTTTAATTAATTATTTCTAATAAGATTGGGAGTCTAATTAATTAAAAAAATTTAATTAATTAAAATAAAACCCAATTCCAATTATGGATGAAGTAGTTGACACTTTCACAACACGTGAATACGTGATTCCAATTATTAGAGAGTACGCTCCTTTTCTATGAGATAGAAAAACTAGGTTTAGCCAAACACCCATCTTTGGTGGATCACCTCAAGAGGCCAAACACTTGGGTGACTAACGTTGATCAAATGGAGGAACCAAACTCGGTGGATTCAAGTTGAACGCGAAAAAAATTGAAGGTGAACTTGTACCTGAAGAAGCTCGAAACTTCAAGGGTATGATTCTTGTTCTTCATATTTTCGTTTAATTAATAATTGTGCATAAAGGATGATCCGGGTATATGGTTTGTAAAATTTTTAAACTCTGATTTTTTATGCTTCCGCTTATTTTATGCAATTTGATTGCGTTCATGAATATTACAAACCTAACAGTGGCATCAGAGCCAAACTTTTATGTGAATTATTAATTATTTTAATTTGATATGTATGTTGATATGTGTTTAAAATAATTTAATTGGGAATAATTTTGTGGTATAAAATTTATTTTAAAAAAATAAAAAAAAATAGGGAAACTGTTTTGAAAATCGATAATTCGTTGTGTCGTGGCTGATTAGATTTTTTTTTTAAAAAAAAAAAACTAATTCTGTTATTCAACGTGGTTGGTTGATATTCTGTTATTCAACGTGAAGCTTCACGTGTACATATTATAATATATATATAAACTTATCCTTGAAATACTTCTGCCCCTGTTAACCAACGTGATTGATTAGTATAATATAACATACTATATATATATTATAGTTAACATGATTCATGTTAACAGAATAACATGTGATTCATATAAACCGTGAAGATCAGGATGAGTTTTGTTTTTTTTTTTTGAAAAGTAAAGCCAGCAACGGGTTTTCGCAAATTGATTATATATATAATATATATTTTCAATTATTTTATAATTAAAATAAAATGTTTATTTTAATTTTAAAATTAGATTTTATGCTAACTAATTAGAGTTAGAATTGGATTCCATGATAACTAATTAGAGTTGAAATTGGATTCCATGTTTCCTTAAATAAAAGAGTTTATTTAGATATAAAATAAGATTTCATATTATTCAAAATAAAAGAGTTTATTTATGAATAGGAAAGAGAATCCGTATTTCTTTAAATAAAGGAGTTTATTTAGATATGAAATAAGATTTCATATTATTCAAAATAAAAGAGTTTATTTGTGAATAGGAAAGAGAATCCGTATTTTTTTAAATAATGAAGTTTATTTAGATATGAAATAAGATTTAATATTATTCAAAATAAAAGAGTTTATTTGTGAATAAGAAAGAGAATCCGTGTTTCCTTTAGTAAAGGATTTTTTTTTACTTAGAATTGGATTCCATAATTAATTAAAATAAAGGAGTTTATTTTGATTAAAGATTTTGATTAAAATAAAATAGTTTATTTTATTCAAAATTAGATAAATTAAAATAAAAGAAGTTTATTTTGATTTAAATTTGGATTAAAATAAAGGAGTTTATTTTGATTCAAAATTAAATTTTATACTAATTAAATTTGTCCATTAAATGATATCAATATATATATTGAATGTTTATTATTCATGAGATGAATTTATTTATTGATACATATGGTAATGTGTATGATAATAAATGAGATTGATTATGGACTATTGACCAATGTGATTGAATTTTATTTTAGTTAGATGCATGACTGTATGGATTTTATTAAATGGGGTCTGCGTACCTCATCTTCTCTAATTTTTCTTAATGTAAATTCTATCTCTCTCTTATATACTTCTCATTGACTGCTGATCAAGGTTTCTATTTATTTTAAATAGTTTTGTAATAGGAATAGTTAGAATTATTTTGAAGAATTGGAGATCAAGGAGCAAGGAGCGCTTGAAGACTCGTTTGTAATGGAGCCCGGGTTTAAATATAATAGTTATATTTAAATATTAATTCTTGCACTCCTAGGGTTTGACCTTTTGGTTCACTTGGTGGCTCTAGTGAACCAAACTAGAATAAAAGTCCATAATCAATCCGGGTAGAATATAGTATTCTATATGTGCATGCTTATACTATATATATATATATATAGGGAGCCCTTCCATAGCAGTCGGTTGCTATGAGTACTGTGCAACACCCCCTTTTTGGACCGTTGATAAATTGAATTGATGGCTGCAATTAACTTTTTATTTGATAAAAGTTTAAACTCGTTGTTGTTGTGCCTAATTATTTACTGCATGAAACTTATATTTTAATAAGTGAGGCCCACGTAAAATTAACTTGTCGAAGATAGTTATAAAAATGAATATTTATTATTAAAAATAATCAAGAGAAGAGCTTATCTTTGACACACATAATTTTTTTTTTTTTTATTTCTCCATTATATGTCATGACTCAAAGACATTAAAATGGAATAAAAAATAAAATAAATTCCGTACGAGTATGTCGATCTGGTGGCATTAAAATAATAAAAAAAAAATCTACTAAGTCTTCGTACGATACTACCGGCATTAAAATAATATTAAAATGTCAAGTAAGAATGCAGACAAATCTGACTTGCAATAAAAATTGAAAAAAATAGTTCAATAGTAGGATAGCTTATCACTACCGACAATAAAAATTGAAAAAAAATAATTTTATTCAAGCAATTCGCTGCTAAACAGATTCGAACTCATAATCTCAAACTCCATACACTCGTCATATGACCACCCGAGCACCACGGGCCTAGCTATTAATTTCAACCAAGGATATATCTTTATATTAAAACTTTACCATCCCCCAAAATCTATATTCTTGCATTATTATTATATTACGATTTATTATTATTAATAAGTCTATATAATACATATGGGGGTTTTCTATTTAGAAATAAGTTAATATCTATATTTATTATTATCCTCTTTAATATTTTTTTTTATTTTTGTAATAATATCAATAAAAGGATTATTAATATATTAAAAAAAAATATCATTCTTTAATAAAATATAAAGTGATCATTATAAATCTTGCATTATTAGTTCAATTAGTCTAATAAGTAATGATGATAATTTTTCAAGTCATTTCGTAAAAATTAATTTACTTATCGAATTTATAAAAGTAGTGAAGTATTATTATAATAATAATAATGTGATTATTAATATTAGAAGTACTGATTATACCAATACTAGTCTTTGCATAACATTAAGAGGAATGGTACATATTACATGTTCATTTTCATAAAATTAAAAAACATAGAATGATTAATACAACCGACGCCTATTTTTTTTGGCTCAGAATCCTTAGCACTTTCGATAGTGATTTCGCTTATATCGTGGTCGCTTTCAAAGCCACAAATTGCACATTTTCGATGAGTCTTAGAAGGAATGATTTTCTCGAGTGCACTCTTGAATCTAGATTATTTTTTGCGGCCCTTTGTTTGAGAAATATTAGGCGGCAAAAACTCTTCTTCTTCTTCCACCTCTGCATCTTCATCATTTATCATATCCCATATCATGATTTGGATCTCCAACTGTGCAATCAATGTCGCCATCTCATCGCTTCAAAGAATATTCTCATCCGGATCATACTGGTCAACCAACTCTTTTCCTCGTGAATTCAATTTAAGGACAGTTTTGTAACCTCGGACTGAACAAGCCGCTTTGCTCGCTAACTCCTGGTAATCACCCATCAAATGATTATAGCGCATTGCTTGATTTTGTTCGAAGTCAGCAGATGTGGAGTTAAAGAGTAAGTCTTCACCATTGCTTTTGTTCGCGTCTCTTGTCCACCGATGAAGGGTCATGTCGGTCGGTATTTGTGAAATACTCTTTGCTATGAAATATCTCAAGATGTGCTGCATAATTCGCCAGAGTGAGAAAACATTTGGCGATTACATATTACTGATCCCGATTTATCGATTGTTGACAACTTCTTTATATCTTCCACCACTTTCAACCAGATTGCATCGATTATACATTGCATAAACCTTAGTATCAGTGACACACAACTCACTAAGTTTATGAACATTGTATTTCATGGAATCGACGAATTGACGTTGGAAACGTCTAAACATCTCTTTTGTGTACACTTGTGTAGCATGAACTTCTAAAGATGAACCGAGTACCATAATCCTTTTACGATATTTTGTTTATGTAGTCGGCCTTCCTCTCCCTGATAAACTGTCTTTCTACAGCCTTTTGACTCTGCAGTAAAAAACATAGCATACCTGTTGATGCATTAACATACTCATCAAAAAGGCATTCATGCTCTCGCTTCTTCCAGCCGGGTAGTCATTCCCATGCAAAATATCTCTTTGTATATCTTTGGAATCCATTTCATCATACATCATACAAACTTCCAAGCCATTCATTAGTATACAATTCATAGGAACTTATGAGAATATGCCAACGCTCTTCAAATTCCTCGATGGACAATGAGTTATACACACAGTTGTTAAAATCATTTTTGAACGATGGGTGCTCGTAATAAACATGATGCAATTTTTTTCGAAATTTATTGCTAATATGCCAAGAACACAATAAATGATAACTAGTTGGAAGTACTGTAGCAATAGCATTACTCATGGCTCTGTCTTGATCGATGATGATGGTTGTAGGTGCCTTGTAGTCCATGGCTTCAAGCCATGTCCCATAATACCCAAACGAAAGTGTCCTCTGTCTCGTCTCATAACAAAGGCAAATTCAAATAATATAGATGATAATGGTGGTTGACCCCGACAAATGGAACAAACGGCATGCCATACTTATTTGTCCCAAGCATGTACTATCAAATGTCACAACGCCTCCGAACCGTTGATACATAAACCTTGATCGCGTCCAACCCACAAAATACAAGCTATCACGGTTGTTTTCACCGGTTTCACTCGAAAAAAAAAAATTCTTTGGCACTTCCGGATGCAAGTTTGTTCAAATGATTGACAATGACTTGTGCATCATTTTCATCTGCAGAATCACGCCTTAAATCTCGCACCACATTCTCAACATTAGCGATGAGAAAAGAACATTTTGCAACCCACCTCCCATTGTGCTCAAAACATTCATCATCTTACTAGGACCAATACCGGACTTATTTAAAGTGTCAATTAAATTTCTTGCAACAGGAGTAAGATTTCTGTGAGTCTCGATCAAATCTACTTTGGTGGGGGTCACTAAATGATGATTGTGCTCTAATTCAACTGTAGAAATATGCCAATTGTCTTCTTTCTTATTATGGACAACATATATTCTAGCTTTGCACATTGTTCATCCTATAGAGTCTCTCTGTCTAATTATTTTATTACTACTATCTTCATCATCAAGTAAACTCTTGCCAACAATTGGTGTACCGGCTTTCTTACATACATACTGCCTAGATCTGATATCATTCGTATTAGCATGTTTATGACTAGTTGCAATTCTAATCTCAAATCCATTTTTACGTGCATATGATCTATAAAAATATTCAACCTCTTCCAACGTACAAAATAATTGACCAACGTACGGAACAATATCAGATTTATTACTTTCAACTTCAATGATAAATTCAGATGTATTATATGACATTTTGAAAAACTTACTTGTGAATAATAGTGATGAATTTTGCTCGATCAGAACTTCAACTTGATTTTCTGAAGTGAAAGTGGGCAACCGGATGAAACATATTATGAGTAGAGGTGAAAGAGAAATTGAAGCGGAGAACAAATTCTATGGAAGGATAAGAAGATAACTTGAGAAAATAGCGACTTCTAGACAATATTTAAAGGTAAAACTAATGTACTTTTTCCATATAATCAATGTCACTTTTTTTCTATTCCCATAGTGCTTTATTATTATGTTTGACCACTTATTCACCAAATAGTCTTTATAATAATAATAATAATAATAATAATAATAATAATAATAATAATAATAATAATAATAATAATGGTAATAAAATAATAAAAAAATACATAAGCCGCTACTATATGTAATTCGCTTTATACTCAATTCGTAATAATAATAGAATAATAATAATAATCGATTAATTATAATAAAAAAATGAGAAAATATATATTTGGGGGAAATTGAATGTTTTAAGATATATCCAAATCCAAGGTAAAATATGATGACTAGGCCCGTGGTGCCCGGTGGTCATTTGACGAATGTTTGGAGCTTGAGGTCATGCGGGTTCGATTACATCCGAAGACTATGTAATTTATTTATTACAAAATTTGGTAAAGCCCTGTCTTAAATTAAAGCGTTTTTATAAATAATATATTTTAATTTTTTATTCTAAAAGTTTATTGAAGCTTTGTCTTAAGTAGGTGGTCATTTGAATGAATGTTTGGAGCAATTTATGTAATTTATTTATTAGAAGCCGGTATAAATTGTCTTCTACCGAAATGTTTATAAATAATATATTTTAATTTTTTATTCTAAGCCTATGAAGCTTCTGTCTGCGCCGCAAAGAAAGACAAAACTTTGGTCGCCACATCGCCTCGGACAGACACCTTAATCGCAGATTGATTACTTTTTGTGCCACATCGCCTCGGGAAAGAACACCTGCAATCTCGGTAAACTAAAAAGCTGAATTAAACAACAGTATCAGTGTTTGAATTTGGTCCTAAATGTATTTCATGTACTGGCTTGCATGAGCTTATTTAACCATCTATAGTGATCTATTGAGAACACACGTTGTTCAAACTAAAGTTCAGTATATAACTAGATAAAATTATAGTAATAGAGAGTGGAGAGAGGGAGTATTTCGGAAGAGAAGAGCAAAAAACTTCAACAAGTTGAAGCGGCTGGATTCCATTTATTAGATTCTAAAGACAATCAACTTCAACAAGTAAGTTTTTATTTATTGTTATTTGTTCGGTTTTTAATAGTTTCATTGTTGTTATTATTTTCAGATAATAGTAAAATAATATTATTACATTATATAAATGAAAAAACTTATTACAATTAATACTCAATCAAGCCATTTTTTTATCAACGCATGTTATTCTTTGAATTAAAGGGATATAATACCATGCATGTATTTGTTTTTGTTGTCATTAATGCATGTTATCAACTTTGCATATTATGCATGCATGTTATTACTTGGAAATTATTTTCAATCCCCCCCAGACGAGGTCACCGCTTCAGATTCCTCCTTTCTAAATAACAAAATTATTATTACTTTTTAAATTCAATTTAAAATATTTTGGAACTCAAAATTAAAAATGATTCATTAAAAATTATTAGTAAACAATAAATTTTATAATGAGTAGTGCTTTTAAAAAAAATTACACTAAAATTAAAGCATGATATTACTGAATTAGTTATTACTGTCATTTTGCAGCATGTTACTTTCAACTTCATTTTGTCATGCATCTTAATACTAATATGGAATTGGTGTATTTTTTTAGGTAAAAGATGGATAGTTGGGAATATGGACCAATTGATCCAAGTGTTCTGCATGATCAACAAGATCATGTATCAGATGACATATATCATGGGAGAGATAGGGGAAAACTAGGCTCCAGTCAATATTCTGATCAGAAATATAATCAGTGGGCTTTGACAAAAGAACAAAAAATCCTTTTAGATAAATGTGGATTTGGAGTATTTAGTTTTCAAGGTGTTGTACACCAAAACCTAACCTTGGTCTCATTATACGCCTTAGTCGAGAGATGGCGCCCGGAGACCAATACTTTTCATTTAAACTGTGGAAAAATAACAATCACGTTAGAGGATGTTCACTTTATTTTTGGGTTACCGGTGGTGTGAAAGCCCTTAACGGGTCCCCTTGCTGTCACCAATTTGAATTATTTTAGGGATTGTTTTGGAGATAAATTAGCTGGTGAATATTTTAGTTTAAAAAAACGCAGTGCAATTTCATTAGTGTGGTTGCACGAACATTTTAATAAATGTCCCGAGAATGCAAGTAAAGATGTTGTAGGGCGACACACAAAGGCATACATGTTGTGGTTGTGTGGGGCAATATTATTCCCTAATAGGAATAGAAATAGTGTGCACCCACGATATATGTCTTTTATTGCCAATGCTCTGAAGATTGTGTAACTTACTCTTGGGGCGCCGGTGTTAGCATATTTGTACTGAGATCTTTATATCTTTGCTACTAGGAAAGGAGTTAAATACATTAATGGTTGTGTTACATTGTTACAAATTTGGGCTTATGAGCGTGTAAATATTGGAAAGCCAAACCCTTGGCCACAATCATCCTTATGGTTACCTAGGGCTTTAGCATGGTCCTATTTTGGAGCCCACAGCCACCTCAGTAGACGTGAGAATCCCCATCACCATTTGTCATTTTACCGAGGGGAGTTAGATATTAAGTCTATGTGGGATGTGGTTTGGCGGCCTTACATAATGTGGGATGATGATATCAGTGGATTTAATTTTGAAGGCAGGTTGTTGGGATCTGGTGGGGTCCCCTTGATCCACTTTGATATTGTGGAATTTCGGATGTCTGACCGCAGTGATGAGACAGATTCGGGTTCATGCAAGGCATACCATTAATAGCCAAAAACACGGTGACCTTAGGAAGGAGAAAAGTTTAAATTTATTGATGTCGAGGATTGCATGGCCTTGAGAGGGAATATATTTCGAGGTGGGAGGCATACATGGATCATCTCAAGGACAACAAAAACGAAATTTCGATTATGTCCCAATAGATGATTACATGGTCCGGTATAGGAAAATTACACGTTGGAAAATCCACAGGCCTCGATAGGTTGTTATGAGCCTCGGGCCATTTACAACCAACAACACCTTATTCAAATGGTATAAAATTATATTCTTCTTTAATAAATCATGTATTGGAGTAAATACTTAATATTATATTTATTCATATTTATTGTTAATAATATTTGTTTGTGTTTATCTTACATGACAAAGTTGAGAGTGCAAAAGTCGTTATTTGATAAATTTTCGAGATTTACTCACCGCCTCCCGAGTTAGTTCTACAAAAAAATAATTGGGATTTCCAATACGCCCTATACGACTTCGAAGCAAAAGGTAAACAAATATCTCGACAGGGGGGTCCCACAAATTTTGGACCATAGTCCTAATACACACAACTCAATGAAGGGCTTGGGAAACAAACTGATTATGTTGTACAAGAGAGCTACATACCCACCCCATAAGTAATCGAGGAGAGATCCATTCCCACCACCCAAGCCTACGAGGAGTGTTACATTCTAACCTTCCAAACCTATGAGGAGTGTTACATTCCAACCAACTCTTCATTTGCGGGACTTTCTGACGCCAAGGGATGTAGTTCACAAAAGGTATATATAGTTATGTTAATAGTGATGGTTTTAATTATTATTGCTATATAATAATAATGTACATTTGGGTCTCAATCAGGTACAAGATGCAGGAGACCACATCTCTTATGGACCAAAAGGGTCCTTATCCAAAAGACTTAAAGATTGGAAGGAGACATTTGTAAATAAACATATATTTGGAAATGTGGTGGCACCAGAAGAGGATTTATATCCTTTATCACATCCGCGCCAGTTATATGAATTAGAACACAATACAGTGCAATCCTTAGGGCCTGGGAGTTGGATATTCGAGCATGTCATCGACGCTTATATGTTGTTGCTACGAGACAGAGAGGAATACTACAGGTCGCAGGGAATACAAAGGTGGTCCCAATTTGGTTTCATGAATTCATTCTTCATGCATCTTGGGCAGGGCTATGTGCCCTGCACTAACGTGAATACTGCATGGAGTTTTTGCAATCCGTATGTTAACCAAGATGTTGGTCCACCTTTACACGAATGCAAATACATATTCATGCCGGTGTGTAGTACCAATCAACACCATTTTGTCTTGTTCCTATTCGCAGTTGAAGATTGGATGGTTACCATAATTGACCCGCACTACAATGACACTATGTATATTAAGTTACATGAAATGTACTCAGAATTTGTTAAAGTTGCGGTATGTTTAGTTTTAAAATATTTTAATTTTATAATGTCCTTTAATATTAAAAAATTATTAACCAACTACTTTGTACATGCAGGTACATTTGATACCATTTTGTTGGCCAATGAGTAATCCTCTGTCGCGGACCTTAAAGATTCGATCAAAACAACACAACAACTCGTGATCGTGGCATTTTGTATGCAAGTATGTTGATTGTTTCGTTAGGGCCAATGGTAATATTTCAAGAGAAGTGGTCCTTAGAAGATGTCACAGCCTTTTCGTTATCACACCGCATTTAGAGCTCTACAAGAAATCCATAAGATTACTTGACTACTCCGAGATATAGAACTTATCCAACGTTATCTAATGTACATATTAATTAATAAGAATATCTATTTGGTTGAACTTTATGGGATTTTCAAATTCATAACTTAATAATATGAATATTATTGAATCACATAAAACCACTTCATATTATTAATACGAAAAAAAATTATCTATTTTGTTGAACTGTATGGATATTTTTATTCGGACTAATATTAATAATCACATTATTTATATTAATATTAAAAATCATTATTAATATTATTTTTAATAATAGTAATAAAATAAAACTCCCATATGTATTATATAGACTTATTAATAATAATAAATCGTAATATAATAATAATGCAAGAATATAGATTTTGGGGGATGGTGAAGTTTTAATATAAAGATATATCCTTGGTTGAAATTAACAGCTAGGCTCGTGGTGCTCGGGTGGTCATATGACGAGTGTATGGGATTTGAGGTTGCGAGTTCGAATCATTTAGCAAATGAATTGCTTGAATAAAATCATTTTTTTCAATTTTTATTGTCGCCCATGACAAGTATCTTACCGGAAGCTATTTTTTCAATTTTTTATTGAAGTCGTATCATTTTGATGTATCATTAGGAATTTTAATATTATTTTAATGCCACCAGTATCGTCAATTTGTATCTTAAATAAATTTTTTATTATTTTAATGCCACCAGATGTACTGCATGTCTACGTAGGAATTTATTTTATTTTTTTATTCCATTTTAATGTGCTGAGTCATGACATATAATGGAGAAATAAAAAAAAATAAAAAAATATGTGTAAGCCGGTACAAGCTCTTCCGGCCAGATTATTTTAATAATAAATATTCATTTTTTATAACTATACTGACAAGTTAATTTTACGTGGGCCTCACTTATTAAAATAGAAGCCGGTACAGGTAAATAATTAGGCACAACAACCTGTGTATTAAACTTATCAAATAAAAAGTTAATCGCAACCATCAATTCAATTTATCAACGGTCCAAAAAGGGGTGTTGACAAGACTATAGCAAGAACCTATCTACTATGGAAGGGCTCCCATATATATATATATATATATATATATATATATATATATATATATATATATATATATATATATATATGTGTGTGTGTGTGTGTGTGTGTGTGTGTGTGTGTGTGTGTGTGTGTGTGTGTGTGTGTGTGTGTACATGCGCTAAATAAGATGAGACAAATTAATAACAAACCCTCAAATATTTTATATTAAGTCATAAGCGTTCAAAGATATTTGGAATGTCGAACGTCGCCTTCTAGCATGATTTAATTAATAGAGTATTAAATATTTAATATGAGTTTGTTGTGTCACCACAAGGCAAGTATTAAGTATTTAAGATATTAATTTATCACATTTGATGCTTATAAAGAAAATTGAACAATATTGTTTTGTTGTGTCAATATTTTTCTTTTTTGAATATATAGAGTGCTAGGTTGGACTTAACTTGGATCATTTTAGTTCGGATGTGCACACAGTTGACCATTATGATCTAAGAGGCAAAATACAAGGAGTTGTATAGTTGATGTAATTGACAAGAGTTGTCTACCTATTTATTTATATATAGTTTGTTGTGTCACCACAAGGCTATATACATTTGAAATGGGATCCTTATTCTCACTAGCATATCTTTAATTAGATATTGCCGAACTATATATATTGAGGGTAATATAGTTTGAAGAAAATGGTAGGAGATACCAATTTAAAATAAGACCTAATTTATTTTGGTAATTAATAAAAGAATGTATGCTAAAATGTTGTTAAGAATAAATTCATTAACAGAATTTTACAATGTCTAAAATTACTATCACTGCGTAGCATATTAGATGCTAAATTAACCAGACCGAATTAAACGGATTGGTTAAGGAAATTGAGAAAAGTTCTGACGGCTGAAAAGTTATCTTATGTCCTTAATACGCTTATCCCTGCAATGGTTACAGACAATGCCTCCGAGGAAGAGATTGCTACTTTTAGAAAGTGGCAAGATGATGCACAGTTGGCTCAATGCATCATACTCGCATCCACGAGTAACGAGCTTCAGCATCAGCATGAAACTATGGATGCTCTTACTATATCCCTACACATCAAGTAGTTGATGGAAAGGAAAGTAGAACTGATAGATATCAGATATCTAAGGAGCTCTTCCGATCTAGAATGACCGATGACACTACAGTATAGATAAAAGTCCTTAACATAATCAATTTGATTGATCAATTAGGACAACGGGTTTTGTCATGGATGGAGAGTTGAGCCAAGATTTGATCTTGTACTCACTCCCGAACTCCTTTCACAATTGTTGTGAATTTTTCATATGAACAAACTAGATATCAGCCTCGCTGATTTGCTTAACATGTTGAAAAATGTTGAGAGTCACTTTCCAACCAAGAAAGACCATGTCTTAATGGTAGGGGCCAGAGGATCTTCTGAGAAGAAGAATGATTCTAAGAAGGTAAATGGAAAGACAAAAAACAAAGGATAATAAGAACAAAACTGATACGGATAGCAAAGGAGTTTGCTTCCACTACAATAAGCCTGAACACTGGAAAGGAAACTGCGAGAAGCATCTTGCAGAGGCTAACCAAAGAAACTTAGTGAAGTTTCGGTTACAAATACAAATTTGTTCATGATTTAAAATAAATTTTTCTTTAAGTCAAGATTCTACTTGGGTATTGGATACCGACTTTGGTTATCATAAATATAGATTTATGAAGGGATCAAGTAGAAGTAGAAAGTTAAACAAATATAAGTAATCCTATGTGTGGGAAATGAAGCAAAGGTTGCCACATTAGCCATAGAAACTTATAGTTTAGCAATGCCTACGGGGAAATCCATTACGTCAATAAGTTGTTATTGTATTTTAGTTCTTGTTAGAAACATTATTTCCATTTTATTATTGGACAATGAAATCTTTGGTATTATATTTAAGAACAATTGTTGTTCTATTTATAATAATAATGTTTTGTATAGAACTGGAATATTACTTAATGGATTTTGTATACTTGACTTACGTGAAAATAATTTTACAAATTGAACAAACTAGTATAAGAATAGGAGATGATCATTCAAAGAGTTGAATGTGTGTATTTGCTGAAATACAAGTGTGAATTATTTGAAAGGTTCAAAGAATTCAGAAGTGAAACAAATTGACAAAGTATTAAGATTCTTTGATTAGATCAAGGAATAAATACTTGTGCAATAAGTTTCTAGATCATCTCAAATGGTTTTCTCACAATGGACGCCTTCAGATACGTAATAATTGATTGATGTATCTGAAAGGAAAAATTGTACCTTATTGGATATGGTGTGGTCCGTAATAATTTTACCGACATTCTAGTATCCCTCTAGGGTCATGCCTTCGAAATGGCTGCATATCTACGAAAAGGTAACCTCAAAATCCAGCCCAAGACTCCATAAAAGTTATGGAAAGGAACGATTCCTAATCTTAAGTATGCTAAGATAAGGGGTTGTCCAGCTTATGTGAAAAAAGTTTCAAAGGATAAGCTTGGGAAAAGATTTGACAAGTACAGATTTGTGGGACATCCTAAAGTAAGTTTAGGGTATATGTTCTATAATCCTACTTAGCAAAAGGTGTTTGTTGCGTAACATGCTACCTTTTAAGATAAAGGTGTTTATCATTGAAGGGGCTAGTGGGAGGATAATAGATCTTGAAGAGTTCAAGAACCACAAATCACTATAAGTCAAATAAGAGGAACCTGTAGATAGACCTATTGTACCACAACTGAATCATAAATCTGGAATAGTACCGAAGATACCTGGGAGGTATGGATTCATCATGAATGACGATGATGAGGTACACATCATAGAAGATGATGATCTAGTTATATACGATGAGGTAAGAGTTGTAGACACTCAGAGAAATTGATTGAAGCAATCTTCTCAAAAATAGAACATTCGTTTTGATGAAACAATCAAAAGAGTTTGATTTTATCAAAAATAAGAATGAACCTAATGTGTACAAAAGGGTCAATGGGAGCGTTGTGATATTCCTAGTATTATATGTTGATATACTACGAATAAGGAATAACATACCAATGCTGCAATCAGTAAATATAAAGTTGTCTAAACATTTCTCCACGAATAATTTGGGAAAAGTATCTTAATTGGGGATACAAATCCATATAGATAGATTTAAGAGGATGCTCGACTTAACCCAAGGAACGTATATTCATTTGATGCTAAAGTCGTTTAGCATGGCAAACTCCAAGAGATGTTGCATGTTGATGAGCCATGGAGTGAGTCTCTCTTAATAGTCCCCATAGACACCTGAAAAGAGAGATTGCATGAGTGACAATCATGTATACAATGAAATATATGAGACCTGATGATGATCAGTCATATTTTGGAGAAGTTCACTGTGAGTCAGTGAAAACATCTTAAAGTACTTAACCAACACTAAGGATGTGATCATATTCATGCTGGGTCGGAATTAAAACTAGAGGGCTTAACAGACTAAAGTTTTTCAGAAAGACCAAGACGACAGAAAATCCATTTTAAGGTAAAGGGTTACCTTGAACAGTGTTGCAGTGAATTGGAAAGGTTCCAAACAGCAAAGAGTTGTTGGTTTAGTGATAAAGACAAAGTATATAACTATAAATGAAGCTACAAGTTGATTGTTTGGATGAAAATTTCATTACAGAACTAGGAATAGTTCCTAAGTCTCATCTTGGATCTAAACATGTGTTGTGGCACTTTTATTTGATTATAAGAATCATTAAAAGATGGGAAATCACTATAGAGATAGTGGATTCTCAAGAACAACATTACATATCCATTAACTAAAGCTTATCCAACAGCAGGATAATCGTCACTTATAGAAGAAGGGTATGAGATACCATGGCGATTGACTTTAGTGCAAGTGGGAGATTGAAAGTAGTATGCACACAAGTCAATCATGTTTGATGATAAAGCATATACTTTGTAACAATCTTATTCATTTATTAATAAAAAGTATTAATTTATTAAAGACTTTTAATTATCTACATGATGCTTTTTTATAATATGTGATAAACCCATAGTTTTAAGCAATGCTTTTAAAATAATGATGATGACCATTCTAATGAGATCTAAATTCTTAGAAAGCTTAAAACTAAAATAGTTCCCAATCGTTGGATTACTAAATTTGGGATTAGTGTGTAGGTGCTTATTAGAGAATAAGTTCACTGAACGTGTGTAAGACCCCAACTTTTATGAATAAAGATGAATTTTCTATAATTATCATTTTTGAATATTATGGAATGAATTTGATATAATGTTATAGTTATGGGTAATAGTTATAAATTTTGTAAAGTAGGCAAGTTGTTATATAATATTCGATTGGTCGGGGAATATTCATTTTAACAGGGAATATTCGTACGACGGCACAATCATTGGTGGACCCCACAACGAAATTATTGTCGGGTTGAGAAAACGACAAAAATATTTTTACTAAAATAACGATTTTAAGTTTTACCGTTAATCTGTTGAAACACTTTGGTGTTAAAAGAATACGTCTGGCGTGATTGCATAGTAGCACACGGTATTGATTATTGATGCTTACGTGAGAAGTCACTCAGTTTTGTTTAATTATTGCTATAGTAATTGTTGCATAGTATCTCACGTTATTTGATTCAATTATTGTCGATATTTTATATATTATTAAATCAATAATTGAGATAACAAAGTTATTAATATTATTATTTGCAATATTAACGATGTATAGAAGTTCACATCGAGGAGAGGTTTGGTCACCTAATTGCGCGCCCAATAGGGAGAAATCCTTATTGAAAGCCCCTCTTTCCGAGAAATCGACTTGGTCGATTAATAGTGTGAATTATAATAATGATGATGAATTTTGTTTTATTATTATTATAAATGTCATAAAATAGAAAACTTTTTATATAAAATGAATACTTTTTATAAAGTTTTGTTTTATTTGATTATAAATATAATATAATATATTTTATTATGCATAGTATTTGCATAGTACTGCATAGTATTTGCATAGTAAAATCTTTTTATATAAAATAGAATACTTTTATAAAGTTATTTGTTTTATTAGATTATAAATAGAATATATTATATTTTATTATACATAGTGTTTGCATAGTGCCTGCAAAGTGTTTGCATAGTAAAATCTTTTTATATAAAATAGAATACTTTTATAAAGTTATTTGTTTTATTAGATTTTAAATAATATATATATATATATATTATTTTATTGCATAGTATCCTTTCCATTCTCCTATAAATAGGATGTTTAGTTAGAATTGAAAACACACCAGAAATTCAGAGAATTCTTCTTCTATAATCTTGAGCGTATTTCTTTAGAGTTTTAAGAAGCTTTGAGCGTAGAAAACAGTATAAGTAGCACACGATATTGATTTTTGATGCTTACGTGAGAAGTCACTCAATTTTGTTCAATTATTGCTTCAGTAATTGTTGCATAGTATCTCACGTTAATTGATTCAATTATTGTTGATATTTTATATATTATTAAATCAATAATTGAGATGACGAAGTTATTAATATTATTATTTGCAATATTAATTATGTCTAGAAGTTCTGCCAAGGAGAGATTTGGTCACCTAATTGCGCGCCAATAGGGAGAAATCCTTATTGAAAAGCCCCCTCTTTCCTAGGAACAACCTAGTCAATTAATAGTGTGAATTATAATAATGATGATGAAGTTTTGTTTTATTAGTATTATTAATGTAATAAAAAGGAAAAGCTTTTTATATAAAACAGAATACTTTTATAAAGTTATTCATTTTATTAGATTATAAATAGAATATATTATATTTTATTTAAAAGATTTTGTTTTATTAGAATATTTTATAGTAAACCAATCTGATAAATCTGCTTAAAAGTAAATCAATCTGGACCGTTCAGGAATTAGTTAATATTTAGTCCATTCTCCTATAAATAGAAGCTCATTCCTTCATTATTTCTTACGAATTCACTGAAACTCTAGAGAGAGAAACTATGGAGAGAAAGAAGAAAAGTATTTTGTTACTTCACTACTCCTATATCCAGTTTGTTCTAAGGTAAGGGGTATTATTTCTTTTGTATTCAGGAGGAGAACTTCTGTTATTCTATTTTTTTTATTCTGTTGAAATAATCTGTATACGCGCTCTACCCTATACTTGGTGAAATTCTCCTGTTATTTCATTCTTTATCATTATGTTGGAATAACTCATATCTGTCGCGAATTCACCAGATACATGGTGAAATTCTTTTGTTATTCCATTCTTTATCATTATGTTGAATAACTTTGTCTATCTAAGCACCGCATACATGGTGAAATTCTTCTGTTATTCCATTCTTTATTATTCTGTTGGAACAACATGTCTGTGTGTTTACGCATGACCTGGATCCGTTATTTATTATTCTGTTGGAACATCCTGTCGGTGCAAATTTTGGCTGACCTGGTTTCGTTATTTATTATTCTGTTGGAATATCCTATTTGTGCCTTTACGCATGACCTGGTTCCGTTATTTTTTATTCTGTTAGAATAACCTGTCTGTGCGGTCTACCGCATGCCTGGTGATTTCTTTTGTTATTCCATTCTTTACTATACTCAGTTGGTTAAAGTTTTGACTTCTATACCCCATGAAATTAGTGGAATATCCTTGATATTTGCGTTTCATCCAGTATCTTTTCATGGAAATATTCTTCTGAGCATTCTTGAATTTTACTCTACAAAGAAGTATCATGTTGACAATTTGGACGTTATTAGTTCCTGGATAAATTAATTCTTGAACTTGTTTTATTGAATTTTTATATCATTGTCATCATCCTCATGTTTATATTATGTTGAAAGTCATCTCGTGGCACATAGTGCATAGATGGACTTGGTATGATTATGACCGAGGATTAATCGGTATAATCATGGCCGTAATGTTACAAATGATGTGGTAAAAGTCCTCATTGGCCCATAGTGCATTGATGGACGCTTGTTGGCATGATCATGACCATTGATCGAATACACGAATATCCTCGGCCATCCATGGTCAGTAAGTGTGAGATGATGTGGATTATTTATTAAAATTTAGTCTCGATGATAAAAGTGATGAAAAACCTTTTAAATCATAAAAGATAGTAGATTTTATTCTCTACTTGACTCTTTTAATGGATTGCTTGTTACATTGCGCTTAAACTTGATGTTTGTTATATTGTATCGGTTTAACAACATTGAAGGCTAACGATAATTTATTCGTATTATCTTAGTCATAATATTTCTTCTTGGGCTAGTTGAGCTCACCTTTTTACTTTCATTGTTCTCTTGAGAAAATGAGAACGTAGCGAGGACTAGTCGGGGAACGGTGACGGTCCGGATAATAGCATTAGTAGTCCTCACTATTACATTAAATAGTGTGATAATAAATGTAATGAGGACTCAATTGAGTGTGGATATTGTTTAGATGACAATATTTGTATTAAAACTCACAGCATATATTTTGTCGTATTTTACACGACTGTTCTATAATTAAGTTGTATTTGAATTTTATACCATGTATTTGGCGACTCAAGATGGGTGATGTATACCTATTTTGGGGGCATCACAGTTGGTATCAAAGCTTAGGAATATGATCTCTGGCTAAGATGTGAGACAAAAACTAGGAGGGGAGAGACGTTGAATTCCTTCGCTAGTATGACCTACCTAAGTTTATTTGGTATTTAATTGGTCGGTCAGAGTATAGGGATAATATGTGATATGTTAATTACCCCTTGTTTTGTGGTAGTATTTGAAAATGACATCCGAGAATGTTGAGAACATCAATGGAGCACAGGAGACCGTTGAGTCTCCACAGATCAATAATCAGGATAATGTGCATCAGGAAGGCGATAATCCTTAGGCAAACAACAATACGGACCAGATAATGAACGATGGAATGTTCAAAGGCTTTATACAATTCGTGTAACATCAGGCAAGAGCGGCTCCTTTCCAAAATGCAGGTGGAAACACTGGCAACTCACAGACGGTCACCGCTAAGCAGTTCAAGGAATTGGGACCACCGGAGTTTTTTGGAGAGCCAAAACCACTTAAGGCGGAGACGTGGATAAAGTAGATCAACAAGATATTTGATGTCTTGGGATGCTCCGAGGAGAAAAAGGTTCCCTTTTCCACCTTCATGTTGCGGGCAGTGGCAGATTACTTGTGGGAATCTGTAAAACGTGCTCAACCTGCCGCACTGAAGATGTCTTGGGAGAAGTTCCAAGAACTGTTCAATGACAAGTACTTTCTCAAAAGTATTCGTCACATGAAAGAGGTAGAATTCATTAAGCTGGAGCAAAACAACATGACCGTGTTGCAGTACGAAGCCAAGTTTGCCGAGTGGTCCCGGTTTACATCTGATTTGGTTGATAATGAGAAGAGAATGATGTAAATGTTTCTAAGTGGTTTGAAACCTGAGATACGTTAATATCTTATCTCTCATAAACTATGTTTGTATTCAGATGTTGTTAATAGGGCTCAGTTATTGGAGCGCGATAATGAGTCAACCCAACCAAAAGAGAGCAGTCGGCAAAATGATAATACTAGTGATAGCAGTCATCGAAGAGGTGACAATAAGCGTGGAGGGAATCAATATGCCAGAAATAGTAACCACTTCGGTGGTAATCATGGCCAAAATAATAAGAATGGACATTTAAAGAAGAGGAGATTCAACAATGATGGAAAGACTTCAGCACCAGCACCCGTTGTTAAGGAAGGAGAACAACCACCTATCATATGCTTCAAATGCGTAGGGGAGGGACACATCAGTCCAAACAGTGTGATGCCATCCAAAGCATGTTATAATTATGGAAGAGAAGGTCACCTAGCCTGATTTTGTCGTTCACCGAAGACAAGTTCAGCTAGGATGGAAGCACCAAAGGATGTCCCGGAAAAGTCAAAGCCCGAAGGTGCTGAGGGAGAGCGTTTATGTCGTGACCACCCGTAAAGCAAGGAACCTGAACGAGGTCATCACGGGTAAGCTTATCATAAACTCTAGCGAAGTTTATACCTTATTTGATACCGGTTTTACCCATTCTTTTATTGCTCCACTTGCACTCAATGTTTAAATTTGACTCCAGAGAAATTAGACTTTGACTTATCTGTTGAAACTCCATTGGGAGAAACCTTCATTATATCCACTGTTTATAAGTCTTATTTGGTTCAAAATGATACCCTCACATTACTTGTTGATCTTATTTCATTGAAAATACTTGCATTTGACGTAATTCTAGAGATTGATTGGTTAACTACTCATCATGCAAAAATTGATTGTTTTCGTAAGGTTGTTAGCTTTCATATTCCTAACCAACCTATTATGCGAATTCAAGCAACCAAACCATTAAAATCAATCATTGTCATCTCAAGCCATAAAGCTATTCGTTTATTGAAAAACGGATGTCAAGCTTTCTTAGCTCATGTCACGGATCTAAACAAAAATACGTTAGTTTTGAATGATATTTCTATTGTTAATGAATTTCCTGACGTATTCCCTGAAGAACTTCCTGGCCTACCCCCAGAGCGTGAAATTGAATTTTGTATCGACCTTGAACCCGGTACAAAACCCATTTCCAAAGCCCCATATCGAATGGCTCCTATTGAACTTCAGGAGTTAAAGACCCAACTGCAAGAATTGTTAGACATCGGTTTCATTCATCCTAGTACGTCTCCTTGGGGTGCTCCTGTTCTATTCGTGAAGAAAAAAGATGGGAGTATGCGACTTTGTATTGATTATCGAGAGTTGAACCATGTCACTATCAAAAATAGATATCCATTGCCTCGCATTGATGACCTGTTTAACCAGTTGCAAGGCGCCAAATTTTTTTCAAAGATTGATCTTCGTTCCGGATATCACCAATTGAAGATTAGAACCAATGACATTCTAAAGACGGCTTTCAAAACTCTGTACAGGCATTATGAATTCCTAGTCATGTCTTTTAGATTAACTAATGCTCCTGCTGCCTTCATGGATATGATGAACCGAGTATTCAAGGAATATTTGGATCACTTTGTGGTAGTCTTTATTGATGACATCCTTATTTATTCCAAAAGCTGTGAAGATCATGAGCAACACTTGAGGCTGATACTCCAAAAGCTTTGTGAATATAAGCTTTATGCCAAGTTAAAGAAATGCCAGTTCTGGCTTGAGGAAGTAACATTCCTTGGGCATGTAGTATCAAGTCATGGAATATCTGTTGACCCAGCAAAGATTGAAGCTATTCAAAGCTGGGAGCAACCTAAATTAGTGACTGAAGTACGTAGCTTTCTCGGCTTAGCTGGTTATTATCGGAGATTCGTAGAAGGGTTTTCTCGAATCGCTACTCCATTAACTCAGCTGACTCAGAAAGATACAAAATTTGGTTGGAACGAGGAATGTGAGAAGAGTTTTCAAGAACTCAAGAGGAGACTCATTTCAGCACCTGTTCTGACAATACCATCTGGCTCAAAGGGATTTTTCATCCACAGTGATGCTTCGGGCAAAGGGTTAGGATGTGTACTCATGCAACATGGGAAAGTCATAGCCTATGCCTCTCGACAACTCAAAGAATATGATAGGAATTATCCTACTCATGATCTAGAGTTGGCAGCTGTTGTTTTCGTACTTAAAATTTAGAGGCATTACTTGTATGGGGAGAAAGTGGAGATCTTTACGGATCATAAAAGCCTCAAATATTTCTTCACTCAAAAGAAACTTAACATGCGACAACGACATTGGCTTGAACTGTTGAAAGATTATGATCATACCATCCAATACCATCCTGGAAAAGTAAACGTGGTAGCTGACGCATTGAGTAGAAGATCATATGCGGGTACGAGTGCGATATTGTCAACGCAGAGGCCCATTTTGTATGACTTGCAAAGAATGGAGATAGAGATAAATACTCCAGGGACCCACGTGATGATGGCGAATATATGAGTAGAACCGACTTTAATCGATAAAATTAAAGATGCTCAAGCTACAGACCTGGAGCTGATGCATATGAGGAATAAAGTACAAGAAGGTGTTATGCCGGAAGCAAGAATCGATGAAGAAGGAATACTTTGAGTCAACTCCAGACTTTGTGTTCCTAACGATCCTGAGTTAAAGTATAAAATCATGATGGAGGCGCACAACACACTGTTTGCAATCCATCCTAGGAGTACCAAAATGTATCATGATCTTCAAAATATATTTTGGTGGGGCAATATGAAGAGAGAGATAGCGCTGTTTATCTCAAGGTGTTTAACTTGTCAACGAGTCAAGGCAGAGCATCAAGTACCAAAAGGTCCATTGCAACCACTTGAAATTCCAGAATGGAAGTGGGAGCACATTACCATGGATTTTGTTACTGGTCTTCCCAAGGTTTCTCAAGGCATAGATGCAATTTGGGTCATTGTTGATAGATTGACCAAGTATGCTCATTTCTTACCAATACGAGAAACTTATACACTTGAACGTCTTGCTCGTATGTACATAAACGAGATTGTAAGACTGCATGGTATGCCAGTATCCATAGTTTCTGATCGAGACCCAAGATTCACTTCACGATTTTGGGTTAGTTTACAAAAAGCTATGGGCACGGATTTACGATTTAGTTCAGCATATCATCCTCAGACGGACGGACAATCAGAGAGGACTATTCAAACTCTTGAAGATTTATTAAGACTCTATGTCCTTAACTTCAAGGGAAGTTGGGACTAGTTCTTACCATTGGTGGAGTTTTCTTACAACAACAGTTATCACATAAGTATTGGCATGGCTCCATTCGAGGCGTTATATGGAAGAAAGTGTCATTCTCCAGTATGCTAGGATGATGTGGATGAAGCAACGTTGTTGGGACCGGAGTTGGTACGTATGACTACAAAAAAGATTCAATCGATCCGACAACGTATAAAAACCTCACAAGACCGACAAAAGAGTTATGCTGATCTTCATCGAAAGGACGTGGAATTCGATATTGGAGATCATGTGTTGTTACGTGTTACTCCATGAAAAGGAGTTACGAGATTTAGAAAGAGAGGAAAGCTCAATCCTCGATTCATTGGCCCATTTTTAATCCTCGATCGAGTAGGGACTGTAGCCTATAGACTCGCTTTACCGCCAAGTATGTCTCGTGTTCATAACGTTTTTCATATATCCATGTTACATAAATATGTGAAAGACCCAAACTACATTATTGAGTTAGAACCGGACGAAATAGCGGAAGATTTAACGTATGAAGAGGTTCATGTTCAAATCTTGGATAAGAAAGAACATATTCTACGCTCCAAGGTTATACCTCAAGTTAAAGTTTTATGGAGGAACCACGATGTTGAGGAAATGACATGGGAGTTAGAATCTGAAATGAAATCAAGGTATCCTTACCTCTTCGACATACCAGGTACGTACCCTAATTTCTAGGGCGAAATTTCATAAGAAGGGGAGATTGTAAGACCCCAACTTTTATGAATAAAGATGAATTTTCTATAATTATCATTTTTAAATATTATGGATTGAATTTGATATAATGTTATAGTTGGGGTTAATAGTTATAAATTTTGCAAAGTACGCAAGTTGTTATATAATATTCGATTGGTCTGGGAATATTCGTTTTAACGTGAATATTCGATGCGAAAACACAATCATTAGTGGACCCTGGCGTAATTATTGTCGGATTGAGAAAATGACAAAAATATTTTATGAAAATAATAGCGGAAGTTTTATCGTTAACTGTTGAAACACCCGGTGTTAAAAGTACAGGAATACGCGTGGTTGCATAGTAGCACACGATATTGATTATTGATGCTTACGTGAGAAGTCACTCAGTTTTGTTCAATTATTGCTTCAGTAATTGTTGCATAGTATCTCACGTTAATTGATTCAATTATTGTCGATATTTTATATATTATTAAATCAATAATTGAGACGATGAAGTTATTAATATTATTATTTGCAATATTAACTATGTCTAGAAGTTCTGCCAAGGAGAGATTTGGTCACCTAATTGCGCGCCAATAGGGAGAAATCCTTATTGGAAAGCCCCCTCTTTCCTGGGAACGACCTAGTCGATTAATAGTGTGAATTATAATAATGATGATGAAGTTTTGTTTTATTAGTATTATTAATGTAATAAAAAGGAAAAGCTTTTTATATAAAACAGAATACTTTTATAAAGTTATTCGTTTTATTAGATTATAAATAGAATATATTATATTTTATTTAAAAGATTTTGTTTTATTAGAATATTTTATAGTAAACCAATCTGGACCGTCCATTTAAAAGTAAATCAATCTGGACTGTTCAGGAATTAGTTACTATTTAGTCCATTCTCCTATAAATAGAAGCTCATTCCTTCATTATTTCTTACGAATTCACTGAAACTCTAGAGAGAGAAACTATAGAGAGAAAGAAGAAAAGTATTCTGCTACTTCACTACTCCTATATCCAGGTTTGTTCTAAGGTAAGGGTATTATTTCTTTTGTATTCATGAAGAGAACTTCACATTATTCCATTTTTTTATTCATTAGAATAACTTTTGTATCGCAGATCTACCCTATACTTGATAAAATTCTTCCATTATTCCATTCTTTATCATTATGTTGGAATAACTTTGCCTATCTGCAATCACCGTATATATGATGAAATTCTTCCATTATTCCATTCTTTATCATTATGTTGGAATAACCTATCTATGCAATCACCGTATACATAGTGAAATTCTTCCATTATTCCATTCTTTATTATTACATTTGGAACATCACGTACATGCGTTTACGCAGCATACACAGTTCCGTTATTTATTATTCTCATTGGAACATCCCGTCTGCAAATTTTGGGTGAATTCGGTTCCGTTATTTATTATTCATTGCAATATCACATGCATGCGTGCGTTACGCACGACTGATTCCGTTATTTTTATTCTTGCTGAATAACCTCGTTCTGCATGCGATCTATCGCATGCCCGGTGATTTCTTTTGTTATTCCATTCTTTATTATACTAAGTTAGTTAAAGTTTTGACTTCTATACTCCATGAAATTAGTGGAATATCCTTGATATTTACGCTTCATCCAAAGATCTTTTCATGGAAATATTCTTCGAAAGCATTCTTGAATTTTACTCTCTGAAAGAAGTATCATGTTAACAATTTGACGTTATTAGTTCTGGATAAATTAATTCTTGAACTTGTTTTATTGAATTCTTATATCATTGTCATCATCCACACGCTTATATGATGTTGAAAGTCATCTCGTGGCACAAGTGCATAGATGGACTTGGTATAATTATGACCGAGGATTAATCGGTATATAATCATGGCCGTAATGTTATAAATGATGCGATAAAAGTCCTCATTAGCCCGTAGTGCATTGATGGACCGATTGTTGGCATGATCATGACCATTGATAAATACACGAATATCCTTGGCTCGTAGTGCATGGATAATTTGTGGTTGTGATACTAATGAATATCCTTGCCCGTAGTGCAGGGATGATGTGGATTATTTATTAAGCTCAGTCCCAGCGATAAAAGTGATGAAAAACCTTTTAAATCATAAAAGATAGTAGATTTTATTCTCTACTTGACTCTTTTAATGGATTGCTTGTCCGCTGCAGGTTAAACTTGATGTTTGTTATATTGTATCAGTTTAACAACTCATTAAAGGCTAACGATAATTTATTACATATTATCTTAGTCATAATATTTCTTCTTTGGGCTAGTTGAGCTCACCTTTTACTTTCATTGTTCTCTTGAGAAATGAGAACGTAGGCGAGGGACTAGTCGGGGAGCGAGTTACGGTCCCGGATAATAGCATTAGTAGTCCTCACTATTCTCATTAAATAGTGTGATAATAAATGTAAGGAGGGCTCAATTGAGTGTGGATATTGTCTAGATGACAATATTTGTATTAAAACTCACAGCATATGTTTTGTCGTATTTTACACGACTGTTGTATAATTAAGTTGTATTTGAATTTTATACCATGTATTTGGCGACTCAAGATGGGTGATGTATACCTATTTTGGGGGCGTCACAATGTGGCTCGCTAAGGAATACCTAATGGAGTTTTACTAGCCTGTCAATAGGAATTCCTGTAATGATAGTAGTACAAGTGATCCTTGGACTTGAGGTCATCATAGTATCTTGTGTATGATAAGTTATACTTTGACTTATTCCTTAAGACCCTTAGGATATATCAAAGGGTATGCTTGGGTATAATAAGTTGTACATGGAGATAATGTATGATCAATAAAGAATCTACCGCTTCTAGTAAAAAAAGAGAAATGTCCTATGTGATTCGATAAATGACAACCTAGTAGTCCTTGGCCAAGGCAGAATGAAATTAGAAAGGAGTTTCTAATTTGCATTATTTGGTGTTGTGCATTTAAGAGTCGAAATACATATAATTAAATAAAATAAGACTTGACAGTAATTCTATGTCTTATATTTAATTGGGACATTGTATGGTGGAAGGATTGAATTGTATGGTAACTATTTACTCAAATGTTCTTTTATGATTAATGTTGAAATCTATATTATCTAGAAAGTCGTTGATCGCTAGGGAGGCTTATCCCTATTGTAGAATAAATATTATTTATTTAAATAAATTAATAGTTTAATTTATTTATTTAAATAAGATTAGAATTGTTCTAATTGATTTATTCACAACCTGGTTTAATATGGAGAACCTAAAGGGTCACACCATAAAAGAAAAAAAAATAATTATTTAAGAAGTTAATGGCATAATCGTAATAATAAGTTAAGTATATTTAATTTAATCTATGGTGATAGAATAAATTAAATAGCTTAATATTTATTATTTAATATTTTGGAAATATTAAATATAAATTAATAAGAGGAGTCTTATTATTATTATTACTATTATTATTTTTTAATTTCTAAAGGAGTTTAGGAATTAATTAATAAAAGTACTCTCAAATATCCTAATAAGATTAGGAGGCTAATTAATTAAAAGAGTTTAATTAATTATTTCTAATAAGATTGGGAGCATAATTAATTAAAGGAATTTAATTAATTAAAATAAAGCTCAATTCCTTAATTGTTAAGGAGGGTTGCTCACATCTATAAATAAGAGGAGTCTTATTATGGGTGAAGTAGTTGACACTTTCACAACACGTGAATACGTGATTCCAATTGTTGGAGAGTACGCTCCTTTTTTATAAGATAGAAAAACTAGGGTTTAGCCAAACACCCATCTTCTTGAATCTTTATTCTTCCTTGGTGGATCACCTCTAGAGGCCAAACACTTGGGTGGCTAACGTTGATCAAATGGAGGAACCAAACCCGGTGGATTCAAGTTGAACGTGAAAAGGATTGGAGGTGAACTTGTACCTGAGGAAGCCTGAAACTTCAAGGGTATGATTCTTGTTCTTCATATTTTCGTTTAATTAATAATTATGCATAAAGGATGATCCGGGTATATGGTTTGTAAAAATTTTAAACTCTGATTTTTCATGCTTCCGCTTATTTTATGCAATTTGATTGCGTTCATGAATATTATAAACCTGACAATTCATTAGTATCACGACCACAAATTATCCATGCACTACGGGCCAAAGATAATCGTGTTTTCATCAACGGTCCTGATCATGCCATAAAATAATTCATCTTTGCACCCTTGGCAAGAGAATCCATAGCCATAATCATACCAAAAAGCGTCCCATCAATGCACTACGGGCGAATGAGGACTTTTTCCACATCATTTATAACATTACGGTCCATGATTATACCGAATAATCCTCGGTCATAATCATACCAAGTCCATCTATGCACTACAGAGCCACGAGATGACTTTCAACATAATATAAGCATGAGGATGATGACAATTCAATAAAACAAGTTCAAGAATAAATTTTAAAGATTTATTAGTTAATTTATCCTGAACTCAATAACGTCCAAATTGTCAACAAGATACTGTTTTGTGGAGTAAAATTCAAGAATGCTCAGAAGAATATTTCCATGAAAATATACTGGATGAAGCACAAATATCCAGGAAATTCTACTAATTTTATGGAGTATAGAAGCCAAAACTTTAACCAAATGAGTATAATAGAATATATGAAACTGCAAATGGATTTTCGCCCACCATGCGGTAATCCACGTAGACAGATCATTTCCACAAGTTAATAAGGAATGAATACAAAGGATCATTCACCATGCATGTGGTAATCCACATAGATAGGTTATTCCAACAGAATAATAAAGAATGGAATAACAGAAGAATTCACCATGCATGCGATAGACCGCACAGACAGGTTATTCCTAACAGAATAAAAAATAATGGAACCAGGTCATGCGTAATCCGCACAGACAGGATATTCCAAAAGAATAATAAAGAATGGAACCAGGTCATGCGTAATCCGTACAGACATGATATTTCAACAGAATAATAAAGAATGGAATAACAACAGAATTCACCAGGCATGCGATAGACCGCACAGACAGGTTATTTCAACAGAATAATAAATAATGGAATAACAGAAGAATTTCACCATGTATGCGGTACTTCGCATAGACAGGTTATTCCAACATAATAATAAAGAATGGAATAACAACCCTTAAGAGTATTGAAAGAAAATAACTCTCTTCATGAATACGAAAAGAATAATACCCTTACCTTAGAAAGAAGAGCATTAAATTTGTAGGCGAGGATATTCTTGAAGAAAACTTATCTTTATTTTCTACGCTTAAAGCTTCTTAAAACTCTAAAGAAATACGCTCAAGATTATAGAAGAAGAATTCTCGAATTTACGGTGTGTTTTCAATTCTAACTAAACATCCTATTTATAGGAGAATGGAAAGGATACTTATCTAATAAAATAATATATATATATATATATATATATTATATTAAAATCTAATAAAACAAATAACTTTATAAAAAAGTATTCTATTTTATATAAAAAGATTTTACTATGCAAACACTTTGCGAGCACTATGCAAACACTATGTATAATAAAATATAATATATTCTATTTATAATCTAATAAAACAAATAACTTTATAAAAGTATTCTATTTTATATAAAAAGATTTTACTATGCAAATACTATGCAGGTACTATGCAAATACTATGCATAATAAAATATATTATATTCTATTTATAATCAAATAAAACAAAACTTTATAAAAAGTATTCTGTTTTATATAAAAAGTTTTCTATTTTATGACATTTATAATAATAATAAAACAAAATTCATCATCATTATTATAATTCACACTATTAATCGACCAAGTCGTTCTCAGGAAAGAGGGGGCTTTCCAATAAGGATTTCTCCCTATTGGCGCGCAATTAGGTGACCAAACCTCTCCTTGACAGAACTTCTATACATCGTTAATATTGCAAATAATAATATTAATAACTTTGTTATCTCAATTATTGATTTAATAATATATAAAATATCGACAATAATTGAATCAAATAACGTGAGATACTATGCAACAATTACTATAGCAATAATTGAACAAAACTGAGTGACTTCTCACGTAAGCATCAATAATCAATACCGTGTGCTACTATGCAATCACGCGTATTATTGTACTTTTAACACCGAGTGTTTCAACAGTTAACGGTAAAACTTCCGTCGTTATTTTCGTAAAAATATTTTTGTCGTTTTCTCAACCCGACAATAATTTCATTGTGGGGTCCACCAATGATTGTGCCGTCGTACGAATATTCCCTGTTAAAATGAATATTCCCCTACCAATCGAATATTATATAACAACTTGCGTACTTTGTAAAATTTATAAATACTACCCAAAACTATAACATTATCTCAAATCCACACCATAATATTCAAAAAAATATTTTGAGAAAATTAAATCTTTATTCGTAAAATTTGGGGTTTTACAATCTCCCCTCCTTATGAAATTTCACTCTCAAAATTTACGTACGTACCTGGTATGCCGAACAGATGAGGATACCTCGTCAGATTCTAACTCTTGAGGTATAACCTTTGAGTGTTGAATACGATCCTTCTTATCCAAGATTTTAACACGTATCTCATCATACGTTAAATCTTCTGCTATCTCGTCTAGTTCTAATTCAATAATGTGGTTCAGATCGTCCACATAATTACGTAACATCGATACGTGAAAAACGTTATGAACACGCAACATACTTGGCAGTAAAATGATTCTATAGGCCACAGTTCCTACTCGATCGAGGATTTCAAATGGGCCAATTAAATCGAGAGTTGAGATTTCCTCTTTTTGTCGATTCTTGCTTCTAGAATAACGCCCTCTTGAACCTTTTTCTTCACATTCATCAGCTCCAGGTGTGTAGCTTCAGCGGTTTTATCTTTATCAATTAAAGTTGATTCTACTCGTATATTCGCTATCTTCACGTGGGTCGCTAGAGTCTTTAACTCTATCTTCATCATTTGTAAGTTATATGAAATGGGTTTTTGTGTTAACAACATCGCACTCGTAAACGCATACGATCTTCTACTCAACGCGTCAGCTATCACGTTCACTCTTCCACAATGATATTGAATGGTATAGTCGTAATCTTCAATAGCTCGAGCCAACATCTTTTGCGCATTATACGTTCGTTTTGGTTGAAGAAATATTTAAGGGTTTTAGAAATGGGTTTTATATTGGGGTTAATATAAAATTTGATTTCATGCTCTGGGGGTAGGCCAGGATGTCTTCAAGAATACGTAAGGAAATTTATTAACAATAAAAATATCATTCAAAACTGTGACCCTCATCCAAGACTTGGATAGCACGTCACATTGATACCTATCAGCTTGCCATTGTCATTCACGGCGTCGCCTACAGAAAGTCTGGCTTCGATGCATTCCACACAAGGAAGTCACCAGCGAAAGGCTTAGGGCTCTTTACTTATGGCTTAATATAGCAGTGATTAACTCTAGTGGTTTGGTTGCTTGAATTCGTATAACAGGTTGGTTAGGAATATGAAAGTTAACAACCTTACGAAAAACAAGATGAGTAGTTAACCAATCGATTCCTAAAATCACATCAAAGGCCAGTATTTTCAAAGAGATAAGATCGACAGGTAACGTGAAAGTATCGATTTGAATCAACAAGATTTATAAACAGTGGAGGTAACGAAGGTTTTTACTAACGAAGTTTCAACCAATAAGTCAAAGTCTAATTTCTCAGGAGTCAAATTTAAACGTTGAGCACAAGAAAGAGAGATAAAAGAATGGGTAGAACTGGTATCAAATAAGGTATAGACTTCGTAAGCGTTTATGATTAACTTACCCGTGATAACTTCGTTCGGGTTCCCCGACAAACGCTCTCACTTAAACTACCGGCTTTGACTTGTCTGACACATCCTTTGGCATCATTATCCCAGCTGGACTTGACTTCACTACACGACAAAATCAAGCTAGGTGACCTTCTCTTCCACAATTGAAACACACTTTGGATTGCTGCGTACAGTTTGGACGGATGTGTCCCTCCTGTCCGCATTTGAAACATACAATTGGTGGTCGTTCTCCTTCCTTGAAAATGGGTGTTGATGCTGCTGTCTTTTCATCGTTGTTGAACCTTCTTTTCTTAAAATTTCCACTCCTATTATCTTGGCCATGATTACCACCAAAGTGGTTACCATTCTTGGCATGATAATTTCCCCCATGATGGTTATCATTGTTCCGATGGTCGTTGCCATCGGTACGATTATTATTGTGTTGTTGGTCGTTGCCTTTTGGTTGTGCTGACTCATTATCGAGCTCCAATAACTGAGCCCTATTCACAACATCTGAATATAAACAAAGTTTATGAGAAATGAGGTATTGACGTATATCGGGTTTTAAACCTCTTAGAAACATTCGCGTCATTCGCTCCTCATTATCGACCAAATGGGATGCAAACAGGGATAACTCCGTAAATTTAGCCTCGCACTGCGACACGGTCATATAGTTTTGCTCCAACTTGATGAATTCTACCTCCTTCATGTGACGAATACTTTCAGGAAAGTACTTGTCATTGAACAATTCTTGAAACTTCTCCCAAGACATCTTAAGTGCGTCAGGCTGGGTACGTTATACAGATTCCCTCCAATGATCTGCTTCTTCACGCAACATAAAGGTGGTGAATGGAACCTTTTGCTCCTCTGAGCATTTCAAGACATCAAATATCTTGGTGATCTGATTTATCCACGTCTCTGCCTTAAGTGGTTCTGGCTTTCCCAAAAACTCCGTGATCCAGCTCCTTGAATCGCTTAGCGGTGACCGATCAAGTGGGTTGCCATTATTTCCACCTATATTTTGAACAGGAGTCTCTCTTACCTGATGTTGCATGAATTGCATAAATCCTCTGAACATCCCATCGTTCATCATCTGATCGGTGTTGTTATTTACCTGAGGATTGTCGCCTTCCCGATGCACATTATCCTGATTATTGATCTGTGGAGACTCAACGATCTCCTGTGCTCCATTGCTATTCTCAACATTCTCGGATGTCATTTTCAAATACTACCACAAAACAAGGGTTAATTAACATATCACACATTATCCCTATATACTCAATGACCAATTAAATACCAAATAAACTTAGGTAGGTCATACTAAGCGAAACAATTCCCCGTCTCTCCCTCCTAGTTCTTGTCTCACATCTCACCAGGGATCATATCCCTAAGCTTTGATATTAATCTTGTGGCGCCCCCAAAATAGGTATACATCACCTATTCGGGTAGTCACAAATACATGGTACATAATACAAATACAATCTTAAATATACAACATGAGCTGTGAGTTTTAATACAAATATTGTCTTCTAGACAGTATTCAAACTCAAAATAAGTCATCAATACATTTATTATCACACTATTTCATAGAATAGTGAGGACTACTAATGCTATCATTTGGACCGTCACTCCGTTCCCCGACTAGTCCCTGCTACGTTCTCATTTCCTGAAGAGAACAATGAAAGCAAAAGGGTGAGCTCAACTAGCCCAATAAAAAATATTATGACTAAGATAATGCAGAATAAATTATCGTTAGCCTTCAACAGTGTTAAACTGATACAATATAACAAACATCAAGTTTAACTGCAGCGGAACAAGCAATCCATTAGAAGAGTCAAGTAGAGAATAAAATCTATTATCTTCTATGATTTAAAAGGTTTTTCATCACTTTTATCGCTGAGACTCAACTTAATAAATAAACCACATCATCCATATACTACGGCCAAGGATATTCATTAGTATCACGACCATAAATTATCCATGCACTACGGGCCAAAGATAATCGTATTTTCATCAACGGTCCTGATCATGCCATAAAACAATTCATCTTTGCACCCTTGGCCAAAGATAATCCATAGCCATATTCATACCAAAAATTGTCTATCAATGCACTACGAGCCAATGAGGACTTTTTCCACATCATTTATAACATTACGGTCATGATTATACCGAATAATCCCTGGTCATAATCATACCAAGTCCATTTATGCACTACAGGCCACAGATGACTTTCAACATAATATAAGCATGAGGGATGATGCAATTCAATAAAACAAGTTCAAAAATAAATTTTAAAGATTTATAAGTTAATTTATCCTGAACTCAATAACGTCCAAATTGTCAACATGATACTGCTTTATGGAGTAAAATTCAAGAATACTCAGAAGAATATTTCCATGAAAAGATATTGGATGAAGCGCAAATATCCAGGATATTCTACTAATTTCATGGAGTATAGAAGCCAAAACTTTAACCAACTGAGTATAATTGAATATATGAAACTGCAAATGGATTTTCGCCCACCATGCGGTAATCCACGTGAGCGCATCATTTCCACAAGTTAATAAGGAATGAATACAAAGGATCATTCACCATGCATGTGGTAATCCACATGTATGCAGTTATTCGACCGAATAATAAAGAATGGAATAACAAAAGAATTCACCATGCATGCGATATAGATCGCATTGCATACGGGTTATTCCCAATGAATAATAATAAAGAATGGAACCGTGTCATGCGTAATCCGCATGCATGTGATAGTCCAATGTAATAATAAAGAATGAAACCAAGTTATCGTAATCCGCATGCATGTGATATTCCAAATGTAATAATAAAGAATGAAATAACAACAGAATTCACCGTGCATGCGATAGACCGCACGAATGGGTTATTCCAATGAAATAATAATAAAGAATGGAATAACAGAAGAATTTCACCATGTATGCGGTACTTCGCATAGACAGGTTATTCCAACATAATAATATAGAATGGAATAACAACCCTTATGAGTATTGAAAGAAAATAACTCTCTTCATGAATACGAAAGAATAATACCCCTTACCCTAGAAAGAAGAGCATTCCGACTGGTAGGGCGAGGATATTCTTGAAGAAAACTTATACTATTTTCTACGCTCAAAGCTTCTTAAAACTCTAAAGAAATACGCTCAAGATTATAGAAGAAGAATTCTCTGAATTTCTAGTGTGTTTTCAATTCTAACTAAGCATCCTATTTATAGGAGAATGGAAATGATACTATGCAATAAAATATAATATATTCTATTTATAATATTTATATATATATATATATATTATTTAAAATCTAATAAAACAAATAACTTTATAAAAGTATTCTGTTTTATATAAAAAGATTTTACTATGCAGGCTGTGACGCCCCCAAAATAGGTATACATCACCCATCTTGAGTCGCCAAATACATGGTACAGAAAATAAATACAAACTTAATTATACAACCGTCGGTTAATATACGACAAAACATAGCTGAGAGTTTAAATAGGAATGTTGCCTTCTAGACAATATTCACTCTCAAATAGAGTCCTCATTACATTTATTATCACACTATTTTATAGAATAGTAAGGACTACTAATACACCATCTTAGACCATCACTCCATTCCCCGACTATTCCCGGCTACGTTCTCATTTCCTGAAGAGAACAATGAAAGCAAAAGGGTGAGCTCAACTAGCCCAGTAAGAAATATTATGACTAAGATAATGCAGAATAAATTATCATTAGTCTTCAACAATGTTAAACTGATAAAATACAATACACATCAAGTTTAACTGCAGCGAAATAAGCAATCCATTAGAAGAGTCAAGTAGAGCATAATATCTATTATCTTCTATGATTTAAAATGTTTTCATCATTTTTTATCGTTGAGACTCAGCTTAATAAATAAACCACATCATCGAATCATCCCTGCACTACAGGCCAAGGATATTCATTAAATCATCAATTGTCATGACTATACTGAATAATCCCTGGTCATAATCATACCAAAAACTGTCCATCAATGCACTACAGGCTATTGAGGACTTTTACCACATCATTTATAACATACAGATCATGATTATACCGAATGATCCCTGGACATAATCATACCAAGTCCATCTATGCACGTAAGCCAAAGATGACTTTCATCACAATATAAGCATGAGGATGATGACACTGACATAATAATTCAATAAAACAAGTTCAAGAATAAATTTTAAAGATTTATAAGTTAATTTATCCTGAAATCAATTACGTCCAAATTGTCAACATGATACTGCTTTGTGGAGTAAAATTCAAGAATGCTCAGAAGAATATTTCCATGAAAAGATACTGGATAAAGCGCAAATATCCAGGATATTCTACTAATTTCATAGAGTATAAAAGTCAAAACTTTAACCCATATAATAAGGAGTGAATACAAAGGATCATTCACCATGCATGCGGTAATCCACATAAACAGGTTATTCCAATAGAGTAATAAAGAATGGAACCAAGTCATGCGTAATCTGCACAGACAGGATATTCTAATAGAATAATAAAGAATGGAACCAGGTCATGCGTAATCCGCACAGACAGGATGTTCCAATAGAATAATAAGGAATGGAATAATAACAGAATTCACCAGGCATGCGATAGACCGCACAGACAGGTTATTCCAATAGAATAATAAAGAATGGAACCAGGTCATTCTCAGGAAAGAGAGGGCTTTCCAATAAGGATTCTCCCTATTGGCGCGCAATTAGGTGACCAAACCTCTCCTTGATAGAACTTCTAAACATCGTTAATATTGCAAATAATAATATTAATAACTTTGTTATCTCAATTATTGATTTAATAATATATAAAATATCGACAATAATTGAATCAAATAACGTGAGATACTATGCAACACAATTCTTTGTAGCAATAATTGAACAAAACCGAGTGACTTCTCATGTAAGAATCAATAATCAATACCGTAGCTACTACTATGCGCACCACCACGTGTATTCTTGTACTTTAACACAGGTGTTTCAACAGTTAACGGTAAAACTTCCGTCGTTATTTTCATAAAAATATTTTTGTCGTTTTCTCAATCCGACAATAATTTTGTTGTGGGGTCCACCAATGATTATACCGTCGTGCGGATATTCCCTGACAAAAAGAATATTTCCCGATCAATCGAATATTATATAACAACTTGCATACTTTTCAAAATTTCTAAATATTACTCACAACTATAACATTATCTCAAATCCACACCATAATTTTGAAAAAAATATTTTGCCAAAATTAAATCTATATTCGTAAAATTTGGGATTTTACACAGGCACTATGCAAATACTATGCATAATAAAATATAATATATTCTATTTATAATCTAATAAAACAAATAACTTTATAAAAGTATTTTGTTTTATATAAAAAGATTTTACTATGCAAACACTATGCAGGCACTATACAAATACTATGCATAATAAAATATATTATATTCTATTTATAATCAAATAAAACAAAACTTTATAAAAAGTATTTTGTTTTATATAAAAAGTTTTTGTTTTATTACATTTATAATAATAATAAAACAAAATTCATCATCATTATTATAATTCACACTATTAATCGACCGTGTCGTTCCTGTGAAAGGGGCTTTCCAATAAGGATTTCTCCTATTGGCGGCGCGCAATTAGGTGACCAAACCTCTCCTTGACAGAACTTCTAGACATCGTTAATATTACAAATAATAATATTAATAATTTTTTTATCTCAATTATTGATTTAATAATATATAAAATATCGACAATAATTGAATCAAATAATGTGAGATATTATGCAACAATTACTGTAGCAATAATTGAACAAAACTGAGTGACTTCTCAAGTAAGCATCAATAATCAATACCATGTGCTACTATGCAACCACGCGTATTACTTTACTTTTAACACCGGGTGTTTCAACAGTTAACGGTAAAACTTCCGCCATTATTTTCATAAAAATATTTTTGTCGCTTTCTCAATCCGATAATAATTCCGTTGTGGGGTCCACCAATGATTGTGCCGTCGTACAAATATTTCCTGTTAAAACGAATATTCCCCGACCAATCGAATATTATATAACAACTTGTGTACTTTGTAAATTTTATAAATACTACCCACAACTATAATATTATCTCAAATCCACACCATAATATTCAAAAAAATATTTTGAGAAAATTAAATCTTTATTCGTTAAATTTTGGGTTTTATAGGTCATGAAAATGATTAGGAATCATCACAAGTATGAATTAGCAACTTTATATTAGTTTATTATAGTCTTACAAATTCAGGTACTAAAATTTACCCAAAACATACCACTTTTGGCCTAAAACATAATTTATAACAAATCCAATATTCAAAACGGTTTAGACTTGGTTTCTTTAACTTGTTTAGCTTATTTATGACATATTATAGCTATTGAAATTTTCCTAAAAGGATCAGGTGTGGCATCTCTTCGTTTAATTGTTAGATGACACTTTAAAGCTTACTTTTCATGGCCCTTAAACATGAAAACTAAGTAGTACTCAATATGGACCTCAACTAAGTTAAGGAACAACTTTTATCTTACTGACTCAAAAGTTTAGGTACTAACCTTAACCAAAAAAATCCTTTAATCTAGAGTCTAAGCACAGTTTTGGCTATTACTCATAAACAGTCCTCAAGCTATGATTTAAGGGTTATCTAAGCATTCATATAAACTTCAAATTATCCTTAAAATTCATCATCACATACTTTAACAAGCTTGAAACTTTGTTAATGTATCAATACCAAAACAACTCATTTCTAGGCATTATTATCATGAGTTAGTACTAAACCACCATAACAGCCTTCAAGCTTTCAAGTACAAGTTTTATCACCACAAGTACTTTCTGTATACTATATGTTCATGGTTTAATACATCTAAATGCATGGATTCTATCTTTTGTTCAAAACAATCCCTAATAGGATTTTAATTCTTCTTTCATTGGTCTAGGAACATCAATTTACAGTGTTCTAATTTGAGACTCAAAGTGCGGGGTCCGCAGATGACTTTTAAGTTGAGATCCACGATCGTGGAATTATATTCTACGATCGTGGAGTAAGGTACTCTATTATCTAAAATAAAATTATCATAGCATGTAAATTATACTATAACATGGTATTTTTAAGCATAGAATCATGTTTGAGGCATTCATCTCAATATATGAGCTCGTAGACATGATTTGGACTCTAATTCATATCTAGCATGCTTTTATAGTATAACAACCCCTACTTGGATATTTAATCAAACAGTTGGTGAGCATGATTTTATTTACATGTAACCACAAATTTCCTATCCATTTTCCCCGGCCTTTCGACTTTTGATTTATTAAGGGTCTCCATATAATGCCTCAACAACCACACAAAGCTCTAATATTATCATAACAGCCACCATAGTCTTATTTAATACTATAGCCATTAACAGCCCATTCTACTATCAAATATGAAATGAAAAAGGAATGGAAAGAGTCTAAACTTGCTAACCTTACTAACTTCTAGAGATTAAAGTAGTTTTGCTTCTCAATCCTTCCTTCCCTTCCAGTCGTAGCTTTGTTACTCTCTCTATCTAATGGACTGCTATTGATATTACTTTTAGAACTCAGATAAGTATAGAAGTTATCTAATTTTAGGTACATTGTATGGCCATATATGGCTGAGCTTTCTCTCTCTCTCAATCAGCCTACTTGGCCTATTACTACTTTCCATCATTATCTCTACCTGGCTACTCTCTTTAGCTCCTACCCGACCCTATATTGGGCTTCATCATTACCAGTACACAGCCCCTACAAGGCTTAGTAGCCTCCTACTACTTTGCAATCTACTTGGCCCTTATGTTGGCCACTATTTAGTCCTCTAGTAGCTACCTGGCTCATGAGATGAACTTGGCTCGTACAACCATTCTACACCTTATAGCTATTAACTAAATTGCTAACTAACTGTTAGCTTACTAACTGACCAACAACCATCTCACTGCGTTTTTAATTTGAACTAACAGTTCCTTTTCTCTCTAATATGGGCTGTCAAATTGGGCCTAATGCAAGGCTGGGCACAACTTTGTTTTGGGCTCAATGTACATATATCATATTAATAAAATAAATAAGGCTTGAAAGCCTCCATAGAAAAATTAATTTGGCCCAATTTATATAACTTGGACTCCTATTACCCTTCTTTACGTAAAGCAATGGTCCATAACACTAAATTATTTATAAGCACACCTAGCAAATTTGATATGGTCCAATATTTAATATGGACTTATATTACATATTAATATACATGGATTTTTATCCACCACATTTCTTTAAGCTAGTAAAATAGTAAGCACATATATCATTAAAAATGATGGCTCTATGTAATTTAAATACTTCATGGTAGTACCCACCATTTTCCTTATATGTCACTAAATAATACTTTTGAACGAAATTAATTATATTATAATATAATTATTTCATTGATCTCATAGGTGGATTTATGTCAAGAATATTTCTCAGTTAAGTCATATTGGCTTCCCTTTTCATTTTGAATAATCAAGGTATACATTTAATAATATCCTTACTTACTACATCTCATAAATTTATTCAACTCCACATATTACTTTATTTTTATTATGAGTAAGTAATATTTATATTGTCTTGTACATTCTTAGTTAGAGCCTTTTATCTTAAAAGTTTCTCTTCACAATCATTTTATATCCTATGGGCTCTTTATAAGCACATAGATAAAAAAAAAATTAATCCACTCTTTTCACATTTCCTGCATTAATAATTAAGTTAAATCTCTAACCTTTATTTAATCATTTAATATTTCCCTTAAAAGAAATATTACTAATATTTGAGATATCACAGTAGTGAATCTGATGAGGGGCAGAGCAGCAACACATTAGATCCTTCGAAGTTTGTCAACCTTTCCGCACAACACCATTACTGGAATGTACTTTTCAACAAATCGCTTGTGTCGGAGAGGGGTTTCAAGCCAAGTAAGGAGGATGGGAGAATTCAGGATCAGATTCGACAGAGGGGTTGGGCTTTGTTTGTAGAGACGCCATGTTCGGCTCCTATGTCAATTGTGAGGGAATTCTATGCCAACGCCCGTGAAACGCAAAATGGGATATCATTCGTGAGGGGCAAACAAGTTCACTATACCCCGTAGGCAATCCCTGCCATGTATCACCTACCAACTCCATCTCCTGCTGCCACACTTTGGGTGCAAGCACAACGCTTCGAGACAGACTTGGATAAACTGATGGAAGATATGTGCAAGCCGGGAACTATTTGGAAGACCAAAGCAGGCACTACACAGAAGATTCATTTCCTGCAGACTGCGTTGAACAGATATGCTAAGGCTTGGTATAGCTTCATTTGTGCGAGCATTCTTCCCACCAGCCATCATGCGGATGTTACTACTGAGAGGGTTGTACTCTTGTATGGGTTTCTGAGAGGGCAAGGCATGGACCTCGGGTTCCTCATCAACCAGTCCATGCTGAAATTCATGCGAGCAGGCATGCCTGGTGGGATTCCCCACGCAACCATCATCACACGTCTTTGTCTGGTGGCAGATGTGGACTGGGGCGAGGAGACTCTCCAGCTTCCAATGCGAGACATAGACAGCGCTGCTATAAAGAAGTATACCAGATGGACTAGAGGGAAGTCTCACCCATGGGGCTTAGGTTTCATCTTGCCTGAGGACGATTCTGACAGTGAAGAGGAAGAAGAAGAGGAAGAGCACACACCAGTTCCCGCTCCACAGCCAGTTGGGCCACCTCCTGATTACTATGCTGGCAGGAGCGGGAGATGCGTCATTTGAGGAAGCGCATGAACGCCTTGCATATGGATTTCAGGACCTATACATCAGAGTTTTTCTAAGCATTATCTCGGGCATTTGAGATGACTGGCGTTCATGCAGAGTTCCCAGTCTTCGGCACCGGAAGTGTCTATCCTCCTCCAGACACACCTCTAGAGAAAGACGAGGAGGGAGGCGACGATGATGCCACCTAAGGGAGTTTCATAACCCTTTATCTTCCAATGAGGACATTGTTATTCTTAAGTTTGGGGGTATTGGGTTCATATTTAGTTGCATGCATTGTAGTTTAGTTGCATCTTAGTTTAAATTCATATCATTTAGTTTCATTTTAGTTTAATTTAGTTATGTTCTGTTATCTCCTTATTTCCTTATAAAAAAAATAAAATAATAAAAATCACAAAAATATTTGCTTATATTTGTTTTATCTGTTGCATTTAGATTAGTTTATCATATTGCATGAATACATGTTTTCAGTTGGTTTGAATTCCATTTAGCCGATGATGAAATTGGAATTACATGATTTTTGAACAGTTTTGATGACTTGGGCTCGGTTATATTGTCATACCATGATGTAAATATTTATCTTTCTGAATCTGTTATAACTGGTTAGCACTTTAGAGTAACCATTATGCTTTGCTCAGTGTGAATGGTCACATACTTGTCTTCTTTTGGAAAATTTATGTTTTAATGATAGAGATTTAGTAAACATATAATAATGACCTAGATAATGTAGAAGCTGAAGTTTGGGGGAATGAGTGGTATAAATGTTTAGTTCAAAAAAATAAAAAAAAATAATAATGTATGAATAAACACTTTAGCTAGTTTAGTTCTGTGGCCTTTGATACTCGAGTTAGTACGCCCTAGGGGATGTATCTACACTAGTCTGAGATAAAATAAACACTTAGCATTTTTGGATAAAATATAAAGTGTTCATCTGTTTAAGTAAACCGAGATAATTATAAAATTGATGCATATTAGTTAAAATACAATTCATATTCTATGTGGGATCGATACTCTACTTTCATTATATTACTTTTTAACCACGTGCACTTGCGTGTTTGTGTTACTTTGATTAATACCCAAACAAGCCAACAACACTCGCTTTGTTGACCACGCCAAGAGTGAGCAATATCCTGCACATTAGACGAATAACAAAATGCGCCAAAAGCTAGACGGCTCGAGCTGTCGGGGGTAGCTTCAATATAAAAATTAGTATAATCTCGTCAATGAGGCATATGAAGTTAATGTTCATGAAATTGAATGCTCGTCGGGTCTGCCACTTAACTTATATTCGCTAAGTTATCTTATCGTTAAAGATCTTAAAATTGAGTATGAAATGAATTTCTCCCAAACAAGTTGTGAATCACTAACTTCAAGGTTATTATTCTTTCTTTCCTTTCACAAGAAAACTTTTAAGCATTCATGGTCATTGCTCATGAGTAGGATCAAATTCAAAAGATTTATCTCCCTTTATCAAAGATACTTCGTCTTCTCTCTAGACACCGTTATTCACAGAATTAACATCATAAGACATGTGCACTATAAGTGACACAACTCTTAGTATGGGTTTCTCTTCCATGACTTTAGATGATTTCATTATGATCTCACAAAAAATTTCATCGTTTTGACTCCATAATTTTTTATCCTCGCTTAACTTGTCTTGTTTTTTTAGGCTATTCAGAGTTACCCATTTAACGAGTTTCGAACCAATAACTCCTAAACTAAATGTATTTAGGGCACTAGGTGTAAAGGCACTCCTTTGGGTTTACTTGCTCGAGTAACAAAGGCTACACTTCGAAATAAGTCAAGCAGTCTACTCTATTCGTTCCCCGCCTGACCTATGCAAGATTCATATTTTTAGGCTTAAGTTACCCAGGTAACGAGTGTTAGGCCGGTGACTCCCAAACCAGACGATTTTAGGGCACCAGGTGTTAAGACACCCCTCAAGCTTAATTACTCGAGTAACCCAGGCCAAGATTTGGATCTACTTAGGTCTCACCTTCTTCTCCCTCGTAATTCTCATTTTCTTAGGCACTAAGTTACCCATGTATCAAGCTTTAGGCCAGTGACTCCCAAACCAGACGGCTTTAGGGCACCAGGTGTAAAGTAACCCTTCAGGCTTAATTACTTGAGTAATTCAAACCACGATTCAAGACATTAGGCTGACTACTTATCTTTTATCTTCACATTAATTATCATCGATGTCGCCATAGTTTTATACCTCACAACTAAGAGTCAGGGCAATCGCAAAGTGCAGACATGCATATGAGACTGAGTCTACTCCAAAAAGTGCTTTGAACTAGGATGTCTAACCTAATCAAAAGGTTGAATAGTCTTAATTCTCTAAGCGTTCGCATGATTCTTTCTCCACGAATGCTTATTGGAATTAATCCAATTCATAACAAGTTAAACAAAAATTTTGCTTTGAAAACCTTTTTCTTAGATTCTAATGCAAGATTTATCTATACTTAAAACTTCTATCATCGCTGGTGTATAGAGACAAAAATAGATAAAGAGCTAAAAGAGTCGTACCTCACATGTGGATCGCTCTATTCTAAGAAAATTATGATTAAAAAAGAGACTCACTGATCTTACCGGATCGCTAGTGAAATGTCATGAGGAAAGCTCTGATGATGACATCGCTTGCTGATGGGATCGCGTTATGAGCGTCGACTTACGGATTTTCCCTTTTGGTATGGTCCATAAATGCCACAGTATCAAGTTATCGTTGTTTCTAAAATTTTCCCATACTTGTTTGTCTTCCAGGTAGTCCTTTAATTGTGTTTGACGAATGGGCTGATAAGATGCCGAGATCGCAAGAGTCTTTTACCTTATAGCCCACATGGTCAACATGTAGAGGTGAGCTTTGAAGTTTGGGTTCCCCAATCCTCGCTTCTGACTTGTAGGTGCACTTAGGTTCGATGATTCTCTTTTCTCTATTTTGATGAAGGCTTATGATTGAAGGTGTCAATTCTTTAAAGGTCCTTAGAGGGGCTCATCATACAGTTGCTTTGCACCGTTGAATTGACATTTGTAGTAATCTTCTCTATATTCATATTTTGCATCGCCTTGGTTTATATTTGTCATCGCTGATAATCATACTTAATATATCGTTGTGTTTCTTATTTCATGTTATCGTTTTGGCTTTGATGATTGATGTCGAGAGACCTTTGGATTCCACTAAATTGGACTTGATAGCTCGGCTTGGTTTCTGAAATGACAGTTTTAACCAGGCTTGGTTCGATCTGTAAGGCTTAATTTGTGGCTTTTATCTCAGGGGACAAGTCATCGGGGATGAAATAAAATTTGTCACGATGGCCACCCACGCACTTCTGTAGGTCAAAATGAGATCAAGTCTTCTCGCACTTCAGGGTTGATAAGTTGTTGAAGAGTTTTATCTTGTGATCACTAAATTTTTGAAAAGGGTTTTGTGACTTTTGTAATGGTTAGACCTCGCCATTGTTGGCTGCCTACGTACTCCTTTGAAGGAGATCAAGTCTTACGTAGTTCACGCCTAAGGTATCAAGAGATTTGATTTGATATTTATTTTTTTTTGGTTTATATTTTCCTTCGTGGAGCTTTTATTTGCGGCCTCTTTGGTGGATCCACTATCGATTGAGGATATTGGAGCAGACATCTATGTATCACTTTCCTTTCCTGGTATTCGCATATCTCAACAATCTATTTCTTGAATTCCTCAAACTCTTGTCGAGATACGGGAATAGGTTCTAAAGAACTGCCCTTAACCATTTTGTCTGGCAGTGATCGTACCTTTTTAGCTCGGGATCGAGTTATAGGATCAATCTACACAAAACTGATATCTAGTTTAGTCTAGATAATAATAGATAGTATGAATGCATGATCTGTTATGCATCAGTTTAGGGGTCTTTAATCTTTTCCTGCAAGACAAAGGGTTAGTCGACTTGATGACAGGGTAAGACAGATATACAAATGACAGTTTAAGATGGATGACATTTGTATATTCGGAAAGTAACAGGGCATGAAGAGACATCCTACGAGTTTAGTTTATTAGATGTTGACCTATCTTAGGGATACTCTCACGGGCTTTTTGAAATTGGTTCCCAGATCTTCGCAATTTACTTGATGAAAACATTTATCTTTCAATTGAAGCAGATATGAGTGGTGTCTTTCCTGAGCCTCACAAGAGAACACTCTATAGAGTCCAGTAATAAACAACCGATGGGCTCGCTTCCTGACGGAGGTACCACACAACATACATTCACGCCCTCACCGCATGCAAAATGATGACATTGTGCGAGGCACTAATGTGTGGTGCAAGGCACTAATATGAAGTGCTCAAAAATTTAAAACATTCACCACACATAGAGATCATCCACACAAGATGCACATGCCGAATGGAAATCAAAAAGATTGAACGCGACTTAAGCCCTCTATTATCCCCAGCAGAGTCGCCACCTGTCAACGCTGGAAAATTTCTCTCGTGATTCATTTTTCCTTTTTTCCTCTTTTTGATTTGTTTTTACCCTTTCTATTTTGATATATCGATTGATTTGATTAAAGGGCGAGGTTTTAGAAAAAGATCAACATTAGTCCACTTATTTTACAAAGTTTGATTTTATTTATTAATTTTGATAATTGGACCGAATGAGACAGAACCGCCAGTTGGTATGATTTAAATGGATGTACTAACTCATTCGATTTTGAAGGTTTTCGCAATATGGTCCAATATGTGATTTTGTAGGATTGGTCTAGAAACCTGAGATTCATAGAGTTCGAGAAACTAATTAAGTGAGGGAAAAATATTGGACACTCCGACCTCCGTGAAAACACGGTTACCGCATCTTATTGATTTCTTATGCATAAAGTGTGTGTGTGTGTGTGTGTGAGAGAGAGAGAGAGAGAGTGTGTGTGTGTGTGTGTGCGCGCGCGCGCGCGTGCATGCTTTTATTAGTTATTTTTATTCTAAGTCTTATTGTAAGTTATGGGAAAGTAGTGTTGTACCTCTTTTGCACCTAGGTACGAAGGATTTGATTTAGCAAAAGTTTATTTTTAGACAAAATATATAATTTGAAAAGATATTTTGGAAAAAGGGTTTTCAAATCCTTCACTCAACTAGGAATTGAGGACTTCAATACTTCCTTTTATTAATTCCTAAGTGTATCTAAACCCGAATCGCTTTATTCTTTATGAAATCTCTTAGTGGTTTTATTTGAAAATCGTTTTTGGTGATAATGCATGCAGATAAAGCGCCGAAAAGAGGTCGGATCATCATTGGGCATGAAAACCATCTCAATGAATCCAAACACTCACAAACATGATTTTCACTATCACAGGATCTTAAATCCGAATTCTTAGGACGAACCCCTCGAACTCATTTTAAGATCCAATATTACATGTACAGCAATTTGCAGTATTGAAACATTATATTTAACCAAAAAGTCCATTATGGGAATCTAATTAAGATCCATTAAGTAGATCTCAACCCCAGGATTCCTAGGCACACATTGATATGCTTAAATATGTATATACAACATCCTAGACTTGATGTTAGGTGATTTCATCGGTTGAAATCCCCATATCTAGCCATTAGGACCTCCTCACCTCTAGATACAGATTTAGGGCTCTACGGAGTGACTGGGACTGACCAAAAGCAGTAAAACATCTAGATCTACCATAGATCTAAGTCAATCTAGCATATAGGTTAGAGTATCATGCTTCATAACCGTTCAAATTACATAAATTAACTGGTAAAAAACTCAATGTCTACTCACTAATACGTAATATATATGTAAAACAACAAATTTAACAAGTAGAAATTGTTATATCTACATAGATTTAGTATTTATAAAAACATTTACAAAGAAAGTGGCCAAAGTGAGTGTTTTTCACCTTGGAGGACGCTTGAACAAGCTTCTTTTTGCTCGGGATCAACTTATATCACTCTTAACACTCAATATGTATTGATATATAAGATCAAACAATGAAAAGATGGTGAAAATGGGCAAGATCCGAGCTCTCTCTCTCTTTCTCTAGCATCTCTCTCTAGCTTTTCGTTCTTGCATGTCTACGAAATAATGAATTGTTGCTGCTAACTTAAGGCACCCAAGCCATCCGCAGGTGTACCTGCGGCTGGAGCATGTGCACCTGAGGTTGGGCTCCACGGGTCCCGCTGTCTCGAAATTCGTGCCTTAGGTCTCGGTCCAATAAAAGTTGAGCTTCGTACCCAAAAATCTCGAAAAGTCTTTGCAGAAGGCTACGAAATGCGGTCGAATCTGACTAACTCGAAGTCCAGGAATATGATACAATTAGCTAAAAGGAATCTTCCAGCTTTCGAGGGTCGTCAATTGGCTCGTCTTCGATAGCTCACAATTCTTTGGTTATTGCGGTGACGTCTTATGAACACATCCTCAGCTTGGCGATCCTTATTCGGTTCGCTCTGTGTCTGGGCATCGTTGCACCTTGATCTCTCCTCGGGGTTGTCACCGGGGTGAAATGATGTTTTTGTCATTCCTCGAGGTTGTATCCAAAGTGAAATGACGCGTTTGCCCTCCTGCAGGGTTAGTCCAGGGAAAGCAAAATTTCGAGTGTCTAACACCCCTCATTGGGGGGTCAAAATACAAATAGGTAAAAATCAAATACACTCGGGTCCAATTTTCATGTCCACATTGAGTTTTTGTTATTTAAATCCAAATCATAATAGGAATTGCAAACCATAACCCTAGTTTTCATAAGGAAATAGAATCAATTTGAAAAGAAAATCACTGTCAAAAAGAAATTCTAATTACAATAGAATTCTAAAATATGAAAAGAAATATGGAAAAACTCGTGAAAATCGCGTCCTCTTTATAGCTCCATTTTCCATCTTTCTCCAAATTTAGCTTCAAATCCTCTTGAAATCAATAAATACCTTAATAAGTCCCCGTACACATAAAACATGTAATAAAATCAAACATAAATGAATCAAAATCATAGAATATTATGCACTCATCAAATATTGTGGAATACCATGTGTTACTTTGGAATAACGTGTTACTGTTTCTTTATCACCGGGTATTTTAACAGTTAAAGGTAACAGTTTGGCCGACAATTTTTTATTAAAAAAATTATTTCTGTCATTTTTTGTATCCGACAATTATTTCGTCGTTGGGTCCATCAATGATTTGTTGTTTTGACGTCGACATTTTTTACCGAGTATTCCCTAACATTCTTTTTGTTTATTATAATTTGCACATATTATCGTTAACTCTAATTTTTTTTTTATCAATTTAACATCTTACAGTTTAAAATAATATTTATAAAAAAATAAATTTTATTTATTAAAAGTTGAGGTCTTACAATAATGCTAGTGATCTCAAATTTTTATCTCAAATATATCTCAAACAATATAGTATTAAATATTTTAATAATAATTTATGACAATAGCTAATCAAATGAGATTTACTCAATCAATATAATAACATATCATTTGAAATACATTTTGAGATCAAAAATTTAAGAACCCTTAACATCACTCTTAAATAAAACGATGCACTCTATTCATTGGATTCGTCATCATTAAAAATATAAACACTCCTTTTTTGTCAAAATTTTAATATCAAAAAATATGTCAAATAATATATCATCGTTACATTAATTAAATAAATTTTATATCATTAATTATATCATAAAATATTATATCATTTGAGACTTATTTAAAATTAAAATCTTAAACTCCTAACATTATCCTTAATATATACCCAAAGTTGATCCGATATTATTGAATGGACCACTACCAAAGCATTGATAAAATAAAATAATAAGATTTCTTGTAAAAGTCAACTATAATAATTTTCTACATCAAACATAAGTGGAATATAGGAGAATAAGTCTAGCCGGACAAGATTATTGGACCGGTTTTTTGGACCGGTTGTAAATTTTTTTTTATTGTGACTCTAAAAAAATGTATTGTATTTATTTTAACAAGAATTTTTAAAAAATATAGTGTTTTAGGTATAATTTGGATACATATACAAATACAGGGTTATACAGACTGTATAACCCTAAAACACTATATTTTATAAAAATTTGTATATATATTTTAGAGTCACAATAAAAAAAAAAAAAAAAATTTGCAACGGGTCCAAAAAACCTGTCCCATTCCCCTGTCTTGCGTAGCATTACTCAATATATGAATGTGTTGGGTTGATAGAACAATGTATGAAAAATAATTAAGAATGACACGTATATAGAGACCCCCCATGATTCCATGAACCAAACAAAGCGGTCACATTGTGGAATAAGGAAAAGTTAAAGGACTATAAGTGGGATATGACTAGATTCATCAGTCAATTGGCCTAATATTGGGCCCAAATTCTCATGCTTCGTACCAATAGACAAGTGAAAAAATATAATTTTTTTACTTTTTACAAAAAGAAATGGAATAAATTGTCACTAAAAGAAGTTCTTTAGTGGAATATTTGTTTATTTAAATCCGTGACGAACAATCAAAAATTCTGAAATATTTGTGAGGCAAAGGGAGTACTAAGCAATAAAATAACTTCATTAGTTTGCAAAAATAATAATTTTATTGGGCCATCCCACATAGTTTTACGAAACTACTTTGACATTGTATGCACTTGGCAATTTATCATGTAATTTCCCTAATTACCGTCCACAGTATAAAAACAAAAGTTGGCATTATAAAAACATAAAATTTAATATTTTGACAAAATACCTCTTACATTAACGTAAAACTCATTTACTATTCATGTGAAATAAAACTTGTAAACTATCTTTTGCTTGTAGAAATTTTAATTCTCAAAAAAATTAAATTATATCCAACAAAGTTAAAAATGCTTTAGAAAATCAAAATCAATCCATATCTTTAAGTAGCTTGTATTGACTCAAGTCATTGTTCCTTTCTTTCATTATCCAACTTTTTTTTTAAATAAACTATACTATTACAATTCTAAAGATGCATTTGGGAAATATGGGTAACCTAGTTTGTAGCTAAAATAGTCTTAGGGGGGAAGAGAGAAATTGTAAAACTAGTAACAAAGGCAAATGTTCGAAAAACCCATCAAATAAATCACATGCTAACGACTACCTGGAATAATTTTACACAAGCTTAAGCACTAAATATTGCAAATTGAAATTATCACCCCATCTAACCAATTTGTCACCACTAATCAACTAAAAGCTACGCTAATCCAAACATTTGGGGATTATAACTGTAAGGTGGCATTATACAACAAGAAAGCTACAATGATTTGTGCCCTCTTTGGCATTCGACTCTCATCTGTGTGCGCTCCCATTTCTCCAACCAATTAATTGTCAGAGTTTGCTACTCTAAAAATTTCCATTGCATTATTCCTCCATTATTCCCGTTCCATTCCTCCATTATTCCCGTTCCATTTGTTGCCCGTGCCTGAAATGGGGACCCTCGTCTGTTTGAAACAAGAATTCCAATAAGAGATGAGTAATTCAATCAGTCCAGATATTTATCAATAATTTGCAAATTAACCAAAATCTTAGGTATTGAAATAAGCCCCGCTACCATGAGCCATAAACCAGTATGAAAATGAAATGCATTTAGAATTTCTCCATCACATAAAATAAAGAATAACGCTGTAGTGACAAATCATGGTTAAAGAAAAGCAGATGCAAAATTTAGAAAGTCAATTTATGAGAACACAAATTTAAGTTTTTTTAATATTTTAAATAAGGTAAAATCAGTATAGACATATTCTTGTAATAGCCTAAAGATCCCCTTGGACTTGATATTCCTTTTGTATTAATATTCTCTTTTTAGAAAGTGAATATTATTGCAAGACCATCACTTTTCAAAATATTACTATGTTCCTATTAATAAATCTTGATAGCTTTTTATATATTAGTGTGAGAATTAGCATTAAATGTATTACAGGAAGGAGGATCCTTGGCCACTGAGTGATAGCTTAGGATATCAAGAAACTACTTGCTAGTCTTTTTGAGTGAGGGAAATTCCATGTAGGGGAGTGATCTGTTCATTAATATACCAGAACTGACCCATGCAGAGCCGGTCCTGGGTTTTCTAAGGCCCAGTGCAAATTTTTTCAAGTGTGCCCCTTTATATAAATTAAATAAAAAAATAAATAAATTATCAACTAATTAATTTTATTAAAATTATAAAAATTTACAAAAGACAAGGAAGAACATTTTAAAATATCGAAGCAAAGAATCATCACATGTACCTACAAAATAAAAATATCAATGAAATCGGTAAAACTAATGAAATACCCACTCTAGTTGGTAAGTTTTACAGATTACACAATTGAACTTTTAATTTTTCAAATTACCCCATTAAACTAATTATTATTTTGAAATTGGGTTATTCCGTTAAAAAAAATAAACGGACGTTAATTTTTTATCTACAAAACTAATGAATTACCCACTGTAGTTGGCACGTTTTACTGATTACACCATTGAACTTTTAATTTTTCAGATTACCCCATTAAACAAATTAAAAAATGATTATTTTAAATATTTTAAAAATAATTATTATTTTCAGTAAAAAATATTAGAAACTTTATTTTTTTCCATAAAATGAGTAAAGTTTCATAAAATATAGATTTTAAAAAATTAAAATTTTATGAAACCTTATTGATTTTTAAAAAAATCTTTTTTTTTTCTTTTGAAAATAAAATTTATTTTTTGAATCTATATTTTATAAAATTTTACTCATTTTTTTAAAATATGAAGAATTTTCCAATTTTTTTCTTGAAAATAATATTTATTTATAAAATTAATAATTTCTTTTTGAAAAAATTGAATCGTGTTTTTTATTTATCTTTTAATATTTTTTTATTTTAATTTATATTTTTAGTTTTTTAAAAAATTCTAATATTAAGAATGGGTCATTCTCTTAAAAATTATGTAGACATTAATTTAATTTAAAATCACTTTAATTTTTTGAATCTATATTTTATGAAACTCTACTCATCATTTTATGAAGAAAAAAAAGTTTCTAATATTTTTTACTTAAAATAATAACTATTTTTAAAAATATTTAAAATAATTATTTTTAATTAGTTTGATGGGGTAATTTGAAAAATTAAAAGTTCAATGGTGTAATCAGTAAAATGTGTCCACTACAGTGGGTAATTAATTAGGTTTGTACATAAAAAATTAAGGTCCGTTTATTTTTTTTTAACAGGATGACCCAATTTTAAAATAATAATTAGTTTAATGGTGTAATTTAAAAAATTAAAAGTTCAATATATGTTGTAATTAGTAAAACCTACCAATTACAGTGGGTATTTCTTTAGTTTTGCCCAATAAAATCTAAATTAAAAACATTATTTAAAATGTCTTTTTGTTGCACTTTTAGATGCAAAATTATCAATTATACTATTATATTTAATATTTTCTAACATATCATTTTCAATGCATAATATCCCTAATCTTTTTATTATTTTATTTTTTTTATACACATAAATACATAAACTTAATTATAAAAAAAATTGGGCCCCTCTCAACTGTGGGCCCTGGGTGGTTGCCCTGGTGGCCCTTGCCCAGGACCGGCTCTGGACCCATGACGAGAACTATAAGTGCTTGAACGTGACATAATGATAGCACACTAGACCCTTTCAATAAAGATTAAATATTGTAACAAAGGATACTACCAATGGTGGTTAAAGGATGATTCAGTAGATCGGCTAGCAGGGACACACGGATAAAACATGTGGGCCCTATGTGATTATCCCACCTTGTCTGCCAAAAAGGATACTGATTTATAAATTATTGGTACTCGTCGAAGATCTTAAAAGAAACTACTTAATTAGCCCCTTCTGGGTGAGTTTTTGTGATAAGGGCCATCATGACACATGGTACATAGTTTATTTAAATGACAACTTTCCCCCCACATAGGATTGCCTTGTTCAAAAGTACTAGCCAAGTAAGTACTCTTGAGATTCTACGGTAGCTTATGTCAGCCAAAAGAACTTCTCAGTGGACAGCATGTGAAAATCTTGCTACCTACCCCCCCCCCAACACAAAAAAAAAGAGTTAACCAAAGCAAGCCTTAGATCAATGTTTGACCCATAATGGTATGGTCCTATATTACCACTGTATACCCCCCCCCCCCCCCCCAATTGGTGTAGTCTAATATCAATTTGTCCAGCCATTCAAGAACAACGCCTCATACCACATGGGATCATCTAGGTCAAAAAGTCTCGAGTAGGTACCCTTGAGATCCTTGACACATAAGCAAGCATCATTCTAGGAATCTAAGGCAGATAGCCAATGTGATTTTTCACTAATTTTAGTTTTTAAGTACCATGTAAACTCAAAACTAGGACAGCCCTCCCCTTCAATCCCCAAATCAAAGATCACTGAGCACATTGTGCAATGGGAATTTTGCATTAGTAGGGCTTCACACTTTTATGAATTTCTTCAAAATCAAGATGGCGCTCAATTTAATTTCCATGTCTTCATATTATTAGACAAGATCATTCTAATAGACAAATTTGCCACAGAATACTAGGCAAAAACTGAATGCCTAAATGATTCATAAAACACCATATAGTAGGCAGGCCAAATTCTTTGAATCTTCTAGACATGAATGACAAGGGAAAAATTGAATAACTAAGGAATTAGTTGATGCAGTTAGAAAAACAATCTATCAAGAACATAAGCAAATTACTTATAAAAGATAATGTATACATATAAGAAGATTCATACCACTTTCACCACCGGACATATCTGCAAGCCTCGCAATGGCATCAGTGAGTGCTTGTTCATGGTCCTGCATGATATTAAACAACAGCCATAAGCAATGATAATGTAGAAAACAATTTACGAAATATAATGAATTCTTTTTTCCTGACCTTCAGCACTTTCTTTGCTTTTTCAATTTCAGTAGGATCCGGATGACTAGCACCAAAGACTCGCTCAACCTGTCCAAATGAATCTGACAGTTAATAATTTCAGTAAAAACCAATACGCTTATAGATATGGTGTCAATCAACTTTCGCCAACCTCCTTAATAAGAGAATCCGTATGTAATAATTGTATATCATCCAAGCCCTTCTTTCCTATGCCATTCTGTGAAGGGGGGAAATCCTTTCTGGATTGTCCTTTTGGCAACCCCCTCCCTCTTCCTGTACCTGGAGCACTATCACGTCCGACAGATCTATTCATCCCGAGACCTGATCCACCATAACCCCCTGGACGTGAAATTCCAGGGTCCTCACCCACCCACTGTATATCCTCAGGAGAAATCTGTCCAAGAAAACAAACAATACCAAAACCTGAATTCTTTGGAAGGAAACAATCAAATTACGTCAACAATTAACTAGAGTATGAAACTACTTCCTACTAAACATGCTATTCTAAAACAATTGAATTCATCTTTTCTAATTGTATCTCAAACAATTGGTTCATGCAGACTATTTCACAACTGGATTGCACCTCACATGCAAATGACACATTGTATCACCTTTATGTTCTGGTGTAAATAATATTATAAAAATCTATTGGTAGTCACCAGAGAACAGCATAAATGCATAATTAATATAGGTTCTTTCAGCTTAATGTCCTATTACATTTTATATCTGAATTTACCAGTGACTGAGCATCATATGTGCATAGGATCTCGTATCCTAAGATACTAATCACACCAATAACCCAAGATAAAAACTGTTAAGAACAGTTCCTGATAACACAACCAAACAATAACAAAGAGAAGTCTACAATATCCAATTGACTGAATCTAAAGAAATGCAACCATAAGTCCCGCAACCAAATTTTTCAGTATCTTTACATAAACTTTTAGTAATAATGAAAATATGTTAGATACTACTTAGTGATGCAGTCTACTAGAGGGAAATCGAAGGTTTACAAATTTACAGTTAGAAATAGATTATTGTTAGACTATTGATCATGTGCTTGCTACTGCCACAGTCTAGACCAGCAGATAACTCACAAGCAGTAGTCCAAGATATATCAAAAGGGAGTAACTTTTATTCCCATATTCTTTCAATAGAAGCTTCCAATGAAAACATTCATGCCAGGCAGATCTTGCTTGTATTGTAAAGTAGGAAATAAACAGCCACCTAGCATGTAATTAAATTAGCCACTTGAAATTCAAATAACATAATAATGCTTGTCAATCAAATTAAAATAAAAACGTAATAATAGCACATAGTTTATTATGGCTATAGGCTCTTCACCTATATTTTAGAAAAAGAGTATGATTTTTTATTTTTAAAAATGGATAATTTGACCATAAAAAATAATTTTGTAGAATAAAATGGGACAGAGTGAGTAATAAGAAAGGCACTGTCAATTTATTAAAGAAGAGATGCCCTTTTTCTGATGTCTCTTACTGCTAATAAAACAATAGGAGAAAATAAGCGCGCCCCAGATTTGGTCAAAAAGTATAACAATTTAGTCCAGACTTGATCAATTGGACTCACTGTAAGCCTTGACATGCAGACAGCCTCCTTGAGGGCACTGCACAACAAGACAATCTCAACATGATATCTGATTTGAACCTAGTACCTTAATATATCACTAAATGGAATACTAATGTGATCCAACGGAATTATGAAACCAGACAAGATCCGGCCATCAACAGTCCTGCCCCTCCTCCAAAAGCCATTTAGAAAAATCAAATTGCAACATAATCCCAGAACCACCCGAATAGTAGTGTTTTGAAAGGGAAAAAAATATTACTTTAGAATCTTGGATATTAAATTTACATTATTATATTGAATATAATTATATAACTTTGTGCCTGCTAGAACTAATATTTAAGCCATTTAGACATGGCTTAAAGTTCAATAATATTTTTAACTTCAAAACTTCAGGTCGTGTAAAAAGGTCATCATATCTACCTCTGTCAGATTGACCCATTCCCATGTCTCATTTGCAGTTCCTATATCGTAAACAAGAGCATGTCGACCCTGGAAAAGGTTTACTAGATTTCAGCATAAGCCTGACAAAATTAGAATCCATAATTTACAAAATCCCAAATTATACCTCGACGGGATTGTAGTCAGTTATAACAGCTTCATAGAAATTGTTGTCATCCGGCCATCTGGTCCTCACTTTCCTTCCTATTAATGGAGAAAATGATGCTGCTTCAGCAGGTTCACTTGCATGTACCCCAGAAAAGCTGTGATTACCAAGTGGCCCCCTTGGAGTAGGACCTGAAGGAGGGTACTGCATTTTCATCGAGGATGCTCCCGGTAATATGTGGCCCTGTTAAATAGATGGAAACATGAAATGTAAACAATAAAAAGAATATTCATTCTAGACATGCTACTGAATTCAGTATATATAACTTACACTTTTCTGTTTCTTTCCCTTGGGTCCTGAAATAGGTCCTCGTCTTGCAGCTGATGAGGATGGCTGGTTTAATGCAGCCATCGCTGGGTGGAAAGAAGGAGATGGCCCGCCAAAGGACTGAGAAGGCATTGCCTGGTTTATCTTCTGTTTCTTACGAGATGCTGAGACAGAGGGACTAGGTACTGGATTGTGAACAGCTTGACCAGTGGGAAGCATGCCAGGTTGAAGCCCACCTGCCTGTCTCCACTCCCTAATGGCATTACCCAAATATTATCCATTAAAAGATAGAAGAGACCAAAGGTCGCTGAAAATCAGACAAAATGGGTGTCACTTTCAGAAAACAACAAAGCTTGATTTTGTAACACTATTGGACCTTATCCTCCGGATAACATCATCTGCATTCACTTTGCCGAGAAGCTCTCTATGTTCCTCATTTGATAATCTCAACTCTTTTCTGAGCTCCGTTATTAAACTTTCTTTCTCCTGAAGAAAATACATTTCATTGAGCAATCATTTAAACCTGATCAATAAAACAGATATACAGATAGGAAATTATATGAAAGTGTACCCAAGTAATGGCATCAGCTTGAGCTTTAAAGGCTCTTAGAACTGAACTGTATGCTTCTTGCTCAAGGTGGTGAATTTGGGCCTCCATGTCAGTTTCGCCATACACCCTAGGGTAAGGGACAGAACCTATAACCCCTGATCTGCCATTCCCAGTAACACGCCCCCCTCTCGGAATTCTATTTTGATGTGACGGTGGAAGATCGTCATCAGTTCCTGCAATTGTTTTAGTACGGAACACAATACAATTACTACTAGATCTAGTTACTTTCCGCATGGAGTTTAACAACAAAATTAAATTATAAGAAACATTTTAATTGCCTGCAGACAACAACAAAAAAGTTAGAGAAAGAAACTATTTCTTATTACAGGTACAAAGTTAAGTACTGTGCGCTTAGATATGGAGATAGCAAGTGACTGTTAGGCCTTTGTATCTACATCCGGTGTCACTTTGCATAAAGACAAAAGGGTAAATTGTTCTGAACAGCTTGTTTCATCCATAAAAATGTACACTGATGCTTTAATAAAATCCACTCGGGGGCTTGTTGCCTGAATGAAATATGGGAAACTTTGGCTTGGACGAGAGAGGGGTGCTTTAAACTAGCATGTCTAGACACATAATCAACATACACTAAAATGCACTACGACATCTTTTTAACAAGTAAATGTACTACGACATTGCCAAAATATATGAATATATGTTTAATACAACTAGCAGTCTCTATCGCACAAATCAAATTAAAGCCAAAGTGTATACGTTTAAATTTCTTTCATAAGTTATTACTTTTGTTATCAATATCCTACAATATGATCCCAAGAAAATGTCTTGCACGATACGTATCTCATCCTTGTATCCCAAACCATATGTATCCTACAATACGATGACGTACTGCACAAAACATAACTGTATTCTACAATATGTTATGTCACAAAATCTGTACAACATTAAGGAGTAAAAAGGACTCTGCTAATGTTGGAAACCCCACTTTTTCTATACCTTATAATCAATTAAAGGAGATATTTGAATTTACTATTAAGTGGAAGGAGGTGTTTTGGAAATTAAAACTTAACATTGATTTCTTATAGCAAAGATTTAAATTTTGGCAAGTTATTAATGGTTTTTTATACTGAAAGATAACAATGTATTAGTTACGTGTTATATAATAGTTCACTTTAATAAATTTACTTTTTATGGATGTATTTAATTTTCAGCCTATTCTGATGGCATCAACATATCTTTTACAAAAAAAAAAAGCATGTATTACAATATCTATCTATCTATATATATACACACACACACACAACGAAGATAAAATTTGGACACGCATGACAAGGGGGCAAGTATAACGAGTTAGCTGGAATAAAATTTGCTCTTTGGTGGAATTGATGGGCTAATAATTAGAAACTTAAACAGATTTAAGCAAGCTCTACGAAGTAAATTTGTGTGGCATTTATTATGGAGGATAGATGTCATGAGTAGATTTGAAAGGTGTCTAGGTGTTGGTTTGGGGAAGGGTGGGGGGTGTTCTGCAGATAACATTGCTTGAGGTAGGTTTAAGTTTTTTGTGGAGGATGGGGAGGCATGTCAGCTTTTGGAGGTTGGCGGAAATTTCTTTGGGTGCGAGATTCACTAATTTATTTTAAATTGTGATGGATCAAGAGGCCATAGTTGGGGATTATGTGATGATTTTGGAGGGGATACTCAGAAGACAACCTATTTTTCATAAGAACTTTAAGGATTGAGAGCTGGAGAAGGTTGATGAGTTATGTCAGAGTAACATACATGGGTTTGTCCATTTAGTGGCGATGAAAATACGGGGAGGTGGTGCCTCTCATATAGTAATGAGAGGTTTACTGTAAGAAAATTTTGGGATTATGGCACCCGTGGAAGAGTATTTGGAGGGTAAGAGTCACAAGGAAGGCAGCTTCCTTCTCTTGGACAGCAGCTCTTAGGGCCATTTTGACTTGAGAAAATGTGTGGAAAGGGAATATTTGTGACTAATCAATTTTTTGTTTCTAAGTTAAAAGTGGTTACTCGATATTCTATGTGCAAAAAATAATGGGAATCGCAGAACTTGCAATGTGACTTCCTCAACAACTTTGAAGGATGGTTTTTCAGCTGATCGGTATGGAATGACAATGCTGTACTCAATTACAAGTTCTTGCAAATTTGGAAAGGTGTAAGATTTCTGAAGAGAAGGAATACGGTCCCTCATTGTTAATGATGGACCATTTGGCAATAAGAAATAGGAGGTATTTTGAGAATGAGGAAGCTGGCGTTCCATATTAGATTTTTATTTTTGAGCCTGATATATTTTGGACAAAAATGAGCTTTTCCTGAATCCATAATGTCTTTCATTGAGTTTAATTTAGGGGCTTCTTGAGAGGTTCTGGTTTTGTATATAGGGGTTTCTTTGGTCAGAATGTGTTCTTTTATAATTCACCTGCTTTTGTATACATCTTGTATACCATGATGGCATTCCCAATAGCGTCCTTTTATATACCTCGTAAACAAACACTTTGATTCTGCAATTTATACAACATGCTGCTACCAAGGATAAACAACTTCCTTGCACTTTTCATTTAAAGACGATTGATAAACTCAAATTACATTGCCTCTCAGGCAATAATAAATGGAGAATCGCAATACATTACATACAACAATAAATGAAAAATAATACTCTCAATGCTATAATTAAGCAAGATGTTCAGTGGAACCTTGTAATTACTAATTAATCAAAACAACCGTTCCCTTTTAATTTTGTCATTTTCTCCCAACTTTATTGGGTATAATATTTTGCTACCACAACAAAATACTCCACTTAACATATGATAGTAGATGATTGATAGAATTAAATACTTGATTTAAAGATGTAGTTTCTACTTGAATACGACATTCTGTAAAGAAATCATCGAGTCAAAATTTATATGAACATATATTAAGCCCAGATTATCTTAGCAACTCCTCAGTCTCCCAACCCAGAAAAGAAATAATAATAGAATCTTGCACACTAGAAAATGTAGTCATGAAATAAATCATATAACACGTGTACAATTATTTCAATTTTGAATTGAAAAAAATAGATTCAACTTAACTTCATCAAAACCAAATTAATATCTCAATAATCTAACTCGCCAATACATTGTACAAAATAATCATGTTTGACCTTTACTACAGAAATAGAGACCCAGGTTATTTAAGAGGGCATCTTTCAAATATTTGAGCTTCTTCTATACTCTTTTCCTATTCATTGGTGACGAAGTATAACCTTAATTACAATGTGACCAATTTATCCAAAGAAACCCTGAATTTGGCATTCAATTGCATTGCATCTGTATACTTGTATAATTAAATCAGTAAGTAATTTTATCTCCGAACTGACAAATTCAAAAGTTAATCCAGGAAATAACTAACCCAATATAACGAAAAACTACGATGCTGAAAAGTAATCAAACAGAATTAACCCTAAATCATCAAAACATCACTAAAACCCTAAATTACGATAAATTTCACCAAAGATCAAATCTTTATCAAACACAAAAACTCACCACTGCTATCAAAGGGCTCGTAGTCCATTGCCAGCTTGTAAGCCCGAACACTTGAAAAGTATTACAATCAACAACAAGAAAGAAATAAAGAAACTAGGGTTTCAATCAAAAGACACTAGTCAAAATCAGCTTCAATTAACAGTCAAAATTGCACCGGAACTTTAACATTCGTTCTGAACTGGCACAAGAATCGAGGAGAGAAGATGACGAATCGACGGCGATTTGGGGGGATTTTGAAGAGAGAGAATGCGAAAGTGTGCGTATCAGTATGGGCTGAAGAAGTGTCGCGGAATTGAAAATAGTTTTTAGAGCGATGTTTGGTTCTTGATTAATTGTTGGGTTCGAAATCCGGCTCTGCTGACTAGCATGGATTTGGACAATTGGGGACAAAGGTAGTACCAAGGAAGACACACGTGCTTGTGTACTTTAAAAAAAAAAAACTTAAATGTGCCTAGTAAATTTTTTTTTTTATTTTAAAAATAATTCTTATGAAAAATATGTTTATAATTTATCCGTTGAGTGAATTTTAATATTTAGAATTCTAAATTATGTAAAACAAATTTCTTTGGTAATTGAAAATAAATAGTTTTTTTATAAAATTCAAGTGAATGGATTTTTAAACCGTTAATTAACATAAATATTTGGCCACAAGCTACTCTCCGTGTAACACAATCTGCATGGTTATTGAAAAGTACACCGATTTTAAAAAAAAATAATGTTACTATCACATAATATTCAGATCCCACATGTTAGGCAAGGGCCCACAATATATGTGTACGTGTGTAAATATTATGTGACCCTTTGTTATATGATAGTAGCATCGTTATTTAAAAAGAACAAAAGGAAATGGTCATTATGTAATTTTAACAAATTCAACTGGTTTTTTAAATGTGTTTAGAAGGCACTCTAATTAAAAAAATAAAAAGTAGTTGAACAAAGCATTTTTCGTTTGTATTATCCTCCGAATAGAATTAATTGATGTATTGGTCACTATATTAGGGATCGATTTTTGTTGTGGTTATCGAATCTTTTTTTGTTACAAACGCATTATTATACTCAAAAAATGTTACAAAATTGTGACGCCCCCAAAATAGGTATACATCACTTATTCTGAGTCGCCAAAAATATGGTACAGAATACAAATACAACCTTAAATATACAACATGAGCTGTGAGTTTTAATACAAATATTATCTTCTAGACAGTATTCAAACTCAAAATAAGTCCTCAATACATTTATTATCACACTATTTCATAGAATAGTGAGACTTACTAATGTTATCATCTGGACCGTCACTCCGTTCCCCGACTAGTCCCTGCTACGTTCTCATTTCCTGAAGAGAGCAATGAAAGCAAAAGAGTAAGCTCAACTAGCCCAGTAAGAAATATTATGACTAAGATAATGAAGAATAAATTATCGTTAGTCTTCAACAGTGTTAAACTGATACAATATAACAAACATCGAGTTTAACTGCAGCGGAACAAGCAATCCATTAGAAGAGTCAAGTAGATAATAAAATCTACTATCTTCTATGATTTAAAAGGTTTTTCATTACTTTTATCGTTGAGACTTAGCTCAATAAATAATCCACATCATCCCTGCACTACGGCCAAGGATATTCATTAGTATCACAACCACAAATTATTCATGCACTACGGGCCAAGGATATTCGTGTTTTCATCAATGGTCATGATCATGCCATAAAACAATTCATCTTTGCACCCTTGGCCGAAGTAAATCCATAGCTATAATCATACCAAAAACTGTTCATCAATGCACTACAGGCCAATGAGGACTTTTACCACATCATTTATAACATTACGACTAAGTGATTATATCTTAGAATAATCCTCGTCATAATCATACCAAGTCCATCTATGCACTACAAGTCACAGATGACTTTCAACATAATATAAGCGTGAGGATGATGACAATTCAATAAAATAAGTTCAAGAATAAATTTTAAAGATTTATAAGTTAATTTATCCTGAACTCAATAACGTCCAAATTGTCAACATGATACTGCTTTGTGGAGTAAAATTCAAGAATGCTCAGAAGAATATTTTCATGAAAAGATACTGGATGAAGCGCAAATATCCAGAATATTCTACTAATTTCATTGAGTATAGAAGCCAAAACTTTAACCAACTGAGTATAATAGAATATATGAAATTGCAAATGGATTTTTGCCCGCCATGCGGTAATCCACGTAGACAGATCATTTCCACAATTTAATAAGGAATGAATACAAAGGATCATTCACCATGCATGTGGTAATCCACATAGACAGGTTATTCCAACAGAATAATAAAGAATAGAATAACAGAAGAATTCACCATGTATGCAATAGACCGCACATACAAGTTATTCCCAACAGAATAATAAAGAATGGAATCGAGTCAAATGCGTGTCCATGACCGACGAGGATATTCCAATGAATAATAAAGAATGAAACCGTGTCATGCGTAATCCGCATGACATGGATGTTCCAACGAGAATAATAAAGAATGGAATAACAACGAAATTCACCGGCATGTGTGGCGACCCCAAATCCGGATACTTGAAACCCGAACTCCGGTTCTCCACGATACCATTTCTTTAAAATTTGAATAATACTAAATAATAATATAATTGAACTTAATTTACATACATCAAAGTTTACTTTCCTGTGCACGTGACCTTCAAATACATTCCTTACAATACCGACAATAGATTCCATTGTCTTACTAACTATAACCATTAACTCATACTAATTCTCATTCGAACAGCTTTTCTTTTCCCTTGTTCGTGCCTGAGCCTTCAGGTCGATCGTAGGTAACTGAAAACATTTAGTTTAAGCAAGGATGAGCATTTGAGTGCCCAGCAAGTAATAGCAATTATATATATAAGCTGAAAGAATATAAGTATTCTCTTTCCATAACACTTCTACAACGAATCGAAAGTTGTGAAGTAATCTGTACTGATAAAAGATTCACATAACAACTCTCTTTCAAATTCTTGAAATGAGGCTCCACCCATGAATAGGGTTTAAGAAACATACTATGAACATTCTTTTTCATTTTCAAAAAGGTTTAGCGAAATTCATCCAAAACGGCATAACTTACGACGGAGGGTGATCAAATTTCATTGTACCTGTGACGATCAATACTACATAACTTGAACGAAATTCATCGCTCACCCTTTGTCCGTAAGCACATAAAAATTTTCCATTATCGGGATGTTCACACATGCACGGTTCCAAACCCAAGGTTTTAATCTTGCTTTCAACAATAATATGTAATTCAACATATATGTATACGGGTAATTGACAAAGGTATATCAACATGTGAATAAATGCCATGATTATCCAAGTGGGACACTTGTATAACCATTTAGAAATCAACTTAACAAAATATATATCCGAGCTAACATGTTGATAATCAAAGCGTATAATAATGCAGAATATAATAATTATTCAAACTTCTTACTCATGTCCATTGCATAAAGGAAATGCAAAGGTAAGATACTTTTTCGATTCATTGATTCGACTCTCAACTTAGGTTTTATCTCTTTATCACAACCTATCAATAATCGGATCATTCGCTCGATTAGAACAATATATCATAACACATAGTATCGCCTATTACAATTCAAGACATAGTCTAATCACATAATCACGGTGATCATACTTTTAGTTCTGATTCTATACTTGAAATATTTTTATACATTTTTCAAATATCTCATCCATGCTCTTCTGAAAGTCTTTTCTTTCTATTATAGAATTCGACATTTGTTTGCGTCATCGGCTGACTTTATCGGGTAAATCTTGAGTCTAAGACTCTTATCCTATACCTCAACATCTCAGAATATCAAACATTTTATTTTTAATCATTTTCAATTTTCCGAAATTGAAAAATTTAAAATAAATCAAATCATCACTCAAGGGCTTATAGTGATATAAGCTTTACTTATGGGTGCTCTTCATCAAATCTGGACTTCATAACTTAGGTTCTCTGAATCATTAGTTTGGCCCATTTATAACTTTCAAACATCTAAATCATAATTAAATGACTTAAACATTAAATAATTCCATTATCATTAATAATTAATTTATATTAAACTATTAATGAAACCATTGCCAAAATATAAAAGTTATTTATAATAACTCAAACTATTTTTAAAACATTTATATTACCCTTAAATGATTTTTAAAATAATTAAAATCATTTTAAATAATGACCATTAATATTTAAATATTAATGTACTATTTATCAAATATTAAAAGTCATTAATTATAACTTAAAATATTTTAAATCCTTAATATCCTCTTTAAATGATTTTTAAATAAATAAAACCATTTTTAAACTATTTATTTAATAATAATTATTAAATAAACTAAATATCATTAATATTATCTTAATATCATTAATATTAAATTATTAATGAAATTATCCTTTAAATATTAAAAGTTATATTTTATAACTTAAAATATTTTTAAATACCTTAATTTCATTTAAAATGATTTTTATAATATTAAAATCATTTTTAAACTAAATTATTTAATATAATCATTAAATAACTTTAATATCATTAATATATAATTAATTAATGAAATTCATCACAAAATATTAAAAGTCATGGAAAATAACTCAAAATATTTTCTTATACCATAAAATAATTTTTCATGATTTTTCATGAATTAAAACTATTTTTTAAATCATTTATTTAATATTATAATTAAATAAATAAATACCTTTTATATTTCAAAAATATTAAATATTTATGAAAAATACTCAAAATAATTAAAAACTATTTTTCGGACTTTAAAATAATTTTTCATAATTTATTTGGTATTTTAATAATTAAAACTAATTTTTCTAATTTTTAAATTAATTTCCTAAAAATCGAAAATTAAAATAATTAAAATCTGTCAAGCTAAAAGGCCCCTATAGTGACAAAAGTGTCGCTATAGGTGTTCTTGAGCCTACCTGCATCTTCATAAAGGCGAACCAAGGTGGCTACTTTGGCCGACCGTGAATAACTCTCTCTCATCTTAACGAATTTGGACAATCTATAAATTGGGTCTTGTAGAGGAAATACAAGACTACAAGATCCAACAATCATAACCTCTAAACAAACATCGACACAGGATAAATCAGCCATCAAAGTAGCTACAAAAGTCGTTCTTCACGAAGAACAGGTTAGAGTGCCTACTTTGGACCTCTATAACTTGATGATCGTGTAACGTTTATGTGATCTATCAATTCCAATTATGTAGACAACATGTAGGACTACAACTCTAATACTTAACATCATCATAACAACAAGAAATCAAGCATTTAAAGTATGGTCAAACCTTGTCGGAAAAATTAACACTTAGAAAATTGCAGGCGACCTGAAATTTTTCGGTCAATCTTAGAACCCCACTTTGACCTTAAATAACTCTTAATCCGTAATATATATGGACCTGATTCTTTTTGGAGGTTAAATACCACATAACAAGCTACACATATCAACCTTTAGAACACAAAACACATTAAAGATGACCGAGATATAAGGCCTGACATTTGCCAAAAAAAAAGTTTTGGACACTTAGAATATTTTACGGGTTTGAAAAGCAATTGGTCAATCTTAAATTGACCCACTTTGACCGCTTATAAATCCCGATCTACAATAGATATGAACTTGATTCCTTTTGGAGGTTAAAGACCACATAACAAGATACACCTAACAACTTTTAAACAACACAAACAAAGAAATAATCACGAGATATAAGTCTTGACATTTGCCCAAAAATCACGAAATCGGTTTTCCAACTTGCTCAAATCTTCAAATTAGTGCACTTTGATGTTATGGGTTCATGATTTTACAACCCGAACATTAATAGACTCCCTATTACACTACTTTAAACAATCAATTGCACCAATTAACATCGAATCGAAGGATTTCTAGAATTTAGGGTTTTTACCTTTTCTAGCTTTGATTTCTTGATTTTGATCCTTTGATGCTTCTGATTTGTTGTTTGTGGTGGTTGGGCTTTGTTTAGGGACTGATATGCTACAATAATTCGCAGGTTTTAGAGAGAAGCTTAAGGATGAGAGTTGGATGAATTTTAGTGTACAAAAATGCTAACTCTCTCCAATCTATTTATAGAATAATTCAAATGCCTTGGATGCTCAATTTGGTTGTATAATTGAGGTGTAATGGTATAGTAGCATGAGGAATTCTAGAAGGTGGTGGTTGGCTAGCTTTTGCAAAGATTCTAGCAACAATGCTACTAATAATACACTAAAATGGACAAAAAGGGTATTTTGATAATTTCCCATATAATTTCATGGGCATTCTTGTACATAGCAATTAAATGTAATATTTAATCACTAGATGGTAATTCTTATCATTTACCAATTATTTTTCATCCTTTGGTAAATTAAAACATTTATACATTAACATCGTAATTAAACCCAATAATTTTAAATTAGGGTTTTCATATAAAAATTAGGATTTTCTAATTAGGGTTTCTTAACGCCATCAATTAGGATTTCTAATTGACCATTAGGGTTCTCTAATTATCTGTGTATGTTCTAACACAGTCATTACGATCTCTAACTTCAACCGATTAGGGTTGTAATAATTAGGGTTTGTCCTAATTATCGACAAACAACGGTAATTAGGGTTTTCTTCAATTACCGACATCTTATACACAAGAAGCTTCATATACACAAAAAACTTCATACACACAATCACTACTCGGTCATTTCTCATAACTAAGTTTAATAATTAGGGTTTCACAACACGGTAATATCTTTGTGACCTAATTGGCCGTCATTCTTCAATATTATCTGTCATACACATACACACAGATACATAATTATTGTCTTCAGAAAAATCATTATAACAATAATATAATATTATTATTCTCATCTCTTGATCACAATCCCAATTCGGGGTTTGGATCTCATATCGACTTCTCTTTCGCATATCAAGTTAAAATACTTGATTTAAATATTCTAAACAATTCATATAATAAAATATATATTATATAAATTCTAATTATCACTTCATATATTATTTCCAATCATGTTATCATGGAAAATAATTAATAAAAATATTTACGCTTCTAAATTAATTACCATAAAATATAATTTGTAGTAATTAATAATTCCAAAATTATTTCTAATTTTTCAAGTAATAAATATATTACGCATTTATCATTCACATTACTAGACACTTATTCTCGTCATTAAATAAATAAATAAAAAATTTATACATAAAATTTCTTAATTATTTTATATAGAAAATCTCGGGTTATTACGACGATGCGATGAGGCAGATAAAACAAAGTTATTCAACGGAAAAATAATAAAGAATGGAATAACAAAAGAATTTCACCATGTATGCGGTATTTCACATGATAAAGTTATTCCAACATAATAATAAAGAATGGAATAACAACCCTTACGAGTATTGAAAGAAAATAACTCTCTTCATGAATACGAAAGAATAATACCCCTTACCTTAAAAAGAAGAGTATTCCGACGGGTAGGGCGGAGATATACTTGAAAAAAACTTGCACTATTTTCTACACTCAAAGCTTTCTTAAACTCTAAAGAAATACGCTCAAGATTATAGAAGAAGAATTCTCTGAATTTCTGGTGTATTTTCAATTCTAACTAAACATCCTATTTATAGGAGAATGGAAAGGATACTATGCAATAAAATATAATATATTATATTTATAATATATATATATATATATATATATATATAAATATATATTTATATATTTTATTTAAAATCTAATAAAACAAATAACTTTATAAAAGTATTACATTTTTATATAAAAAGATTTTACTATGCAAACACTATCGCAGCACTTATGCAAATACTATGCATAATAAAATATAATATATTCTATTTATAATCTAATAAAATAAATAATTTATAAAAGTATTCTATTTTATATAAAAAGATTTTACTATGCAAACACTATATCAGTACACTTTATGCAAATACTATGCATAATAAAATATATTATATTCTATTTATAATCAAATAAAACAAAACTTTATAAAAAGTATTCTGTTTTATATAAAAAGTTTTCTGTTTTATTACATTTATAATAATAATAAAACAAAATTCATTATCATTATTATAATTCACACTATTAATCAACCAGGTCGTTCCCAAGAAAGAGAGGGCTTTTCAATAAAGATTTTTTCCTATTGGCGCGCAATTAGGTGACCAAACCTCTCCTTAACAGAACTTCTAGACATCGTTAATATTGCAAATAATAATATTAATAACTTTGTCGTTTTAATTATTGATTTAATAATATATAAAATATTGACAATAATTAAATCAAATAACGTGAGATACTATGCAAAGAATTCTTGTAGTAATAATTGAACAAAACGAGTGACTTCTCACGTAAGCATCAATAATCAATCTGGTGCTTACTTATGCAACCACGCATATTACTGTACTTTTAACACTGGGTGTTTCAACAGTTAACGATAAAACTTCCGCCGTTATTTTCATAAAATATTTTTATCGTTTTCTTAATCTGATAATAATTCCGTTGTGGGGTCCACCAATGATTGTGCCGTTGTACGAATATTCTTTGTTAAAACGAATATTCCCCGACCAATCGAATATTATATAACAACTTGTGTACTTTGCAAAATTTATAAATACTACCCACAACTATAACATTATCTCAAATCCACACCATAATATTCAAAAAAAATATTTCGAGAAAATTAAATCTTTATTTGTAAAATTTGGGGTTTTACAATCTCCCCTCCTTATGAAATTTCTCCCTCAAAATTTACGTACGTGCCTGGTATGCTTAAGAGATGAGTATACCTTGACTTCATTTTAGATTCTAACTCTTGAGGTATAACCTTTGAGTGTTGAATACGATCCTTCTTTATCCAAGATTTTAACACGTATCTCCTCATACGTTAAATCTTCTGCTATCTCGTCTAGTTCTAATTCAATAATGTGGTTCGGGTTGTCCACATATTTACATAACATCGATACATGAAAAACGTTATGAACACGCAACATACTTGGCGGTAAAACGAGTCTTTAGGCCACAATTCCTACTCGTTCGATGATTTCAAATAGACCAATAAAGTCGAGGGTTGAGATTTTCTCTCTTCGTCGATTCTTGATTCTAGAATAACGCCCTCTTGAACCTTCTTCTTCATCTTCATAAGCTCTGAGTCTGTATCTTGAGCGACTTTAACTTTATCGATTAAAGTTAGTTCTAATCGTATATTCGCTATCTTCACGTAGGTTCGTATATTTGCACTCTTAAACGCATATGATCTTCTACTCAACGCATCAGCTACCACGTTCGCTTTTTCCACGATGGTATTGAATGGTATTATCATAATCTTCAACAGCTCGAGCCAACGTCTTTGGCACGTTATACGTTCATTTTGGGTGAAGAAATACTTGAGGGTTTTAGAAATGGGTTTTGTACCGGGGTCAATACAAAATTTGATTTCACGCTCTAGGGTAAGCCAAGAAGTATTCAAGAATACGTCAGGAAATTTATTAACGATAGAAAAAAACTATGACTCTCATCCAAGACTTGGATAACACGTCACATTGATACCTATCAACTTGCCACCATTATTCACGATGTCCCCTATGGATATTCTGGCTTCGGTGTATTCCAAGACTTAGAAGTCACCAGCGAAAGACTCATGGCTCTTTACTTATGGCTTAATATAACAATAATTGACTTTAGTGGTTTAGTTGCTTGAATTCGCATAACAGGTTGGTTAGGAATATGAAAGCTAACAACCTTATGAAAATAATTAATTTTTTCATGATGATTAGTTAACCAATCTATTCCTAAAATCACATCAAGGGAAAGTATTTTCAAAGAGATAAGATCGATAGGTAACGTGAGGGTGCCGATTTGAACTAAACAAGACTTATAAATAGTGGAGATAATGAAGGTTTCTCCTAACGTAGTTTCAACAGATAAGTCAAAGTCTAATTTCTCAGGAGTCAAATTTAAACGTTGAGCGCAAGCAAGAGAGATAAAAGAATAGGTAGAATCGGTATCAAATAAGGTATAGACTTCGTAAGCGTTTATGATTAACTTACCTGTGATAACTTCGTTCGGGTTCCTCGACAAACGCTCCCACTTAAACTACCGACTTTGACTTGTCTAAGACATCCTTTGGCATCATTATCCCAGCTGGACTTGACTTCACTACAAGACAAAATCGAGCTAGGTGACCTTCTCTTTCGCAATTGAAACACGATTTGGATTGCTGCGTACAGTTTGGACGGGTGTGTCCCTCCTGTCCGCATTTGAAACGTATGACCGGTGGTCGTTCTCCTTCCTTAACAACAGGTGTTGGTGCTGACGTCTTTCCATCATCGTTAAATCTTCTCTTCTTGAAATTTCCACTCTTATTATATTGGCCATGATTACCACTGAAGTGGTTACCATTCTTGGTGTGATAATTTCCCCCACGATGGTTATCATTGTTCCGATGGCCGTTGCCACCTAATTGATTTATTATTATCGTGTTGTTGGTCGTTGCCTTTTGGTTGTCTTTGACTCATTATCGCACTCTAATAACTGAGCCCTATTCACAACATCTGAATATAAACAAAGTTTGTGAGAAATGAGGTATTGACGTATTTCGGGTTTCAAACCTCGCAGAAATATTCGCGTCATTCTCTCCTCATTATCTACTAAATGGGATGCAAACCAGGATAACTCCGCAAACTTAGCCTCGTACTGCGACACGGTCATATTGTTTTGCTCCAACTTGATGAATTCCACCTCCTTCATGTGATGAATACTTTCGGGAAAATACTTGTCATTGAACAACTCTTGGAACTTCTCCCAAGACATCTTGAGTGCATCAGGCTGGGTACGTTTTACAGATTCCCACCAGTAATCTGCCTCTTCACGCAACATAAAGGTGGCAAAGGGAACCTTTTGCTCCTCGGAGCATCCCAAGACATCAAATATCTTGGTGATCTGCTTTAACCACGTCTCGCCTTAAGTGGTTACGGCTTTCCCAAAACTCTCCGGTGGTCCCAGCTCCTTGAATCGCTTAGCGATGACCGACCGATGGGTTGCCATTATTTCCACCTATATTTTGAACAGGAGTCTCTCTTACCTGATGTTGCATGAATTGCATAAAGCCTTTGAACATCCCATCGTTCATCATCTGATCGGTGTTGTTATTTACCTGAGGATTATAGTCTTCTTGTTGCACATTATCACAGGTATTGATGGTTTGGTGACTCAACGGTCTCATATGCTTCATTCTTGATCTCAACATTTTCAGATGCCATTTTCAAACACTGTCACAAAACAAGGGTTAATTGACATATCACATATTATCCCTATACTTTGACCGACCAATTAAATAACAAATAAACTTAGGTAGGTCATACTAGCGAAGGAATTCCTCGTCTCTTCCCTCCTAGTTCTTGTCTCACATCTCAGCCAGGGATCATATCCCTAAGCTTTGATACCAACTGTGACGCCCCCAAAATAGGTATACATCACCTATTTTGAGTCGCCAAAAACATGGTACATAATACAAATACAACCTTAAATATACAACATAAGCTGTGAGTTTTAATACAAATATTGTCTTCTAGACAGTATTTAAACTCAAAATAAGTCCTCAATACATTTATTATCACACTATTTCATAGAATAGTAATGACTACTAATGCTATCATCTGGACCGTCACTCCGTTCCCCGACTAGTCCCTGCTACGTTCTCATTTCCTGAATAGAACAATGAAAGCAAAAGGGTGAGCTCAACTATCCCAGTAAGAAATATTATGACTAAGATAATGCAGAATAAATTATCGTTAGCCTTCAACAGTGTTAAACTGATACAATATAACAAACATCAAGTTTAACTGCAGCGGAACAAGCAATCCATTAGAAGAGTAAAGTAGAGAATACAATCTACTATCTTCTATGATTTAAAAGGTTTTTCATCACTTTTATCGCTGAGACTCAGCTCAATAAATAAATCACATCATCCATGTACTACGGCCAAGGATATTCATTAGTATCACGACCACAAATTATCCATGCACTACGGGCCAAAGATAATCGTATTTTCATCAACAGTCCTGATCATGCCATAAAATAATTCATCTTTGCACCCTTGGCCGAAGAGAATCCATAGCCATATTCATACCAAAAACTGTCCATCAATGCACTACGGGCCAATGAGGAATTTTTCCACATCATTTATAACATTACGGTCATGATTATACCGAATAATCCCTCGTCATAATCATACCAAGTCCATTTATGCACTACAGGCCACAGATGACTTTCAACATAATATAAGTATGAGGATGATGACAATTCAATAAAACAAGTTCAAGAATAAATTTTAAAGATTTATAAGTTAATTTATCCTGAACTCAATAACGTTCAAATTGTCAACATGATACTGCTTTGTGGAGTAAAATTCAAGAATGCTCAGAAGAATATTTTCATGAAAAGATACTAGATGAAGCGCAAATATCTAGGATATTCTACTAATTTCATGGAGTATAGAAGCCAAAACTTTAACCAACTGAGTATAATAGAATATATGAAATTGCAAATGGATTTTCGCCCGCCATGCGGTAATCCACGTAGACAGATCATTTCCATAATTTAATAAGGAATGAATACAAAGGATCATTCACCATGCATGTGGTAATCCACATAGACAGGTTATTCCAACATAATAATAAAGAATGGAATAATAGAAGAATTCATCATGCATGCGATAGACCACACATACAGGTTATTCCCAACAGATAATAAAGAATGGAACCAGGTCATACGTAATCCGCACCGACAGGATATTCCAACAGAATAATAAAGAATGGAATCAGGTCATGCGTAATCCGCACAGACAGGATGTTCCAACAAAATAATAAAGAATGGAATAACAACAGAATTGACCAGGTATGCGATAGACCGCACAGACAAGTTATTCCAACAGGATAATAATAAAGAATGGAATAATAGAAGAATTTCACCATGTATGCGGTACTTTGCATAGACAGGTTATTCCAACATAATAATAAAGAATGGAATAACAACCCTTACGAGTATTGAAAGAAAATAACTCTCTTCATGAATACGAAAGAATAATACCCCTTACCTTAAAAAGAAGAGTATTCCGACGGGTAGGGCGGGGATATACTTGAAGAAAATTTACACTATTTTCTACACTCAAAGCTTTCTTAAACTCTAAAGAAATACGCTCAAGATTATAAAAGAAGAATTCTCTGAATTTCTGGTGTGTTTTCAATTCTAACTAAGCATCCTTTATAGGATAATGGAAAGGATACTATGCAATAAAATATAATATATTCTATTTATAATATATATATATATATGTAAATATATATTTATATATTTTATTTAAAATCTAATAAAATAAATAACTTTATAAAAGTATTACTGCTTTATATAAAAGATTTTACTATCTGAAACACTATCTTGAGCACTATGCAAATACTATGCATAATAAAATATAATATATTCTATTTATAATCTAATAAAACAAATAACTTTATAAAAGTATTTTGTTTTATATAAAATGATTTTACTATGCAAATACTATGCAGGCACTATGCAAACACTATGCATAATAAAATATATTATATTTTATTTATAATCAAATAAAATAAAACTTTATATAAAGTATTCTGTTTTATATAAAAAGTTTTCAGTTTTATTACATTTCTAATAATAATAATAAAAAATTCATTATCATTATTATAATTCACACTATTAATTGACCAGGTCGTTCCCAGGAAAGAGGGAGCTTTCCAATAAGGATTTCTCCCTATTGGCGTGCAATTAGGTGACCAAACCTCTCCTTGACAGAACTTCTAAACATCGTTAATATTGCAAATACTAATATTAATAACTTTGTCGTTTCAATTATTGATTTAACAATATATAAATATTGACAATAATTGAATCAAATAACGTGAGATACTATGCAGCAATTACTGTAGCAATAATTGAAGAAAACTGAGTGACTTCTCATGTAAGCATCAATAATCAATCTGGTAATGTGCTTAGACACGACAAGCCCAAGTGTAGGTAAAAATGGCTCGGGTTTTGGTAGGCTAAGAATGTATGCGTCCGTGGTCTAGTTGGTTGGAGTTAAAGCCATTATACTTAGCTTTTCCTTTTTTTTTTTTGCAAAATTTTGTTACACCCAAAAATATTAATAATAATAAATATTAAAAATAATAAAATAATTTATAATAAACAATAATTCTAATTACCTACATTAACTACATATCTTAATCAATTAAAATTTTAATAGTATTATAAATTACTTTCAAAATATATAATCAAATTTGATTTTTTAAAATTATACTTTAAAATTAATATAATTTATTTAACTAACGTGCTTGACAAAAAACAAAACAACTAACTTGCTTGTTTGAAATTTAATAACCTGTCATATTTTTTTATAATAATAATAAATTTAATAATAATAATTATAATGTAGCGCCATAAAGTTGCTGGAGCACCGCTACACAATGTAGCGGCTAATATTATTATTATTATTATTATTATTATTATTTTAATATTATTAATTTCATTTCTACATTATTTAGCAATAGAACAAGGAATGAGGGAGGCAAAAAGGGGTCCCCTTTTAAGGATATTATTATTATTATTATTATTATTATTATTATTATTATTATTATTGTTATTATATTATTATTATTGTTATTATATTATTATTATTATTATTATTATTATTATTATTATTTTTATATTGAAGATTGCATTAAAAATAAACAGTTGTTGTAGCTCAGTTGGTTTGAACTCTTATTTATTTACTTACAAGTCTTGTATTCAAACCTCATAACCCACAAGTAGCAACATTTTGTTAAAAAAATAAAATAAATCATGGAACGATGGCGGTAAAGGCGAGGCCAAAACGACCCAAATTTAATGGGCTAAAAAGTACGGCCCAAAGCCCATCCCGTGGTGGCGGCCCGGCCCGGCCCTGAGCCATCTTTGCCAGGTCTACGTGTGCTACTATGCAACCACGCGTATTACTGTACTTTTAACACAGGGTGTTTCAACAGTTAACGATAAAACTTCCGCCGTTATTTTCATAAAATATTTTTGTCATTTTCTCAATCCGAAATAATTCCGTTGTAGGGGTCCACCAATGATTGTCTTGGTTATGCGAATATTCCCTGTTAAAATGAATATTCCCCGACCAATCGAATATTATATAACAACTTGCGTACTTTGCAAAATTTATAAATACTACCCACAACTATAACATTATCTCAAATTCACACCATAATATTCAAAAAAAATATTTTGAGAAAATTAAATCTTTATTCATAAAATTTGGAGTTTTACAATCTCCCCTCTTTACGAAATTTCGCCCTCAAAATTTACGTACGTACCTGGTATGCTGAAGAGATGAGGATACCTTGACTTCATTTCAGATTCTAACTCTTGAGGTATAACCTTTGAGTGTTGAATACGATCCTTCTTTATCTAAGATTTTAACACGTATCTCCTCATACGTTAAATCTTCTGCTATCTCGTCTAATTCTAATTCAATAATGTGGTTCGGGTCGTCCACATATTTACATAACATCGATACGTGAAAAACATTATGAACACGCAACATACTTGGCGGTAAAACGAGTCTATAGGCCACAATTCCTACTCGTTCGATGATTTCAAATAGACCAATAAAGTTGAGGGTTGAGATTTCCTCTCTTTGTCGATTCTTGATTCTATAATAACGATCTCTTGAACCTTCTTCTTCACCTTCATAAGCTCTGAGTCTGTAGCTTAAGCGGCTTTAACTTTATCGATTAAAGTCAGTTCTAATCGTATATTCGCTATCTTTACGTAGGTTCGTATATTCGCACTCTTAAACACATATGATTTTCTACTCAACGCGTCAGCTACCACGTTCGCTTTTTCCACGATGGTATTGAATGGTATTATCATAATCTTCAACAGCTCGAGCCTACGTCTTTGGCATGTTATACGTTCATTTTGGGTGAAGAAATACTTGAGGGTTTTAGAAATGAGTTTTGTACTGGGGTCAATACAAAATTTGATTTCAAGCTCTGGGGTAGGCCAAGAAGTCTTCAAGAATACGTTAGGAAATTTATTAACGATAGAAAAAAAAACTGTGACTCTCATCCAAGACTTGGATAGCACGTCACATTGATACCTATCAACTTGTCATCGTTATTCACGACGCCCCCTACAGATATTCTGGCTTCAGTGTATTCCAAGACTTGGAAGTCACCAGCGAAAGACTCAGGGCTCTTTATTTATGGCTTAATATAACAGTGATTGACTTTAGTGGTTTGGTTGCTTGAATTCGCATAACAGGTTGGTTAGGAATATGAAAGCTAACAACCTTACGAAAATAATTAATTTTGGCATGATGAGTAGTTAACCAATCGATTCCTAAAATCACATCAAGAGCAAGTATTTTCTAAGAGATAAGATCGACAGGTAATGTGAGGGTGCCAATTTGAACTAAACAAGACTTATAAACAGTGGAGATAACGAAGGTTTCTCCTAACGTAGTTTTAACAGATAAGTCAAAGTCTAATTTCTCAGGAGTCAAATTTAAACGTTGAGCGCAAGCAAGAGAGATAAAAGAATAGGTAGAACCGGTATCAAATAAGGTATAGACTTTATAAGCGTTTATGATTAACTTACTCGTGATAACTTCGTTCGGGTTCCTCGACAAACGCTCTCACTTAAACTACCGGCTTTGACTTGTCTGAGACATCCTTTGGCATCATTATCCCAGCTGGACTTGACTACATTACACGACAAAATCGAGCTAGGTGACCTTCTCTTCCGGAATTGAAACACGCTTTGGATTGATGCGTATAGTCCGGATTTCGGTGTGTGTCCCTCTGTCGCATTTGAAACGCGTCTGACCGGTGGTCGCTTCTCCTTCCTTAACAACAACAGTCTTTGGTCGACATCTTTCAATCATCGTTAAATCTTCTTTTCTTGAAATTTCCACTCCTATTATCTTGGCCATGATTACCACCGAAGTGGTTACCATTCTTGGCATGATAAATTCCCCCACGATGGTTATCATTGTTCCGATGGCGTCCGCCACTAATTTGCGATTATTATCGTGTTGTTGGTCGTTGCCTTTTGGTTGTGCTGACTCATTATCGCGCTCCAATAACTGAGCCCTATTCACAACATCTGAATATAAACAAAGTTTGTGAGAAATAAGGTATTGACGTATTTCGGGTTTCAAACCTCGCAGAAATATTCGCGTCATTCTCTCCTCATTATCTACCAAATGGGATGCAAAGCAGGATAACTCCGCAAACTTAGCCTCGTACTGCGACACGGTCATATTATTTTGCTCCAACTTGATGAATTCCACCTCCTTCATGTGATGAATACTTTCGAGAAAGTACTTGTCGTTGAACAACTCTTGGAACTTCTCCCAAGACATCTTGAGTGCGTTAGGCTGGGTACGTTTTACAGATTCCCACCAGTAATCTGCCTCTTCACGTAACATAAAGGTGGCAAAGGGAACCTTTTGCTCCTCGGAGCATCCCAAGACATCAAATATCTTGGTGATCTACTTTAACCACGTCTCCGCCTTAAGTGGTTCTGGCTTTCCCAAAAACTCCGGTGGTCCCAGCTTCTTGAACTGCTTAGCAGTGACCGACCGTGGGTTGCCATTATTTCCACCTATATTTTTGAACAGAGTCTCTTTACCCGATGTTGCATGAATTGCATAAATCCTCCGAACATCCCATCGCTTATCATCCGATCGATGTTGTTATTTACACGAGGATTATAGTCCCGCTTTTGCAGCACATTATCACGGGGTATTGATCGTTGGTGACTCAACGGTCTCATGTGCTTCATTCTTTGATCTCAACATTTTCGGATGCCATTTTCAATCATCATCACAAAACAAGGGTTAATTGACATATCACATATTATCCCTATACTCTCGTCGACCAACCAATTAAATAACAAATAAACTTAGGTAGGTCATACTAGAGAAGGAATTCCCGCCTCTCCCTCCTAGTTCTTGTCTCACATCTCACCGGGATCATATCCTAAGCTTTGATATTAATCATGACGCCCCCAAAATAGGTATACATCACCTATTCTCGAGTCGCCAAAAACATGGTACATAATACAAATACAACCTTAAATATACAACATAAGTCGTGAGTTTTAATACAAATATTGTCTTCAGGCGATTTTAAACTCAAAATAAGTCCTCAATACATTTATTATCACACTATTTCATAGAATAGTAATGACTACTAATGCTATCATCCGGACCGTCACTCCCGCTCCCCGACTAGTCCCCTCGCCTACGCTCTCATTTCTGAATAGAACAATGAAAGCAAAAGGGTGAGCTCAACTATCCCAAAGAAGAAATATTATGACTAAGATAATGCGAATAAATTATCGTTAGCCTTCAACAAAGATTAAACCGATACAATATAACAAACATCAAGTTTAATCTGCGATGGAATAAGCAATCCATTAGAAGAGTCAAGTAGAGAATAAAATCTACTATCTTCTATGATTTAAAAGGTTTTCATCACTTTTATCGTTGAGTCTCATCTCAATAAATAATCCACATCATCCCCGACTTTTACGACCGAGGATATTCATTAAGATCACGACCACAAATTATCCATGCACTACGCCAAAGATAATCGTATTTTCATCAATCTGTCCCCGATCATGCCATAAAATAATTCATCTTTGCACCCTTGGCCGAAGAGAATCCATAGCCATATTCATACCAAAAACTGTCCATCAATGCACTACGGGCCAATGAGGAATTTTTCCACATCATTTATAACATTACGATCATGATTATACCGAATAATCCTTGGTCATAATCATACCAAGTCCATCTATGCACTACAAGTCACAGATGACTTTCAACATAATATAAGCGTGAGGATGATGACAATTCAATAAAATAAGTTCAAGAATAAATTTTAAAGATTTATAAGTTAATTTATCCTCGAACTCAATAACGTCCAAATTGTCAACATGATCATCGCTTTGTGGAGTAAAATTCAAGAATGCTCGTAAGATATTTTCATGAAAAGATCTTTGGATGAAGCGCAAATATCTAGGATATTCTACTAATTTCATGGAGTATAAAAGCCAAAACTTTAACTAATCGAGTACAATAGAATATATGAAATCGCAAATGGATTTTCGCCGCCACGCAGAATCCACGTAGATGCATCATTTCCATAATTTAATAAGGAATGAATAAAAGGATCATTCACCATGCATGTGGTACTCTACATAGACAAGTTATTCCAATGTAATAATAAAGAATGGAATAATGTAAGAATTCACCATGCATGCGATAGGCCATCGCAGACGATGTGTTATTCCCAAATGTAATAATAAAGAATTGAACTAGGTCATGTGTAATCCGCACCGATAGGATATTCCAACAGAATAATAAAGAATGGAACTAGGTCATACGTAATCCGCATGCATGAGGATGTTCCAATGTAATAATAAAGAATGGAATAACAACGTAATTCACCGAGGCATGTGATAGATCAAGACAAACAAAGTTATTCCAATGTAATAATAATATATAAATGGAATAATGTAAGAATTTTACCATGTATGCGGTACTTCATGATGACAAAGTTATGACAACATAATAATAAAGAATGGAATAACAACTCTTACGAGTATTAAAAGAAAATAACTCTCTTCATGAATACGAAAAGAATAATACCCTTTACCTTAAAAAAGAAGAGTATTCCGACCTGTGTATGCGGGGATATACTTGAAGAAAACTTGCATTATTTTCTACACTTAAAGCTTTCTTAAACTCTAAAAAAAATACGCCAAGATTATAGAAGAAGAATTCTCCTAATTTACGGTGTGTTTTCAATTCTAACTAAGCATCCTATTTATAGGAGAATGGAAAGGATACTTATGCAATAAAATATAATATATTCTATTTATAATATATATATATATATATAAATATATTTATTTATATATTTTATTTAAAATCTAATAAAACAAATAATTTTATAAAAGTATTCTGCTTTTATATAAAAAGATTTTACTATGTAAACACTATGCAAAGCACTATCGTAATAAAATATAATATATTCTATTTATAATCTAATAAAATAAATAACTTTATAAATGTATTCTATTTTATATAAAAAGATTTTACTATGCAAGCACTATGCAGCACTATATAAAATACTATGCATAATAAAATATATTATATTCTATTTATAATCAAATAAAACAAAACTTTATAAAAAGTATTCTGTTTTATTACATTTATAATAATAATAAAACAAAATTCATTATCATTATTATAATTCACACTATTAATCGACCAATCGTTTTCTAGGAAAGAGGGGCTTTCCAATAAGGATTTCTCCTATCATTGGCACAATTAGGTGACCAAACCTCTCCTCGATGTAACTTCTGACATCGTTAATATTGCAAATAATAATATTAATAACTTTGTCGTTTCAATTATTGATTTAATAATATATAAAATATTGACAATAATTGAATCAAATAACGTGAGATACTATGCAACAATTCATCAGAGCAATAATTGAACAAAACCGAGTGACTTCTCACGTAAGCATCAATAATCAATACCGTGTAGCTACTATGCAACCACGCCAGATTCTTGTACTTTTAACACCGGGTGTTTCAACAGTTAACGATAAAACTTACGCCGTTATTTTCATAAAATATTTTTGTAGTTTTCTCAATCTGATAATAATTCCATTGTGGGGTCCACCAATGATTGTGTCGTTGTACGAATATTTCCTGTTAAAATGAATATTCACCGACCAATTGAATATTATATAACAACTTGCGTACTGTGCAAAATTTATAAATACTATCCACAACTATAACATTATCTCAAATCCACACCATAATATTCAAAAAAAATATTTCGAGAAAATTAAATCTTTATTCATAAAATTTGAGATTTTACAAAAATGGTCATTACTTAAATTATGTTCGAAAAAGTGAACATAAGTGCTAATTAGACTAACGGTTAACATGTGTTAATTATGTGGCAGATGACGTGAATCGGTTTAATTGATGTTTTGGTCATTGTACTAGGGATCAATTTTTATTTTGATTACTGAAATTTTTTTTGTTATATTTTTGTTATCGAAGTATCAAAAATATTACAAATTAGTAATTTTATAATTTTCCGCCAAAAATATTAACAAAAAAGTTTACTTGTCAAACATTTAACATATAGATGTGAAATATTCTAGTGAGATAGCAAGTGCAAGTCAATTTGTAGAAAAAAAATAAAATGTTCACCTAAAAGAAAAGAAAAAATAAATAAAATCAGACTAATTATTTTAATACTCCATAATATTATAAAAAGATAATTAATGTTTTTAAGAAAAAAGGTAACAAAATTTAAATAAACAAAAACAATTAAATATTAAAGTTCATCTTCCTTTTCTAACCACGAACGACAAACTTATTGGAAAAAATGGTATTATACACCTCATATACATCAACTCTATCTCTCATCATAGATCAAGTCGGAACTACAGTCTCTCGTCTGAAATTTAGTTTAGAAAATAGGTTTTTCTTATACATTTGTATACTCGTTGAAAAAGGAATAAACAAAGAAAAGGAAAATGACAAATTGACGGTGGCGACATTCAAAGGTATCTGTTTCACTTCGAAATTAGAGTGAAATAATTTCTATTAAACTGATTTTTGAAGTAGTCGGCAGGTCTGAGGGGGTTTATTGGGTCAATTTTCTCCTTTATTTTGCAGTTTTGTTTGGTGTTTAGAAGGTTCTAAATTAAATATGATTTTGAAAAATTTATGAATTTAAACTAGCTATAATGTACTTTTTCTTCATACATGTTGTAATATTTTATAATAAAATCATTAATTTGTAATATTTTTAGTACTTCGATAACCAGAATGTAACAAAATAATTTAGTAATCAAAATGAAAATCAACCATTAATATAATGACCAAAAACATCAATTAACCTGATTCATGTCACATGTCACATAATTAACACATGTTAACCATTAGTCCATGCAATACTTTCGTTCACTTTTTTGGGTAAAATGTTAGGCAATGACCATTTTGTAACTTTTTTTTAGTATAGTAAATGTGACGCCCTCAAAATAGGTATACATCACCTATTCTGAGTCGCCAAATACATAGTACAAAATACAAATACAACCTTAAATATACAACATGAGCTGTGAGTTTTAATACAAATATTGTCTTCTAGACAGTATTCAAACTCAAAATAAGTCCTCAATACATTTATTATCACACTATTTTATAGAATAGTGTGGACTACTAATGATATCATCTGGACCGTCATTCCGTTCCCCGACTAGTCCCTGCTACGTTCTCATTTTTCTGAAAAGAATAATGAAAGCAAAAAGGGTGAGCTCAACTAGCCCAGTAAGAAATATTATGACTAAGATAAGGGAGAATAATTTATCTTTAGTCTTCAACAGTATTAAACCGATAAAATATATCAAACATCAAGTTTAACTGCAGCGGAACAAGCAATCCATTAGAAGAGTCAAGTAGAGAATAAAATTTACTATCTTCTATGATTTAAAAGGTTTTTCATCACTTTTATCGCTGAGACTCAGCTCAATAAATAATCCACATCATCCCTGCACTACGGCCAAGGATATTCATTAGTATCACAACCACAAATTATCCATGCACTACGGGCCAAGGATATTCGTGTTTTCATCAATAGTCATGATCATGCCATAAAACAATTCATCTTTGCACCCTTGGCCGAAGAGAATCCATAGCCATAATCATACCAAAAACTGTCCATCAATGTACTACGGGCCAATGAGGACTTTTTCCACATCATTTATAACATTACGGTCATGATTATACCGAATAATCTCTGGTCATAATCATACCAAGTCCATCTATGCACTACAGTGCCACGTATGACTTTCAACATAATATAAGCATGAGGATGATGACAATTCAATAAAACAAGTTCAAGAATAAATTTTAAAGATTTATAAGTTAATTTATCCTGAACTCAATAATGCCCAAATTGTCAACATGATACTGCTTTATGGAGTAAAATTCAAGAATGCTCAGAAGAATATTTTCATGAAAAGATACTTGATAAGTGAATTTTATATACGCGATTCAATGTCCATTTCATGCTTATTTGTTGCTAAATTCTTGTGATCATGTTCATTTTTACTCGTTTTATGTTATTGCATGTGTAGGATGGTGGTTGTGGCTTTTAACGTACATTTGGAGTTAACTGGGATGATTTGAAGTCAATTAGAGCAAAATTGGAGTACAACATGAAATTCAGCAAGTCATCTAGCAGATTACACCCCACGTAAAGCTGGCATGTTTATATTATATATACCCTACGGGGGGGGGTCTTCATAATTAGTTAGCAGACAGGTAGCTCGCCGGGGCGGGCATAATTAGCCTATACACCCCCGCCGGGGTGGGGGGTCTTCTTAGTTAGTTAACAAAAAGGTGGCCCACGAGGCGACGCTTATAAGATATGAACCCATGAGGCTATGAGTGTGTCGGTTTTGGCTATGTCCTGTTATGATTGAAATTCTTCTTGGGCATGGAGTCTAGATTATTTCATGACAATGGAACTCTAATTGAATGGAATTTCGGCTGGAGCTTGTGTGTTGGACATCTACTATTTTATCAATAACAATTTCAACAATACAACAAGGGCATATTACGAAGATTGATCTGAGTTTTTGATAACAAGCTGTGGAGGAGTATTTCGAGAAGATTTTCAAGACGATTGCGATTCTAGGCTATGTAAAGGGTGTTTTTCAATATTCTTCGTCTTAGGCTATTATTTGTAATTAAAAGAATGATTTCTGTGATTTATTCAGTGTTTATTTCGTTTATTATGAACTAATTCATTTTTTAGGCTTATGATGGATCTTTAAGTGAAACAATGATTTTGTAACCTTTGATTTCCATTTCAATAATCTAATTCCAGTTTATCTATATTGATTTGAGCTTGAATTTATGAATTTCCTGATCAACAATTCTTTGTGGATTTGTATGGAATCGAGAGAGGATATTCAAGTCTAGACCTAATTAATATAGCATGTGTTCATGAATTTTGTGAATAACAGAATCTTGATGAATGTTAAGGTAGAGATATGCTTGACATCGCATGTAATCGGATATAGGACTTAATCTTAAACCTTCTTTAATTGTAATTCACATAAAGATATAGTGAGTTAGTTAATTAAGATGTTTAACTTGTTTCTATCTTAATTGTATATTTAAGTTAATACGGTATTAGTGCATCGAGAGGTGGTTAATACTACGTTAGTGTTCTTGATTAATAAACTGGGATAGTGAGTTGAATTGGAATTAATGTGTTAAAATCAGAGTGGAGCTTAAGGTGAAATTATAAGTCTAATTCTCCATTAACTGTTTGAAATTCTAGATTTTGATATTTGTGATTGTTTTGTGATAGTTTAATTATTCTTTAATTTAGTTTCTTTAATTTTTAATCATTGAGTTGATTTGTTTAATAAAATTAGGGTTAATAGGAAATTGGTAATTGTAAGTTAAGATTATTGCTAGTTAGTCTCTGTGGGAACGATACTCTACTTATCACTTTATTACTTGTTGACCACGTATACTTGCTTGTTGCCGGGGACTATTTAGTATAGACCTTAATAGTTTTACAATATCAGTTTAATTAATCCAGTTTTACTTAGGCATTTTTATTTTTATTTTGTCCTTTCTATTTCAGGTGTTTGAAGCAGTTTATGCAAACGCGGTCCAAAAATCCAGACTTGCTGCCTTTTGAGGACGACATCGAGAAAAGGTTTCAGAGGTTGAGTAAGTGGATCAAGGAAACGAGGCAAGAATTTGAAACATCTAAGAAAAAAGAGGAAATGGCAGTCGAAGATTAGAAAGCGTTAAGGGACTTCGCCACACCCAAGGTGACTGAACTGCAGTCAAGCATCACCAGGCCCACAATAGCTGCTAACACATTTGAAATCAAGCCTGGAATGATTTAAATGATTCAAAATTCAGTTTAGTTTAGGGGATTGGCAAATGATGATCCAAACGAGCATCTAGTCAGCTTTCTGGAAATTTGCGACACCTTTAGGTACAATGGGGTGTCGGATGATGCGGTGAGACTTCGCTTGTTCCCATTCACTCTACGGGATAAGGTGAAGAGTTAGTTGCATTCTCTACCACCCAGATCGATAACTACATGGGATGACTTAGCTCAGAAATTCCTCGCCAAATTCTTTCCACCGGTGAAAATTGCAAAAATGAGGAACGAGATAACAATGTTTGAGCAGCTACATGGGGAGTCGTTATATGAGGCATGGGAGAGATACAAAGAATTGCTCAGAAAATGCCCACATCATGGATTACCTAAGTGGCTGTAAATAAACACCTTTTACAACGGACTATATGGGAATCTCAGAACGAGTATTGATGCAGCGTCGGGTGGAGCATTCATGGCCAAGAGTTACGAGGAAGCGTATGATTTGATTGAAACCATGGTGGCTAGCAACTACCAGTGGCCCACAGCAAGAATGACACAGGCAAAGGCAGCTGGGGTTTTAGAATTGGATGGTGTGACAGCTATACAAGCACAGATTTCAGCACTTTCGAAGAAGTTGGATTCTATGACAGGGGCACAGGCACAACAAGCACAACAAATGGCAGTTATATGTGAGTTGTGCGCGGGAGAGCACCCAACGGATCAATGCGCGATAAATCCAGCATCTGTGCAGTTTGTGGGCAATTATAACAGAATTCCGCAGAACACATACCAGAACACATACAATCAAAGAAATAGGAATCATCCGAATTTCTCGTGGAGCAATAATCAGCAACATCAAGCTCCACGACAGCCATATCCCCCAGGTTTTCAGAATCACCAACAACCGGTTCAACATCATGAAAGGAAATCAGATTTTGAGGAATTGGTGTTGAAGTATATAATTAGTAATGAGGCAGCCATGAAAACTCAAGCAATAGCCATCAAGAACTTGGAAAATCAGATGGGGCAAATTGCCTTAGCACTAAATAACAGGCCACAAGGAACCCTACCAAGTGACACAGAGAGAAATTTGAAGGGTAACCATGAACAGTGTCAGGCAATTACATTGCGGAGTGGAAAACATCTTGAGGCTACTAATGCAGAAAATTCAGTGACTCCGGATGAAAAAGTTGATGATAGTAACATGGTTGAAGGGAGCAAGGGTGAGGATAAGCAGAGTGAGGAAATAAAGCTAAACAATAAGTCAATTGTTTATCCACCACCACCGTTTCAGCAGAAGGTCCAAAAACAGAAATTAGACAAGCAATTTGCAAAGTTTTTGGAAGTGTTCAAGAAAGTTCAGATCAATATACCATTTGAAGAAGCCCTAGAGAAAATGTCAAGCTACGCAAAATATATGAAAGGGATTCTGTCAAGGAAGAAGAAATGGGAAGATTTTGAGACAGTTGCACTAACCGAGGAGTGTAGCGCAGCATTACAGCAGAAATTACCGCCAAAACTCAAGGACCCAGGGAGCTTCACTATTCCATGCACGATCGGGAATATGTATTTCAGCAAGTGTTTATGTGATTTGGGGGCAAGTGTAAACCTTATGCCATTGTCAGTATACACAGAATTGGGTTTGCCCACACCAAGGCCTACGAATATTTCATTGTAGTTGGCAGATAGGTCGGTCACATATCCGAGAGGCATAGTAGAGGACATTTTAGTGAAAGTGGATAAGTTTATATTCCCCGCGGACTTTATCATTCTGGATTTTGAGGAGGACAAGAACATCCCAATTATCCTAGGGAGTCCATTTTTGGCTACGGGTAGGACACTCATAGATGTACAAAAAGGAGAACTGACTATGAGGGTCCAAGATCAAGAAATAAAATTTAATGTGTTCAAGGCCATGAAATTCCCTACGGATGAGGAAGAATGTTCTCGAATGGATTTAATTGAGCAAATCATTAGTGAAGATATAAGCAAGAGTTTGGTCAACGATCCGTTAGAAACAACGTTATTGGGGGATGAAGAGGTCGACGACCCGGAATTGGTGGATTACTTACAAATGCTAGACTCATTGCCACGAGTTTCCAGATTCAGAACACCATTTGAACCATTGCACACGGAGGAAGTAGCAGCAGAAAAATTGAAACCATCTTTGGAAGAGCCACCAAAGCTGGAACTTAAGCCACTCCCTAAACACCTCAGGTATGCGTATTTAGGTAATTCAAATTCGTTACCTGTTATTATTTCAGCTGCACTTAATGAATTGCAGGAAGAAAAGTTGCTGAGGATACTTAGGGAACACAAATCAGCTATTGGGTGGACAATCGCGGACATAAAGGGAATTAGCACTTCATTTTGCATGCACAAGATTTTAATGGAAGATGAGGCAAAACCAACGGTGGAACAACAGCGACGACTTAACCCGATTATGAAGGAAGTTGTGAAGAAAATTTTTTTGAAGTGGTTAGATGCCGGCATCATCTACCCGATTTTCGACAGCAAATGGGTTAGTCCATTGCAGTGCGTGCCGAAAAAGGGAGGAATAACGGTGGTGCAGAATGAGGATAATGAATTATACCGACTAGAATAGTGACAGGATGGAGGGTTTGCATGGATTATAGAAAATTAAACAAGGCAACCCAAAAAGACCATTTCCCACTGCCCTTTATTGATCAAATGTTGGATAGATTGGCGGGACATGAGTATTACTATTTGTTGGATGGGTACTCGGGTTATAACCAGATAGTCATCGCTCCGGAGGATCAAGAAAAGATGACATTCACGTGCCCTTATGACACATTTGCATCCAGGAGGATGTCATTCGGGTTATGCAATGCACTTGCAACTTTCCAACGGTGTATGATGGCCATTTTTTCAGATATGGTGGAGAAAAATGTTGAAGTTTTCATGGATGACTTTTCGGTTTATGGAGATAGCTTCGATATTTGCTTAAAGAATCTGATCATGGTGTTGCAGCGATGTAAGGATACGAATCTCGTACTAAATGCCACTTCATGGTTGAAGAGGGCATAATGTTGGGCCATAAGGTATCGACTCAAGGATTGGAGGTTGACAAAGCAAAGCTGGAAACTATCGAAAAACTGCCTCCACCGAGCTCAGTTAAGGGTATTAGGAGTTTCTTGGGACATGTTGGGTTCTACAGGAGGTTCATAAAAGACTTCTCTAAAATAGCAAAACCTCTATGTAGTCTTTTAGAGAAGGATGCTATTTTCAGTTTTGATGAAGAATGCAAGTCAGCGTTTGAATTATTGAAGAAGAAATTAACTACAGCCCTTGTGATAGTCACATCGGATTGGAGCATGCCATTTGAACTTATGTGTCTTTGCCAAGTGACTACGCGCGGTTGAAATGATTAATAACGTCGAGACAAGGTGTTTCATGCCATATACTATGCAAGCAAAACACTTATAGAGACTCAAATGAATTACACAACCACAGAAAAGGAATTGCTTGCAGTGGTGTATGCATTTGACAAATTTCGGGCTTACTTGATCGAAACTAAGGTGATAGTCTATACAGACCATGCGGCGATTTGGTACTTGATAGCGAAAAAGGATTCTAAGCCATGCCTTATCCGGTGAATTCTCCTACTTCAAGAGTTTGACTTAGAAATAAAAGATAGGAAGGGGACGGAGAACCAAGTAGCAGATCACTTGTCTAAGCTGGAAAACCAAGGGAAAGCAAAGGAAGATAAATGTGAAATCAATGAATCATTCCCAGATGAGCAACTGTTTGGGATTTCTGCAGAGATTCCTTGGTATGGCGATTATGCAAATTTTCTTGTGGGCAACATTATACCACCAGACCTCACAAGACAATAGGAAAGAATGTAACATTCCAGAATTTTTAATTATTATATTAAATATTTATTGAATTATTTAAGTATTTAATGGATGTGGTTATTGTTAATTGAATAATTGTTCAAATTTGATTCAATTTGGTTAACTATTTGTTAAGTAAATAATTAAGAAAATTAATTATTTTATACTAATTTAATTTAATTATTAAGTTAGAGAATTTGATTAATTGAGTTATTATTCTTTTATTTGAAATTGTAAATTAAAAGGATGTGTTATTTGATTAAATAAAGTTATAATTATATAGAAAATTATAATTTTGTGGTATTGAGTTATGTGTTAAAGTGATGTAATAAATTGTTTTTAGAATTAATTTAATTGAATTTAAAGTGTGACAAATAACCTTGTTATAAAGGAGTTACTAAAATAATTAAGGGAGTTTAATTCAGTTTTGCCAAACAAGGCCTAAGGTCTATTAAGTCTTTAATATAATTGTGTTTTACCAAATAAGGTGTAAGGATTAATGGGTTTTTTTTAGTTAGTAACCAAACAAGCCTTATGACTTTTGATTTCAAAAATTTTAACTGACATCAGTTATGTGTTTTATATTTATATTATATAATCAATATATATATTATATTCTATATACGTTATTTGTTAAGACGTAAGATAGAGGAGAGAGGTTAGAAAGAAGAAAAGAAAACTCAGAGAAGAAGAAGAGAAGAGAGGAAGAAAGATTAGAGATTGGAGAAGGAGAGGCTTGAGAATAGAAAGGAATAGCCATATCATCTTCTTCAAGGTATTCTCCTATTTCTTTTAGTTTTAAAAGTTTTAGCTTTCTCCTATCTCTCTGTAAAATTCTTATGATAAGATAATTGTTGATTTTATGTTTATTCATGTGATAAACTGTTGTTATAAGGTTATTTTCAGAAGATATATATGATTATAATCAATGAATTGATGATATGTATGTAATTTGTGAATAGAGTTTTTGTGAATATATATTGTTTAGTTTAAAGTAGAATTTAGGGTTAATTAGTTGTTTAGTTGATAAATTGACCATTTATTTTGATAGAGTATGTATAATTATTGATAAAGATACTTTGCATTAATGGTTTTGGTTGAAAAACAAAATTTACAGTGTTGATTTTCATTGAAATATCAAAAAGTGAGTTTTTATCAAAAATAGTAAAATTGAATGTGCTAAATTTGTTGTTTATGTTGTTGTATGGATAGAAACATGTTAGGAATTCTTGAATTTTGTTTACATAAAGTTTTTGTATGAATTATATGCTATTTATTTAGTTATTAAAAAGCGAGCTAGTAGGCCAAAATTGGCTTTTCACCTCAGCTTTATTCTTAGAAGTCGTCGGTCAATCTGAGGTTCACATGTCAATGTGTGACCAATGAAGATTAGTTTCAGCATACAGCCGTTACTTATATAGCATCATGCCCACATGCTCATCACCGCAATGCGTAGAGTTAGGAGAATGGTCTGACAGTGTTGATTTTGTACTCGAAATTTTAAGGAATTGTTATGTGATGATAGTAGCACTGTAAAATGTTGATTTTAGTATTTGTATACTATGAATAAGTATGTTATTAACGATTAACTTGTGTTGTAACTTGATTATGTGATTAAAAATCCAATATTTACATGATGAACGTACTTAGTTATGCTGTAAAGTGGTAATGGCTAACTATGTCATGATGACATATGTTTATAGGATATTATGATTCGTATTGTTTGGTTTAATCTACGAACAAGGCAAGTTTTCTAAACTCTCTTTTTTACATTGAGCAAGTTTTCTAATCTATTATCTTGTTAATCAAACTACTGTTTTCAATTCGATTATGATATAATGATGTACGTTATTCTTGAGCAAGTTATTCTTGTATTTAACTTGTTGTTTAGCATGCAAAATTTATATATTCTAATGTTGAACATTTTTATCAATCAAATTTCTATGCATGCTTAGTATTCAATTTTAATTAACCTTGGCTTAGTATTGTTTAAGCAAGGTGTTGTAGCTATTCAAATTGTATGCTCTTAGATTATTCCTAAAGCATGACTTTAGTTTACTATGATTGATTCAATCACGATTATTCTATAGTATAATGTTGGTTTTATTCAACTAATCCTTAGTTGATGTTCGTTGAATTCCAAATTACCTTGAAAGCTTATCCAAACCAAACTTCCTTTGGTGCGGACTTGTACTCTAAATACTGAGATGAACAACCCTATTGTTATGATTAGGGGTTAACTTACGCATAGCGTTAAATGTTTGTGCACAATACATTGTATGAAGAATGATCCCCCTAAGTCTGAGGTCCTTATAGTCTTATGGTATTTGTTAAAGTTGGAGTTGAAAGATTACTTGCAACTGTGGACGTAGTTCGTGGTCTTACGACCCTCAGTGATGTATATTTTCCATATCTTGGAATTTCAGTTTCTGAATATTGTTGATAGAGTACTATTCATTATTGATGAGCCTATTATTGGCAGTTATTATTGTTATACTCTCTGTTGATTCTCTATTATATCCGGTGAGCAATTGTTTTCTCACTCTTGCATATTTATAAACTCATTGCGACTAAAGAGGAGAAGGTAGATGAACTTTCGATTTAACAAAGGAAAGGAAAAAATGTGCAAGTGATGAAGACTTGTAATTTTTACTTTAGACTTTTATATGATGATGATCTTAGACTTGGTTTTAATGAAGTTTATTTAATTTCCGCATTTGAATGATTGTATTTAAAGGTTAGATAACCTGGGAGATTTTATTATGTAACCCTTTAATGGGAAAGGTTTTATTTATCCAGTTTTATTGTGATTTGGTAGTTAGATATGAATGCTTGATTAAGTGAACACCAGATCCCGTGGGAATGAAGTACCTGGATTTGGGGGTGTCTCAAGTTGGTATCAAAGCCTTAGGTTATGAACCTTAGGTGGGGGAAAAGCCTTAGGAAGTAACCTTCGAAAAGATAGTAATGATAAACTCTCATTGAGTTTTAAGGAAGAAGTAATAAAACCCTTATGTGCTTATGTGTTTACAACTTATGTGCTCGTGAGAGTCGAGTGGTAATAATTAGTAATTAAAACTTAAACTTTGGTTGACAGGATGTCTAATATAGGAGGAACCAGTCAAGCTAGGGAGGAGGAGCCTCGAGATATTCAGGTAGTTTGGGAACAATTATCGCCACGGGGAAATGATTCCAGTTGGTCACATGAATTGAAAGCGGGAGAGTACTGATGAGGATGATGAGATAGAGACAGACGATGAGGAGGATCCCGTGGAGCTTCCACAGTCGGATGAGGAGGATGAGGAGGAAGAGCTTCCACTTAACTCGATAGCTGCCCGTATATACGATGAGGTACATGACCGCAATGTAGAACTTCAAGATACAGTCGAGGAATTACAAGAGATAGTAGCTGAACAACAGACCTCGTTGGCACAGAAGGACGACAAGATCCGGGATCGAGAAGAACGATTGAACAATGTTGAAGAAGTTGGTTCACACTAAAGAAGAGAAATCCGACCAAATGAGAGCAGAGATTGCAGAGTTGAAGAGCAAGTTGAGAGAAGAGTCTGCAAAAAGGGTAAGAGCCGAAGACGCATACGAGGAAGCTAATCAACGGGCCGAAATAGCAGAGGGAGACGCACAAGCAAAGAGAATGAAGATACAGGAAATGGATAACGTATTCAACATCGCGATCAATTAAGCTCAGGATCGGGTCATGGGTTACCCAATTCAGTTCGAGACGCTACCCTCGTACATACTAGATCGTCGAACCATGTTCCGAATTATGGAAGAAGAACGTCGTAAGGCTTTGCAGTATCTTAATAGAACAACTTAGGAAGTGTACTTGATTTATGATTTATGTTATGATAAGTATTATGTAAATCCCTAGTGTTATGCAACTTATGGGATATGATGATGATATCCTGAAACTTTAGTAGTTCAGGAAAATAATGTACATAGCAGTGATGCTATGGATATGATGTTTTTCAAAGAATTAAGTATGAATAAAAGTTATTATCTTCTTTTATCCAAAGTGTTATGTGTTATGTAGTGATTACTTTTATGGGGGAAAGTTAATTAGAAATTACTTGAAAGAGTTGAGTAATAATCTAATGAGTGTATTTTTAACAGAAAATGCCTCCAAGACGTCAACCACCCGTCGGAGAGAACCGTCGAAGGAACCAACAACGATAATCTTTGAAGCTAACTCATTTCAAAGATTGGTGACGTTCTCGATAGGTGCCTCAGAAAATCAACCGCATAATCAACCTCAGAACCAAGGTGCTATGTTTAAGGACTTCAAGGCGGTTGGACCACCAAAATTCTGTGGATCCATGAATCCAGTTGAAGCGCAGACTTGGATTATGGAAATCGAGAAGGTTTTTGATGTGGCTAGGGTAGAGGAGAATCAGAAGACTGCTTTTGCAACGTTCATGTTGAAAGTAGAGGCTAGTTATTGGTGTCAGGACAATAAAACTCGGGAAGGACCAGGAGTAATGACCTGGGATAGGTTTAAGGAGATTTTCTTCGAGACCTATTTCCCAGAGAGTTTGAAGAGTCAGCTAGAGGTCCAGTTTTTGGAGTTGAAGCAGGGAACAATGTCGGTGTCGGAGTATGCCGCAAAATTCAATGAGTTGGCGAGGTTTGCGCCATATCGAAGTTAGCAGAAGATTTGGCGCGCAAGGTGAAGAGGTTTGGCGAGGACCCAAACCACAGTTGTCTGATGGGGTCTCCCTGTTCCAATTAAAGACATTTGCAGCAGTGATGGAGAAGGCGATTCTCGTTGATAGTGGAGGCGAGGCGATAACAAAGCATAATCAAGAGTAGAGAAAGAAGAAAAGTGAAGGTGAAGCTAAGAGTGGTGGTAACGGTAGTAATGGCAACAACCTGAAGAGGAAGTGGAATGGGAATGGAGGAGCTGGAAATTAGCAAAGAAACCAGCAAAATAAGAAGTTCGAAGCATGTGCTACGTGCGGAAAGTTTCATAAGGGAGTGTGTTTGCTGGGGAAACGAGTATGCTTCAATTGTGGCCAGGAGGGTCACATCGCCCCAAATTGCACTCAAGCTAAGAAGAATGTGTGCTTCACGTGCGGATCCAAGGATCACTTTGCTCGTGAATGCCCTAAGAAGAGATCTGGTGAGACAAATGAGAGCAAGGGAAATGCTAGTGGAGGTGCGTTGGCTATTGCGGGACCAACAACAACAAATAAGCCCACGACCGTAACCTTCAACATGACATGCAAGATGTCAGGCAATCAAAGGATGTGGTGTCGTATTATTATCCCAATCAATGATATTGATGCTTATGTATTATTTGATTCGGGTGCTACTTGCTCATTTATATCTGATGAATTTGCTATGAGATTAGGATTGCCTAGTGAAGAATTGAATTTCCCTCTGAACATAGAAATCAGGAATAAGGAAGTAATTCCTGTTAGGTTCGTATACAAGAACTATATGGTGAACATTAAGGGAAATATTTTTATGGTAGATTTAATGCCGATTAGGCTTGGAGAATTTGATGTTATTTTGGGAATGGACTGGTTGTTCAATTATGGAGCGATAATTGATTGCCAAAAGAAGTGTGTAAACCTTATGACTCCGTCAAAAGGTAGTTTTCAATGGTAGTAAATCGCTGAACAAATGAGATGTCGATGATTATGCGAGCCAAGAAGTTGTTGAGTCAAGGTCGCGTGGGTTATTTAGCTTACGTAGTCGATACTCGTAAAGAAGGGTGTGGCCGGAAGAAATACCGGTGGTTAGGGAATTTGTGAAGCGTGTTTCAGGAGGATTTGCCGGGACTTCCTTTGACGAGAGAAATCGAGTTCGTGATCGACTTAGTGCCGTGAACCGCACCGATATCGTAAAAGCCCGTCTGTAATGGCTCGGTAGAGATGAAGGAGCCGATGGTACAACTACGGGAGGCATTGGACAAGAAATACATTCAAATAGAGTGTGTGTCACCATGGGGAGAGTACGGTGTTATTCGTAAAGAAGAAGGACGGGTCAATGCGTCTTTGCATTGATTATAAGGAGTTAAACAAAGTCACTATTAAGAATAAATATCCATTGCCGAGAATAGATGATTTATTTGACCAGTTGAAGGGTGCTAGATATTTCTCAAAAATAGATTTGAGGAGTGGGTATCACCAACTGAAAGTAAGGAAGGAGGATGTACCGAAGACGGCATTCCGAACTCGGTATGGACATTACATATTTTTGGTGATGTCTTTTGGTTTAACAAACGCCCCTGCAGCGTTCATGGATTTGATGAATAGGATGTTTAAACCATTTTTAGACAAGTTTGTGGTGGTGTTTATTGACAATATTCTGGTGTACTCTAGAACTCAAGAAGAACACGTGGAACACTTACGTCTAATGCTGGAGACGCTAAGAAAGGAAAAGTTGTACGCGAAATTCTCTAAATGTGAATTCTGGTTTGAACGTGTACAATTTCTTGGGCACGTAATTGACAAGGATGGAATCTTAGTGGATCCATCAAAGGTCAAAGCTGTGATAAATTGGGAACAACTAAGAACTCTGTCAGAAGTAAGAAGTTTCTTGGGATTGGCAGGGTATTACAGAAGGTTTATCCAGGATTTCTCCAAGATTGCCACTCCGTTGACAAATTTGACGAGGAAATCTGTAAAATTTGTTTAGACGGAAAAATGTGAAGGAAGTTTTCAGGAATTGAAAAAGAAGCTAAGTATGGCACCTGTGTTGTCATTACCAGATAGTACAGGAAATTTTGTGGTGTATAGTGATGCTTCACACAAGGGATTAGGATGTGTCCTTATGCAGAACGGAAAAGTTATCGCATATGCATCAAGGCAATTGAAAGATTACGAAAAAGGGTATCTGACTCATGATTTAGAGTTGGTGGCGGTTGTGTTTGCTTTAAAAATATGGAGACACTATCTCTATGGAGAGAAATGTGAGATCTACACAGACCATAAAAGTTTGAAGTACATTTTCACTCAGAAGGACCTGAACATGCGTCAAAGGAGATGGATGGAATTGATAAAGGATTACGATTGTGAGATCTTTTATCATCCAGACAAAGCAAATGTGGTTGTAGATGCCTTGAGTAGGAAAGGCAGAGAAAAGTTGATGCTGTTAACTGATAAGGAGGAGCTTATTACAGCAATGTCAAGGTTAGAGTTGGAAATCAAATTTCTAAAAGAATCCGATGAGAAATTGTACCAGATGGAAGCCAGTCTAACTTTGGTGGACAAAGTGAAGAATGCTCAACTGCAAGATGAGGAATGTAGAAAAATAAGAGAAAGTGTGGTCGACGGAAAGGAAGTGAAATACAAGGTTAATACTGATGGAATGCTGAGATTCGAGGGATGAATCTGGGTTCCAGCAGTACCAGATATTAAAGAGGACATCTTGACAGAAGCTCATAACTCGAGATATTCGATTCATCCGGGAAGTACGAAGATGTATCAAGATTTGTGGCGACATTTTTGGTGGCCAAATATGAAGAGAGACGTTACAGAATGCGTTGCAAAGTGCTTGACATGTCAGAGAGTCAAGGCCGAGCATCAAAGACCAAGCGGGTTACTTCAACCTTTAGAGATACCGGAATAGAAATGGGAACATATCACAATGGATTTTGTGGTAGGTCTCCCAACGACTCAGAAAGGATACGATGCAATTTGGGTGATAGTGGATAGATTGACAAAATCTGCACACTTTTTGCCAATAAAGATTAGATTCAATCTTGATCAGCTGGCAAGGTTATATGTTAAAGAGATCGTTGCAAGACATGGAGTTCCAGTGTCAATTGTGTCAGATAGAGATCCGAGGTTCACATCAAACTTCTGGAAGAGACTACAAGAATGTATGGGAACACGATTGCGAATGAGTACGACATATCATCCGCAAACAGATGGCCAAAGCGAACAAAGGAAGCTGGGATGAACAATTACCGTTGGTGGAATTTGCCTACAATAACAGTTACCACGCTAGCATCGGCATGCCGCCTTACGAAGCATTATTATGCGGCGGGAGGTGCGAAACTCCACCTTTGGGATGAAGTCGGTGAACGTCAACTATTAGGACCAGAATCGTACAACAAATCTGCGAGGTTGTCAAACTCATTCGAACAAGATTGATAGTTGCTCAAGATGATAAAAGAAATATCTTTGATCAACACGATACAAGATCGTGAATTTGAAGTAGGAAATTACATATTTCTAAAAGTTTCTCCTTGAAAGGGAAAAATTTGATTTGGTAAAAAGGGGAAACTAAGCCCGAGGTTTATTGGACCCTTCGAAGTGCTGCAAAAGGTTGGGGAGGTGGCTTACGAGGTAGCTCTACCTCCAAAATTGCAAAACATTCATAATATTTTTCATGTTTCGGTGTTACGACCATATAAGTCTGATTACAAGCACGTGATCGAGTACGAACCATTGCACTTTGAGAAAGACTTGTCCTATGAAGAGGTTCCCATCCAGATAGTCGACAAGAAGGAACAAGTGCTCAGAAATAAAGTGATACCTTCTGTGAAGGTAATTTGGAGGAACCACAATGTCGAAGAGGCCACGTGGGAACTCGAAGCTGAAATGATGAAAAATTACCCTGAGTTATTTGTTTAATCTATGTCTTTGATTCTGGGGACAGAATCTTTGTAAGTAGGGGAGAATGTGACGAATGAATTGTTTGAATTGTGATTTTGGGGATAGAATCCTTGTAAGGAGGGAATGATGTAACATTCTAGAATTTTTAATTATTATATTAAATATTTATTGAATTATTTAAGTATTTAATGGATGTGGTTATTGTTAATTGAATAATTGTTCAAATTTGATTCAATTTGGTTAACTATTTGTTAAGTAAATAATTAAGGAAATTAATTATTTTATGCTAATTTAATTTAATTATTTAGTTAGAGTTTGATTAATTGAGTTATTATTCTTTTATTTGAAATTGTAAATTAAAAGGATGTGTTATTTGATTAAATAAAGTTATAATTATATAGAAAATTATAATTTTGTGGTATTGAGTTATGTGTTAAAGTGATGTAATAAATTGTTTTTAGAATTAATTTAATTGAATTTAAAGTGTGACAAATAACCTTGTTATAAAGGAGTTACTAAGATAATTAAGGGAGTTTAATTCAGTTTTGCCAAACAAGGCCTAAGGTCTATTAAGTCTTTAATATAATTGTGTTTTACCAAACAAGGTGTAAGGATTAATGGGGTTTTTTTAGTTAGTAACCAAACAAGCCTTATGGCTTTTGATTTCAAAAATTTTAACTGACATCAGTTATGTGTTTTATATTTATATTATATAATCAATATATATATTATATTCTATATACGTTATTTGTTAAGACGTAAGATAGAGGAGAGAGGTTAGAAAGAAGAAAAGAAAACTCAGAGAAGAAGAAGAGAAGAGAGGAAGAAAGGCTAGAGATTGGAGAAGGAGAGGCTTGAGAATAGAAAGGAATAGTCATATCATCTTCTTCAAGGTATTCTCATATTTCATTTAGTTTTAAAAGTTTTAGCTTTCTCCTATCTCTCTGTAAAATTCTTGTGATAAGATAATTGTTGATTTTATGTTTATTCATGTGATAAACTGGTGTTATAAGGTTATTTTCATAAGATATATATGATTATAATCAATGAATAGATGATATGTATGTAATTTGTGAATAGAGTTTTTGTGAATATATATTGTTTAGTTTAAAGTAGAAATTTAGGGTTAATTAGTTGTTTAGTTGATAAATTGACCATTTGTTTTGATAGAGTATGTATAATTATTGATAAAGATACTTTGAATTAATGGTTTTGGTTGAAAAACAAAATTTACAGTGTTGATTTTCATTGAAATATCAAAAAGTGAGTTTTTATCAAAAATAGTAAAATTGAATGTGCTAAATTTGTTGTTTATGTTGTTGTATGGATAGAAACATGTTAGGAATTCTTGAATTTTGTTTACATAAAGTTTTTGTATGAATTATATGCTATTTAGTCTGTTAGAAATGAGCTTGTAGGCCAAAATTGGCTTTTTCCTGCACTTTTAAAAGTTTGTCGCCACAAAATCAGATTTCATGTGCATGTGGCTATTGACATTATTAGTTTCAACGTCGCGGTAGCTTTATACCTTTGTTCCGCAAATTGCAGCATTACTCATGCTTAAGTGCCGAAAGTTAGCGAATTAATCTGATGAGTGTTGATTTTGTACTCGAAATTTTAAGGAATTGTTATGTGGTGATAGTAGGACTGTAAAATGTTGATTTTAGTATTTGTATACTATGAATAAGTATGTTATTAACGATTAACTTGTGTTGTAACTTGATTATGTGATTAAAAATCCAATATTTACATGATGAACGTACTTAGTTATGCTGTAAAGTGGTAATGGCTAACTATGTCATGATGACATATGTTTATAGAATATTATGATTCGCATTGTTTGGTTTAATCTACGAACAAGGCAAGTTTTCTAAACTCTCTTTTTTACATTGAGGAAGTTTTCTAAACTCTCTTTTTACATTGAGCAAGTTTTCTAATCTATTATCTTATTAATCAAACTACTATTTTCAATTCGATTATGATATAATGATGTACGTTATTCTTGAGCAAGTTATTCTTGTATTTAACTTGTTGTTTAGCATGCAAAATTTATATATTCTAATGTTGAACATTTTTATCAATCAAATTTCTATGCATGCTTAGTATTCAATTTTAATTAACCTTGGCTTAGTATTGTTTAAGCAAGGTGTTGTAGCTATTCAAATTGTATGCTCTTAGATTATTCCTAAAGCATGACTTTAGTTTACTATGATTGATTCAATCACGATTATTCTATAGTATAATGTTGGTTTTATTCAACTAATCCTTAATTGATGTTCGTTGAATTCCAAATTACCTTGAAAGCTTATCCAAACCAAACTTTCTTTGGTGCGGACTTGTACTCTAAATACTGAGATAAACAACCCTATTGTTATGATTAGGGGTTAACTTACGCGTAGCGTTAAAATGTTTGTGCACAATACATTGTACGAAGGGCTAATCCCCCTAAGTACGAGGTCCTTATAGTCTTATGACTGTTAAAGTTGGAGTTGAAAGATTACTTGCAACTGTGGATGTAGTTCGTGGTCTTACGACCCTCAGTGATGTATGTTTTCCATATCTTGGAATTTCAGTTTCTGATTATTGTTGATAGAGTACTATTCATTGTTGATGAACCTATTATTGGCAGTTATTATTGTTATACTCCTGTTGATTCTCTATTATATCCAGTGAGCAATTGTTTTGCTCACTCTTGCATATTTATAAACTCATTGCAGCTAAAGAGGAGAAGGTAGATGAACCTTTGACTAACAAAGGAAAGGGAAAAATGTACAAATGATGAAGACTTGTAATTTTTACTTTAGACTTTTATTATGATGATCTTAGACTTGGTTTTAATGAAGTTTATTTAATTTCCGCATTTGAATGATTGTATTTAAAGGTTAGATAACCTGGGAGATTTTATTATGTAACCCTTTAATGGGAAAGGTTTTATTTATCCAGTTTTATTTGTGATTGGGTAGTTAGATATGAATGCTTGATTAAGTGAATAGCAGATCCTGTGGGAATGAAGTACCTGGATTTGGGGGTGTCTCAAAGAAAATTTCTTCATGACGTGAAATGGTACACGTGGGACGAACCGTATTTGTTCAAGCAGTGCGCTAACAAAATGATTTGACGATGCGTCCCCTATAGTGAAGTGAAGAATATTTTGCATGAGTGTCACTCATCTGCGTATGGCAGACATTATGGAAGTGAGAGGACAGTAGCGAAGGTGTTACAAGCAGGTTTTTATTGGCCTACATTATTCAAGGATGCCCACCATTTTGTCAAACAATGCGATAGGTTCCAAAGGGTGGGCAACATTTCGAAACGGAATGAGATGCCTTTACAAATGATTCTTGAAGTGGAAATCTTTGACGTATGGGGTATCGATTTCATGGGGCCATTCCTGTCATCGTTGAACAATTAGTATATTCTACTCGCGGTGGATTACGTATCGAAGTGGGTTGAAGCTGCAGCATTACCATCAAATAATGCCAAAGTGGTCCTCAAGTTCCTACAAAAAGAACATCTTCACGAGGTTTGGCACACCAAGAGCAATAATCAGTGATGAAGGTAGTCACTTCTGTAATAAATCATTTACATCTCTTTTGGCTAAGTATGGGGTTAACCACAAGGTAGCCACATCGTATCACCCTCAAACCAGTGGACAGGCTGAGGTATCAAACAAAGAAGTTAAGAAGATATTAGAGAAAGTGGTGAATCCGAGTCAGAAAGATTGGTCGCTTAGATTAGACGATGCATTATGGGCATACCGGACTGCATACAAGACACCAATCGGGATGTCACCATATCAACTACTGTACGGGAAGGCATGTCACTTATCGGTCGAGCTACAACATAAGACATATTGGGCGGTGCAAAAACTCAATTTTGATCAAGAAACTGTAGGGGAGAAGAGGCTACTTCAATTGAATGAACTCGAGGAATTTCGCCTTCACGCCTATGAGAATTCCAAATTATACAAAGAAAAGGTAAAAAGATGGCACGACCAGAAAATTATGCATCGAACATTCGAGCCGGGTCAATCAGTACTATTGTTTAACTCACGGCTGCGATTGTTCCCCGGAAAGCTTAAATCGAGATGGTCGGGACCATTTACTATCAAGCGGGTTTTCTCTCATGGCGCAGTGGAACTCTACAGTCGCAATCCACTAGATACGTTCAAAGTAAACGGACACCGTTTGAAGCATTATTGTGGTGGAGAAGCCAACACCGACGTGAGCGCCATCACATTGACCAACACAACATGAGCATGAAGTAGTCAGGCTGAACGACTTAAAATCAAGCGCTAATTGGGAGGCAACCCAATCTTTAGTTTATTTCTCGTATTTTTCATTTATAGTCGTTAAATTATAGTTTTTATTCGATTACTAGTTAGTAGCATACAATGAAAGTCTAGTTAATCTCTCCACAATACTTCACGTTATAAACAACCCACTAAACTTCATGTTTTATGTCATGCAGGATGGATAAAGGATGATCAAGCACTACATTAAAGCAAAAGTGAGTCACATTGAAGCATACCAAAGGAGTCTGACAAGAGGGCATGCCACGTAAAGCCCCTTTACTTACAATCCACGGGGGGGGTCTCAAGATTCAGATTGTGATGAGCATAGCTCACCGGGGCGGACCTCAAAAGCACTACAACCCCTGCCGGGGTAGGGGTCCCTAAACCCAGTTGATGAGATACAAGCCCAGCCTTCCTTCCTAGTATGATACTCCCACCGGGGGGGTCCTGAATCCAACCAACTTCAAGCAATTACTACATGAGACTTATCCCCTTCCCAATAATATACCACTCTCCCACTCACCCACTACATCAATTAAACTCCATAACCACCACCCACTACCATCACTTCTACTTCCCACTACTTCCTTAACTCCCATAATTACCCCACCTCTTCAATCTACCAATAGTAGCCATCCCTCCACCTCTATATATATCACTACCTCTCATATCACATCTCTCAAACCAATTGATATAGAGCATTCATAGAGTATACTTGAGAGCTAGAGAGGATTAAATTGAAAAGTTTGGGGGAGAGCTAAGGCAAGTCAAGTCATGGCTTCACAATCATCTTCTAAACGCTAAACGGGAGAAAGTTCACGGCCATCTTAACCAACCCGCACCTTCGATCGCCGAAAATTTACAAGTGCCGCCATCGCCGACCGGTATGACTACATGCTCACCAAAGCCCTTACACCGAAGCGGGGGTTGGCACCGGATCCTAATGATGGGGAGATGATGCCTCAAATTTACTAAAAGGGATGGACCAAATTCACCGAGTAGCTGGAACTAGCCGTTGTTAACATTGTCAAGGAGTTCTATGCAAATGCTGAGGACAAAGAACCATTCCACGCATTTATGCGAGGTCGGTTGGTTCCATTCAGCGCCGACGCAATCAATACCTATTACCAACTGCGGGTACCTCGCCACTGCCATTATGCTCATCTACGTAAATCTGATCCAGACTATGACGCTATAATCACGGAGATGACAAAGCCGGGAACATCTTGGATCAAGGGTCGAAAAGGAGGCACCGTGTTCCATAGCAAAGACCTTAGCAGGTATAGAAAAATCTGGTATGCCTTCCTATGCGCCAAATTGCTTCCGTCCCAACACACCTCGGACGTCACCAAAGAGAAGGCATTACTATTGTACGCCAATGTGAAAGATTTCATTATCGATATCGGGGCCATTATCTGTTCCTCCATCCGCCGCTACTTGCGCGGAAATTTTTTTGGAGGTTTGCCACACCCATCACTCATTTGTGGGTTGTGTCGCAATGCAGGGGTTAGATGGTCCAATGACGAGCCCACATAAATGCCGCTTGCATTACTTGATTCTAGAATGATAGCGCGATATTCCGTATGGGCAGGGGGCGAGTCACATCCGCGTGGTCTGGGTTTTATTTTTTTGTCGGATTTGGAAGACAATGTTGATGCTACAGAGACATCATGGGATGATGATGAAGCCATGGGCGATCAAGGGGCTGAGTAGGTACCGCAGGCCGAGGCCATATCCAGTTCTCAGTTCCTTAATTTTCAAAACCAAATGAATGCGCACAACAAAGCAGCACGTCGGGAAATGAGGAGATTGGCAATGAGGCAAGATCACATGTTTGATGCTATGAATGCATCTTTCGCCTCACTCAACACAACACTTCAAAGCTTCAACCCAGTGGCCCAATTTCCATATCAACAGCCCATGCCAATGCCACGGTTTCCACCAAGTGATTCGGACGAAGAAGAACAATAACCACCTTCTCAGACTTAAGCGATAGCAGGGAAGTCCTCACGTACTTATTTTGACTATTCATCCAATGAGGACATTGTATTACTTAAGTTTGGGGGATTTAAATACATGTTTGCATGCATATGTAGTACTTAGGTTGCATTTTGTCATTTTTATTTCAGTATTGCATCTTAATTCCAGTATTGCATGATAGCTTAGGTGCATACATAGTAGTGTAGGTTAATGTTTGTCATTGCATAGTAATTAGTGTTGTAAATAGTGTATTTTGTTATCTATATATATATATAAAATTTAGTTAGTTAAATATTGTGTTTGCGTAAGTCCATCAATGTTGTAGTTCATATTATTTGTGGGCCAATGATGTGATTGACAATAAGTTAATAAATACAGTATTGAGTATTAGAACTGTGATACAGTGTCTCTATGAATCGAATCTTGAGCTTGTTTGAAACTGGTATAATAAGGTTAGGACGAATAATAACATTGTTGTTGACTGGTCAGTTCAAATTGATACATAAATGAACTCTAAAGGATAATGCTAGAGTAAATGAGAAAATGATAAGGATAGACAGTAAAGGCGAAAATTAGGCAAGAACCTAAGTTTGGGGGATGATATATGGGGTATATAAGCTTTATCTATCAATAATAAAAAAAAATAAGAAAATAAATACATATATCATGACTAGTCTTGTTTCGAGGCCTTTGTTACTTGAGCAAGTACGCCCGAGGGGATTGTCTTTACACCTAGCGCCCTAAGGTCTTTTATGGTCTGGGAGTCGTTGGTCGAAAGCTCGCTAAGGGGTAGCACTGTCAGCCTAATGGGATGAGACATTGCACGGTCATGTATGTATGTATACGAAATCTAAAAAAAAAAATGTGTGAATAAAATGGAAAAAGAGCGAAAAGCCCCCATGAAAAAAAAGTATATAAAAATAAAGTATAAGTACCTTGCTTGAACCCCCGAGATTAGTGATTGTTTAGTTTTAGTTGAAGTTGTCTATTTTTGAAATTTTTAAGTTTGCACTGTATGATTCCTTGTAAGAGATTGATTATGTATTGAATTTGAGTCCGTATCAGTTATCATGGATGTTACACACACACACACACACTATACCATTGATGATGGCTTGAGATTTGAGGATTAAAACGGAATTGTAGACTGGTTTTTGGTAATTGATAATGTATAGTTGCTTGTGTTCGCTGAGGCTGTTAAGATAATCTTGATTCTGCAATATTGTTGGATTCGAAAGTATATAAGTGAGGTTATATTCATTTTATTTCATTGCATTACATTGTATGTAGTGTTTTGTGCTCGTGGACTAACACGGTTTAAGTTTGGGGGATTTTAATAAGTGGATTTTATATACGCAATTCAATGTCCATTTCATGCTTATTTGTTGCTAAATTCTTGTGATCATGTTCATTTTTACTCGTTTTATGTTATTGCATGTGTAGGATGGTGGTTGTGGCTTTTAACGTACATTTGGAGTTAACTGGGATGATTTGAAGTCAATTAGTGCAAAATTGGAGTACAACATGAAATTCAGCAAGTCATCTGGCAGATTACACCCCCGCCGGGACGGGGGGTCTTAATAATCAGTTAGCAGACAGTAAACTAACTTGCTTGGCGGCATAATTAGTTTATACACTTTCCCCGTAGAAGGGGGGTCTTCTTAGTTAGTTAACGAAGGTGGCTCACGGGCGGCGCTTATAAGATATGAACCCCGTCAAGCAGCAGGTGTCGGTTTTTTGGCTATGTCCTGCTATGATTGAAATTCTTCTTGGGCATGGAGTCTAGATTATTGCATGACAATGGAACTCTAATTGAAGGGAATTTCGGCTGGAGCTTGTGTGTTGGAGATCTACTATTTTATCAATAACAATTTCAACAATACAACAAGGGCATATTACGAAGATTGATCTGAGTTTTTGATAGCAAGCTGTGGAGGAGTATTTTGAGAAGATTTTCAAGACGATTGCGATTCTAGGCTACGTGAAGGGTGTTTTTTCAATATTCTTCGTCTTAGGCTATTATTTGTAATCAAAAGAATGATTTCTATGATTTATTCAGTGTTTATTTCGTTTAGTATGAACTAATTCACCTTTTAGGCTTATGATGGATCTTTAAGTGAAACGATGATTTTGTAACCTTTGATTTCCATTTCAATAATCTATTTCCAGTTTATCTATATAGATTTGAGCTTGAATTTATGAATTGCCTGATCAATAATTCTTTGTGGATTTGTATGGAATCGAGAGAGGATATCAAGTCTAGACCTAATTAATATAGCATGTGTTTATGAATTTTGTGAATAACAGAATCTTGATGAATGTTAAGGTAGAGATATGCTTGACATCGCATGTAATCGGATAGAGGACTTAATCTTAAACTTTCTTTAATTGTAATTCACATAGAGATATAGTGAGTTAGTTAATTAAGGTGTTTAACTTGTTTCTATCTTAATTGTGGATTTAAGTTAATACGGGATTAGTGCATCGAGAGGTGGTTAATACTACGTTCGTGTTCTTGATTAATAAACTGAGATAGTGAGTTGAATTGGAATTAAGGTGTTAAAATTAAAGTGAAGCTTAAGGTGAAATCATAAGTCTAATTCTCCATTAATTGTTTGAAATTTCAGATTTTGATATTTGTGATTGTTTTGTGATAGTTTAGTTATTCTTTAATTTAGTTTCTTTAATTTTTAATCATTGAGTTGATTTGTTTAATAAAATTAGGGTTAATAGTAAATTGGTAATTGTAAGTTAAGATTATTGCTAGTTAGTCTCTATGGAAACGATACTCTATTTATCACTTTATTACTTGTTGACCACGTATACTTGCGTGTTAATATTGCAAATAATAATATTAATAACTTTGTTATCTCAATTATTGATTTAATAATATATAAAATATCGACAATAATTGAATCAAATAATGCGAGATACTATGCAACAATTACTGTAGCAACAATTGAACAAAACTAGGTGACTTCTCACGTAAGCATCAATAATCAATACCGTGTGCTACTATGTAACCACGCCAGACATCGTTCTTTTTTAACACCGGTGTTTCAACAGTTAACGGTAAAACTTTCGCCATTATTTTCATAAAAATATTTTTGTCGTTTTTTCAATCCGACAATAATTCCGTTGTGGGGTCCACCAATGATTGTGCCGTCCTATGAATATTCCCTGTTAAAACGAATATTCCCCGACCAATCGAATATTATATAACAACTTGCATACTTTGCAAAATTTATAAATATTACCCACAACTATAACATTATATCAAATCCACACCATAATATTCAAAAAAAATATTTCGAGAAATTTAAATCTTTATTCATAAAATTTGGGGTCTCACAATCTCCTCTCCTTATGAAATTTAAGCCCTCGAAATTTACGTGACGCACTTCGTATCTCAGAGAGATGAGGATACCTTGACTTCATTTCAGATTCTAACTCTTGAGGTATAACCTTTGAGTGTTGAATACGACCCTTCTTATCCAAGATTTTAACACGTATCTCCTCATAAGTTAAATCTTCTGCTATCTTGTCTAGTTCTAATTCAATAATGTAGCTCGGGTCATCCACATATTTACGTAACATCGATACGTAAAAAAAAATGTTCTGAACACGCAACATACTTGTCGGTAAAACGAGTCTATAGGCCACAGTTCCTACTCGATCGAGGATTTCAAATGGGACAATAAAATTGAGGGTTGATATTTCCTCTCTTCATCAATTCTTGCTTCTAGAATAACGCCCTCTTGGACCTTCTTCTTCACATTCATCATCTCCAGGTGTGTAGTTTGAGCGGCTTTAACTTTATCGATTAAAGTCGATTCTAATCGTATATTCGTTATCTTCACGTGGGTCCCTAGAGTCTTTAACTCTATCTTCATCATTTGTAAGTTATACGGAAATGGGTTTTATGTTAACAACATCACACTCAGAACGCATACGATCTTCTACTCAACGCTGTCACCACCACGCTTCGCTTCTTCCACAATGATATTGAATGGTATGATCGTAATCTTCAACAGCTCGAGCCAACGTCTTTGGCGCATTATACGTTCGTTTTGGTTGAAGAAATATTTAAGGGTTAAAGAAATGAGTTTTGTACTGGGGTCAATACAAAATTCGATTTCACGCTCTAGGGGTAGGCTAGGAAGTCTTCAAGAATACGTCAGGAAATTTATTAATGACAGAAAAAAAAACTGTGACTCTCATCCAAGACTTGGACAACACGTCACATTGATACCTATCAACTTGCCATCGTTATTCACGACGCCCCCTATGGATATTCTGGCTTCGATGTATTCCAAACTTGGAAGTCACCAGTGAAAGACTCAGGGCTCTTTACTTATGGCTTGATATAACAGTGATTGACTTTAGTGGTTTGGTTGCTTGAATTCGCATAACAGGTTGGTTAGGAATATGAAAGCTAACAACCTTATGAAAATAATTAATTTTGGCATGATGAGTAGTTAACCAATCGATTCCTAAAATCACATCAAAGGAAAGTATTTTCAAAGAGATAAGGTCGACAGGTAACGTGAAAGTGTCGATTTGAATCAACAAGATTTATAAATAGTGGAGGTAACGAAGGTTTCTCCTAACGGAGTTTCAACAGATAAGTCAAAGTCTAATTTCTCAGGAGTCAAATTTAAACGTTAAGCGCAAACAAGAGAGATAAAAGAATAGGTAGAACCGGTATCGAATAAGGTATAGACTTTGTAAGCGTTTATGATTAAATTACCCGTGATAACTTTGTTCGGGTTCCTCGACAAACGCTCTCACTTAAACTACTGGCTTTGACTTGTCTGAGACATCCTTTGGCATCATTATCCCAGCTGGACTTGACTTCACTACACGACAAAATTGAGCTAGGTGATCTTCTCTTCCACAATTGAAACACGCTTTGGATTGTTGCGTACAGTTTGGACGGATGTGTCCCTCCTGTCCGCATTTGAAATATACGACCGGTGGTCGTTCTCCTTCCTTAACAACAGGTGCTGGTGCTGACGTCTTTCCATCATCGTTAAATCTTCTCTTCTTGAAATTTCCACTCTTATTATCTTGGCCATGATTACCACCAAAGTGGTTACCATTCTTGGCATGATAATTTCCCCCATGATGGTTATCTTTGTTCTGATGGCCGTTGCCACCGGTACGATTATTATCGTGTTGTTGGTCGTTGCCTTTTGGTTCTGCTGACTCATTATCGCGCTCCAATAACTGAGCCCTATTCGCAACATCTGAATATAAACAAAGTTTGTGAGAAATGAGGTATTGACGTATTTCGGGTTTCAAACCTCGCAGAAACATTCGCGTCATTCTCTCCTCATTATCTACCAAATGGGATGCAAACTGGGATAACTCTGCAAACTTAGCCTCGTACTGCGACACAGTCATATTGTTTTGCTCCAGCTTGATGAATTCCACCTCCTTCATGTGATGAATACTTTCAGGAAAGTACTTGTCGTTGAACAATTCTTGAAACGTCTCCCAAGACATCTTGAGTGCGTTAAGCTGGGTACGTTTTACAGATTCCCACCAGTAATCTATCTCTTCACGCAACATAAAGGTGGCAAAGGGAACCTTTTGCTCCTCGGAGCATCCCAAGACATCAAATATCTTGGTGATCAGCTTTAACCACGTCTCCGCCTTAAGTGGTTCTGGCTTTCCCAAAAACTCCGGTGGTCACAACTCCTTAAAATGCTTAGCGGTGACCGACCGTGGGTTGCCATTATTTCCACCTATATTTTGAACATGAGTCTCTCTTACCTGATGTTGCATGAATTGCATAAAGCCTCTAAACATTCCATCGTTCATCATTTGGTCAGTGTTGTTGTTTACATGAGGATTGTTGTCTTCCTATTGCACATTATCCTAGGTATAATCTGTGGTGACTCAACGGTCTCATGTGATTCATTGCTTATCTCAACATTTTCGGATGCTATTTTCAAATACTTCCACAAAACAAGGGTTAATTAACATATCACATATTATGCCTATACTCTGACCGACCAATTAAATACCAAATAAACTTAGGTAGGTCATACAAGTGAAGGAATTCCCCGTCTCTCCCCTCCTAGTCTTGTCTCACATCTCAGCCAGAGATCATATCCCTAAGCTTTGATACCAACTGTGACCCCCCCAAAATAGGTATACATCACCTATTCTGAGTCGCCAAATACATGATACAGAATACAAGTACAACCTTAAATATACAACATGAGCTGTGAGTTTTAATACAAATATTGTCTTCTAGACAGTATTCAAACTCAAAATAAGTCCTCAATACATTTATTATCATACTATTTCATAGAATAGTGAGGACTACTAATGCTATCATCTGGACCGTCACTCCATTCCCTGACTTGTCCCTGCTATGTTGTTATTTTTTGAAGAGAACAATGAAAGCAAAAAGGGTGAGCTCAACTAGCCCAGTAAGAAATATTATGACTAAGATAAGGGAGAAAAATTTATCTTTAGTCTTCAACATTGTTAAACCGATAAAATATATCAAACATTAAGTTTAACTGCAGCGGAACAAGCAATCCATTAGAAGAGTCAAGTAGAGAATAAAATCTACTATCTTCTATGATTTAAAAGGTTTTTCATCACTTTTATCGCTGAGACTCAGCTCAATAAATAATCCACATCATCCCTGTACTACGACCAAGGATATTCATTAGTATCACAACCACAAATTATCCATGCACTACGGGCCAAGGATATTCGTGTTTTCATCAATGATCATGATCATGCCATAAAATAATTCATCTTTGCACCCTTGGCTGAAGAGAATCCATAGCCATAATCATGCCAAAAACTGTCCATCAATGCACTACGGGCCAATGCAGACTTTTTTCACATCATTTATAACATTATGGTCATGATTATACCGAATAATTCCTGGTCATAATCATACCAAGTCCATCTATGCACTATAGGCCATAGATGACTTTCAACATAATATAAGCATGAGGATGATGACAATTCAATAAAACAAGTTCAAGAATAAATTTTAAAGATTTATAAGTTAATTTATCCTGAACTCAATAACGCCTAAATTGTCAACATGATACTGCTTTGTGGAGTAAAATTCAAGAATGCTCAGAAGAATATTTCCATGAAAAGATACTGGATGAAGCGCAAATATCCAGAATATTCTACTAATTTTATGGAGTGTAGAAGCCAAAACTTTAACCAACTGAGTATAATAGAATATATGAAACTGGAAATGGATTTTCGCCCGCCATGCGGTAATCCACGTAGACAGATCATTTCCACAGTTTAATAAGGAATGAATACAAAGGATCATTCACCATGCATGCGGTAATCCACATGACGAAAAGTTATTCCAACGTAATAATAAAGAATGGAATAACGAGAAGAATTCACCATGCATGCGATAGATCCGCATGCATGTGTTATTCCCAATAGAATAATAAAGAATGGAACCAGGTCATGCGTAATCAGCACCGACAGGATATTCTAAAAGAATAATAAAGAATGGAACCAGGTCAATGTTATCCGCACAGACAGGATGTTCCAACAGAATAATAAAGAATGGAATAACAACAGAATTCACCAGGCGCATGCGATAGACCGCACAAACAAGTTATTGCAACAGAATAATAAAGAATGGAATAACATAAGAATTTTACCATGTATGCGGTACTTCACATAGACAGGTTATTCCAACATAATAATAAAGAATGGAATAACAACCCTTACCAGTATTGAAAGAAAATAAATCTCTTCATGAATACGAAAGAATAATACCCCTTACCATAGAAAGAAGAGTATTTTGATTGGTAGGGCGAGGATATTCTTGAAGAAAACTTATACTGTTTTCTACGCTCAAAGCTTCTTAAAACTCTAAAGAAATACGCTCAAGATTATAGAAGAAAAATTCTCTGAATTTCTGGTGTGTTTTCAATTCTAACTAAACATCTTATTTATAGGAGAATGAAAAGGATACTATGCAATAAAATATAATATATTCTATTTATAATATATATATAAATATATTTATATATTTTATTTAAAATCTAATAAAACAAATAACTTTATAAAAGTATTCTGTTTTATATAAAAATATTTTACTATGGAAACACTATGCAGGCACTATGCAAACACTATGCATAATAAAATATATTATATTTTATTAAATAAAACAAAACTTTATAAAAAGTATTCTGTTTTATGTAAAAAATTTTCTGTTTTATTACATTTATAATAATAATAAAATAAAATTCATCATCATTATTATAATTCACACTATTAATCGACCAGGTCGTTCCCAGAAAAGAGGGGGCTTTCCAATAAGGATTTCTCTCTATTAGTGCGCAATTAGGTGACCAAACCTCTCCTTGACAGAACTTCTAGACATCGTTAATATTATAAATAATAATATTAATAACTTTGTTATCTCAATTATTGATTTAATAATATATAAAATATCGACAATAATTGAATCAAATAACGTGAGATACTATGCAACAATTACTGTAGCAATAATTGAATAAAACTGAGTGACTTCTCACGTAAGCATCAATAATCAATACTGCAAATATGCTACTATGCAACCATGCGACATTCTTTGTACTTTTAACACCGTGTTTCAACAGCTTAACAGTAAAACTTCATTATATTATTTTCATAAAAATATTTTTGTCGTTTTCTCAATCCGACAATAATTTTGTTATGGGGTCTACCAATGATTGTGCCGTCGTATGAATATTCCCTGTTAAAACGAATATTCCCCGACCAATCGAATATTATATAACAACTTGCATACTTTGCAAAATTTATAAATATTACCCACAACTATAACATTATATCAAATCCACACCATAATATTCAAAAAAAATATTTCGAGAAATTTAAATCTTTATTCATACAATTTGGGGTCTTACAGTAAATGTAATAAAGAAAATTATGTAACCACAATAAAAATCGATCTCCAATACAATGACCAAAATATTAATTAACCCCTCCAAATATAACTTTTATTAATATAAAAACTCTACTTAACAATCAGGTTTTACACAATTTTAAGAAAAATAACTACCCTTTGTTTTTCACTTAGTTTTTGAAAGAATATATTTAATATTAAGTAGTTTGTTTATTCTTTTTGCAATCCAAAACTACTTATATATTAACTATTAAACAAAGCAAATTGTTATTTCGACAAGAAAATTTTGATATTTTCACAAAATTTTACTCACATGAATGTGAATTTCATTTAATATTTATATGAAGAGAGTTTTGTGGAACTATCAATTTCTCTTGTGAAAATATCAATTCTCTAAAAAAAACGAACCGACATAACATAATGGGTTACATTGAGGGAAAACCATCCACTGCAAAAGACTGAAATAAAATGAAGCGGAGATAATAAAATAACAAAACAATTCTCTTGATGATAAGCATTAATTCTTAGCTAGAATATCCATTTGTCACTGGATTTGCTTCTCTAAAGAGACATGTTTTAAGGCAAGGAGGTACAAGCCATCATCAATGGCCCAAAGCTCAGCCATAAGAATTGAAGTTTTTTAGAGCAAGCAATGTTAGTTATGCTTCAAAATTTTCTTTGTAATTCAAAGTTTGTTTTAGATTGCTCACTTGGTAAAAATATTTTGAGTATATATGTAAAATCACTTGTTGGGCTTAGTAACATGAGTTAAGAAGATAAGTGGCCTCGCGTGCACATGAAGTGGACCAAAGGATTGCGTTGAGCCAAGGTTAAATATTGGACTTTTCACCAAAAAACCTTAGGATTAATTACATATTTTAGTACATTTTTAGAAATAATTACAATAATAGCGCATAGATAAAATAATTACAAAAGTAATACATTTTTCCATATTTATTTACAAAATTAATACATTTGGGTATCCTTTAATCATGGCCCACGATTATCTCCTTTATCTCTTCCCGTTAATTATTATTTTCTTATTCAAAGACATTCAAACACAACAGACCCATTTTTGATCTCAGTTCCTGTTTCTTTCTCTTTTTTCTTCATCCTCTTTATTCCTACTATAAACGAAAGTGTCCGCATATTTCATACCAAACAAAAAAAAGTATGGGGTTTCCAAAATTCAGACATTGTTATTCATCTATACAAAATCATTTTCGAATCATAGATTTCGACAAACATATTATGTTTTTCAACTAAATTTGTCTTCTAGTTTTTTTCCCTTTCCCCTAATACTATCTATGATCACGTATTCATGCAAAGATTTCTGGGGTTAGGTCCAGTACGATACATAAATTAAATTTGGGAATGTGAAATTGAATATGAATGTGATTTTAATTCGAACCATATTGTAAAACCCCAAATTTTATGAATAAAGATTTAATTTTCTCGAAATATTTTTTGAATATTATGGTGTGGATTTGAGAAAATGTTATAGTTGTGGGTAGTATTTATAAATTTTACAAAGTACTCAAGTTGTTATATAATATTCGATTGGTCGGGGAATATTCATTTTAACAGGTAAGATTCCTACGACGACATAATCATTGGTGGACCCCACAACGAAATTATTATCGGATTGAGAAAACGACAAAAATATTTTTATGAAAATAAGGGCGGAAGTTTTACCGCTAACTCGTTGAAATACCCTTGTTAAAAGTACGATGAATACGCGTGGTTGCATAGTAGCAATACTCAGATTGATTATTGATGCTTACGTGAGAAGTCACTCAGTTTTGTTCAATTATTGCTGCAATAATTGTTGCATAGTATCTCACGTTATTTGATTCAATTATTGTCGATATTTTATATATTATTGAATCAATAATTGAGACAACAAAGTTATTAATATTATTATTTGCAATATTAATGATGTCTAGAAGTTTTGTCAAGGAGAAGTTTGGTCACCTAATTGCGCCAATATGGAGAAATCCTTATTGGAAAGCCCCCTCTTTCCTGGGAACGACCTGGTCGATTAATAGTGTGAATTATAATAATGATGATGAATTTTGTTTTATTATTATTATTATTATAAATGTAATAAAACAGAATTTTTTTTATATAAAACAGAATACTTTTTATAAACTGTTGTTTTATTTGATTATAAATAGAATATAATATATTTTATTATGCATAGTGTTTGCATAATGCCTGCATAGTGTTTGTATAGTAAAATCTTTTATATAAAATAGAATACTTTTATAAAGTTATTTGTTTTATTAGATTATAAATAGAATATATTATATTTTATTATACATAGTGTTCGCGATATGCACAGATAGTGTTTGCATAGTAAAATCTTTTTATATAAAAGAGAATACTTTTATAAAGTTATTTGTTTTATTAGGTTTAAATAATATATATATATATATATATATATATATATTTTATAAATAGAATATATTATATTTTATTGCATAGTATCCTTTCCATTCTCCTATAAATAGGATGCTTAGTTAGAATTGAAAACACATCAGAAATTCAGAGAATTCTTCTTCTATAATCTTGAGCGTATTTCTTTAGAGTTTAAGAAAGCTTTGAGTGTAGAAAATAGTGCAAGTTTTCTTCAAGTATATCCTCGCCTACTACCCGTCGGAATACTCTTGTTTTAAGGTAAGGGTATTATTCTTTTTTATATTCATGAAGAGAGTTATTTTCTTTCAATACTGTAAGGGTTGTTATTCCATTCTTTTTATTATGTTGAATAACTCGTCTATGCAAGCACCGCATACATGGTGAAATTCTTCTCATTATTCTATTCTTTATTATTATTCCGTTGGAATAACTTTGCTTTGCTGCGGCTCTATCGCATGCCTGATGAATTTAGTTGTTATTCCATTCTTTATCTTTCTGTTGGAACATCCCGTCTGTACGGATTACGCATGACCTGGTTCCATTCTTTATTATTCTGTTGGAATATCCTGTCGGTGCAGATTATGCATGACCTGGTTCCATTCTTTATTATTCTATTGGGAATAACTCGTCTGCATGCGGTTCTATCGCATGCATGGTGAATTCTTCTGTTATTCTATTCTTTATTATTCTGTTGGAATAACCTGTCTATGTGGATTACCACATGCATGGTGAATGATCCTTTGTATTTATTCCTTATTAAATTGTGGAAATGATCTGTCTACGTGGATTACCGCATGACGGGCAAAAATCCATTTGTAGTTTCATATATTCTATTATACTCAGTTGGTTAATGTTTTGGCTTTTATACTCCACGAAATTAGTAGAATATCCTGGATATTTGTGCTTCATCCAGTATCTTTTCATGAAAATATTCTTCTGAGCATTCTTGAATTTTACTCCACAATGCAGTATCATGTTGACCATTTGGACGTTATTGAGTTCATGATAAATTAACTTATAAATCTTTAAAATTTATTCTTGAACTTGTTTTATTGAATTGTCATCATCCTCATGCTTATATTATGTTGAACGTCATCTGTGGCTTGTAGTACATAGATGGACTTGGTATGATTATGACCAGGGATTATTCAGTATAATCATGACCGTAATGTTATAAATGATGTGGTAAAAGTCCTCATTGGCCCGTAGTGCATTGATGGACAGTTTTTGGTATGATTATGGCTATGGATTCTCTTTGGCCAAGGGTGCAAAGATGAATTATTTTATGGCATGATCATGACCATTGATGAAAACACGAATATCCTTGGCCCGTAGTGCATGGATAATTTATGGTTTTGACACTAATGAATATCCTTGGTCGTAGTACAGGGATGATGTGGATTATTTATTGAAATGAGTCTCAAATGATAAAAGTGATGAAAACCTTTAAATCATATAAGATAGTAGATTTTATTCTCTACTTGACTCTTCTAATGGATTGTTTGTTCCACTGCAGTTAAACTTGATATTTGTTATATTGTATCAATTTAACACTGTTGAAGGCTAACGATAATTTATTCTGCATTATCTTAGTCATAATATTTCTTACTGGGCTAATTGAGCTCACCCTTTTGCTTTCATTGTTCTCTTCAGGAAATGAGAACGTAGCAGGGACTAGTCGGGGAACGGAGTGACGGTCCAGATGATATCATTAGTAGTCCTCACTATTCTATGAAATAGTATGATAATAAATGTATTGATGACTTATTTTGAGTTTGAATACTGTCTAGAAGACAATATTTGTATTAAAACTCACAGCTCATGTTGTATATTTAAAGTTGTATTTGTATTATGTACCACGTTTTTGGTGACTCAGAATAAGTGATGTATACCTATTTTGGGGGCATCACGGTTGGTATCAAAACTTAGGGATATGATCCCTTACTGAGATGTGAGATAAGAACTAGGAGGGGAGAGACGGGGAATTCCTTCGCTAGTATGACCTACCTAAGTTTATTTGTTATTTAATTGATCGGTCAGAGTATAGGGCTAATATGTGATATGTCAATTAAACCTTGTTTTGTGACAGTGTTTGAAAATGGCATCTGAAAATGTTAAGATCAACAATTAAGCACATGAGACCGTTGAGTCACCAACGATCAATACCCAGGATAATGTGCAACAGGAAGACTATAGTCCTCAGGTAAATAACAACACCGATTAGATGATGAACGATGGGATGTTCAGAGGTTTTATGCAATTCATGCAACATCAGGTAAGAGAGACTCATGTTCAAAATATAGGTGGAAATAATGGCAACCCACGGTCGGTCACCGCTAAGTAGTTCAAGGAGTTGGGACCACCAGAGTTTTTGGGAATCTAGATCCACTTAAGGCGGAGACGTGGTTAAAGCAGATCACTAAGATATTTGGTGTCTTGGGATGTTCCGAGGAGTAAAAGGTTCCCTTTGCCACCTTTATGTTAAGTGAAGAGGCGACATCGGTGGGAATCAGAAATGTACCCAGCCTGACGCACTCAAGATGTCTTGGGAGAAGTTCCAAGAGTTGTTCAACGACAAGTACTTTCCCGAAAGTATTCGTCACATGAAGGAGGTGAAATTCATCAAGTTGGAGCAAAACAATATGACCGTGTCGCAGTACGAAGCTAAGTTTGCCGAGTTGTCCTGGTTTGCATCCCATTTGGTCGATAATGAGGAGCGAATGACGCGAATGTTTCTAAGAGGTTTGAAACTTGATATACGTCAACACCTCATTTCTCACAAACTTTGTTTATATTCAGATATTGTGAATATGGCTCAGTTATTGGAGCGCGATAATGAGTTAGCACAACCAAAAGGCAACGACCAACAATACGATAATAATCATACCGGTGGCAACGGTCATTAGAATAATGATAACCATCGTGGGGGAAATTATCATGCCAAGAATGGTAACCACTTCGGTGGTAATCATGGCCAAGATAATAGGAGTGGAAATTTCAAGAAGAGAAGATTTAACGATGATGGAAAGACGTCAGCACCAGCACCTGTTGTTAAGGAAGGAGAACGACCACCGGTCTTATGTTTCAAATACGGACAGGAGGGACACATCCGTCTAAATTATACGTAGCAATTCAAAGCGTGTTTCAATTGCAGAAGAGAAGGTCACCTAGCTCGATTTTATCATGTAGTGAAGTTAAGTCCAGCTGGGATAATGATGCCAAAGAATATCTCAAATAAGTCAAAGTCGGTAGTTTAAGTGAGAGCGTTTATCGAGGAACCCAAACGAAGTTATCACGAGTAAGTTAATCATAAACGCTTACGAAGTCTATACCTTATTTGATACCGGTTATACCTATTCTTTTATCATTCTTGCTTGCGCTCAATGTTTAAATTTGACCCCAGAGAAGTTAGACTTTGACTTATTGTTTGAAACTTCGTTAGTAGAAACTTTCGTTACCTCCACTGTTTATAAATCTTGTTGATTCAAATCGACACTTTCACGTTACCAGTCGATCTTATCTCTTTGAAAATACTGGCCTTTGATGCGATTTTAGGAATCGATTGGTTAACTACTCATCATGCTTTTGGTAAGCTAGTTAGCTTTCATATGCCTAACCAACCTGTTATACGAATTCAAGCAACCAAACCACTAAAGTTAATCACTGTTATAAGTAAAGAGCCCTGAGCCTTTCGCTGGTGACTTCCTTGTGTGGAATGCACCGAAGCTAGACTTTCTATAGGCGACGCTGTGAATGACGATGGCAAGCTGATAGGTATCAATGTGATGTGCTATCCAAGTCTTGGACGAGGGTCACAGTTTTGAATGATATTTCTATTGTTAATAAATTTTCTAACGTATTTCTGAAGACTTCTTGGCCTACCCCAGAGCGTGAAATCAAATTTTGTATTGACCCCAGTACAAAATCCATTTCTAAAACCCTCAAGTATTTCTTCACCCAAAACGAACGTATAACGTGCCAAAGACGTTGGCTCGAGCTGTTGAAGATTATGCTAATACCATTCAATACCATCGTGGAAAAAGTGAACGTGGTAGCTGACGCGTTGAGTAGAAGATCATATGCGTTTACGAGTGCGAATATACGAACCTACGTGAAGATAGAGAATATACGATTAGAACTGACTTTAATCGATAAAGTTAAAGCCGCTCAAGCTACAGACACAGAGCTTATGAAGGTGAAGAAGAAGGTTCAAGAAGGCGTTATTCTAGAATGAAGAATCGACGAAGAGAGGAAATCTCAACCATCGACTTTATTGGTCTATTTGAAATCATCGAACGAGTAGGAATTGTGGCCTATAGACTCGCTTTACCGCTAAGTATTTCTCGTGTTCATAACGTTTTTTACGTATCGATGTTTCGTAAATATATGGACGACCCAAACTACATTATTGATTTAGAACTAGACGAGATAACAGATAATTTAACGTATGAAGATGTATCTGTTAAAATCTTGGAATATATTCTACGCTCAAAGGTTATACCTCAAGAGTTAATCTGACGACGTATCCTCATCTGTTCGGCATACCAGGTACGTACGTAAATTTCGAGGGCGAAATTTCATAAGGAGGGGAGATTGTAAAACCCCAAATTTTATGAATAAAAATTTAATTTTCTCGAAATGTTTGTTGAATATTATGGTGTGGATTTGAGATAATGTTATAGTTGTGGGTAGTATTTATAAATTTTACAAAGTACGCAAGTTGTTATATAATATTCGATCGGTCGGGAAATATTTGTACGACGGCACAATCATTGGTGGACCCCACAACGAAATTATTGTCGGATTGAGAAAACGACAAAAATATTTTTATAAAAATAACGGCAAAAATTTTATCGTTAACTGTTGAAATACCCAGTGTTAAAAGTACAGTAATACACGTGGTTACATAGTAGCACACGGTATTGATTATTGATGCTTACGTGAAAAGTCACTCAGTTTTGTTCAATTATTACTATAGTAATTATTGCATAGTATCTCACGTTATTTGATTTAATTATTGTCGATATTTTATATATTATTAAATCAATAATTGAGATAACAAAGTTACTAATATTATTATTTACAATATTAACGATGTCTAGAAGTTACATCGAGGAGAGGTTTGGTCACCTAATCAACGCCATGATAGGAGAAATCCTTATTGAAAGCCCCTCTTTCCTCGGGAACGACACAGTCGATTAATAGTGTGAATTATAATAATGGTGATGAATTTTATTTTATTATTATTTTTATAAATGTAATAAAATGTAAAACTTTTATATAAAATATATTACTTTTTATAAAGTTTTGTTTTATTTGATTATAAATAGAATATAATATATTTTATTATGCATAGTGTTTGCATAGTGCTTGCATAATGTTTGCATAGTAAAATCTTTTTATATAAAACATAATACTTTTATAAAGTTATTTGTTTTATTAGATTATAAATAGAATATATTATATTTTATTATGCATAGTGTTTTGCATAAGGCCTACATAGTATTTGCATAGTAAAATCTTTTATATATAAAATGTAATACTTTTATAAAGTTATTTATTTTATTAGATTTTAAATTATATATATATATATATATTATAAATAAAATATATTATTTTATTGCATAGTATCCTTTCCATTCTCCTATAAATAGGATGCTTAGTTAGAATTGAAAACACACCAGAAATTCAGAGAATTCTTCTTCTATAATCTTGAGCGTATTTCTTTAGAGTTTAAGAAAACTTTGAGTGTAGAAAATAGTGCAAGTTTTCTTCAAGTATATCCCCGCCCTACTCGTCGGAATACTCTTGTTTTTAAGGTAAGGGGTATTATTCTTTCGTATTCATGAAGATAGTTATTTTCTTTCAATACTGTAAGGATTGTTATTCCATTCTTTATTATTATGTTGAATAACTCCGTCATGCATGCACAATCGCATATATAGTGAAATTCTTCTCATTATTCCATTCTTTATTATTATTCTATTGGAATAACTTGTCTGCATGCGGCCTATCGTATGCACCGTGAATTCATTGTTATTCCATTCTTTATTATTCATTTGGAACATACCGCCTATGCGGATTACGCATGACCGTTCCATTCTTTATTATTCTCATTGGAATATCCGCTTGGTGCGGATTATGCTTGACCGGTTCCATTCTTTATTATTACTCGTTGGGAATAACTTTTGTCTATGCTGGTCTATCACATGCATGGTGAATTCTTCTGTTATTCCATTCTTTATTATTCTGTTGGAATAACCTGTCTATGTGGATTACCACATGCATATTGAATGATCCTTCGTATTCATTTCTTATTAAATTGTGGAAATGATCTGTCTACGTGGATTACCGCATGGCGGACGAAAATCCATTTGCAGTTTCATAATTTTTCTGACCCTCGAAAATTCTGGAAACATTTAAAATGATAGTTTGATAAGTTTTCTAGATTGTGTCCAAAAATGGTGATTTTTGGATGTATAGATTAGGAGTTATGAATTTTATGGGAAAAAACTATTTTAAAAGTAAACCCTTATAACTCCTTGTGGTTAACTTCAAAATTGGTAAAATTTTTATTGGGAGTACATATATATAACAGGAGTATACCCTATAAATTTTGGATTTTTTGGACAAAAGTACAACTTATGATAAATATCTAAATATTCGGCAGTTTTGGCCTTATGAAAAATAGTAAATGAATTTTAAAAATTCCAAGAAAAATATATGTTCAATATGGGACTATATTATGCTAAATCTCAGAAAAGAAATATTTTTGGGACTGATTTGGTATTTTTCATAAAAATGAACTAGTTATGAGTAAATGAATTAAATATGTTATGTGAAGTAACAAAATTGGAAAATAGGATTTTATGGCTGGGGAATCCTATATAAGGTATATGCAGATTTTTGATGAGGGATTTGATCATTGGTGATAAAATCTTATGAGTATGGTATTTTTGAATGATTAAATGTATTATTTGGTAAAGTGTAAATAATTAAAATAAATTGTTTATAAGTTCAAGAAGTGATTAAAATATTGTTATAATATGAATAATATTAGATTATGAGTTTATTAAGTGATTGATAATATTTGGATAAATTTAAAGTCTTTAATATTTATCCTTGTTTTTGTTTGATTAATGCTTATATCATTGTCATCATCCTCATGCTTATGTTGTGATGAAAGACATCTTTGGCTTACGTGCAAAGTTGAATTTGTTGATTATTGATTTTACAATTGTATATCTTTGGCTTACGTGTAAAGATGGACTGTTGATTATTGGTTTTATAGTTGTATATCTTTGGCTTACGTGCAAAGATGGATTGTTGATTATTGATTTTATAATTGTATATCTTTGGCTTACGTGCATTGATGGACAATTGTTGGTATGATTATAACCATGGATTATTCTGTATAATCATGACCATTGTTGAAAACACGAATATCCTTGGCCGTAGTGCATAGATAATTCGTGGTCGTAATACTAGTGAATATCCTTGGGCTGTAGTGCATGGATGATTCAATGATGTGGATTATTTATTGTCGAGTCTCAAATGATAACATATTGATAATACACTTTTAATTAAGTAGAAGATAGTAGATATAATGCTCTACTTGACCCTTCTACAAAATAGTTGTATGTCTTTGGCCTGTAGTGCAAAGATGAATTGTTAATGAATATCTTTGGCCGTAGTGCAAAGATGAATTTATTAGTATGATTATGAGCCGGAATTGTGATTTGGTATAACCATAATTTTTAATGTTTCAGGTGAAGATAGGTGATGAAAATTATCTTCGTCCTGGGTGCGAAGAGGAATTTAGAATCACAATTATGATTAGGAGTTATTCATATGATTGTGGGCAGGAATTGTTGATTGATGTTACAGGGATAAAACATTATTGGTGGACTTTTAACATGAAGAAGATAATAGATCTGATGGTCTATTTGACTCTTCTAATGGATTGCTCGTTCTGCTGCAACTATGGTTGAAAAGTTTTATCATCTACCATATGTTCTAAATCTCTGATTTATTACTGATGAAGGATATTGATGATGTAAATTATCTTTAGTCATGATATTCTTTACTGGGCTAGTTGTGCTCACCCTTTTTGCTTCACAATTCCTTTCAGGTAATAATAGTGTAGCTGGGTCGAGCGGGGTAATGTAACAGGAGAATAGAATCAGTGGTCTATAGTCATTGAGGTTCTCCCTAAATAGTATGGAAATAATTTTATTGAGAAATTTAGATAAGTGTGTTGTATTGTATACGTCATTTGATATTTAATTTTGGTGAACCGAATAGGGCGAGATGAACCCAACTTTGGAAGGGTGTTTTGCCACTATCATACAAGATGTCTAATGACATACAACCTCGTGTCGGTGCGGATTATGCTTGACCTGGTTCCATTCTTTATTATTCTGTTGGGAATAACCTGTCTATGCGGTCTATCACATGCATGTTGAATTCTTCTGTTATTCCATTCTTTATTATTCTGTTGGAATAACCTGTCTATGTGGATTACCACATGTATGGTGAATGATCCTTTGTATTCATTCCTTATTAAATTGTGGAAATGATCTGTCTTACGTGTTTTACCGCATGGCGGCAAAAATCCATTTGTAGTTTCATATATTCTATTATACTCAGTTGGTTAAAGTTTTGGCTTCTATACTCCATGAAATTAGTAGAATATCCTGGATATTTGCGCTTTATCCAGTATCTTTTCATGAAATATTCTTCTGAGCATTCTTGAATTTTACTCCACAAAGCAGTATCATGTTAACAATTTGGACGTTATTGAGGTCAGGATAAATTAACTTATAAATCTTTAAAATTTATTCTTACACTTGTTTTATTGAATTGTCATCATCCTCATGCTTATATTATGTTGAAAGTCATTTGTGGCCTGTAGTGCATAGATGGACTTGGTATGATTATGACCAGGGATTATTCGGTATAATCATGACCGTAATGTTATAAATGATGTGGTAAAAGTCCTCATTGGCCCGTAGTGCATTGATGAACAGTTTTTGGTATAATTATGGCTATGGATTCTCTTCGGCCAAGGGTGCAAAGATGAATTGTTTTATGGCATGATCATGACCATTGATGAAAACACGAATATCCTTGGCCCGTAGTGCATGGATAATTTGTGGTTGTGATACTAATGAATATCCTTGGCCGTAGTGCAGGGATGATGTGGATTATTTATTGAGCTGAGTCTCAGCGATAAAAGTGATGAAAAACCTTTTAAATCATAGAAGATAGTAGATTTTATTCTCTACTTGACTCTTCTAATGGATTGCTTGTTCCGATGCAGTTAAACTTAATGTTTGATATATTTTATCGGTTTAACACTGTTGAAGACTAAAGATAAATTATTTTGCCTTATCTTAGTCATAATATTTCTTACTGGGCTAGTTGAGCTCACCCTTTTGCTTTCATTGTTCTCTTCAAGAAATGAGAACGTAACAGGGACTAATCGGGGAACGGAGTGACGGTCTAGATGATAGCATTAGTAGTCCTCAATATTCTATGAAATAGTGTGATAATAAATGTATTGAGGACTTATTTTGAGTTTGAATCTTCGCCTAGAAGATAATATTTGTATTAAAACCCATGACTTCATGTTGTATATTTAAGGTTGTATTTGTATTCTGTACCATGTTTTTAGCGACTCAGAATAGGTGATGTTTACCTATTTTGGGGGCGTCACACATATGCAGGAAGGAAAGATGCATTTCACCAAGCTCGATGATTCTCCAAAGTTTAGGCTATAGGTATTTTATTTTTTTCCTTTAGCACTTATTTTTTGGCAAATAATTGATTAAAATATATATGTATGGTTCAATGTCACAATCACGTTGTGGTAGCTATTGGTGAATTTTTACAGCTCCAAATATATGTCAATTTTTACAGCTACTGGGCCAACATGTTTGGCCGGAAATGAAATTTAATTGGAAAATTGTTGTCGGTTCCGTAATTGGATTCTGTGGAGCTGCATTTGAAAGTGTAGGCGGTGTTGGTGGTGGTGGCATATTCGTCCCAATGCATACCTTGATTATTGGATTTGATTCAAAATCAGCAACTGATAGAAGAGATTGGTAACCAAACCTTCATACCAAGGTTACCAATCCACCTCCACACTTGCAGTTTTTTCATAGTGTAGTTGGTAACCAAACCTTCATACCAAGGTAACTAAACCGTCATACCAAAGTAACCAATCCACCTCCACACCTTCAGTTTTTTTATAGTGCAGTTGGTAACCAAACCTTCACACCAAGGTAACCAAACCTTCATACCAAGGTAACAAAACCTTCATACCAAGGTAACCGATCCACATTCACACCTGCAGTTTTTTCATAGTGCAGTTGGTAGCCAAACATTCATACCAAGGTAACCAATTCAGTGTTATTAGGTTACCAATTTATTTTGAATGTGATGCAGTTGGTAGCCAAACCTTCATGCAGTGGGTAGCCAAACCTTCATACCAAGATAATCAATTCAGTTTTATTAAGTTACCAATTTATTTTGAATGTGATGCAGTTGGTTGCCAAACTTTTAGACCAAGGTAACTAATTCATACTACAGGTGTGGAGGTAGATTGGTTACCTTGGTATAAAGGTTTGATTACCTTGGTATAAAAGTTTGGTTACCTTGGTACGAAGGTTTGGTTATCAACATTACATTACACATCACTCTGTTAGTTCCCGGAGGCACAATAGTTATCTAGAAGGGGGGGGGGGGGGGGTTGAATAGATATTTAAAATTCTTTTCGTTTTACTTTGTTAGTTTTGATAATGATTTAAACACAACGAAATTAAAATTTGTTTGATCTCCCTTTTTAGATATAGTGAGTTAATGAGAGTGAGGCAGTTGTAACAGTTATAGCAGTTATATCAGTTGTAGCAAGAATGAAATAGATGATGATTGGGTAATATACCCATGAGTTGGATATACTTGAGCTTAAATTTGTGTATTCTTTAGCCGTTTAGAAGCATTTTTACTGTGTTTAGTTGTTATTTTGCAGATTCAGGAGATGCAGGGGCAAATTGGTGATTTGAGCAAATGGATGGCAATTTTGTAATTAAGATGAAGTCCAGTAGCAAAGTATATTGTTAGAACTAAACCCAAATATCGGCGTACAGGGCGTGACTTTTGTTGACCAGGCACGCGTGTTGACCAACCGTTTGACTTGCGTATTGAGTGCTAAATTGATAAGTTGATTAAGTTGATTTGAGAAAGGATTGCGGTTGGATAGAGGAGTATATAAAGGCTATTTTGACTAAATTAGGGATCTATCTACCACAATTGAAGACTAAGGAAGGGATTACTTGAAGATTGAAGATTTTACTCTAGAGTTTCTTCTTCTCCTTATTTCCAATTTGTGTAATTCCTTAAGGATGATTTACAAAAGATTGTTGGTTTTAAATTTTGTTATGAACTAATTCTTTAATTAAGATTCCAATTGAACCTTTTATTTCTATAAATTAATTATTTGATTTATTCTAATTATTTATGTCAAAGTGAATTGTTTATCTTGTTTTGTGCTTATTGATTAATTATTTGGCCAGTAATTACCTTGTTACTCTAGAAGGATTCGGAAGAGGATATCTAGGGTTAGAACTGGGCATGATAACATGTATGCTTAATTATTTGCATAATGAATAATTAGGGTTGTGAATGGAATGGGAATTTCTATTCACTGCTTGTAACACATTAGGAATTGGGATTGAAAGAGTTTAATTTAATTGTTTTGCATAGGAATATAACAAGATTAATTGGATTAAATAGAAGTTAATTGATCACTTGGAAAAGGGCTTTTGACACTTGGGAATTCCTGTTAACAATTCAGTAGGCGTAATAATTGGGATAATTGGGTAATTGGTTTATAGTTCATAATTAGGGATATTGGAGTCTTAATCTTTATTTATCTGAATTCATTTGTTAAAATCTTAGTTTTATTTATTTAATTTATTTTAGAATAATCTATTTTATTTGCTTAATTTAGTTTCATTATTTTGGAAAATCATACTTTATGGTTGTTTAAATAAAATTGGATTGATATAGTACTAGTAGTTGGAATTTATTGATTAGAATTCTCTGTGGGATCGACACTATCTTATCACTTTATTACTTGTTGACTGTGTACACTTGCACAATTTTATTGATTGCGAAATCAATCAATAAGTTTTTGGCGCCGTTGCCGGGGAATTCTATATTAATATTAATTCCATATTAGTTATAATCAATTCAGTCTTAATTTAAACGTTATTTATTTTTCTTCTTGTATTTGCAGGAATTCTTTGTGAGTGTATGCACACTAGATCAAGAGCTAAAAAGGAACTTTTTCCTTATACAAACGATATCGAAAGGAAGTTCAGGAAATTGCAGTTGACTAGTGTGGTGTCACCTGAGGAAGAAAACTTGGCAGAACAAGAAATACTAGTGAACATGGGAGGGGACGAAAAAAAATCACTTAGGGATTATGCCATACCGAATGTGACAGATATACAGTCGAGTATTAGGAGGCCGGTAATCAATGCAAAAAGTTTCGAGATAAAACCGGGAACAATTCAGATGCTCCAGAATACATGCCAATTTGGGGGTAATTCGATAGATGATCCTAATGAGCACATCTTGAGTTTCTTGGAAGTTTGCGTCACCTTCAAGTTCAATAATGTATCGGAAGATGCTAAAAGGTTGAGGATGTTCCCGTTTACATTGAAAGATAAAGCTCGGAGTTGGTTACATTGTTTGCATGCTGGTTCAATCACAGCTTGGGACGACTTAGCTCAAAAATTTCTAGCTAAGTTTTTCCCACCAGCGAAGTCGGCAAAATTACGGAACGATATTCACACCTTCGCACAGTTCGACTCTGAAACATTATATGAGGCGTGGGAAAGATTCAAGGATATGCTCCGTAAATGCCCACATCACGGAATCCCACAGTGGATGCAAGTTGGGATATTCTGTGATAGATTGCATGCGTCCACAAGAGCCAGTATTGATGCAGCAGCAGGTGGAGCGATCATGTCTAAGAATTTTGATGAGGCTTATCAACTGCTAGAAATGATGGCCAACAACAACTATCAATGGCCCATGAGTAGGTCTAACCCTCCTAAAACACCGGGAGAGTTTGAAGTGGATCCAATGACAACATTATTACCTCAGGTGTCCGCAATAGCTAAGAAAATGAAAACATAGAATCCACCATCCACGCAGCATGTAGCAATGGTTTGTGAGTTGTGTACTGGGAGTCATGCTACAGATTAATGTGCCATAAATTCTGAAGCAGCTCAATTCGTAGGGAGCTATAATCGATCTACCCAACCATATCCGAATCAAAACGCATATAATCCGGGATGGAGAAATCACCCGGGATTTTCATGGAGTAACAATCAAGCTCAAGCACCTAGACAACAAAACACATCCGAATTTCAAAATCAGACTCAACAACAGCCAGGGAGGAAATCAAGTTTGGAAGAAGCGTTGGAAAAGTTCATTATAGCTATTGACAAAAGGGTCGGTGAACAAGAAAAGTTATTGAATCAAGTAGATATGAATGTGAAAAGCCAAGGTGCGTCGATAAAAATCTGGAAAATCAATTGGGGCAGATAGCACATGCGTTGAATAACTGTCCACATGGAACACTCCTTAGTGATACAGAGATAAATCCAGGCTGAGATGAGCATTGCAAGGCTATGACTTTACGTAGTGGAAAGGATTTGCAAGAGACAGTTAAGGATAAGGAAAAGAGGGACAACGTAATAGATGAAACAGAAGAAGTTGTGGAAACTGGAAAACGTCAAGATGAGATCTTAGAGCAGAAAGCACCGGAACCAACCATGACAATGCCTCCCATACTGTATCCGCAGAGGTTTCAGAAATCCAAGTTAGATAAGCAGTTTTCAAGAATTTTGGATATTTTCAAAAAACTGCATATCAACATCCCATTTTTCGAAGCCTTAGAACAAATGCCGAGTTACGCCAAGTTTATGAAGGAAGTTTTATCGAGAAAGAGGAAATTGGATGAGTTTGAGACAGTGGCGTTGACCGAAGAATGCAGCGCAATCATCCATAATAAGTTACCTCTGAAGCTCAAGGATCCAGGTAGTTTTACTATTCCATGTGAAATTGGAAATCAGTTTTCGGGATGAGCACTATGTGATTTGGGGGCCAGTATAAACTTGATGCCACTATCCGTCTACAGTCAGTTTGGACTTCAAGCACCAAAATCGACGAATGTCAGTTTACAGTTGGCAGATCGGTCCGTTACATACCCACGAGGTATAGTTGAAGACGTGTTAGTAAAAGTGGATAAATTCATCTTCCCCGCGGATTTCTTCATCTTGGATTATGAAGTAGATAGAGAAATTCCAATTATTCTCGGGCGACCATTTTTAGCAACGGGGAGAACATTGATTGACGTTCAAAAAGGTGAATTGATGATGCGAGTTGAAGATCAATAGGTCACCTTTAATGTATTTAAGTCGATGTCTTATCCGAAAGAAATAGGTGAATATTTGCGGGTGGATATCATGGATGAATTAGTTAATTACAAGTTCTGTGGAAATTATATAGAGGACCCGCTAGAATCCATTTTGCTCGGGACAGACGACTATGGTATTGAAGATGACATTGAGTATGTCAAATGGTTAGATACATCATCTTTCATCCGGAAAAGTAATCAACCATTCGACACCCTTGATAGGCCCAAAACGGAAGGTAAAAAGTTCAAACCCTCGATGGAAGAGCCACCGGTGTTGGAAACCATCTCATCTGCAGTATGCTTATTTGGGAAAAGATGCTACCTTACCAGTCATTATTTCAACAGAATTAATCGACACACAAAAAGAGAAATTGCTAAGGGTGTTGCGAGAGTTCAAAACAGCAATCGGATGGACTATGGCAGATATTCGAGGAATTAGTACATCATTCTGTATGCATAAGATCTTATTGGAAGAGGGGGTAAAACCCACCATTGAGCAGCAAAGAAGGCTAAACCCCATTATGAAGGATGTGGTGAAAAAGTAGATCATAAAGTGGTTGGATGCCGGTGTGACGCCCCCAAAATAGGTATACATCACCCATTCTGAGTCGCCAAATACATGGTACAGAAAATAACTATAACTTTATTACAATTGTCGTGCAAAATACGACAACACATACTATGAGTTTAAATACAAATATTGTCTTTTAGACAATATCCACACCCAAATAAAGTCATTACAATTATTGATGCACTATTTTATAAAAATAGTGAGGACTACTAAAAAAACTGTCTAGGACCATCACTCTATACCCCGACTGGTTCTTGCTATGTTCTCGCTTCCTAAAAAGAAAAATGGAACAAAAAGGAAAAGGGTGAGCTCAACTAGCCCAATAAAGAATATTATGACTAAGATAATATACAGCAAATTATCCTTAGTTTTCAACAGGGAAAAATCTGATAGAATATAATCGACAACAAGTTTTAGATCAACAACTGCAGCAGAAACAACAATTCATTAGAAGAGTTAAGTAGAGAATGAAATCTACTATCATCTATGAATTTAAAAGTCCATCATCAATATTTTATCCCTGTAACATCAATCAATATACATCTTGAATCAAATATTCATCTTTGCACTACGGGCCAAAGATATTCATTTGTATCACCAGTTGGTCATGTTCATCTTTACACTACGGGCCAAAGATATTCATCAGGTAATCATTCATCTTTGCACTACAGGCCAAAGATATTCATCACGTATCACCATTAAGGACTGAGGATGATGAAAAACATTTTAGAGAACGAATCTAGTGAGACAGAAGGACAAATATTAGGGATTCGTATTTCGGTTTATCCAAATTCAATAATACTCCATAATAACCAAGTGTGAAGTAGAATTCAAAAATAAAGATCAAAACATAGATATAATCAAAGATAGTAACCATAAAAGACATTTGGGACAAAAAAGAGAAAATTTCATTTTTGGTGAATAGTGCCGTATACGTGAATAGTGTCGTATACGTGAATAGTGTCGTATACGTGAATAGTAAACCCGACAGAAAAAGGTAGAAATTCTACAATAAAATTCATAACAATATCTCAGCATAATGATATTGAAGAAAATAATATCATTTAAGAAAAAAATAACACCCTTACCTCAAAGAACAGTATGTCTGAATGGAATATCGAATGTGATGCTGAAGGAAACTTGCACTGAATAGTAACTCTCAAAGTATCTAGATACTCACATAAATACGCTTGATAATATAGAGAGAAAGAAAACTTGTTTCTGGTGCGATTTTCAATTCTAACCTAAGCACCTATTTATAGGAAAATGCTAGCACGCTAAAGAAGACTTGACCTGCAACCTGATGGCTTTACCTGCTACTATTCCCACCCACCACATTTGAAATAATATTCCAGCACATTTTTTCACCAACCATAGGTGGGGCCCACTCATTCTAGAATTTTCCACCAAAATAATAAATATAGAAACTTCAACAATTTCTGAACCAGTCACCTCTTAAAATTCATAACAAATCATACGTTCATTTTTAACGGTTCAAAATTTATGGACATATACTCAACTTATATATGTATAACATATCCAAAAATCACAACGATCCAACTCATTTGGATTAAAAATTATAACTCACATGATATATCTCAAGAACAATCGATTTTTCTTGATTATGAGTCCTTCCCCGACCAGCCTTCATTTATAACCACATAAAATAAATAAATCCATCATTTATATCCACATCAAATAAATATTTTCTTATCATATAAATCAATAAATAATTATTCATAAATAATATTACGAATCACAATAATGACAACCAAAGCTATTCCTGGAAAAGAGGGGTTTTCCGATAAGGATTTCTCCTTACTAACAAGCAATTAGGTGACCAAACCTCTCCTTAGACAGAACTTTCTAGACATTGCCAATAATGCTATCTAATAATATTATTCAAATAATATGAATTATTGATCTGATAATGGAAAATACTGTGCAGAGACAATTATTGAATCAACAATAATATAAAATATCAACGCAACAATTATTGAATCAATAAAATAAAATATTGAATAGTAATTACTGTAACAATTATTAAGTAGTACCTTCTTACGTAATAATTCAAAAATACTTGTAATACTGCAAAGCTATCGCGCAACCACGCCAGACATCGTATTTTAACCAACGGGTATTCCAACAAAGTTAATTGGTAATAACTACGCCAGTTATTTATAAAAACTCAAACTTGTCATTTTCTTCATCCGATGCTTATTACATTATGAGGCCCACGAATGGTCGCACCGTCATGCATTTAATATTCCCCAACATCAAGAATATTCCATGACCAAACGAATATTCCCCGACAAAAATGAATATTTTATAACCACTTGCTTATTTTGTAAAATTTGCACATTTCACCCATAACCAAAGTATTATATCAAATTAACTTCTTATTATTTCAAGATAATAAATAGAGAAAATTTAATTTTATTCATAATAAGTTGGGGTCTTACAGCCGACATTATTTATCTAATCTCAGACAGTTCATGGGTAAGTCCTGTGCAGTGCGTACCAAAGAAAGGGGGTATGACAATGGTGAAGAACGAAGCTAATGAGCTCATCCCCACTAGAACCGTTACAGGATGGAGAGTATGTATGGATTACGACAAACTAAATAAAGCCACACGCAAGGATCACATCCCCTTGCCGTTCATTTATCAGATGTTGGATAGGTTAGCGGGACATCAGTTCTACTATCTCTTGGATGGATATTCTGGGTATAATCAAATTGCCATATCCCCGGAAGATCAAGAAAAAACTACATTCACATGCCCCTACGGTACGTTTGCATTCCGGCGTATGTCTTTTGGGTTATGTAATGCGCCGACAACCTTTCAACGGTGCATGATGGCGATCTTCTCTGATATGGTAGAACATAATTTGGAAGTATTCATGGATGACTTCTCTGTGTTTGGTGATAATTTTGATTTATGCTTGAATAATCTGGTCCTAGTGTTGAAGCGGTGTGTGGAGACTAACCTAGTTCTTAACTGGGAGAAATGTCACTTTATGGTGCAAGAGGGGATTATTTTGGGGCATAAGGTATCTGCAGTAGGCTTAGAGGTGGATAAAGCAAAAATTCAAACGATTGAGAAACTACCTCCTCCATCATCTATCAAGGGAATACGGAGCTTCTTGGGACATGCGGGTTTTTACAGACGCTTCATTAAAAACTTCTCCAAAATTTCGAAACCCTTATGTTCCCTTTTGGAGAAAGACGTGCCTTTCAAGATGGATCAGTCATGTATTGATGCATTCAAAGTATTAAAGAAGAAATTGGTCTCAACTCCAATCATAGTGGTGCCCGATTGGTCTTTACCATTTGAATTAATGTGCGACGCCATTGACTACGCAGTTGGAGCAGTTTTGGGACAACGTCGCAACAAAATTTTTCACACTATCTACTACTCCAGCAAGACGTTGATGGGTGCTCAGTTGAACTACACGACCACCGAAAAAGAATTACTTGCGGTTGTGTTTGCCTTTGACAAATTCAGAGCATATCTCATTGGGACCAAGGTAATTGTTTACATTGATCATTCTGCCATTAAGTATATGATTGAGAAGAAGGATAACAAACTGAGGTTAATATGGTGGGTTCTATTGCTACAAGAATTTGATTTGGAGATTCGAGATAGAAAAGGTACTGAGAACCAGGTGGCGAATCATCTTTCTCGGTTGGAAAACGCGGAGGTGCAGAAAAAAGACAACGTCATGATTAATGAGCGATTTCCGGATGAACAACTTCTTCGAGTAACAACGATATTGCCATGGTACGTAGATTACGTGAATTACTTGGTTGGTAAGGTATTACCCCCAGATTTGAATTCGCATCAACGAAAGAAGTTCCTCCACGATGTTAAGCAATATTATTGGGATGAACTATTTCTATTTAAGGCTTGCATGGATTAAATGATTAGATGATGTGTGCCACACGAAGAGATGGATAGCATATTAGGTCATTGCTACTCATCAGATTACGGAGCTCATTACGCTGGTGATCGGACAGCGGCCAAAGTATTGCAATCAGGATTTTTCTGGCCTTCTCTATTCAAGGACGCATATCTCTATGTGCTAAAGTGTGATCGGTGTCAGCGAGTGGGCAATATTAACAAACGTAATGAAATGCCACTTAATATAATTTTGGAGGTTAAACTATTCGATGTGTGGGCAATCAACTTTATGGGACCTTTCCCATCCTCCTTCAATAATCAGTACATTTTGTTGGCGGTCGACTATGTTTCCAAATGGGTAGAAGCCGTCGCTTTACCCATGAATGATGCCAACGTCGTTCTATGATTTTTGAAGAAAAATATCTTCACACGATTTGGGACACCGAGGGCAATAATCAGTGATGAGGGAACCCATATCTGTAATAAGCAATTTACTAAATTGCTTATAAAGTATGGAGTCCGTCATAAAATAGTAGCCGCATATCACCCCCAAACCAATGGTCAAGCAGAAGTCTCGAATCGAGAGGTCAAGAGAATTCTGGAAAAGGTGGTCAATCCATCATGAAAAGATTGGGCCATGCGATTAGATGATGCCCTATGGGCATATCGAACAACTTACAAGAATCCTATAGGCATGTCACCCTACAGGATGGTTCACGGAAAAACATGTTATCTCCTGGTCAAATTAGAACACAGTGCGTACTGGGCCATCTGGAAATTGAATCTTGACCTTCAAGCAGTAGGGGAGAAAAGGTTACTGCAATTAAATGAGATGGATGAATTTTGGTTCAATGCATATGAGAACGCAAAACTCTACAAGGAGAAAGTTAAAACCTGGAACGATAAGAAAATCCTTGATCAGAAATTCGAACCGGGCCAACAAGTCTTGTTGTTCAATTCACGATTGTGTCTATTCCCTGGTAAGTTGAAATCTCGCTGGTCCGGGCTGTTCGTGATTATATCTGTCGCACCACATGGAAACATCGAAGTCGAGGAACCGAATTCAAAGCGAACATTCAAGGTGAACGGCCAACGACTCAAGCATTATTGGAGTGGACCCATCGAACGTCAATCCTCGTCCGTGTACCTCGCCGATCCGGTGGACAATTGAGCAACTAGCAAAGTCAGGCTGACGACTATAAACCAAGCGCTATAGGGAGGCAACCCAAATTTTTAGTTTATCTTATTTTACTTCATTCACAATATTTGTTCTTTTAATTTATTTCATTTTTAATGTTAGTTGCTAGCATATATTCGAGCATAACATTCTTCATGGAATTCTTGCTTTCAGGTAGGCTGCAAATTGAGGAACTGCCATTATATGGATGGTGATCAGCGCCCCGACGCTTGTTATCCACATGAAGGTAGCGCCCTAGCGCTTGAACACAGTAGGTGCAACATAGGTCCAGCCTTGGTAGCAGATAAATGTTTAGATCATAGCGCCAAATGACTGCAATGCGATGGTCCCAAAGAGAGACCCAGTATTGCCGGTGCTCCCAAAACAAAGGATCACAGCGCCCCGACGCTGCAATGCAGAATCGATAACACATTCCCAGCGTCCTGGCGCTCAAGACAGTATAAACACCAGCGCCCCAGCACTGGCCCCAGGTTTAAAATTCCAACATGGTTGAAAGGTCTATTCGTTTCTTTTCCTCACACTCAATTAATACCCACGTTCCACTTTCTTAGCACCCCATCATTCTTCTTCTCGTAACTACTCTTCCAATTCTTATTTATATCACTGCTTAATCTTTGAAGTTTTTCCACATCTGACATCCACTCATTTTCGTGCTAAGTAATTGGGTCTGTTAAATCCATCTCTCAGGTATGCACTGCTCTAAATTTAAATCTCTGTTACATCAATTCCTCTCAATTGTATACTGATAAATGCAACATGGTGCGTTCATATTGACCTCGATTCAATTTTCCCCCTTGATTAAGAGGCATGTTATCATTTTTTTGTTCGGCTAAAAAACCTCTTGCATGCATCTAACTCTTCTTAGATTGACCTGACAGCCACGTGTTGTCGTTTTTAGTGATTGCATGTTTGGGATTTGAATTGCTAGAAAATTGGAAGTGTTCCAAGTAAAATATGAATTGCCCACAAGGTGTTTGATGTTTTTCCTGACTCAATGCTCATGGTTAAATTCGCACATAGCACCATATCCACACACTGAATTTACTTGCCATCTTATCACCCCAATACCATAGGTCTACTGTCAAACATATATATCAATATTGTGGGGGGCTAAACTATATTGATGCTTACGTAGGGTCATATTGCTTTACATGACACATCTTTTGGGCGTATCTTGTGCTTCTTTTGCCAATTGTAAGATTTGAATAATACCTGCGTCTAATCGGTACAACTTTGTACGTTTATGCTATTATGGGTCATGCCACACCCCCAACTATGTACTTACGTACACTTATTTTGAAGTTTGGGGGTTGTTCTATGGGTAATCTTATATATATATATTCGATTCCTGTCCAATTCTAATACATGTGACTGCACCTTCTTGCAGATTTTTCTCAATGGCATCGAAGCGTCAATGTGGCGAAGGTTCCGGAACTGCCTCGACTCCACCAAAATTTGATAATCGAAGGTTTGTCAACGTCAAGGCACAGGAACATTACAACAAGATGGCAACCCGCTCTCTCATCCCCGAACGCGATTTAAGGCCCGATCAATCCCAAGACGGGGACATAGCGGTCATGATAGCTGAGAGGAATTAGTTCCCACTCACCGAACAACCCGATCCAGCCGTGATTGCAGTGGTCAAAGAGTTCTACGCCAACGTGCCCGAGCACTACCACTATGGAGTGTATGTGCTCGACAAGACTGTCGAATTTGGCGAAGAAGACATTAACGGTTTCTACCAACTACCGTTAGAGGGACACAACGATGAGTATGCCAGTCTTGTAAGTCAAGGGCCAGACTATGAAGAAATTATCCGTGAGCTTTGTCAACCGGGCACCCCATGGACCATGTATGAACGAGGTAGTATGACATTTCCTTTGTCACACCTCAGCTTATATGGAAAGGCTTGGTATGCCTTTTTTTACGCTAAACTAATGCCATGCACACATGTGAGCCACGTCACCAAGGAGTGGGCGGTGCTGCTATATTCCATAATTAAAGGCTTAAAAATTGATGTCGGCCATCTTATTCAACAGTTCATTCTCCGAGCGTCACGACGAGGGACCATAGGAGGGTTACCCCATCCGTCTCTCATTTGCGTTTTATGTACCAAGTTTGGGGTCAAATGGAAGTCGGATGAGATGATTCAGCTCCCAATGCCCGTGTTGGACCATAAGTTGATCAGCAGGTATAAGGTGTGGACAGGTGGGGAGAACCACCCTAGGGGATTGGGTTTTATAATTCCCCAAGTTGAAGCTCCACAAGCTTCACAACCTTCAGCCCCGCCCACATATGGTCCTTCCTCCGTAGCTCACCGTGGTGTTGTCCCTGAAGCTGTCCAGCGTGAAATTGACGGATGGTTCTACAATCTCGAATCCTAGAATGTTCGCTTGTCTGAACGTCAAGATGTCATCTACAAATACTTGGTTGACCAATTTGCTGCTCAGAATGCCATGAACGCCCAACTGTACCCGGGCATTAATCTTAGCCAGTTCCCCACTGTTCCTGTTCTGCCTGTGTTTCCCCCCTTTGATCAATAGATGATCGAGGACGATGATGCTCCACCTGAGGAATAAGCTCGTCAAGGAAGTCTTCTGTTTTATATTGTTTTATTTTTCGCATGAGGACATTGCTCTTGATAAGTTTGGGGGTAGTTAATTTTTATTTGCATTAGTAGATTGTTAGTAGTTTGTGGATTGTTTGTGTTTTTATTGTTGGTTAAGTGTGGCATTTAGGATTGCATGTTAATTCCAGTTGTTTGATAGTTACGTATGTTTGGGGCCAATGATGAAATTAAAATTGCATGAACAAGTCTAGTAAGAATTGTTAAGATAGTGATGTGATATTCTTAACATAATTTAAATCTTTATCTGTTTGACATTGATATTATCAGGATAACACGTTTTGCAAAATGACCATGTTGGCTAAGAAAGTTTAAATGGATAGATAATAGAGTTCTAAAGGATGAATGCTAGTGAAATGAAGGAACAATTTGAATAGCTAGTGATGACTAAATTTAGGCATAAATTCAAGTTTGGGGAAAAATATTTGGAGTATATAAGCTTTGTTTAAATAAATAAATAATAATAATAATAAAAAATAATTAAAAAAATAATAATAAACACCGTGACATGCTTGTCTAGTTTTGTGACCTTTGTTACTTGAGTAGGTAAGCCCGAGGGGATTGTCTTTACACCTAGCGCCCTAAGGTCTTAATGGCTTGGGAGTCATTGGTCAAAAGCTCGTTAAGGTAGCACTGGAAAGCCTAAGGGAATAGGACAATGCATAGTCATAAGGAAAAAAAAGAAAAATAAAATTGTAAAGCATAAGTATTCCATTTTGACCCTTGGATTTTGGTAACTATTTGATTTTAGAAAAATCTAGTTTATTTGAGGAGTTCTCGAGTTTGCACTGTATGATGCCTTCTAAGAAGTCTATTATGTTTCATATTTTGCTTTTTATTGGTTAGCATGGTTGTTGAACACACACACAATATCACTAATAACAGATTTAGATTTATTGATTGTTGCAATATTATTGATTTGCTTAATATGATGTATTAACATGTTTTTGTGATTTTTCTGAGGCCTAGGGAATATACGTGTGCTATTTGATTGCTGGAATTATGAACATGTAGTTAGTTAGGTGCATCTGCATTTTTGTTTAGTTTGTCATGATGTTTTGTGTTTTGTTGCTTGAGGGCAAACAACATTTAAGTTTGGGGGTATTTGATGATTGGGTAATATACCCATGAATTGGATATACTTGAGCTTAAATTTGTGTATTTTTTAGCCGTTTAGAAGCATTTTTGCTGTGTTTAGTTATTATTTTGCAGATTCAGGAGATGCAGGGGCGAATTGGTGATTTGAGCAAATGGATGGCAATTTTGTAATTAAGATGAAGTCCAGCGCCGGGGCGCTATTGCTAGAACTAAACCCAATGCCGGGGCGCTGGGGCGTGACTTTTGTTGACCAGGCACGCGTGTTGACCAACCGTTTGACTTGCGTATTGAGTGCTAAATTGATAAGTTGATTAAGTTGATTTGAGAAAGGATTGCGGTTGGATGAGAGGAGTATATAAAGGCTATTTTGACTGAATTAGGGATCTATCTACCACAATTGAAGACTAAGGAAGGGATTACTTGAAGATTGAAGATTTTACTCTAGAGTTTCTTCTTCTCTTTATTTCCAATTTGTGTAATTCCTTAAGGATGATTTACAAAAGATTGTTGGTTTTAAATTTTGTTATGAACTAATTCTTTAATTAAGATTCCAATTGAACCTTTTATGTCTATAAATTAATTATTTGATTTATTCCAAATATTTATGTCAAAGTGAATTGTTTATCTTGTCTTGTGCTTATTGATTAATTATTTGGCCAGTAATTACCTTGTTACTCTAGAAGGATTCAGAAGAGGATATCTAGGGTTAGAACTGGGCATGATAACATGTATGCTTAATTATTTGCATAATGAATAATTAGGGTTGTGAATGAAATGGGAATATCTGGTCACTGCATGTAACACGTTAGGAATTGGGATTGAAAGAGTTTAATTTAATTGTTTTGCATAGGAATATAGCAAGATTAATTGGATTAAATAGAAGTTAATTGATCACTTGGAAAAGGGCTTTTGACACTTGGGAATTCCTGTTAACAATTAAGTAGGCGTAATAATTGGGATAATTGGGTAATTGGTTTATAGTTCATAATTGGGAATATTGGAGTCTTAATCTTTTTTTATCTGAATTCATTTGTTAAAATCTTAGTTTTATTTATTTGATTATTTTAGAAAAATCTATTTTACTTGCTTAATTTAGTTTCATTATTTTGGAAAATCACACTTTATGGTTGTTTAAATAAAATTGGATTGGTATAGTACTAGTAGTTGAAATTTATTGATTAGAATCCTCTGTGGAATTGACACTCTATCTTATCACTTTATTACTTGTTGACTATGTATGCTTGCACAAATTTATTGATTGCGAAATCAACCAACAATAGACATAGCAGTTTTAAGTGGTTCAGAGCACTTAAAGCTCCTAGTCCACTCTTTTACTCCTCGAGTAGGAAATCCACTAAGGTTGTCTTTTACACTTTCTGAATCTCATAGATTCCTTCTAAACCAGCAGTTTAGGAACTTCTTAGTTCACTCTTGAACTCTTCAAGTCCAGTAGACTTGGTTCTTCACAGTTCACTTTAGAACTCTTCCAGTCCTTCTGACTTGGAACTTCATACGTCACTTGTTTGGCTGTTGTTGAGTTCTTGATTGGTGCTACTCAGTTTCCATTGAGCTCTTGTTCGAAAGAACTGAGTAGCTGCGCAAGCTTTCTCTTTTTCTTAGATCGTAGAGTTGAGCGTTGAGTGTTCTTCCTTTTTTTTGTTCAATGCTTGTTTGGTTGAATCACCTGCATATGTCTTTCATATATGTGTTCCTTGAAATCTGTCTGTTGAATCCATTCGTTGGAGCATTTAATGCGTTTGACGTTTTTGAGCTTTGATGGAGATTATTCTGCATATCTTCCGAATTGCATTCTGGCTCACTGATATAGCAGACTGCTTTCTCACCTAACACCTGAAAAAGTGTTTTCCTCTGACCCATGGTCCTTTCCTTAGCTTCTTCAATACGTTTCTTTGTTACATACTAAGGATATTTTTTATGCCATTGGGACTGGTGAGTACTTCAACGTTTGTAACCCATTCCACATTTGTTAAGATTTTATCTTTGAACAAATGGTCAAGGCCCACTGCTTCTGACACCGCCAGATGATACTCTACGATTCTGATCGTGGTGTCTTGCCACCTTGGTGCTTGATGTAAGCAAACGAGAACACTATGATTTCTCTTAAGGACTGACATACTACGATCTTTAGTTGCTTGTCTTGCAGACTCTACGTTTCCGAGAGCACACTACGATCTCTGAGTTGGCTTCGGCAAATATCTGGACCATTCTACGATCTCTGAGTTGGATTCAAAAAACGTCTGCACCACTCTATGATCTCCGGAGAGGCCCTTCAAGGCAGTCATACTATGATCCTTGATGCTTTACGATTTTGCCGTTAAGCTCTTGTTCGAAAGAACTGAGTAGCTGAGCAAGCTTTCTCTTTTTCTTAGATTGTAGAGTTGAGCGTTGAGTGTTCTTCCTTTTTTTTTGTTCAATGCTTGCTTGGTTGAATCATCAGCAGATGTCTTGCATATATGTGGTCCTCCGTTGAATCTATCCGTTGGAGCATTTAATGCGTTTGACATTTCTAAACTTTGATGGAGACTTTTCTGCATCAGACTGCTTTCTCACCTAACACTTGAAATGGTGTTTTCCTCTGACCCATGGTCCTTTCCTTAGCTTCTTCAATACGTTTCTTTGTTGCATACTAAGGATATTTTTTATGCCATTGGGACTGGTGAGTACTTCAACGTTTGTAACCCATTCCACATTTGTTAAGATTTTATCTTTGAATAAATGGTCAAGGCCCACTGCTTCTGACACAACCAGATAATACTCTACGATTCTGATCATGGTGTCTTTCCACCTTGGTGCTTGATGTAAGCAAACGAGAACACTACGATTTCTCTTAAGGACTGGCACAGTACGATCTTTACTTACTTTTCTTGCAGATTCTACGTTTTTGAGAGCACACTACGATCTCTGAGTTGGCTTCGGCAAACGTCTGGACCACTCTACGATCTCTGAATTGGCTTCGATAAACGTCTGCACCACTCTACGATCTCTGGAGAGGCCCTTCAAGGTAGTCATACTACGATTCTTGATGCTCTACGATTTTGCCTTAGCTTTTGTAAACTCTTAATCAACTCAATAGACTACAATTCTGTTTAAAGCCTATCTATTACTATTCAAGATATAAATCAACCTAACATCTTTGATCTTTTTATCTATACATTCATTTACAGAATGATAAACATTAAAAGCTTAGATCAACCTAACAATTTTAATCTATCACTAAGTCCTTGTACATATATTCCTTGAAGGACTTCACATATAATCATGAGCATTTACTTTAAACATCAAATCAAAATATGCACTCTTCCAACAATCTTCCCCTATTTGATGTTGACATAACCAAGGAGATTTTTTGTCATGATTATCCAATTTTCTATGCAGTTGCACCAAAGTAAATCTGACTTAATATTTCAGTGAGCATCTGAAATTTCTAGAGAATAAGCATGAATTTATTGATGTTTGAGAATATATATTACATTTACACTTAGTTACATAAATAAGAATTGAGTTTTAACTTATCTCTATTTCATTTGCCTTTTGCTTCTTGGAGGATTTGCATATTCCTTAGCACTTCTTCTCCTGCAAGCTTCGTTTCTCCGTGCTATTTCTTCCAGCTCGCTTTGACTTAGTCTTTCATTATGACCGTGCCTATTCATGAATACAGGATCTCCAATTGGCATTCTTAGGCCTGTGGTGGTCACCTCGTGTGAGCTGGGAGAAGTCCCTTGACTCCTTAATGGTTGAACCATGATAATTGGCTGCTGATCAGATCGTTGAGTGTGATGGCCAGATCGTGGAGTCTGATGGTGAGGCTGCCTTGTAGGACTCCTTAATGACTGAATTAAGAAAGTGCCTCTGCCCTTGCCTTAATCTCCTTTCCCTTTATTCTCCCCCTTTATGTCAGCATCAAGGGCTTTAATGTCTTCCGATAAGCGAGTCATGCCTTGAACAAGCTCGTTGAGCTGACTTTAGGATTGAGCAATGTCTTCATGGTTCTCTTTAATGAGAGCATCAGAGCGAGCTTCCCTTCGTTGGAGGATATCCAGGACACTGTCAGTCTGCTTCATTTGGCCCATGGAAAATTCTTGAAATTCTTTCACCGCAGTTCGTAAATTTATAAGACTTTCCATCATAATATTGTTCTGGGACTCCTGAGTAGTTTGTAGGATCAAAACAGCATCCCTGTGTCTTTTAGCAGCTTGAAAATGAATTTGATCCCGTTCATTTATGCTCTAAATCATCTCCTTTATGATCTCCCAAAGCTTCTTTGTTAGCTCAGAGCTTAGGGTGCTTGGGTAGGAGTTGGCAGCATCAATGAGATGAGTCAGCCTTAGTTGAACAAGGTCTGAGTGAACTTCAAGTTCTTCCTGTATGTCCTTAGTCACTTTTTGGGATGCTTCAGATAGTTCTGCTTTGGTGGGAAGATCTGATATAAGTTCAAGGGGTTGCGAATTGTTTGGAGGAGGGGCTTTTTTGAATTAATCTTGCAGGGTGTAAATAACAAGATCAAGGTTGAAACATTCATTGGAGGATGAGGATGGAATATCTGGTGGAGGGGCTTGTGTTTGGGCTTCTTGAGTAGGTGGCTTTATGATTTGGGCGTGTGACTCTACGATTGGACTTGAGTCAGTAATCGTAGAGATGAGATGAGATGGGATTCAAATGAAGTTGGGCATATTTGGTTCATCAGCTACAAAATTTTTGGGATTCTACAACTGGGAATTGATTTAGTGGATTTAGGATCACTTCCAACCAGCTTGGGAATTCATAAAATTGACTGAAAAATGATGGTGGATAATGATTAACTCTAAAAATGATTGGGATAGATAGTACCTCATGCTCATTCTTTGAAGAAGGATTATTTGTGATAAGCTTTTTTGGTAAAGTTGAAGTTGCCTGGAAATCCATGAGCTAGTACTGAGATTACTGGATATGCTTTGAAGCTCCAGAACATGTGATCCCAGCAGTTGAGAATTTGAGCTTTGTGAAAAGGCATCATGGGTAGATAGGAGAACAACTAATTATAGTTGGCTCTCCTATACCCATCACAGACCACAGCTATGATTTCGATGCCATCATCATCATCATCTTCTTCTCTATCTTCTTTCGAGGATTCCACTACATCAATCACTTCCTTGTGACTTTCTTGCTCTGGTGCATTCACATTTTCTTCAAGAGCAGTCTCTTCTCCTATAAGGATATCATGAGGCTCCCCCTCAACATGATCATCCATCTGTATTTCACGCAGCTCCCCCTCAGCTAAAACATTCTCTAGAGTGAGAATTTCAGGTAGCTCCCCCTCAATTTGAGCTATGTTTTTTTGACTTGCTTCGGATAGCCTCTTTTCTACAGCTATCCATTTATCTTCCTCCTTTAAGGCCTTTTCATTGATAAGAATGTATTTCTTGAAAAATTTTCTTCTTGACTTTTTAGGCTGAGCCACAACCTCAATAATTCCTTCAGCTTCAGCTCTGAGCTGTTGATCATCCAGAGTATCTTTTGCAGCAACCTCTTTGGGAGAGGCGTCCAGTCTGGTCTCTATGATCGGTAGAGATTCTACGATCGAGGAGACAGATGGTCTCTTAGACTTGTGACTGTTTTTATTCTTCTTCAACAGCTGAGAGATGGTAGCTTTGTCTTCATCTGCCTCAGCCAGCTGTTCTTTCCTTCTCAATATCCTTAGGGTTTCAATGTCAGAAAGCTTTTGTGGTATATCAGTGGTTGACCCCTGGGGTTCTTCTGCCATTTAAGCCTTCAGCTTTCTTTTTCCTTTGCTTTTTCTGACTAAAGCAATTGGTTCCTCCTTATTAGTTTCTTCTTCATCTTCGTCAGTTTCCTTAACAACAAACATGTTCCCTGGGATTCTTGACTCCTTTGCATCACCAGTCCTACCACTGGACTTAGACATCATTCGTACATTTTCTGCTGGATTCCTTTTCCAATTTTCGAATAGTTGCTGGTTCATTCGTCTGTTCGGATTGATGGACTCTCCTTCATCATCCCCTATCTTATCTCCCAAGGCGGACTGTAGGATAATACTTATGAATCGTCCGTATAGCATCTTTCTATAGCTCTTTGACTTCTTCGAGCTAAGAATCCACTTCCCAATCCATTCAAGTAGTAGGGCTCCATAGTTAAACTGTATCCCACAACTGATGACTGTCATGAGCTTGAGCTGCACTTCATTTACAAAGTCATGGCCGGAGCTCTTGCAGCATATGTATTTTCCAACAATGTCTGCCAGAAATTCGTACCTCTGAGGGAACTCTTTCTTCTTGTACCCTTTGACAGTGGGAAACTTTTTGTGGTGCATTTTCTTAAGTCCTTCATGGAAATTGATGCCATCTATGAACAAAAACCCTTTCGATTTGAAGCCTAGGGCTAGATTTATATCCTCAGCCTTGAGCTTGATTTCCATATCCTTGACCCTCGTAGTGATGACGTCGTTCTCGAACACACCATTTCTGTAGAATTCTTTTATCAGCTTAAGGTAGATTATCGTGCTCGTACCAAAGCCTCTTCAAGACCAGCTTTCTTTATTAGAGATAGAGTTTTGAGAAACTTGGGATCAGTTGTCTTGAACTCATCGAAATAGAGTCTGTAACCAGAAATGACATTTGAGGCTACCATTGATTTCTTTGTACTTAGTATGATTTTGCGATTTTGAAAGCTAGGGTTTCAGCTATTGGAGAGAGAGAGATATGAGCTTTTTGAACTTCTGAGCTTTCAAAAAAGGTTTTTTTAAACTATTCTTATAACTTCCCTCCACACGATCTGATTATTAGAGACATATGTGTCGAAGTCTTTGCTTGGCTCCACGATTTTAACTTGTGAGAAAATACTAATTTTCCCCTTAGCTCCTCCCGAGCTGATGTGTCCTTTGGGAAGACTACGATCATTGAGGTAGCTTTTATGATCATTGAGTCTGCTCTGTATTCATCGAGTCTACTCTACAATCGTCGTGTCTGCTCTGTAATCGTCGTGTCTGAACTGCGATCGTTGAGTCTGTTCGGGTCCTTGTGATGAACTTTTGACTTAGCAGTCTTCTCGGTTTAAGGTAGATCAAGAAGGGCTAACCTCATAGAGTGCATCAAGGGTTAGGTTTGTTCCTGAGGCGCTTGACAGAGAGATTGTTTAGATTTGTTGAACTTTTTGTCATCACAGGATGCTCCTTTGTTCTGCCATCGTTGAGTCTGTACTACGATCGTTGAGTCTGCACTGCGATTGTTGTCTTTCATATTGCTACAGCTCTACTATCCTGGACTTCCTTTCATCATGTCTATGATTTTGAACATAGCCTTTATATCTGCATGGTTAGCACAAACTAGAGCATAGATTTCATGGTTGTAAATTAAGCATGCCTAGCTCACTTATTAATTTGTTAAACTTGGTTTCATGTAAAGGCTTTGTAAAGATATCAACAAGTTGATTTTCAGTAGGATTATATTGTAACGATATGGTTCCATTTTGCACATAATCCCTAATGAAATGATACCTTATTTCTATATGTTTAGTCCTAGAATGCATGACAGGATTATGTGTTATTGCTATGGCACTAGTGTTATCACAGTGAACAGGTATAGATTTGAATTCAAACCCACAGTCTGCTAGCTAATTTTTCATCCAGAGGATTTGAGCACGGAAATTTGCCAAAGAACAATGTATTAAACCTGCGGTTGAAGTAGACACCTTTGAGTTTTGATTTTTGTCTTTGAACTAGGACACAAGTCTGTTTCTAGCGGTGACATGTGCCCTTTCGGTACTTTTTTTCATCTATTTTGCAACCTACAAAGTCAGCATCTGTATATCCTGTTAGTTCAAATGAGGACTCCTTGGGGTACCAAAGCCCCAAGTGAGGTGTGCCTTTAAGGTATCTAAAAATCCTTTTCACAACAGTTAAGTGTGATTCCTTAGGATTAGCTTGAAATCTTGCATATATGCATGCTGCAAACATTATGTCTGGTCTACTGGCAGTCAGATATAGAAGAGAGCCTATCATACCTCTGTATTGAGTTATGTCAATACTTTTACCTTTTTCATCTTTGTCAAGCTTGGTTGCTGGAGCAATTGGAGTTTTCATGGGAGAAGCTGATTCCATGCCATATTTTTTAAGTAATTCTTTGATGTACTTGGCTTGGTTTATGAAGATTCATTCATTAGTCTACTTTACTTGCAGTCCAAGGAAGAAATTCAGCTCACCCATCATGCTCATTTCAAACTTGCTCTGCATAAGCTTGGAAAATCTCTTGCATAACTTTTCATCAGTAGATCCAAAAATAATGTCATCAACATATATTTAAACTAATAAGACTTTGTCTTTATGCTTTCTAAGAAATAATGTGGTATCTACTTTACCTCTAGTGAACCCATTTTCAACAAGAAAGTTAGTTAATGTTTCATACCATGCTCTAGGTGCTTGTTTAAGACCATATAAGGCTTTGTCTAATCTATAGACATAATTGGAAAGAGATGGATTGATGAAACCTGGAGGTTGCTCTACATATACTTCTTCTTGAAGTTCACCATTTAGGAATGCACTTTTGACATCCATCTGAAATACTTTGAACTTCATATGAGCAGCAAAGGCAAGGAATATTCTGATGGCTTCTAGTCTGGCAACAGGTGCAAATGTTTCATCGTAGTCAATGCTTTCTTCCTGAGAGTAACCTTTGGCCACCAGTCTTGCTTTATTCCTGGTTATTACTATATCTTCATCCATCTTGTTCCTGAAGACCCACTTGGTGCCAATGACAGGATGATTTTTTGGTCTTGGGACTAATCTCCATACTTTGCTTCTTTCAAACTAATTTAGTTCTTCCTGCATGGCTTCTATCCAGCTGGAGTCTTCCATAGCATCTTCTATCTTCTTGGGTTCCATCTGTGACAGAAAGCTCAGATAGAAGCACTCATTTTGGGTGGCAGCTCTTATTTTGACTCTTGCATTTGGATCTCCAATGATTAAATCTTGAGTGTGATCTCTTGCCCATCTATTTCCTATTGGAACATCTGTCCTGATGCCTTCTTATCTGAGACCTTCTAGATCAATTTCAGCTTCTAGATGTGGAGGTTCGCTGTCTTGCATAGTCCTCTCTACGATCTCCTCTTCTTGCTCAACGATCTCATTTTCTGGGACTACGATCATAGTGTTGAGCTCGACGACCTCATTCGTAGTGTCTGAACTGTCGGTCGTAGTGTCTTGAGGCATTGTTTTATCTAAGTCTATCTCATCAAAGATGATGTGAATTGAAACTTCAACACTCAGTGTCTTTTTGTTAAACACTTTGTAGGCCTTACTGTCTGTGGCATACCCAAGAAAGATCCCTTCGTCTGACTTGGGTTAAAACTTTGTCAAATATTGCTTTCCATTGTTGAGAATGTAGCATGCATAACCGAATATATGGAAGTAGCTGACACTTGGTTTTCTTCCTTTCCACAGTTCGTAGGGAGTTTTTTTAATCGTAGAGTGTATCAGTGATCTGTTCTGAGTGTAGCATGCAGTGTTGACAGCTTCTGCCCAGAAGTACTCAAGCAGATGGGTTGCTCCTAGTAGAGTTCTTCCAGCCTCTATTAGTGTCCTATTCTTTCTTTCAGCTACTCCATTTTGTTGAGGAGTTTGTGGAGCTGATAATTTGTGACAGATGCCATTGTCTGTGCAGAACTGTTCCATTTCAGAGAAGTCGAATTCTCTACCATGATCACTCCTTTTAGCCTTAATTTTCTCCTCTTTCTTGTTCATTACTAGTCTGAACATCTTGATCAGTTGAGAGCTTGTTTCATCTTTCGAGGTCAGAAAGAATACTTATGTGAATCTAGTGTAATTGTCCATTACGACTAGTGAGTATCTCTTCCCTCCAAGACTCGTTGTTGGAATTGGCCCAAATAGATCCATATGAAGCAGCTGCAGGGGCTTGTCAATTGAGTTGGCAGTTTTGCTCTTGAATGAGCTTCTAGTCTGGTTTCCAAGTTGACAGGCATTGCATGACCTTTCTTTGATGAAGTTAAAACTTCGGTAAGCCTGCAACTAGATCTCTTGAGGCCAGTTTGGACATGCTCTTAAAATTGAGATGAGACAGTCTCCTATACCATAGCCAGCTCATTTCTTCAGTTGCTTTAGCTAGAAAGTATATTGTCTCGTCTGAGCTTAGTTGTCCAAGATTTACTATGTAAACATTTCCTTCTCTTGTTCCAGTTAGCTTTATGGCAGATGTCTTCAGATCTCTGACTTGACATTGATTGTTGAGGAATGTTACTTAATGACCCTTGTCGCAGAGTTGACTTATGCTCAGAAGATTGTGTTGTAGTCCTTCCACATAGGTCACTTTGCTGAAAGACACTGCACCATTTCTAGCTGAGCCATATCCTCTTGTTTTGTCTGAGCCATTATCTCCAAAGATGACCGCAGGACCCTCCTTCTCTATATAGTTGGATAGAAGGACTTTGTTTCCTATCATGTGCCTTGAGCATCCACTGTCCAGATACCAGATTGTGGTCGTGGAGCTTGGTTCCTGTGGTAAGATGAAACTCTCATTTTGGTACCCATACTTGCATGGGTCCTACTTTGTTAGTACCCTTAAAAACCCAAATCTGCTTGATTTTGGGTTTCACATGAGTAGGATTATAATAGCACATTGCAGCCTTGTGACAAACCTTATTGCACACAAAACATCTAATATGATATATGCTTGTGTGTGTGAGTATTCTTCCTCCATTTGAACTTTTATGGATCTTTTATCATCTTTCTATTAAACTGATTTTCCTTTTTCCATGTGTTTTTGTGTTTCATGATTTGTGAGGAGTGTACCTTACCTCTACTGTTCCTTCCCATTGGTTCGTGGAGTTGATTTTACTCGACTCTACGATCCTTCGAGGTTGGTGAGTAGTGGCTGGGTTACTCTTCTCTTTTCTGAAACCCAAGTCTGCATGAGATCCTTTACTCCTTGGAATGTGGATTGAATTAGTAGAGTAGAGTTGGATTGGCTCATCCTTCTATGAGGATTTCATAAATATAATGCCTCTACTAAAACTAGACGCATTACTAGTGCTAGTTTCTTTTACCTTTTCCACACATGACTCTAAGATGGATTTCCCAAAGCCTAAACCTGTTCTGTCAGTGACACTTCTCTGACTAGAGATCAGGGAGTCCATGGATGAAGAGGAATTAATCTATGTAGAGATTGTCTTCTCTAGTTCCTCAATCTTAGAGGTTAGACTTGACTCTCTTTGTGCATTGAGCTCATTGGTCTGTTTTAAAAGCTTATTCCTAGCTTCAAACTTGGAGAGCGAGTCAGTAATTAGAAGGGCTATTTCCAGTTCTTCTTGAACTTTCTCTTTCTCCTTTTGAAGAAGTGAATATTCCTTAGATAGAACTCTAAACCATTTCATGTATTGATGCATGTCAGATGTTATGCCATGTAGTGCAGTTCTTAAATCATTAATGTCTACATCAGGAGAATTGAAGTCAAATACCTCATCTATACTTACTTCATATATGTTGGAGTTCTGTTTGTCCTTTGCATGCTTGGCCATCAGGCAAAGATTTTCCATTTCAGGATCTTCATCATCTCCAGATTCGGGAGTTGAATCATTGTCTGAGTCACTCCACGATCCTCCAGCAACAAGGCCTTTGTCTCTCTTCTGAGGTCTTTTGTTGCCTTTGAATTCTTTCTTTGGATGTGATTTCTTCTTTAATTCCTCTCTGAGAGGTTTGTTGCAGTTAGCAATGAAATGACTAGGCTTCTTGCAGTTGTAGTATATATCATTTATCTGCTCCTGGCTGCTGGAGTTGTTGACTTTCTTTGGCTTGCTGATTTTGCCTTGACGCATGAACCTTCTGAGTCTTTTCACCAGCATTGCAAAGTCTTCATCGTCATCTTCATCATAGCCAGAGTCAACTTCAGTGTTGACTTTAGAGGAATTTTCAGTTGCTTTGAGAGCAACACCTTTATCCTTCTTTCTTCCTTCAGATAAAGTTTCTGCTCGTTGAGTTAGCTCCAGTTCGTATGTAAGAAGGTTGCCATATAACTATTGAACAATCATTTTATGTAGATCTTTGACTCTCTAATGGCAGTGGTTTTGGCATCCCACTTGCTTGGTAAGGCTCTCATGAACTTTATGATTAGATCTTTGTTTGGATAGATCTTTCCATAGGCTCGTAGAGAGTTGAAGCGAAACATTAAATCTCTCGTAGTGGCAGTGATGTTTTCTCCTTGAATGTGTGCAAACATCTCATATTGCTGAGTCAAGAGAGATTGTTTGTTTTCTTTGACTTCTTCTGTTCCTTCATTTATGATGAGAAATGCTTCCCAAACCTCCTTTGCTGTTTTGTTGTTGACCACGTTTTTGAACATATCATCTTCTAAGGATTGGAATAAAATGTTCTTGGCCTTTTTGTCGAGTTGAACAAATCTCTTCTCGTTTTTTGTCCATTCTCCTTTGACCTTGATCTGTATCCTGTTTGGGTCGTCTGTAGTTGGTGCAAGCTTTGTAGGAACGTAGGGCCCATTTTGAACAGTTTCAAATAGATCTTCATCTATTGAATTCATGTATGCTTGTATCCGAACTTTCCAGTTGGCAAATTTATCTTTGTTGCACATAGGTGGCTTGTTGCCTCCTCTAGTCTTTGATTCGCTTGGTAAGTGTGCCATTAGATCTACTTAAGCTTTGTAGGCTATAGAATAGAACCTGATCTGATACCAATTGTTAGTTCCCGGAGGCACAATAGTTATCTAGAGGGGGGGGGGGGTGTTGAATAGATATTTAAAATTCTTTTCGTTTTACTTTGTTAGTTTTGATAATGATTTAAACACAGCGGAATTAAGAGTTGTTTGATCTCCCCTTTTAGATATAGTGAGTTAATGAGAGTGAGGCAGTTATAACAATTATAGCCGTTATATCAGTTGTAGCAAGAATGCAATAGACACAACAGTTTTAAGTGGTTTAGAGCACTTAAAGCTCCTAGTCCACTCTTCTACTCTTCGAGTAGGAAATCCACTAAGGATGTCTTTTAAACTTTCTGAATCTCATAGATTCCTTCTAGACCAGCAGTCTAGGAACTTCTTAGTTCACTCTTGAACTCTTCAAGTCCAACAGACTTGGTTCTTCACAGTTCACTTTAGAACTCTTCAAGTACTCCTGACTTGGAACTTCTTACTTCACTTGTTTGGCTATTGTTGAGTTCTTGATTGGTGCTACTCAGTTGCCGTTAAGCTCTTGTTCGAAAGAACTGAGTAGCTGAGCAAGCTTTCTCTTTTTCTTAGATCGTAGAGTTGAGCGTTGAGTGTTCTTCCTTTTTTTTTGTTCAATGCTTGCTTGGTTGAATCATCTGCAGATGTCTTGCATATATGTGGTCCTCCGTTGAATCTATCCGTTGGAGCATTTAATGCGTTTGACATTTCTAAACTTTGATGGAGACTTTTCTGCATATCTTCTGAATTGTATTCTGGCCCACTGACATAGCAGACTGCTTTCTCACCTAACACCTGAAAAGGTGTTTTCCTCTGACCCATGGTCCTTTACTTAGCTTCTTCAATACGTTTCTTTGTTGCATACTAATGATTTTTTTTATGCCATTGGGACTGGTGAGTACTTCAACGTTTGTAACCCATTCCACATTTGTTAAGATTTTATCTTTGAACAAATGGTCAAGGCCCACTGCTTCTGACACCGCCAGATGATACTCTACGATTCTGATCGTGGTTTCTTGCCACCTTGGTGCTTGATGTAAGCAAACGAGAACACTACGATTTCTCTTAAGGACTGACACACTACGATCTTTAGTTGCTTGTCTTGCAGACTCTACGTTTCCGAGAGCACACTACGATCTCTGAGTTGGCTTCGGCAAATGTCTGGACCATTCTACGATCTCTGAGTTGGCTTCGAAAAACGTCTGCACCACTCTATGATCTCCGGAGAGGCCCTTCAAGGCAGTTATACTATGATCCTTGATGCTCTACGATTTTGCCTTGGCTTCTGCAAACTCTTAATCAGCTCAATAGACTACAATTCTGTTTGAAGCCTATCTATTACTTTTCAAGATATAGATCAACCTAATATCTTTGATCTCTTTATCTATACATTCATTTATAGAATGATAAACATTAAAAGCTTAGATCAACCTAACAATTTTGATCTATCACTAAGTCCTTGTACATATATTCCTTGAAGGACTTCACATATAATCATGAGCATTTACTTTAAACATCAAATCAAAATATGCACTCTTCCAACACACTCTCTTATCTCTTTCTTTCCTATGCAGTGTTCTTATTTTCCTTTGGACATGAAATTGGAATTGGAATTTCTGGACATGAAGAAATTGTGAGAAATCAAATATTCACCTCCTTTCTCCCTCCCATCGACCATTTTGTGGTTGACTCTCGCTCTGTCTCACCGGTGAAGGGGGAGGAGGAAGATGATGTTGCCAAACCTTCAGACCAAGATAACCAATTCAGTTTTATTAAGTTACCAATTTAGTTTGAATGTGATGCAGTTGGTAGCCAACCATTCATACAAAGATAACCATTTTAGTTTTTGTGGGTAACCAAATAGTCATAAAAATTTTTTAGAACAGTAAGAGTTACATCTATTTATTTTTAAACTTTTTGTAGGGCGAATCTTCTTCTTCTTCTCATTGACGTTTTGGACAACGGAGATTCACGGCGGAGTAGCGGAGGAGAGGGCAACCTGTGAAGAAGGAGATTTGCGACGAAGTAGCGGAGGAGAGGGCTACTATGAGGGAGATGAAGATTTGAATTTGAATATTTGAATTTGAATTATTATTTTGAATTTGAATTTATTTTTGTTGTTAGATCCCAGATATTTGAATTTGAATTATTAATTATGACAGTTATTTCTTCTTGATTTTAGGTTTCCTTATTAATGTGAATTGCATTATTTTTGTAATTATTTTGTGGATGCACTAATAGTGTAATTACTTTCTAATTGTTGTATATTAGTGTTAAGGACCCAAAACCTTAATGCGTGTGTGTACGTCTGCCCAAGACCAATGCTTCCTTTTATTAGTAAACACAATCGGAGCCTATCCATGGGCAAGTGTGCTCTAGCTTCCACTAATTTTTTTATAGGTATATCATATATGGCATAATAGGAATAACAAGCTCATTAACCCCGTGCAAAGCACGAACAATACAAATAATGGTTTATTATATTATTAAATAGATAAAAATATTAAGTAGGATTTTGATAAGATAATTGTAGTTGTTAAATTCTTAAATATATTTAAATAGTAAATATTTAATTATATATAATAGGTTGTTCTGATCAATTATTAAGCTAAACATTTTAATGAAGTGCATATTTATTTAGTTATAATTATGATAAAATAATTATTTTAATTTTATTTAAGTTTCATGGAATTCTATATTAGTGTTTCTATTTAAAAAAATTACTTAAAATTCTAATCCAAATAGAAGTATGAAACTCAATCTCTAATAAGTTTTAATTTAGTCATGACAATTAGTTACTAATTAATTCACTATAATTTTTCAACTAATTTTACAGTTATTATATCTTTAAAAATTCACATATATTATTAATACAATTAATCGTGTGATTTGTTATGATTCAAGTTTTAATACATCTTTGTAATATATAGTATAATGTGTTATATTTTGTAAGACCCCAAATTTTATGAAATAAAAGTATTTAATTTTTCTTATAATTATTATTTTATTCATTAAATGGTTAAATTAATAAAAGGTTAAAGTTAAGGGTGATATGTGTAAATTATAAAAGTATGTCGGGGAATATTCGTTCTATTGGAGAATATTCGTTTTGTCGGGAATGTTAGTTAAAAGTGCGACGACGCCAAAAAAACCAATCATTGGTGGGCCTCACAACGAAATATTGTTGGATGTAGAAAACGACATAAATAACCTTTTTAATAAAAAAGTATAGTCAACGCTACTCTCATTTTTACTGTTTAAATATCCGGTGATAAAAGTATAGTAGCACATGATATTCTACAGTGACACACAACATTTTACAGTATCACACGGTATTGCATAGTACTTCATATTATTGATTCAATAATTGCTACAGTAGCAACTATATAATATTTCATATCATTGAACTCAATAATTGTCACAGTAGCAAATGCATAATATTTCATATTATTATAATTGACACGATACAGTAACTTATTTTATCTTATATGATATTATTAGGCTAATAAGCATTATTGACAATGCCTAGAAAGTTCTATCAAGGAAATGGGTTATTTAATTGCGCGTTGTTTATACGGAAGGCCCCCTCTTTCCTGGGAACGACCTGGTTGTCAATATTGTAAGTCTATAATAATTACACTCAGAAGAAATTAGTAAGCACAAGTCCACTGTAGCAAACACATAGATTTAGAGATGTCACAATAATTATATAAGTTGACATCTCTCATTCTAAAAAAATCAACACTTGTCCATCCTAATTAATGCTCCTAATTACATTTTACACAAATACCCATCTAACATAACACTTTAGACTGTAAAAAACCTAAATTCATTCCCCTAATTCCCCTAAATTCATGCCTCGAAGATGTTAAATTTTTAGTACTGGCGGCGACGATGACCACGTTGCCGTTCCTATCGCCTCCCCCTCTTCATGAGATTTAACACTTTCTCTCGCTTCCTCAAATACAAAAATCCATCCGTCTCACCAATCAACGACAACCCATTTTTCATGGCTCAAACTGTTATTCTCCCAGAAAACCTCGACGACGACGACCATCTTTGTTCGGTAACCCCCTAATTTCTGCCCGAGAACTATGAAACACAACAAAATTCTTCTTTGGGTAGTCCAATTCCAAATGGGTGCCTAAGTGGAGAGTCGAGAATTGAGAGAGCGTGGGATCACTAGAAGAAATTGGGTGAACCAAATTTGATAGTGGCTCCAATGGTGGACAATTCAGAGCTTCTTTTTCGATTGCTATGTCGCAAGTACGGTGCTGAAGCTGCTTATACCCCTATGCTTCACTCACGTATTTTTACTGAGAATGAAAAGTATTAGGAATATACATGAGAATTTTATTCCTATTTATATATGATTTGATTATGATATAAATGAATGAATATGCAAGTATGCTTGCATTAAGAAAAGCTGTAAAGTCCTTTGATATATAATAAGAACATATATACAAGGACTTAGAATGAATTGATAAAATATGTTAGGTTGATCCTATATAAGCAAAACAGCTTTGTAAAGTCCTTCAAAAGAAATGATGTACAAGGACTATAAATATAGAAAGATCAAGCTTGTTAGGTTGATCTTATAATGTAATAGATAGGCATGTCTTATAAAACAGATTTGAAGAAGGACTTGAACAGACTAAAGCTTCACGCAACAAGGATGAGAATGCCACTGAAGATGTCAACTAAGCTAAGAGCCGAGAAGGCCAAGAAGATAGCATTCAGAAAAGTGCCAGAGCACAAAGCATATCCAGAGAGCCACTCTATGAATCCCCATGAAGCAAAAGCTGAAACAGAAGAGATGTAGAACCATGTCTGCAGATCATTCAAGAAGGGTTCAGGGAATGCTAAGTGCCAGAAAAAGTCTACCAAAAGCTCAGAGACTTAGCAAACCCAAATGGTGATGGTGCACAACTGACATCGAATGAAGATGAGATGAACAGTTTGATGATCAGCTGCACCATAGAAGAAGTGGTCCAGATTCTACGTAAAATGCAAAGAGGACCAAACCAAGCTGCTAAGTACAAAAGATGTTCAAGCATAAAGACATCTTAGCAGCTCAGCACCAACACCAACAACACCAACAACAACAAGTAGCCAGGGCCTGAGGGGTCCTTTTTCGGAGGGACTAAATGAGGTTCTAAGCCTGCTGGGCTTAAAGAGTTCTTAGTGAACTGAAGTTCCAAGGCTGCTGGCCTTGAAGGAATCTTAGTGATTCAGGGTGCTGCCCTTCCTTAGTGGAATTCCTCCTCGTTGAAGCAGAAGAGTGGATTAGGGGCTTGGGTCTCTGAACCACTTAAAATCCCTTGCGTCTTTTACATTCAGTCATTTACTTTCTGTCATTTACATTATGTACCTAACTGCTATAAATGCTATGTATGTATTAACTGCTTACAACTTAATTAACTCTACGAACAATGTATGTATGTTCATGAATATATCAATGAAGGGGATCTTTTACTTATTCCGCTGTGCTTGAAAAGATTCTTATGTTTATCATATGTTAATTCATTAGAAATATAAAAAAATAGGAAAAGTAATTGAAAATTAAAAGGATCTATTCAACCCCCCCTTCTAGATCTATTGTGTGCCTACTGGGAACTAACAATTGGTATTAGAGCATGTTCTCATGCTATATTCAAAAGCTAATCGCTTTGAGTCTGATCCTAGGCACAAACATTATTCTAAACTTAGTTTAGTGGCAAGTCACTTGTAAATGTAAATGAGCTCACACGTTGGAAATGTTGTGTACAGGTAAATGTGTTTATACATCTGAAGATGCTCAGATTGGTCCATGTTCTTAAATGCCATAGCAACATGACCAATCCCTATCCACAGTCAATCTCGTAGCCTGAAGACCAGAGATGAGAGGTCAAGAAGCATCAACAACAAAGAGTCAAGCATTCACTAGCCTGAAAGATGAAAGGCTATACATGCTAAGAAATACTTACGCAGAGGAGAAAGAAGAATTTCTGAAATATGTATTTGGCTAACCAACAGCTGGATGTGAACCTTGAGGTTCAAATCCGTCAAAGAACTAAGAATACCAAGATTTTCTTAGCTTATATCTTCAAGACTATGACTGATTGATCGAATGACAACTGGAGCAACAAGATATCAGAAATGAATATAAAATTATGCACATCAATGCCTAACCTCATTATATCAAGATAAATGACTGTCAAGAAACTGAAAGTGGAAAGGTACGGTTCCTCATTGAAATATATGTGAACATCATGTTGCATCAACTTATGTACTATAACAGTATTTTATCAAGAGACCATACTCTACCTAAAAGGGGAAGAAAGAATGTACATTAAGGTCGGAAACTCAACTGCTAACAAACTTTCTCTCCATCCAAGTTTTAGGTTGAAGATAACATCTTGAAAGAAGTCTGAAATAAGTCATAACCATATCAAGATTTAATTAATCTTAAGTGAAGTAATCCTTGCTTATGGGTTAGTATGTATGTACAAACCTATGTTCTAGGTTTTTGATAACACATAGAGTATGATCAGTTCTACAAGAGTATCTTGAAGATTCATAGAAACTGATAATCTCCATGAATCAACCAAATACAAATAAGTGATAGAATTGATTCTCACTCTGTGAAAATTTAAAATCTGTGAACACAACCATGCAAATGATTAAACCATCAAAGGAAAAGGGTGTTTTATTAAAGTGGTTAATCTTACACACACTCATCATCATGCATCTTAAAATGTCATATCTAAATTGGATACATGCATGAATATGATTCTTGGTGATCAATGTGACGGAAACTCAAATATATGAGGAATAGGGATTTTGGAAACTAACCTAGCAGGACCCATTTAACCATGGGTACCAAAAATAGAAATTTATCTAACCTGCAGGTACTTGGTCTATCTGACCACACTAAGGAATGGTGAAGCATATGACTTCAGTCGAGAAGATTCAACCAGCTGGAGGCTTAAGACTTACTAAGCTAACATGAATGAAGCTCACATGGTTGTTGATCTCCATATGAAAGCAGACCAATCATGCTAAGATGAAAAGGGTCTTATATGCTTATTCATGCAAATCATATCATCTGAGAAGAACCCTCGAGGAAGTTCACATCAGAGGATCATTGAGCATTGATCATGAAGAACTCATCAAAGAAGCAGAACTCCACGAGTGCAATCTGTCAAATAACTTAAGGAAAATAGCAGTTTTCTCTATGATCAAGACTGAGTCCAGCCTATGCAAAACAACATATAATGAATTATGGTATAATGATCCCCATCGTAGTGTCCCTTCAGTCAGCATCAAAGTGCGCGAAGTACAGCCTAAAAGGGAAGAATATGGAAGAACAATTAGAGATATGGAGATGATGAAGCTTAGGGAGGAAAAATAAAGAAGTGGAATTCTTGCCAGAAGATCTGAGATAAGCTCAGAAGATAAGTTAATCGTGGTGTATGTCTATCGACAACACCTTGATCATCAAAACCACTTCCGTCGAGATCATGGAGAACAGAAGCTAACCCTAAACAGAAATGTACCAATTACAAAGTCTCAAAACTTTGTGGCTGATGAATAAAATAAAGATCCATAGTCAGTAGGAATGTCTCAAAAAGTGACACTAATAATCATATCAACTACCCAACTCAAAATCATGGAGTGCCTACGATCAAACATCTGATCGTAGTGTAAGAGCAAAAGGACACCACGATTACAGCCAATGCAAATGTCTAAAGTTTTTAGATGAACTCTCCAGTAGAAAAGATCAAAATGAGATATCAGTACTAATCAACGTCTAAGGTTCTTCATCTGGTAAGCGCCTCAGGGACAAACCTGACCCTTAGTTCACTCTAAGAGGTTGAACCTTCCTGAGCCACCTTAACGCAGAAGGAATGCCAAGTCAATTTCATCTCACAGACCAGAACATACAATGTTCGTAGAGTAGATTCTGCAGTGAACTCGACGATCATAGCGCAACCTCAACAATCATAGAGTAGCCTCGACGATCGTAGTCTTCCGAAAAGGATACACTAGCTCACGAGCTCGGAAGAACTAGAAACATGCTCAACTGTTCAGATCGTGTGGAGATAAGTTCGAATACAGTTTGGAAAGAGGCTTGCAAACTCACCTCAGAATTTTAGTGCCCAAACTATCTCGAAGTATATCAGTGGTTAAGCCATGCAACTTCAAGCTGAGGATTAGTGTCAAATCATCCACTGAAGCATATCTCAGAAGACAATCATTGAGTCGACAAAGAAAATCATAGAGTCCATAGCTATCTCACCGAGCTACTCTACGTACTAAGAAAGTCAACGGTCAATCTACGTCAATGATGCTTATTTTCTTAAAAGAAAATTAAAACTGAAAGACCGTTCAGTTAATGGGGAGTTACAGTTTCTTACAGAGCATCGTGTAACCAATGACTGGTTGACACATCATAACTCATACAGAGTCAGAAGGAACCATCATAAAGACAAATTTAAAATCTCTAAACAATCATCAGAAGCTATCGAAACTCTCTCCCTCCCTTTTTCAAACCCTAAAATCCTCTTCAAAGCCTGAATCCATTAAACCTCTAGATTCGTCCCAATCGCATTCAACTATCTCTCATAAGAGGTCTGAAACTAAATACCCATATATTTCGAACCCTCAAAATGGAAGAATGGCGTGTTATAATCGGAATCCAACTCAACTTCAAGAAGTTTGAAAGATCAGAAAAGAAGTTCAAGGATATACTTGAGCTTGTAAAGAATGTTGGATTTTCTGAATGCTTAAAAGCTAACACTCCAGTCTATACAGAGCAAATGAAGCAATTATACTCCAATGCAACGATAGAATCTGGGCTTCTGTCCACAAAGGTCAAAGGAGTAAGCCTGAAAATAAGGGCATTAGACATCAACCAATGTCTAGGGTTTCCTGACAAAGGTCTAATAAACCTTGAGGAAGTTGACATTGAAGAAGGAAAGAAGTTAATGCGTTACAAGAGGAACGTAAATCTGAAAGATATGAAGAAGAAAGAGTTTCCTGAAGAGTTTGAGTTCTTAGCTGAGATTACGGGAAAATGCATCTTGTGCAAGGACACTGCACATGATACTGTCAGTGATCCGCAATTAAGAGTTATGGCGGCAATAGTCATGAAGCAACAGATGAACTTCAGAGCCCTTCTAATTAATTGGTTGACCAAATGGCTGGAAGGCTGAGATGAAGAAGTCTATAGATAAACCTCTTACAAAGGTTTTTCATGGAAGACTCTTGAGCATTATACTAAAGAAGAAACTGAAAATTAAGATAAAGGATGATGAGGGAGAACCACTAAATGTTCATAAAGTGATGATCCCATAGTTGTTCAAAAACTGGAAGAAAAATCCCAAGGAAAAATATGGAGTTAGACTGTACTACAATACTGTACAATCCTGACGATCTTTTGATGAGATGGTTCTTCCTGTGGATGCCCTGGTTAAAAGCATATACTGATAAAGATGGGAGTTACTTCAGCTGGTGTTACTCACAATTTTCGAACATGGAGCTGGTGTCTCAAAACTTTCAAAGAGTAAAGAAGTTTGCAACTAAGTTGGTCAAAGACCAATCTCATTTCAAGATCTATCGACATGTTGGCAACCACTATATTCCTTACGATAGTAGAGTTGGTTCAGATGGAAGAAGGTGTATACCCAAGTTCATAATCGTAGAGTCCATCCACTCTACCACTGAAGATGATCAAGAGCATTTTGAAAAGCTTCCCTCTGTCCAAGCACAATTGTCTAAAATTCCTTCATCCTCCAACAATGATTGACACTCAACGATTTATCAGATTCTCACTGCTTTCGAAAAACTGTCCGAGAATGAAAATCGTAGAGTCGAATCTGATGCTCAACAAGAGTCTGCTCAACCAAATAACTTAACTCCTACGGAGTAGGAGTTACTAAAGAATTCTGATGAGTTAGTCGAGAAGATATCTATCATCACTGAAGAAGCAAAGATGTTGACAGAAGTAGGAGATAATATGGTTCAAGTCAGACTCCAAGCCACTATGTCTGATATGTATCTCAAAATCAAAGAGAGAGATCAAATATATCTGAAGGCTATAAATGATCAGAAGGAAGAAGCTCTACGAGCACAGAAAGTAAATGAAGAGCAAATTCTCTATCTCTAACAAGATTGACGATCTAAATCAGTCTCTCTCCCTACAGCTTGAGCTGAGCCAACAAGAACTTAAGATTGAGGTTGGTAACTCATCTTACCTGATGGAGCAACTTATGTCAAATGTGGAGAAACTTTCCCAAGTGATTAATGACAAAAAGGGGGAGAAAAAGAGACACAGAAGAGGCACTCAAGGAGGAGTAAATGGATCCAGGAGAAAAGAAGAGAAGAAGCAGAATCATCATCTGAGAAGACAGCAGCAGCAGAAGCAGAATCATCATCTGAGGGGGAGCCAAAGGATGATGATCTCATGTATACAGAGTCTGAGGGGGAGTAGAGAAAAGAAATGAAGTCACCATCCTAGGGGGAGCATGAGCAAAAAGATGAGTACATGAGTAGCTGATCAACAAACATCCTGGAGACATACATGGAACCAAAAAGGTACATCTCTATGTAGTTAGGTATGTTCTGGATCCAGGATGTAGAGTGTCATAGTGTATGCAAGTTCATATTATCAACAATACAATTCATGCTTATCTGTTTTAGAAATACAGCTGCTCACTGTATATAAGATTCATTCTTCTCATGCATATGCACTAATTGTTTTTGTCATAATTAAATATGGAGAGACTATTAGGAATATACATGAGAATGTTATTCCTATTTATATATGATTTGATTATGATATAAATGAATGAATATGTGTGAGACCCTGAATTTTATAAAATGAAAGTATTCATTTTTCTTATAATTATTCTATTTAGTAAATGGTTAAATTGATAAAAGGTTAAAGTTAAGGGTGATATGTGAAAATTTTTCAAATTATGAAAGTTGTTATAAAATATTCTTTTTGTCGGGGAATATCCGTAGGACGGCACAATCATTGGTGGACTCCACAAGGGAAGTATTATCGTAGTAAGAAAACGACATAATTATCTTTTTATAAAAATAACAGCGAAAGTGTTACCGTTAAAACTGTTGAACTACTCGGTAGTAAAAGTACAGTAATACGCATGGTTGCATAGTAACACACGATATTGATTATTGATGCTTACATGAGAAGTCACTCAGTTGTACTCAATTATTGCTACAATAATTGCTGCATCATATCTCTCATATTATTGATTCAATTATTATCACAGTATCATCTGCATAATATGTTATATTATTGAATCAATAATTGAGATGGCAAAGTTATTCATATTATTATTTGCAATATTGACAATGTCTAGAAGTTCTGTCAAGGAGAGGTTTGGTCACCTAATTGCGCGCCAATAAGAAGAAATCCTTATCGGAAAGCTCCCTCTTTCTTGGAAACGACCTGGTTGTTAAATATTATGAGTTATAATATTAATGATGAATGTTATTAAAAATTGAATTTGAGTTCGGAGTTGAATTTGGAGACGCGGACGTGATATTTGAGTCCGGAACGATGAAATTAGTAGAAATAGACTATAAACACAAAATTTGTCGGGGTTGACTTTTTGGTCACAAAAGTCAATAGTTGACTTTTTTGGAAAAATTCAAACTTCGAAATTTCAAAAATTAAATTGTTGAGAAAAATATTTTCATTGTGTTGGGATTATTAGTGTTAGTGGAAATCGACATTTATTTCGATAGTAATTGATGTCTAGAAGTTGTATTGACCAACCGGGTAATTAATCGGGTAAATGAGCAATTAATTGCTATTAATTCACATGATTATAACTATTTGTTCACATGTGTATACTATTGATTCACATTCTTGTACTATTAGGGGAGTTGGTGCAAGATTGATAATACTTGCATGACTAAGTTAAAAATTGAGGTATAGATGGAGTCTACTATCTTTGTAATTCAGTATTTTCACATGATTATAACTATTGAGTCACATGATTGTACTATTAATTCACATTATTTACTATTAGGGGAGGTGGTGCAAGTTTGATAATACTTGCAGGACTAAATTAAAAATGAAAGAAAAGTTGAAGGTATTATACTGTAATATTTCGAGCCCGAAACGTGTAATTATCGAAACTATATTTTCCTATAAATAGAAGCTCATTCCTTCATTATTTTTCACCAATTCACTAATGTGACGCCCCCAAAATAGGTATACATCACCCATTTTGAGTCGTCAATAACATGGTACAGAAACAACTACAACTTTATTAATACAACATATAAACTGTGAGTTTAAATACAAATATTGTCTTCTAGACAATATCAACACTCAAATAAGTCCTCATTACAATTATTGATATATTATTTTATAAAAATAGTGAGGACTACTAAAACAACATTCTAAGACCTTCATTCCATACCCCGACTAGTACTCGCTACATTCTCGCCTCCTGAGAAGAAAAATGGAACAAAAAGGAAAAGAGTAACTCAACTAGCCCAGTAAAGAATATATGACTAAGATAATATAGAATAAATTATCGTTAGTCTTCAACAGGAAAAAATCTGATAAAATACAATAGACAACAAGTTTCAGATCAATATTCGCAGCGAAAATAATAATTCGTAGATGAGTTACGTAGAGAATGAAATCTACTATAATCTATAAATGTAAAAGTCCATCATCATTATTTTATCCCTGTAACATCAATCAATATTCATCTTGAATCAAATATTCATCTTTGCACTACAGGCCAAAGATATTCATCGATTAGGTCATGTTCATCTCAACACTTGTTCATCTTATATAGTCTTTGAAATTTAAATAAAGTATCAAAATAGTACACTTAGAAGGGGAGAGAAAACTTTAGTTTACGTGTGATTTTCAATAACCTAAGCACCTATTTATAGGAAATTGCTTAGAACACAAATTATGTCCAATTTTAATTTCTTCATCAAAAAAACGTTTTTCATTAAAAGTCATTTAAAACTCCAAAAAATTAATAATCAATTAATCCGAAACTTCAATAATTCATATTACCAAATCTTATGTCTTTCCATAGATATTATAACTTTAGTTAACCAATTTCAAGCGAAAATTGATTTAAATAAATGAATAGAATGCAATAAGTGTGAGGCACAAACTATGTCCATTTTATTTCTTTTCAAAAATCAAATGCAAGATATTACAAATCACGATATTATTGCTAGATCACATATATGAACAATGCAATTTTTACCAAGATATTCTAAACTGAAAAGTTTAACTAACACGAGACCCTTCAACTAGAACCCTCTAGAATAGTAGCCTAATCCACGTCCAATACCAACTAGTATTGAGACTCACTTTTATTAAACTCTTTCAATTACAATATAAGTTTTAGCAATTTTAACACCTTTGTCCCCTGTGCACCTATGCACTCTTAAGCACCTATGCTTCCCTCAAACTTGACTGTAATAAGTTACCAATTCAAAATAGAATTACATGTAATATTTATTGAGATAGGGAAAATAAAATACACACTAGAGGTTTAATGATCAAGCAATATATTACTCACCAACTCAAGGATCTAGTATGAAATGAAATGATATGCAAGAAGAATATTACCAGAATGTTTTCTATACGTTCTTCGTAGCTGCAATTCTGTTCTTAATGCATTCAATGTCTGTCTTAGTGAAAAACAATTTCGTAGCTTGTAAGCAATGAATTACTATGTATATTTTTCGTGTCTCTTTCGTTGTATGAGATCAGTTCATTTATAGGCTTTTTCCAGTGTACCGTTGCTTGTGGGTAACGAGAGAGAGAGAGAGAGACAGTATACGCAAGTTAAGTGATACTCTGACAGACATCCAAATTTCGTGCCAAAGAACAAGATATCCTATATATATATATATTTATTATGATGGAGTGAACAATATAAGTGTATTAGAGTGATGACCGAAGGATTTTTTCTTATTAGGTAGTCCATCACTTTTAGTCTATATCTTGTCATATGACAGCTTTCTTTATGACCATTATCATCAATTCTCTCGAATCAGACTTCTTTTACCATTCTTAGAAATGTTCCTTGATCTTAGCTCTTTCATTACGCACGTGATTAGCTGGTTGCCTTGATTGATTGCTCAGAATTAAGGACCTTGATTTACTAGACATGATTTATGATGCATGATCTATGATGTCATGTTTTGTGCTTACCATAAGGTGTTTGCTAGTCGGTGTCCACAGATCTTACCATATATTGGACCGGTGATGATGCCCAATTGAATTCCTTGAATCATGGGACAGTAATGGTGTATGTCTCCTGCTAGCCTTAACCGTGAACTTGGATTTTTGCATAACTAAAGGTAATTTAATTTAATCAATCTTTTTGCTCTACCGAACAGTATTTGATTCCTTAGCAAATGTTGAGCAAATAATGGTCATGCATATTATGTGCTAGTTAATTTATCATGTGACAACAATTATGAATATGGGCGTATATGCAATGCATGTCCTAGAGCCTTATTTTGGAAAGTAATAGATGCTACGATCTTACATATATTCCTAGGACCCATATTTGCTTTTCTTTGAGGATGTCTTGACTTTGTAATTTCCTCCTTGTTGTTTTCTGAAATTTCATGTCTTTCCCTGAAATGTAATATAGCATGATTAGAGAAATAATAAAGTCATCATCAAAACATGGAGTGTGACATAAGTCAACATTCTCCCCCTTTTTGATGATGACAACAAATAGATTATGGCTCCCCCTAAATCCATGCACTTTAGGAGATTTTACAACTCCCCCTTAATGTGTGCATCTTGCCCATTAACTATTGACTGCATATACACAGGTTTGAGTCACCCTGCATTATTTTTAAAGGATACCATGCAGTTTTTGATTAGTCCTCAACATGTTAAGTAAAGGCAGAAATTGTAGTAAACTGTTTAAACCAACCATCATCCATCAAACAAAAACAAATAAACCATCGTCTGAACCACACAGGTTACCATGCATGAAAAATTTAAACGATAGTCTTTGGAAGCAAGAAAAATAGTCATAAAGAGAAACATCATAAAGAAAAAATAGGCATAATTTTCTCCCCTTTGGCATCTATCAAAAAGGGAGACGCAGAAAGCCAATCGGGGCAGGGTAGCTAGTCATCCTCCTCCGCAAGATTGACGTGATTGGCTGCGTGGGCTGTGAAATAGGGCCGGTGAAGCCTGCGATGTTCGATCTCTTCAAGGGACATTGTGTTGGCAAAGCGGGGAGGACGAGCAATGAATGTAGGAGGTGGTAGTGGTAGGTCCAGGAAGTCACCTTGATATTCTGCCATCCAATTGCATTGGGGCCATTCCGGGATACGCGACTAGACTTGATCGGCTTGCAGCTCCTCACTCAGGTCATTCATGCGGCGTTCGGTGAATCGTCCAAGAGTCCCAACCTGATGACTGATAAACTTAAGCTCGGTACTTATTTGGCAAGCGTTGCGGTTCATCTTGCGTTGCAGGGCTTCGACCATCGCCCGAGTATGTAACTCGAATCCAGCTTGGAGGTCAATAAACTCATCTTCCACATTGCGAAACATAGCATGAAGATCATTTTTCCGAATAGGGAGTTTGCCATTTTCGAGCACAGACAGATGAAGTTGGATATCTTTGATATCGGCAGTGATAGTGGTTTGATTGTTTGCAATGGTACGAAGAAGAGTGATTATCTCAAGGGAAGGGGGTAGTGAAGTAGGAGGAGTTAAGTGTGGAGCATTGGGAATTTCAGGTATGATACGTATGAACCTTCCTTTGAACAATGTGATATGAGCACCCTTTATATAGTTTGAGTCGATGGAGTCAGTGAGTTGGATGGAGCCCTCATTGTCGAGTGGAATTTGAAAGTGAGTAAATAATTTGGTGAGGAAGCAGCTGTAAGGCAAGCACTTTTTTGAATGTTTGACACAGTTAACCATGTGTTTGAGCATCATGAGAGAGAAATTGAATGGTTTGTCGGTCAGTATCAAGGCTATCAAAATCAGATCTTGGTAAGTGAAGTCAGCGCCACCACCTAGACGAGGGAGAAGGTTGTACCTTAGTAGTTTGTAAAGGACTATTGCAGTAGGAGAAACTTTGGTCATTTTTGGAAAGGTGACTGTGGAGATGGTGGGGTCATCCATGACAGTGTGAAGCTGGACAATAGGGGACATAGGGGTATAAACTGGTCCGTTAAGTTTAAAGGGACAATCCCTTGTGAATGGGATAGAGAGTATGCTCCCTAGATCCAGAGTAGTGAAAAATAGTGATTTGCCTTTAACAAAAGATGTATAACAGTCCCCATTATTTTCTAGATTGGTATAAAATTGTTGAACCAATTTTGGATACGCCACAGATGGAGGTGCACTTAAGGAAGCGGGCCACATGACTCAAGGAGGTTTTGAAGAGGGGAGTTTGTGTAATAAAACATGTCAACTGATTTTTCATAAACAAAGGTTTTGTGACATATAGATGACTTAAAGCGAAGTTCGAAATTGTGACCTCTAAAGTAGTCATCGGGGACATCATGCAAAGACGCAGAGAGAGGGTTTACCGTTATTAGAGGGGAATTGAGGAGGGATTCCTTGACGGCTTTTTGTTTAGTGATCGTTGACGTCCCAATCGGTGGAGGAGAGGGTAAGCTAGCTTCAGATTTAACCAGAGAGGAGTCGCCGGAGATGGTTTGGACCGAGGGCTGCTTCCGTTTCAGACATCGAGAAGTAGTGGGATGAGTTGGTGGTGATGGTAGTGATATCTCGTCGTCCGATTCGTTATGTATTTGGCTGGACCGTCGTGTTTTCATCTTCACGGTTGGGGTTTGATAGATGTGAAGAGACGCAGAGAGGGTTGAGGTATGAAGAAGATGGAGAGAGATGGTCGGGATTAGTAAAGTAGAGTCCGTCCTTTTAAAAGTCATGTGTTACCAAAATTTGGAAAGACGTGTCACAAAGGTTTGGGAATGAAGATCTTGAGCAAATATAATGAGCGTTATTATGGCACCTAGATATGTCATGACTGTCTACTTTCCTTAAGGCATGCAGATCGTATTTAAATCGGACACATCCCGAGTTCTCTTCTTAAGGTACAAAAATCGGTCTTCCCTAAAGGTTTTGTGAAGATATCTCGCTAATTGATGCTCAAAGGGGATGAATATCAATCTTATTAAGCCTTTGGACACATTGTCTCTAAGAAAATGGTGGCGTACTTCTATGTGTTTTGTGCGAAAATGTATTACTGGATTTTTAGAGATGTCTATAGTGCTTGTATTATCATAGTATATGGGCACATTTTCATATATAATATCAAAGTCGCATAATGTTTGATGCATCCACAATATTTGGGAGCAGCAACTTCCTGCGGCTAAGTATTCACCCTCAGTGGTGGATAGAGCAACTGATGTTTGCTTCTTGCTGTGCCATGAAACAAGACTTTGTCCCAAAAATGTACAGGCACCGCTTGTGCTTTTTCTATCTATTTGACAACCTGCATAGTTAGCATCTGAATAACCCATTAGATCAAAATTGTCACATTTTGGGTAGAACAATCCTAAATTGGTCGTACCACTCAAATATTTAAATATTCGTTTAACAGTCTGTAAGTGGGATTCTTTGGGTTTGGCCTAAAACTGAGCACATAGACACACACTGTACATTATATCAGGTCTAGAAGTAGTTAAATATAGTAGGGATCCAATCATACCTCTATATTTGTTACTTCTACATTTGTACCTTTTTCATCTGCTGTGAGTTTTATTGATGTACTCATTGGTGTGGTCTTTGAGTTTGAATTGTCAAATCTGAATCTCTTAAGTAACTCTTTTGTGTACTTGGTTTGATGAATGAATATACCTTCGTGATTTTGTTTAATTTGGAGGCCCAGAAAGTAGTTAAGTTCTCCCATCAGGCTCATGTCAAACTCCTTGTGCATGCATTTGGAAAACCACTCACAAAGAAAATTATTAGTAGCACCAAATATTATATCGTCTACATATATTTGTACAATAATAATATCTTTATTTTGACGTTTAATAAACAGAGTGGAGTCGATTTTACCTCGAATGAATCCATTTGATAGGAGATACTTACTTAATCTTTCGTACCAAGCCCTTGGGGCTTGTTTGAGTCCATAGAGTGCCTTCTTGAGTTTGTATACGTAATGTGGGAACTTGTCATGCTCAAATCCAGGTGGTATTTTACATATACTTCTTTATTTATATACCCGTTGAGGAAGGCGCTTTTGACGTCCATTTGGTGTAGCTTGAACTTTCAAACAAGCGATGATAGTAGTATACTGAATAGATTCCAAGCGGGCTACTGGGGCAAATGTTTCTTCATAGTATATTCCTTCTTGTTGGTTGTATCCTTGAGCTACTAATCTTGCTTTGTTTCTTGTAATTGTTCCGTACTCGTCAAGCTTGTTTTTGAATACCCATTTAGTTCCAATAATGGATACACCTTTTGGAGGAGGTACCAATTCCCACACTTGACATCTTTCAAATTGTTGTAGTTCCTCCTGCATTACTAGAAGCCAATTTTCATCAAGAATAACTTCTTTGGCATTTTTTTGTTCAATTTGGGATAGGAATACTGAGAAAGCACACATATTTTGTGCTTTTCTTCTAGTAATAACTTTGTCATTTATGTTCCCAATAATGTTCTCAGGAGGATGATTTTTGATGTATCTTGCTGATTTTGGAAGGTGAACATCATGTATTACTTCTTCAGTAGATTCAGAATTGTGGTCTTGTTGTTCATTCATTTCAGCTTGTTGGATATGTTCCCGATTTTCGTATTCAGCTTGCTGGATAGAGTCTAGGTCCTGCTGCTCTTCATCTTGCTGGATTGGTTCCATAATCTTGCTATTTTGCTTTATCTGGTAAGCTGGATTTGCAGCAGTCTCTAAGTTTCCTGCATCTTCTTCTCTTTCTCTTGTAATATCATGGTTAGATTCGTTAAATTTGATATGTATAGATTCTTTGATACACATCTTTTGTACATTATAAATGCGATATGCTCTACTATTTTGTGAATAGCCAATGAATATTCCTTCATATGATCTAGCATCAACCTTGCCAAGATTTCCATTAATGTTAAGAATAAAGCATTTAGATCCAAACACTTTGAAATAACTTATGTTAGGGAGCCGATTATTTAATAATTCAGATGGTGTTTTCAAGATGATTGACTGAATCAAAACTCTATTTAGTACATAACATGTCAGGTTTACATCTTCGACCCAAAATTTTTAGGAAGCTTACTTTCTTGAATTAGAGTTCTAGCAGTTTCTTGTAACGTTCAATTTTTCCTCTCTACCACTCCATTTTGTTGTGGAGTTCTAAGTGCTGAAAATTCATGAGAGATTCCTTTTTGATTACAGAATGTAATAAAATCCTTTTGAAATTCAGTACCATGGTCACTTCTTATTCTTATAAGATTAAGACTATGCTTGGTCTCCAAAATTTTAATCAGTTTTTCAAATTCTTTAAATGCCTCATCTTTTGTTCTAAGGAATAGTACCCATGTATATCTAGAGAAATCATCGACTATCACAAAAGCATAGAATTTACCGTTTAGACTAGCATGCCTTTCAGGTCCAAATAAATCGAGATGAAGCAATTGTAAGGGAGAATAGGTTGATACCACATTTTTGGCTGTGAATGATGTTCTTACTTGTTTTCCAAGTTGTCAGGGTTCACATATACCTTTCTTCTCGAAATTTATTTTGGGTAATCCTCTTACTAAGTTCTTTGATGACAACTTTTTGATGAGGTCCATATGAACATGTCCCATCCTTCTATGCCATAGATTAGCTTCATCTTGAATGGTTGTAAGACATAATTCTTCCTCCTGTCGCTCAAAATCAAGAGTATATATATTCCCTTCTCTTCGGGCAACTAAAGCAACATTGTTAGTACCATGTGAAATTGTACATCTATCTTTTTCAAACTTTACTTGATGTCCATTATCCATTAATTGACTAACACTGATAAGATTGAATTCTAAACCGTTAACAAGATGAACATTATTAATGTTAACCTTACCATTACCGATTTTACCTTTCCTAATTATTTTGCATGATCGATTATCACCGAATGTGACAGCTCCATGTTTTTTTTGACATTCGGCCCACGAACTTAGATTTGTCTCCGTCATATGACGTGAACATCCGCTGTCAAGATCCATTTTGAGAAGATACTTTGGCTTTGAGACATACCTGTATAGGAGAGATATAATTTATATTTTTGATACCCATATCTTTTTGGGTCCACTTGTGTTAGTTGAAATCAAATCACTTTTCTTTATCCATATGGCTTTATTTAGATTTTTCTTTCTTGAGCAGTTTATCTCTATATGTCCTTTAATGCCAAAATTTTTGCAGGAGGTAAAAGGCGTGCAATAATTCAATTTAAATGATGATTTAGATTTTAGTATTTCAACTTCTTTCCTATATGTCAAGTTGTAACCTATGCCTTGTTTATCATAACTCGGTCTTTGTTTTCCTAGTATGACATTTAGGTTTTCTTCCCATGAACAAATTTAGCTAGAGAGATTTTTAAAGACTCTATTTCCTTTTGTAGGTCATTAGTTGGAGGTGTTTTATTATTCGATTCATCGCCAAATGCATCAATGCACACATCTCTCATCTCTATCTCCTTTTTTAATTTTTTTACTTCATTATTTAGCTGTTTTACCTTGTTGACCAATATTTTATTGTAATTATCTAAATAATCATTCTTTGTTGCTAAAACCTTTTCCTCATTTATGTGTGTTGCTTTTTCTAAATCTTTCTTTTCATCTATCAGTGCTTCCACTTCGCTCATTAGAGTGTTTACTAGATCTTTTAAGTACATATTTTTTTTCTTTTAATCTTTCATTTTCTTGTTTCAAAGTAATACTATCAGAAAAAGGTACCTCACTGGATTCACCTTCAAGTCCCATGAAGCATATTTGAGCTAGTTCATCGTTTGCATCTATTTCCACTTCGGATTCTTCATCATCACTCCATGTTAGAAATGCTTTGTGCTTTTTGAACTCCTTATTGCCTTGCTTTCCTTTATTCTTGAGTTGGAAACAATCCTTTTTAAAGTGATCTGGTCGTCCACACTCGAAACAAGTTTCCTCGATTAACTTGGCTTTGTATTTGTTTGCGTTGAATGTATTTTTCTTTGATTCTTCCTTTGAAGTAGTCCCTTAAGTCTCCTTTGATATCATGGCTATTTAATCATCCGAGTTATTTTCGAGTTCTTCTTCAATTCCTGCATTTAGAGCTAGTACTTTCTTTTGAGGAACTTCTTCCTCGTCATCATATATTTTCAATTGGTGTTCATATTCTTCTAGTTCACCAAAGAGAGTTAATGTATCCATAGAAGAAATATTGACGGAGTCTTGAAGAGTAGTAATTTTAGATGCAAACCTTTTGGGCATAGCCCGAATTAGCTTACGATTGATTTCGCTTTGTGGAATTATCTTGTCGAGTAGCTTCAAGGAATTTATAAGTACTAAAAATCGTGCTTGAGCCATTTTGATCGTTTCGTCCCTTTCCAGTTTGAACATTTCGTAGTCATGCATGAGCATACTTAGCTTGACTTCTCGTACTTTAGACGTTCCTTCGTGACTTACCACTAGGGTATCCCAAATCTCCTTTGATGTGTTGCACGAAGAAACTTTATCTATTTCAAATTGCACCATGCCGCTGAGGAGAGTGTTCATTGCTTTTGAATCGTATGACACCATGTATGTTTCGGTTGAGTCCATCTCGAGTAGAGTTTTTGGAGTACCATCATCTTTCCTTGGGATTACTGGTCCATTATCTACCACCCACCATTCCCATGGGTCTCGCTTAAGATATATCCTCATCCAAAATTTCCGTGGTTATAGTTCTCGGCCCAAAGAGTAATGGAGGCTCGGTTCGTTGATTAACCTTCGTGATGAGCGCTTCCAAGTTGTGCCATATCGTAATCTTTCCATAAAGTCACCTTTAAGACTAAGATAAGTAGAGCCAAGCTCGATACCAAATGAAATTTAAATAGGTACACTTATAAGGGGGGGTTGAATAAGTGTAGGCACAAACTATGTCCAATTTTATTTCTTTTCAAAAATCCTTTGGATGTTTAATATAGCTAAATGGATTACCAAATCGATATTATTGAGTTAACTAGATTTCTTCGATATGAATAGAATGCAGTCACTGGATAAACAAGATATTCAAGCACGAAAGCAATCACACAAACACCGTAATTTTTACGTGGTTCAACTACTACCCTCTAGAATAGTAGCCTTAATCCATGTCCAATACCAACTAGTATTGGAGACTCACTTTTATTAAACTCTTTCAATTAAAATACAAGTTTTAGCAATTTGAACACCTTTGTTCCCTGTGCACCTATGCACTCCTAAGCATCTATGCTTCCCTCAAACTTGACTGTAATAAGTTACCAATTAAAAATAGAATTACATGTAATATTTATTGAGATAGGGAAAATAAAATACACACTAGATGTCTAATGATCAAGCAATATATTACTCACCAACTCAAGGCTCTAGTATGAAATGAAATGATATGCAAGATGAATATTACCAGAATGTTTTCTATACGTTCTTTGTAGCTGCAATTCTGTTCTTAATGCACTCAATGTCTGTCTCAGTGAAAAACACTTTCGTAGTTTGTATGCTATATTGTGTTGTGTATGTTTTTCGTGTCTCTTTCGTTGTATGAGATCAGTTCATTTATAGGCTTTTTCCAGTGTACCATTGCTTGTGGGTAACGAGAGAGAGAGAGATAGTATACGGAAGTTAAGTGATACTCAGACAGACATCCGGATTTTGTGCCAAAGAATAAGATATCCTATATATATATATATTTATTATGATGGAGTGAACAATATAAGTGTATTAGAGTGATGACTGAGGGATTTTTGCTTATTAGGTAGTCCATCACTTTTAGTCTATATCTTGTCATATGACAGCTTTCTTTATGACCATTATCACTTTTATCTCGGAACAGACTTCTTTTACCATTCTTAGAAATGTTCCTTGATCTTAGCTCTTTCATTACGCACGCGATTAGCTGGTTTCCTTGATTGATTGCTCAGAATTAAGGGCCTTGATTTACTAGACATGATTTATGATTCATGATCTATGATGTTATGTTTTGTGCTTACCATAAGGTGTTTACTAGTCGGTGTCCACAGATCTTACCATATATTGGACCGGTGATGACGCCCAATTGAATTCCTTGAATCATGGGACAGTAATGGTGTATGTCTCCTAATAGCCTTAACCGTGAACTTGGATTTTTGCATAACTAAAGGTAATTTAATTTAATCAATCTTTTGCTCTCTACCAATGATTTGATTCCTTAGCAAATGTTAAGCAAATAATGGTCATTTGATTCATGTGACAACAATTATGAATATGGGCGATATGCAAATGTCCTGAGCAAATAATGATGCTACGTCATATATTCCTAGGACCCATATTATGTCTTTGAGGATAGACTTAATTTATCATGTGACAAATTTCAAAATGTAATATAATATTAGAGAAATAATAAAGTCATCATCCATGTAGCCTTATTTTGGAAATCGATAGATGCAAATTTCATCTTCCACAAACATATATTTTTATTAACCTCCTTCTCACCCATATTTTCTTTATCACCATTATTATATTAATATAATAATATTTTTAAATGAATTATTTTATCGGATGTCTATTAATTTTCAACAATTGTAATTTCCTCCTTGTTAAATTTTTCTTATCATAAAAATCACTAATTAATTATTCACAAATAATATTATAGAATCACACATCCCCAACCAGTAGCCCTGAGAAAGAGGGGCTTTCCAATATTTATCCATCGGGTGTGCAATTAGCCATGATTAGAGAAATAATAAATTCATCATATAAATTATTTCTCCGATAATGAAAATACTATGTGTGACAATTATTGAAACAACAATAATGTCAAATATCAACGCATTCATTTTCTTCATCCAATCGCTTTCCAAGCATGGGGCCCACATAATAGGTCATACATGCTGTCAATGCATTTAATATTCCCCGACAGTAAAAATATTCCACGACTAAACTAATATTCTTCGACAACAATAAATATTTTATAACCACTTGCTTATTTGAAATATTTGCGCATTTTACCCATAACTAACCACATTAATCCAATCAACCCTTACTATTTCAAAATAATAAATAGAGGAAATTTAATTTCATTTATAATAAGTTGGAGTCTTACAACTAAGTCTCACAAGAGCAATTATTATAGAGAAATTATGGAGAGAGAAGCTATAGAGAGAAAAAAGAAGCGAAGTCTGCTACTTCACTATTCTAGTATCCAGGTTTTTCTAAGGTAAGGGGTATTATCCTGGTTTCATTCTTTATTATTCTGTTGGAATATCCTGTCTGTGCGGATTACGCATGACCTGGTTCCATTCTTTATTATTCTTGGAATAACCTTTGCCTGTCTGGGCCTATCACATGCCCGTGAATTCTATTTTTATTCCATTCTTTATTATTCTCATTTGGAATATCCTGCTCTCGCAGACACGCATGACCTGGTTCCATTCTTTATTATTTTGTTAGAATATCCTGTCTGTGCGGATTACGCATGACTTGATTCCATTCTTTATTATTCTGTTGGGAATAACCTGTCTGTGCGGTCTATCGCATGTATGGTGAATTCTTCTGTTATTCCATTCTTTATTATTCTGTAGGAATAACCTGTCTATGTGGATTACCACATGCATGGTGAATGATCCTGCATATTCATTTCCTATTAAATTATGGAAATAATCTGTCTACATGGATTACCGCATGGCGGATGAAAATTCATTTGCAGTTTCATAATTTTTCTGACCCTCAAAAATTCTGGAAAAATTTGAAATGATAATTTGATGAGTTTTCTAGATTGTGTCCAAAAATGGCGATTTTTGGATGTATAGATTAGGAGTTATGAATTTTATGGGAAAATACTATTTAAAAGTAAACCCTTATAACTCGTTGTGGTTAACTCCAAAATTGGTGTAATTTTTATTGGGAGTACATATATATAACAGGAGTATACCCTATAAATTTTGGAATTTTTGGACAAAAGTACAATTTATGATAAATGTCTAAATATTCGGCAGTATCCAATTTTTTCTAAGGTAAGGGATATTATTCTTTCGTATTCATGAAGAAAGTTATTTTCTTTCAATACTCGTAAGGATTGTTATTCTATTATTTATTATTCTGTTAAAATATCCTGTCTGTGCGGATTACGCATGACCTGGTTCCATTCTCTATTATTCTATTAGAATAACCTGCCTGTGCGGTCTATCGCATGCCTGGTGAATTTTGTTGTTATTCCATTCTTTATTCTTTTGTTGGAATATCTTGTCTGTGCGGATTACGCATGACCTGGTTCCATTCTTTATTATTCTATTTAGAATAACCTGTCTATGTGGTCTATCACATGCATGGTGAATTCTTCTGTTATTCCATTATTTATTATTCTGTTGGAATAACCTGTCTATGTGGATTACCACATGCATATTGAATGATCCTTCGTATTCATTTCTTATTAAATTGTGGAAATGATCTGTTTACACGTGGATTACCGCATTTATGACGAAAAATCCATTTGCGCTTCATAATTTTTTCCGACCCTCGAAAAATTCTCGAAACATTTAAAATGATAGTTTGATAAGTTTTCTAGATTGTGTCCAAAAATGGTGATTTTTGGATGTATAGATTAGGAGTTATGAATTTTATGGGAAAAAACTATTTTAAAAGTAAACCCTTATAACTCCTTGTGGTTAACTTCAAAATTGGTAAAATTTTTATTGGGAGTACATATATATAATAGGAGTATACCCTATAAATTTTGGATTTTTGGACAAAAGTACAACTTATGATAAATATCTAAATATTCGCGCTTTTGGCCTTATGAAAATAGTAAATGAATTTTAAAAATCCAAGAAAAATATATGTTCAATATGGGACTATATTATGCTAAATCTCGAGAAAAGAAATATTTTTGGGACTGATTTGGTATTTTTCATAAAAATGAACTAGTTATGAGTAAATGAATTAAATATGTTATGTGAAGTAACAAAATTGGAAAATAGGATTTTATGGCTTGGGAATCCTATATAAGGTATATGCAGATTTTTGATGAGGGATTTGATCATTGGTGATAAAATCTTATGAGTATGGTATTTTTGAATGATTAAATGTATTATTTGGTAAAGTGTAAATAATTAAAATAAATTGTTTATAAGTTCAAGAAGTGATTAAAATATTGTTATAATATGAATAATATTAGATTATGAGTTTATTAAGTGATTGATAATATTTGGATAAATTTAAAGTCTTTAATATTTATCCTTGTTTTTGTTTGATTAATGCTTATATCATTGTCATCATCCTCATGCTTATGTTGTGATGAAAGACATCTTTGGCTTACGTGCAAAGTTGGACTGTTGATTATTGATTTTACAATTGTATATCTTTGGCTTACGTGTAAAGATGGACTGTTGATTATTGGTTTTATAGTTGTATATCTTTGGCTTACGTGCAAAGATGGACTGTTGATTATTGATTTTATAATTGTATATCTTTGGCTTACGTGCATTGATGGACAATTGTTGGTATGATTATAACCATGGATTATTCGGTATAATCATGACCATTGTTGAAAACACGAATATCCTTGGCCCGTAGTGCATAGATAATTCGTGGTCGTAATACTAGTGAATATCCTCGTCAGAAAAGTATGGATGATTCAATGATGTGGATTATTTATTAAGCTGAGTCTCAGCGATAACATATTGATAATACACTTTTAATTCGTAGAAGATAGTAGATATAATGCTCTACTTGACCCTTCTACAAAATAGTTGTATGTCTTTGGCCTGTAGTGCAAAGATGAATTGTTAATGAATATCTTTGGCCGTAGTGCAAAGATGAATTTATTAGTATGATTATGAGCCGGAATTGTGATTTGGTATAACCATAATTTTTAATATTTCAGGTGAAGATAGGTGATGAAAATTATCTTCGTCCTGGGTGCGAAGAGGAATTTAGAATCACAATTATGATTAGGAGTTATTCATATGATTGTGGGCGTGAATTGTTGATTGATGTTACAGGATAAAACATTATTGGTGGACTTTTAACATGAAGAAGATAATAGATCCGATGGTCTATTTGACTCTTCTAATGGATTGCTGCTTCGCTCACGCAACTATGGTTGAAAAGTTTTATCATCTACCATATGTTCTAAATCTCCGATTTATTACCGATGAAGGATATTGATGATGTAAATTATCTTTAGTCATGATATTCTTTATCGGGCTAGTTGTGCTCACCCTTTTGCTTCACAATTCCTTTCGTGTAATAATAGTGTAGTAATTGGGTTTAAATGGGTAATGGAGAATAGAACGGTGGTCTATAGTCATTGAGGTTCTCCCTAAATAGTATGGAAATAATTTTATTGAGAAATTTAGATAAGTGTGTTGATTGTATACGTCATTTGATATTTAATTTTGGTGAACCGAATAGGGCGAGATGAACCCAACTTTGGAAGGGTGTTTTGCCACTATCATACAAGATGTCTAATGACATACAACCTCGTGTTATCATAAGACAGTAGGTTGTGCACATCCACTTCATCGAGTATAACTACGAGCACTACCTATATAATCTTGAGTTTATTTGAAATATAATTCTCACTTGGAGACAACGGAGATAATTATATGTCAAGAGAAGACTCACCATTGGAAAGAAGATGATAACAATCTTCTTGTTTTTCTTTGGGGACTATTGGGTCAACCAAGGATAATTCTGTGGACATATGATATCTATCATAACCTAGATGCATGGCCTCCCATGTATGAAGGTTTCTTTTTGAGCACTTCCCAAAGATTATAATTTCTAAAATGCTTATGGACTGTATTTTATGTAAAGTACCATTATAAGGTTGTGGTCAAGGCACCATGAGAGTTACATACATTCAGATTAAAACTCACAGCTTTAACTGTGGTCGATTCTCGCAGACGATTCAACAATTGTATAAATGAAGTTTGTATTTGATTTTTATAGTATGATATATGGCGACTCAAAATGGGTCGTGTGGACCTATTTTGGGGGCGTCACAATATGCAAGTATGCTTGCATTAAGAAAAGCTGTAAAGTCCTTTGATAGATAATAGGAACATATGTACAAGGACTTAGAATGAATTGATCAAATATGTTAGGTTGATCCTACATAAGCAAAACAACTTTGTAAAGTCCTAAAAAAGGAATGATGTACAAGGACTATAAATATAGAAAGATCAAACTTATTAGGTTGATCTTATAATGTAATAGATATACATGTTTGATCGCCAAGACCGCACTGTAAATCGTGAGTCTCTGCCAGAGAGTCAAGGAAAGCTCGAGAACTATCAAGGCAGAATCGTAGTCTACAAGATAGTAGATCTCGGAGTTCATAGACTGCCAGGAGAGATGAGGAAGGATCGTAGTGTGTCGAGAAGAACTTTCTCAAAGCCATAGTCTGTTGAGGAAGTCATATTTAGAATCGTAGAGACAGCATGTCTAAAAGTCGACCGAGCATCTGCCAAAGCCAAGTCAAGAATCGTATACCACACTTGAAGTCGTAGAGTCTACTGATCATATCAAAGGCAGAAATCGTAGTCAAGCCAGATCTGACGAGGACAACAATCATAAAGACAGAAATCATAGTCTGTTAAGGTCTGATCTTGAGATCGTAGTGTCTGCAGGACCAAAAGCCAAATTGTAGTTTGTAGAACTAAGGTTTCAACAGAGGTGCTCACAACGCCAAGGCAGAATCGTCAAGTCAACACGATTCTCAACAAATGAGCACTCCCAGAATATCCAAAGGATGAAGCCTCTGGTTTGAGCTGCAAAGATACATTCCACCTCAAGGAAACCAGATAGCACTCAACGAATGGCTTGCAAGCTAACAGAAGATCTAAGCACCAACCTAATCAACATCCAGATTGAGTTTTGAAGCCATTCAAGATGAAGTCTTCCACAAGTAGATCAAAAGAAGACTTCAGTATAAGTGACTGACTAAGGAAAGTCAGTAGATGTAGTATTTTTCAAGAGAACAGAAGACAACGATCTTAGGGTTAACTAGAATCGTAGTATTTGCCAAACAAAACATGAACTGATGAAGTTTACACAAAGATACTGGCCAGCTTTTGAAGAACAAGGCGAAAGTGATTAAGTATGGGTCAGCTCATTGATGATAAATGAACAGGAGTTCACAAGGAGAAAGCGAGTTAGGCATGCCACAAATCTGATGTGTCTTGTTATTCAGAAGAGACCAGAACAAGGAGTCAAGCTTACGAGTTCTTGAGATCGAGAGAGGCAAATGTAAGTGTTGAAGCCTTTGCGCATGTGAAGGAAGAGGTATTCTACATTGAAGATCCAATGAACACTCTTCAGAATCGTAGTGTTGTCTCAATCAGTTAATGAGCAAAATTTAACAAGACACACTACGACCAGGTCCAAGAACATATGCATCAGAATCGAAGAGTTCGATCATCTGAAGATTGAAACATTGGAAATGGTTCAATCTGAAGACTAATATTTGAACATTGCTATTTTAGAGCATCAATGCAAAAGGATAATTTCTGATGTTCTAATCGAGAAGTCAGAAAGAAGAAATAAAGATGACTACCTTCCTGACATGGAAAAGTGACAACTCTAAGGCGGTAGGTAAGGTAGTAGACTACTGTGTCAGTAAAGTCATAAAGGAGCTATCATGTCACATCAAGCAGTCTGCACCAAATAGCTCGAGATCTATGAAGCAATTCAAATAACTTTCAACGGCTATATTCCAATGAGAAGATTGGGAAGGAGTATATATTAGCCAGAGCTTTAAAGATTAAGAGTTGCTGAGTTGAAGGATCGTTGAGTTGTTGGAATGCTATATTGTTGACTCTATGAGTTCCATCAGAACTGAACAGAACAAGTCTAAGTGGTAGTGAGACTACGAAGGTGGAAGTGAAGCAGATTTAAAGAAGGACTTGAAAAGACTAATGCTTCACTCAACAAGGATGAGAATGCCACTGAAGATGACAGCTAAGCTGAGAGCAGAGAAGGCCAAGAAGATAGCATTTAGAAAAGTGGTAGAGCATAAAGCAGATCCAAAGAGCCACTCTACGAATCACCATAAACCAAAAGCTAAAATAGAAGAGATGCAGAACTATGTCTGCAGATCATTCAAGAAGGGTTCAGGGAATGCTAAGTGCCCGAAAAAGTCTACCAAAAGCTCAAAGACTTAGCAAACCCAAATGGTGATGGTGCACAACTGACATCGAATGAAGATGAGATGAACAGTATGATGATCAGATGTACCAGAGAAGAAGTGGTCCAGACTCTACACAGAATGCAAAGAGGACCACACCAAGCTGCTAAGTACAAAAGATGTTCAAGTTTAAAGACATCTTAGCAGCTCAGTACCACCAACAACAACAACAAGTAGCCAGGGCCTGAGGGGTTCTTGTCCGGAGGGACTAAATGAAGTTCCAAGCCTGTTGGGCTTAAAGAGTTCTTAGTGAACTAAAGTTCTAAGGCTGCTGGCCTTGAAGGAATCTTAGTGATTCAGGGTGCTGCCATTCCTTAGTGGAATTCCTGATCTTTGAAGAAAAAGAGTGGATTAGGAGATTGAGTCTCTGAACCACTTAAAATCCCTTGCGTCTTTTACATTCAGTCATTTACTTTCTATCATTTACATTATGTACCTAACTGCTATAAATGTTGTGTATGTATTAACTGTTTATAACTTAACTAACTCTACGAACAATGTATGTATGTGCATGAATATATCAATAAAGGGGATCTTTTACTTATTCCGCTGTGCTTGAAAAGATTCTTATGTTTGTCATATGTTAATTCATTAGCAATACAATACAAACAGAAAAAGTATTTGAAAATTAAAAGGATCTATTCAACCCCCTGTTGGGTTTTTGGCACATCAAAACAACGCACAACGGAATAAAATTGAATAAAACAGAATAATATCCGAAACCCAAAACAGGATCCATGCGAAACATACATTAATTCAAAGAAGTTTAAGAGATTATACCGATTATGAAAAAGCCTCTAAAACGCTTTTGAATCTTCAACGCAATCCTCACGTAAACCGTGTCTCTATGGTATCCACACAAACGCACGCGAACCGTTGCACGATTCTGCAATAAAAGGAGCTGCGGTGCTAGCCACCAAAGGAACAGGATTTTCAAAAAACTTTTTCTCTAGTCTCTCTCTAAGAGCGGCTAGGGTTTTTAGGTTAATGATAATACCTAATATGGCTGCTACATATCATATATATAGCAGTTGAAAAGAATTAATCAAAAACCTAATTTAATTAAAATAAAATCCAAATATATATATATATATATATATATATATATATCTTAATTAAGTCTTACTTAATTAATATACCCATATATATAAATTATCCTATTAATTTAAATTCGTAATTTAAATAATATCAATCATATTGACATATTTAAATCTTTACAATTTAAATTAATTCCCTTTTGATTACGTTCTATGTGTGTGACCCTATAGGTTATTATTACGTTGGCAATAATTTTAAAATCATATTATAAAATTATAAATAGTGAGCGGCATCTAGTAATGCATCATTGCTACCCAAGTAATAATAAGATCGATGATTCGATGCAACCTTTTTGTGACCAATGTTTCAATGTAATTTAATCCTTTTAACCTTGACATCCTAGATTAAACTCGAGTCATGAAATGTGTCATACTCTTCATAATTTAATCTGTGTTTTCTTGATCGATGAGTATACTATATGAAACAAATCACTATTTGAGCATGGCCATGCATTTCATAGTCCTACTCAATCAAGAGGCCTATGGATATCACCCCTAATATATAGGAGGGTTAAATTCCATCTAAATCACTCATATTCCTCACACGATTCATGATGTACCCAATAATCATCTTTATAGTCCACCCTATTAAAGGTGATATCAAAGTACATAAATTCTCATGTAGTAATATAGTGATTTCAGGTCGGAGGACCATTACATCATTATTACTATGAGAATCGCTAATGACACTTTGCATACTGTTCCATATATAATTCTCATGGTGGGTCTGTCCAGTACATCGTTCTTTAACATGTACCTATGCATTGACTTAATATCTCATATATTTATGACCAATGAGATTTGGTCATCAGTCAATCCACATATTAGTCTCAATGCATCATTGTTGTCCCATCAACAATGATACTCGACTAGGGACATTTAAGAGCAATGATGCTAATTATAATTATATAATCTCATGTTCAGGTCACATACTTGAAACTATATAATTTATATCACTATTCTAAGGAATTTTATTATGTTAACATTTATATAACGTAGTAAATAAAATCATAATAAAATCATTCATTTATTCAATCAAATATAATATCAAAATGTTACACAATTATATCAAATAATTGGCCTCTAGGGCATAAACACTAACACCCCCCCTTCTAGATCTATTGTGTGTCTATTGGGAACTAACAAAAAGTATCACTCTCTAGAATTTACAACTTGAAAGGTATGATAATATCATTAACTCAATTGGAACTCTAATGTTTAATGCTGCCAAATTTAATTTTTTATTGTAATAAGTTGTTATTTGGTGTTATGCTCTGTCTTTATAAACGTGAACATTTGTGTCTACCAGCATAGATTGCCTCATTTATACAGCTTAACTGATTTTCCATATTGATAGAGAATAATTCATTTGTTGTTCAATATTGCTATTTTAGAAAACTTGGTGAATTATTCTCTCACAAAATTTGAATAATGTTTTGCAATAAATTCATGTAATTGTCCACTCATGAATCTTAGATGGCAGAGTACACCATAGTACGAAATTCCTTTGGGTGATCTCTTAGATTTACAACCATTTGCCGATCTTGACAATAATTTATCCTTTGTAATTTAATTTTTATCTCTTAATTTATTGATTATAATCCCCTAAATCACTAATATAAACAGTTTTTAATTATATCAACTGTTTTGATATTATCCTTTGTAATTTAATTATATCAACTGTTTTGATATTATTCTTTGTAATTTAATTATGATATTATCATTTATAATTTAATTGTTATCTCTTAATTTATTGATTATAATCCCCTAAATCACTACTACAAATCTAAACTATTTTTAATTATATCTACTATTTTGATATTATCATTTATAATTTAATTGTTATCTCTTAATTTATTGATTATAATCCCCTAAATCACTACTACAAATCTAAACTGTTTTTAATTATACCAACAATTTTAATATTATCCTTTGTAATTTAATTGTTATTTCTTAATTTATTGACTACAATCCCCTATATCACTACTACAAATCTAAACTGTTTTTTAATTATATAAACTATTTTGATATTATCCTTTGTAATTTAATTGTTATCTCTTAATTTATTGGCTACAATCCCCTAAATCAATACTACAAATCTAAACAGTTTTTAATTATATCAACTGTTTTAATATTATCCTTTGTAATTTAATTATGATATTATCCTTTGTAATTTAATTGTTACTCTTAATTTATTGATTATAATCCCCTAAATCACTACTACAAATCTAAATAGTTTTTAATTATACCAACTGTTTTGATATTATTCTTTGTAATTTAATTATATAAATTGTCTTGATATTATCCTCAAATCACTACTTTATGATATTATGTCTATAAAAACCAACTCAATACACAACAACTCATGCTACAAACAGTCAACTCCTCATTATTATTTTACCTATCCCAATATTTAGATGACAACTAGGTACGATTTTGTTGATGACATCAGCCCTGTCAAAGAGACGTGGAAGATTAAAGTCAGGATAACTCGACTCTGAAATATGCCAAGCTTCAACAAAGCAAACTACATAAACAGCATCGAGATGGTATTGTTGATGAAAAGATATATATATATATATATATATATATATATATATATATATATATATATATATATATATATATATATATATATACGAACACAAACACATACATATGCAACTCCAAATTACAACATCTTACCATATGCATATTATACTTTTATAGGACACCAAAATACAAGCGAGTATCATCGTAAGGTCTCTTTTACAATATTTCAAACATCACCAAGGAACAACAAGTCTTTATAATCACCAATTTCGTTGTCGATCGAAATGGTGGTTCTTTCAGAGCTACTTAACATCCATACAAAATTAATTTTCTCAGATTCCACTTCACTACGAGAGTTAGATGAGGCTCCCATTCATACATATGGATTTCAATTCACTCCATACGACCAAATACTATCATCTCATGGGTTGATAATTCATACTTAGTTGGTATGTTTAACAATAATTAATGTGACGCCCCCAAAATAGGTATACACAACCCATTCTGAGTCGCCAAATACATGGTACAAAATTTAAATACAAACTTCATTTATACAATGCGACAAAATGTAGCTGAGAGTTTTAACACGAATATTATCTCGTAGACAATATCCAAACTCAAATGGAGTCCTCATTACATTTATTATCACACTATTTTATAAAATAGTGAGGACTACTATAGCCATCATCTCGGACCATCACTCCGTTCCCCGACTAGTCCCAACTATATTCTCATTTCCTGAATAGAACAATGAAAGCAAATGGTGAGCTCAACTAGCCCAGTAAAGAATATTATGACTAAGATAATGCAGAACAAATTATCCTTAGTCCTCAACAGGGAAAATTCTGATAGAATACAATAGACAACAAGTTTAACTGTAGAGAAATAAACAATCCATTAGAAGAGTCAAGTAGAGCATAATATCAACTATCTTCTATGATTTAAAAGTTTATCATCAATTTATCGCTGAGACTCTGCTCAATAAATAATCTACATCACTAAATTATCCATGCACTACGGGCCAAGGATATTCATTATTATCACATCCACGAATCATCTATGCATTACAAGCCAAGGATATTCGTTATTATCTCATCCACGAATCATCCATGCACTACGAGCCAAGGATATTCGTTAGTATCACCCGTGGTCATGATCATGCCAAATAACTCTCCATCTCTGCATTATGGGCCAAAGAGGATTTTCACCACATCATTTGTCTTTAACATTACAAATCATGATTATACCAATACAAACTTTCCTGGTCATAATCATACCAATTAACACTACATATATGCACTATGGGCAAAAGATGACTTTTACCACAACATAAGCATGAGGATGATGACAATGATATAAGGAATTAATCAAGTGATATCAAGGATAAATATTAGAGATTTATAATTCAATTTATCCAAAGTTTAAGAATGTACAAATTGTTAACATGATAACTGCTTTGTAGAGTAAAATTCAAGAATAATATTCATGTATCAAAAATAATTTGGACAAAAAAGAAATTAATTTTTATCGTGAATAGTACCCCGGGTGAATAGTACCCAAGTGAATAGTATCCCGTGAATAGTATCCTGACATGAAAAGTACCCTGAATCCCCGAGGGAATAAGACTCGAGTGAATAGTAACTCGTGGATAGTATCCCGGCATAAAAAGTATCCCGAATCCCCGAGTGAATAGTACCCGAGTGAATAGTAACCTATAAATAGTACCCCGGGTGAAAATATTGAAATTTAATAAGAAAGTTCAGACCAATATTCCAATGAAACGATAATTATAACAATCTAAGATTTTATTATTTATAATTTAAAATATTTATTAAATTAAATAAATATTTTATTGATGTGTTTGTTATTAGTAAATAATTATGAATTAAATTTATTAGATGATATTCTAATTTAATTTAAATAGTTAGAGAATTGTATAATGAGGTGTGATATTGTTTTTGTTATATTGTGGTTTTAATTTAATAATTTAAAGTGGTATGCTAATTATTAAATAAAATTATAATGAGATTATAATTTTATGATATTTGTTTAAGTGGAAAATTTATTTAAAATTTAGTATGTGATTAATTTATTGATTAATGTTGGATATGGAAATCCAAATAAATAATATGTGATTATAAATTATAAATCAATTGTTTATTAAAATAAATTAAAGTAGTTTTAAATTGGTTACCAAACAAGGTTTAAAACATTAAGTCTTTATTTTAATCAATTTTATCTAAACGAAGCCTTATGACTTTTAATTTTTGAATTTGAATTATAATACATAAAATAAATAAAATAATATAAAATATATTTATAACTGATATGTAATTATTATAATAATAAGTATACGGCGGTTTCATACATTTGATTTTATGCGTTGGGTGTATTTTACCTTACGTGAAAAGTATTTGGCTTAAGCCTAAGAAGAGAAAAGAGAAAAGAGAAAAGGGTTTTCAGAGTAATTAAGGGAGTTTGAGAGAGGATTCCTGTGTTTTCCAAAGCAATTCCAGTGGTTAGCAAGGATTGTTCAAAGTAAGAAAAGGTATTTTCCAAAATCTTAATATATATATATATATATATATATGTATGTATATATGTAAATTCTTTTATTCTTAATCTTTATTCGAGCAAGCTCTAATTCTAACGTTATCCAAGCAAGTTTTGAATTCTACTCATGATTTAGTTGTTCTAACTTGTTTATAGTTAAGCAAGTTTTCTTAAGTTCTATTCTTTTATGATAAATGCAAATTCTTGAACTCGAAGCTCTAAGTGAATTATTCTATTTCATTTACTTAACGCAATTCGAAATATTATTGTTATATTGAGCAAGTTTCATTTTAAGCTCGTTATTCCTTAGTACATGTTCATAAGTTAATTCTTTTATCTCAAGAACATAGCCTTAGCTTAATATTGTTCAAGTAAGGTTTATTGTTTCATTCAATACTTATGTTTTTAGTTACTTCCAAACATGAGTTTAATAAAAATTAGTTCATCTATGATTATTCATTGTTCCATACTATGTTGTTAGTGATCAACTGTAGTGTTATCAAACTTTGTTGATTCAACTAATCCTTTAGTTGATGGTCATTAAACTCTAAATTACCTTGAAGCTTATCCAAACAAAACTTTCTTTGGTGCGGACTTGTACTCTAAAACTGAGAAGAACAACCCTATTATAGGGGATACACAATGCGTTTAGATGTTTGTGCACAATACATGGTACGAAGGGCTGATCCCCCTAAGTACATGAAGTCCCTACAGTATAACTGTTTAGGTTAAAGTTAAAAGATTACTTGTAACCGTGGACATAGTTTGTGGTCTTATGACCCTAAGATATATTTCTTATTTTGATTCCCGTTTTTGGTTATTATTGAGAGAATATTATTTAGTTTTGATAAGCCTATTCATTGGCAGTTATTATTCTCTTGTTGATTCATTGTTATATCTAGTGAGAAATTATTTTCCTCACTCTTGCATGTATACACTCATTGCAGCTAAAATTGAGAAGGTCGATGAACCTACGACTATCAAAGGAAAGGGAAAAATGTGCAAATGATGAAGACTTGTAATTTCATTTATTGTCATGATGGTAGACTTTATATTTAATGATGTGATGTAATTATTTTATTTCCGCACTTGATTGATGTTTAAGGTTAGATAACTTGGGAAGACTTTTTGATTAATGATGTAACCCTTTTTAAAGGGATGATTTATGATTTAATTTTATTATATTTGGTTAGTTAGAAATGAATGAATGGAAAGTGAACACCAAATCTTGTGGGAATGAAGTACCTGGATTTGGGGGTGTCACAATAATAAGTCAAACTTACAACAAACGCCTCATAACAAATCCCTATATTTATCTCAAAAATTGAATAAATATTTACCACAAATCATTTATCTTTAATAAATACATTTTTAATCTATTAACAATTATTCATCATTAATATTATAACTCATAATATTGACAACCAGAGCATTCTTAGGAAAGAGGGGGCTTTCCGATAAAGATTTCTCCTTATTAGCGTGATATCTCGTCGTCCAATTCGTCATGTATTTGGCTGGACCGTCGTGTTTTCATCTTCACGGTTGGGGTTTGATAGATATGAAGAGATCGAGAGAGGGTTGAGGTATGAAGAAGACGGAGAGAGATGGCTGGGATTAGTAAAGTAGAGTCTGTCCTTTTAAAAGCTGTGTGTTATCAAAATTTGGAAAGACGTGTCACCGTGTTTGGGAATGAAGATCTTGAGCAAATACAATGAGCGTTATTATGGCACCTAGATATGCCGTGACTGTCTACTTTCCTTAAGGCATGCAGATCATATTTAAATCAGACACATCTCGAGTTCTCTTCTTAAGGTACAAAATCGGTCTTCCCCTAAAGGTTTTGTGAAGATATCTGCTAATTGATGCTCAGTGGGGATGAATATCAATCTTATTAAGCCTTTGGACACATTGTCTCTAAGAAAATGGTGGCGTACTTCTATATGTTTTGTGCGAGAATGTAGTACTAGATTTTTAGAGATGTCTATAGTGCTTGTATTATCATAGTATATGGGCACGGTTTACATATGATTTTGAAGTCGCACAGTGTTTGACGCATCCACAGAGTTTGGGTGCAGCAACTTCCTGTTGCTAAATATTCACCCTCAGTGGTGGATAGAGCGACTGACGTTTGCTTCTTGCTGTGCCATAAAACAAGACTTTGTCCCAAAAATGTACAGGCACTGCTTGTGCTTTTTCTATCTATTTGACAGCCTGCATAGTCAGCATCTGAATAACCCATTAGATCAAAATTATCACATTTTGGGTACAACAATCCTATATTTATCGTACCACTTAAATATTTAAATATTCGTTTAACAGCTTGTAAGTGGGATTCTTTGGGTTTGTCCTGAAACCGAGCACATAGACACACACTGTACATTATATCAGGTCTAGAAGCAGTTAAATATAGTAGGGATCCAATCATACCTCTGTATTTTGTTACCTCTACATCCGTACCTTTTTCATCTGCTGTGAGTTTTATTGATGTACTCATTGGTGTGGTTTTTGAATTTGAGTTGTCAAATCCGAATCTCTTAAGTAACTCTTTTGTGTACTTGGTTTGAAGAATGAATATACCTTCGTGATTTTGTTTAATTTGGAGGCCCATAAAGTAGTTAAGTTCTCCCATCAAGCTCATGTCAAACTCCTTGTGCATGCATTTGGAAAACCACTCACAAAGAAAATTATTAGTCACACCAAATATTATATCGTCTACATATATTTGTACAATAATAATATCTTTATTTTGACGTTTAATAAACAGAGTGGAGTCGATTTTACCTCGTATGAACCCATTTGATAGGAGATACTTACTTAATCTTTCGTACCAAGCCCTTGGGGCTTGTTTGAGTCCATAGAGTGCCTTCTTGAGTTTGTATACGTAATGTGGGAACTTGTCATGCTCAAATCTAGGTGGCTGTTTTACATATACTTCTTCATTTATGTACCCGTTGAGGAAGGCGCTTTTGACGTCCATTTGGTGTAGCTTGAACTTTCAGAAACAAGCGTATACTAGTAGTATACTGAATAGATTCCAAGCTCCATCGGGGCAAATGTTTCTTCATAGTCTATTCCTTCTTGTTGGTTGTATCCTTGAGCTACTAATCTCGCTTTGGTTCTTGTAATTGTTCCGTACTCGTCAAGCTTGTTTTTGAATACCCATTTAGTTCCAATAAAGGATACACCTTGTGGAGGAGGTACCAATTCCCACACTTGACATCTTTCAAATTGTTGTAGTTCCTCCTGCATTGCTAGAAGCCAATTTTTATCAAGAATGGCTTCTTTGGCATTTTTTGGTTCAATTTGGGATAGAAATGCTGAGAAAGCACACATATTTTGTGCTTTTCTTCTAGTAATAACTTTGTCATTTATGTTCCCAATAATGTTCTCAGGAGGATGATTTTTGATGTATCTTGCTGATTTTGGAAGTTGAACAGCATGTATTACTTCTTTAGTAGATTCATAATTATGGTTTTGTTGTTCATCCATTTCAAACTTCTTTGGATATGTTCTCGATTTTGTATTCACTTTCTTCGGATAGAGTCTAGGTCCTCGCCGCTTCTTCTAATTCATCTTCTTTGGATTGGTTCCATGATCTTCTTTGTTTTGCTTTATCCGGTAGGTCGGATTTGCGTGAGAGCCTCTCTAAGTTTCCTGCATCTTCTTCTCTTTCTCTTGTAATATCATGGTTAGATTCGTTAAATTTAATATGTATAGATTCTTCGATAGACATCTTTTGTACATTATAAATGCGATATGCTCTACTATTTTGTGAATAGCCAATGAATATTCCTTCATATGATCTAGCATCAAACTTGCCCAGATTTCCATTAGTGTTAAGAATAAAACATTTAGATCTAAACACTTTAAAATAGCTTACATTAGGGAGACAATTATTTAATAATTCGTATGGTGTTTTTAAGATGATTGGACGAATCAAAACTCTATTTAGTACATAACATGCTGTGTTTACATCTTCGGCCCAAAATTTCTTAGGAAGCTTATTTTCTTGAATTAGAGTTCTAGCAGTTTCTTGTAACGTTCGATTTTTCCTCTCTACCACTCCATTTTGTTGTGGAGTTCTAGGTGCTGAAAATTCATGAGAGATTCCTTTTTGATTACAGAATGTAATAAAATCCTTTTGAAATTCAGTACCATGGTCACTTCTGATTCTTATAAGATTAAGGCTATACTTGGTCTCCAAATTTTTAATCAGTTTTTCAAATTCTTTAAATGCCTCATCTTTTGTTCTAAGGAATAGTACCCATGTATATCTAGAGAAATCATCGACTATCACAAAAGCATAGAATTTACCGTTTAGACTAGCATGCCTTTCAGGTCCAAATAAATCGAGATGAAGCAATTGTAAGGGAGAAGAGGTTGATACCACGTTTTTGGTTGTGAATGATGTTTATACTTGTTTTCTAAGTTGACATAATTCGCATATACCTTTCTTCTTGAAATTCATTTTGGGTAATCCTCATACTAAGTTCTTTGATGACAACTTTTTGATGAGGTCCATATGAACATGTACCATCCTTCTATGCCATAGATTAGCTTCATCTTGAATGGTTGCAAGACATAATTCTTCCTCCTGTCGCTCAAAATCAAGAGTATATATATTCACTTCTCTTCGGGCAACTAAAGTAGCATTGTTAGTACCATGTGAAATTGTACATCTATCTTTTTCAAACTTTACTTGATGTCCATTATCCATTAATTGACTAACACTGATAAGATTGAATTCTAAACCGTTAACAAGATGAACATTATTAATGTTAACCTTACCATTACCGATTTTACCTTTCCCAATTATTTCGCATGACCGATTATCACCGAATGTGACAGTTCCATGTTTCTTTTTGACATTCAGTTCCACGAACTTAGATTTGTCTCCCGTCATATGACGTGAACATCCGCTGTCAAGGATCCATTTTTGAGAAGATACTTTGGCTTTGAGACATACCTGTATAAGAGAGATACAATTTATATTTTTAGTACCCATATCTTTTTGGGTCCACTTGTGTTAGTTGAAATCAAATCACTTTTCTTTATCCATATGGCTTTACTTAGATTTTTCTTTCTTGAGCAGTTTATCTCTAGATGTCCTTTAATGCCACAATTCTTGCAGAAGGTAAAAGGCGTGCAATAATTCAATTTAAATGATGATTTAGATTTTAGCATTTCAACTTCTTTCCTATATGTTGGGTTGTAACCTATGCCTTGTTTATCATAACTGGGTCTTTGTTTTCCTAGCATGACATTTAGATTTTCTTCACCATGAACAAATTTAGCTAGAGAGATTCTTAAAGTCTCTATTTCCTTTTGTAGGTCATTAGTTGGAGGTGTTTTATTATTCGATTCATCGCCAAATGCATCAATGCACACATCTCTCATCTCTATCTCCTTTTTTAATTTTTCTACTTCATTATTTAGCTGTTTTACCTTGTTGACCAATATTTTATTGTAATTATCTAAATAATCATTCTTTACTGCTAAAACCTTTTCCTCATTTATGTGTGTTTCTTTTTCTAAATCTTTCTTTTCATCTATCAGTGCTTCCACTTCGCTCATTAGAGTGTTTACTAGATCTTTTAAGTACATATTTTTTTCTTTTAATCTTTCATTTTCTTGTTTCAAAGTAATATTATCAGAAAAAGGTACCTCACTGGATTCACCTTCAAGTCCCATGAAGCATATTTGAGCCAGTTAATCGTTTGCATCTATTTCCACTTCGGATTCTTCATCATCACTCCATGTTAGAAATGCTTTGTGCTTTTTGAACTCCTTATTGCCTTGCTTTCCTTTGTTTTTGAGTTGGAAACAATCCTTTTTAAAGTGACCTGGTCGTCCACACTCGAAACAAGTTTCCTCGGTTGGCTTGGCTTTGTATTTGTTTGCGTTGAATGTATTTTTCCTTTGATTCTTCCTTTGAAGTAGTCCCTTAAGTCTCTTTGATATCATGGCTATTTCATCATCCGAGTTATTTTCGAGTTCTTCTTCAATTCCTGCATTTAGAGCTAGTACTTTCTTTTGAGGAACTTCTTCCTCGTCATCATATATTTTCAATTGGTGTTCATATTCTTCTAGTTCACCAAAGAGAGTTAATGTATCCATAGAAGAAATATTGACGGAGTCTTGAAGAGTAGTAATTTTAGATGCAAACATTTTGGGCATAGCCCGAATTAGCTTACGATTGATTTCGCTTTGTGGAATTATCTTGTCGAGTAGCTTCAAGGAATTTATAAGTACTAAAAATTGTGTTTGAGCCATTTTGATCGTTTCGTCCCTTTCCAGTTTGAACATTTCGTAGTCATGCATGAGCATACTTAGCTTGACTTCTCGTACTTTAGACGTTCCTTCGTGACTTACCACTAGGGTATCCCAAATCTCCTTTGATGTGTTGCACGAAGAAACTTTATCTATTTCAAATTGCACCATGCCGCTGAGGAGAGTGTTCATTGCTTTTGAATTGTATGACACCATGTATGTTTCGGTTGAGTCCATCTCGAGTAGAGTTTTTGGAGTACCATCGTCTTTCCTTGGGATTACTGGTCCATTCTCTACCACCCACCATTCCCATGGGTCTCGCTTAAGATATATTCTCATCCAAAATTTCCAGAAGTTATAATTCTCAGTTCCAAAGAGTAGTGGAGGTCGGTTCGTTGATTAACCTTCGTGATGAGCGCTTCCAAGTTGTGCCATGTCAGAATCTTTCCCTACAAGTCACCTTTAAGACCAAGATAAGTAGAGCCAAGCTCTGATACCAAATGAAATTTAAATAGGTACACTTATAAGGGGGGTTGAATAAGTGTAGGCACAAACTATGTTCAATTTTATTTCTTTTCAAAAATCCTTTGGATGTTTAATGCGGCTAGCTGGATTACCAAATCAGGATATTATTGAGTTAACTAGATTTACTGATATGAATAGAATGCGAAATCACCGGATAAACACCAAGATATTCTAGCAAAGACGAAAGCAATCACACAAACACTGAAATTTTACGCGTGGTTCAACTACTACCCTCTAGAATAGTAGCCTAATCCACGTCCCAATACCAACTAGTATTGGAGACTCACTTTTATTAAACTCTTTCAATTACAATACAAGTTTTAGCAATTTGAACACCTTTGTTCCCTGTGCACCTATGCACTCTTAAGCACCTATGCTTCCCTCAAACTTGACTGTAATAAGTTACCAATTAAAAATAGAATTACATATAATATTTATTAAGATAGGGAAAATAAAATACACACTAGAGGTCTAATGATCAAGCAATATATTACTCACCAACTCAAGGCTCTAGTATGAAATGAAATTATATGCAAGAATAATATTACCAGAATGTTTTCTATACGTTCTTCGTAGCTGCAATTCTGTTCTTAATGCAATCAATGTCTGTCTTAGTGAAAAACAATTTCGTAGCTTGTAAGTAATGAATTACTGTGTATGTTTTTCGTGTCTCTTTTGTTGTATGAGATCAGTTCATTTATTGGCTTTTTCCAATGTACCGTTGCTTGTGGGTAACGAGAGAGAGAGAGAGAGACAGTATACGCAAGTTAAGTGATACTCAGACAGACATCCAGATTTCGTTCCAAAGAACAAGATATCCTATATATATATTTATTATGATGGAGTGAACAATATAAGTGTATTAGAGTGATGACTGAGGGATTTTTGCTTATTAGGTAGTCCATCACTTTTAGTCCATATCTTGTCATATGACAGCTTTCTTTATGACCATTATCACTTTTATCTCGGAACAGACTTCTTTTACCATTCTTAGAAATGTTCCTTGATCTTAGCTCTTTCATTACGCACGCGATTAGCTGGTTGCCTTGATTGATTGCTCAGAATTAAGGGCCTTGATTTACTGGACATGATTTATGATTCATGATCTATGATGTTATGTTTTGTGCTTACCATAAGGTGTTTGCTAGTCGGTGTCCACAGATCTTACCATATATTGGACCGGTGATGACGCCCAATTGAATTCCTTGAATCATAGGACAGTAATGGTGTATGTCTCCTGCTAGCCTTAACCGTGAACTTGGATTTTTGCATAACTAAAGGTAATTTAATTTAATCAATCTTTTTTCTCTACCGAACAGTATTTGATTCCTTAGCAAATATTGAGCAAATAATGGTCATGCATATTATGCGCTAGTTAATTTATTAAGCTGAGTCTCAGCGATAACATATTGATAATACACTTTTAATTCATAGAAGATAGTAGATATCATGCTCTACTTGACTCTTCTATAAAACAGTTGTATGTCTTTGGCCTGTAGTGCAAAGATGAATTGTTAATGAATATCTTTGGCCGTAGTGCAAAGATGAATTTATTAGTATGATTATGAGCCGAAATTGTGATTTGGTATAACCATAATTTTTGATGTTTTAGGTGAAGATAGGTGATGAAAATTATCTTCGTCCTGGGTGCGAAGAGAAATTTAGAATCACAATTATGATTAGGAGTTATTCATATGATTGTGGACAGGAATTGTTGATTGATGTTACAGGGATAAAACATTATTGGTGGACTTTTAACATGGAGAAGATAATTGATCTGATGGTCTATTTGACTCTTCTAATGGATTGCTCGTTCTGCTGCAACTATGGTTGAAAAGTTTTATCATATACCATATGTTCTAAATCTCTGATTTATTACTGATGAAGGATATTGATGATGTAAATTATCTTTAGTCATGATATTCTTTCTTTCGGCTAGTTGTGTTTCACCCTTTTTGCTTCACAATTCCTTTCGTGTAATAAGAGTGTAGTTTGGGTCGAGAAGTAACAGGAGAATAGAACGGTGGTCTATAGCTATTGAGGTTCTCCCTAAATAGTATGGAAATAATTTTATTGAGAACTTTAGATAAGTGTGTCGTATTGTATACGTCATTTGATATTTAATTTTGGTGAACCGAATAGGGTGAGATGAACCCAACTTTGGAAGGGTGTTTTTCCACTATCATACAAGATGTCTAATGACATACAACCTCGTGTTATCATAAGACAGGGTTGTGCACATCCACTTACTGAGTATATCTACGAGCACTACCTATATAATCTTGGAGTTTATTTGAAATATAATTCTCACTTGGAGACAACGAAGATAATTATATGTCAAGAGAAGACTCACCATTGGAAAGAAGATGATAACAATTTTCTTGTTTTTCTTTGGGGACTATTGGGTCAACCAAGGATAATTCTGTGGACATATGATATATATCATAACCTAGATGCATGGCCTCCCATGTACGAAGGTTTCCTTGAGCACTTCCCAAAGATTTTAATTTCTAAAACAGTTATGGACTGTACTTTTATGTAAGGTACCATTATAAGGTTGTGGTCAAGGCACCATAAGAGTTACATACATTTGTATTAAAACTCACAGTTTAACTGTGGTCGTATTCTGCAGGACAGTTCAACAATTGTATAAATGAAGTTTGTATTTGATTTTTATAGTATGATATCTGGCGACTCAAAATGGGTCGTGTGGACCTATTTTGGGGGCGTCACAATATGCAAGTATGCTTGCATTAAGAAAAGCTGTAAAGTCCTTTGATAGATAATAGGAACATATGTACAAGGACTTAGAATGAATTGATCAAATATGTTAGGTTGATCCTACATAAGCAAAACAACTTTGTAAAGTCCTAAAAAAGGAATGATGTACAAGGACTATAAATATAGAAAGATCAAACTTATTAGGTTGATCTTATAATGTAATAGATATACATGTTTGATTGTCAAGCACTTCACCAGAAATCGTAGTCTGCCAGGAGAGTCAAGAAAAGCTCGAGAACTATCAAGGCAGAATCGTAGTCTACAAGATAGTAGATCTCGGAGTTCATAGACTGCCAGGAGAGATGAGGAAGGATCGTAGTGTGTCGAGAAGAACTTTTTCAAAGCCATAGTCTGTTGAGGAAGTCATATTTAGAATCGTAGAGACATCATGTCTAAAAGTCGACCGAGTATCTGCCAAAGCCAAGTCAAGAATCGTATACCACACTTGAAGTCGTAGAGTCTACTGATCATATCAAAGGCAGAAATCGTAGTCAAGCCAGATCTGACGAGGACAACAATCATAAAGACAGAAATCATAGTCTGTTAAGGTCTGATCTTGAGATCGTAGTGTCTGCAGGACCCAAAGCCAAATTGTAGTCTGTAGAACTAAGGTTTCAACAGAGGTGCTCACAACGCCAAGGCAGAATCGTCGAGTCAACACGATTCTCAACAAATGAGCACTCCCAGAATATGCAAAGGATGAAGCCTCTGGTTTGAGCTGCAAAGATACATTCCAGCTCAAGGAAACCAGATAGCACTCAACGAATGGCTTGCAAGCTAACCGAAGATCTAAGCAAAAACCTAATCAACATCCAGATTGAGTTTTGAAGCCATTCAAGATGAAGTCTTCCACAAGTAGATCAAAAGAAGACTTCAAAGATAAGTGACCGAAAAGGAAAGTCGAGATGCGTATTTTTCAAGAGAACAGAAGACAACGATCTTAGGGTTAACTAGGATCGTAGTATTTGCCAAACAAAACATGAACTGATGAAGTTTACACAAAGATACTGGCCAACTTTTGAAGAACAAGGCAAAAGTGATTAAGCATGGGTCAGCTCGTTGATGATAAATGAACAGGAGTTCACAAGGAGAAAGCGAGCTAGGCATGCCACAAATCTGACGTGTCTTGTTATTCAGAAGAGACCAGAACAAGGAGTCAAGCTATCAGTTCTTGAGATCAGTAGAGGCAAACAGAAGTGTTGAAGCACTGCACAAGTGAAGGAAGAGGTGTTCTAAATTGAAGATCCAATGAACACTCTTCAGGATCGTAGTGTTGTCTCAATCAGTTAATGAGCAAAATTTAACAAGACACACTACGACCAGGTCCAAGAACATATGCATCAGAATCGTAGAGTTCGATCATCTGAAGATTGAAACATTGGAAATGGTTTAATCTGAAGACTAATATTTGAACATTGCTATTTTAGAGCATCGATGCAAAAGGATAATTTTTGATGTTCTAATCGAGAAGTCAGAAAAAAGAAATAAAGATGACTACCTACCTGACATGGAAAGGTGACAACTCTAAGGTGGTAGGTAAGGTAGCAGACTACTGTGTCAGTAAAGTCATAAAGGAGTTATCATGTCACATCAAGCAGTCTGCACCAAATAGCTCGAGATCTATGAAGCAATTCAAATAACTTTCAACGGCTATATTCCAATGAGAAGATTGGGAAGGAGTATATATTAGCCAGAGCTTTAAAGATCAAGAGTTGCTGAGTTGAAGGATCATTGAGTTGTTGGAATGCTATATTGTTGACTCTATGAGTTCCATCAGAACTGAACAGAACAAGTCTCAGTGGTAGTGAGACTACGAAGGTGGAAGTGAAGCAGATTTAAAGAAGGACTTGAAAAGACTAATGCTTCACTCAACAAGGATGAGAATGCCACTGAAGATGGAAGCTAAGCTGAGAGCAGAGAAGCCCAAGAAGATAGCATTTAGAAAAGTGGTAGAGCATAAAGCAGATCTAGAGAGCCACTATACGAATCACCATAAACCAAAAGCTGAAATAGAAGAGATGCAGAACTATGTCTGCAGATCATTCAAGAAGGGTTCAGGGAATGCTAAGTGCCAGAAAAAGTCTACCCAAAGCTCAAAGACTTAGCAAACCCAAATGGTGATGGTGCACAACTGACATCGAATGAAGATGAGATGAACAGTATGATGATCAGCTGTACCAGAGAAGAAGTGGTCCAGACTCTACACAGAATGCAAAGAGGACCACACCAAGCTGCTAAGTACAAAAGATGTTCAAGTTTAAAGACATCTTAGCAGCTCAGCACCACCACCACCAACAATAACAAGTAGCCAGGGCCTGAGGGGTTCTTGTCCGGAGGGACTAAATGAAGTTCCAAGCCTGCTGGGCTTGAAGAGTTCTTAGTGAACTAAAGTTTTAAGGCTGCTGGCCTTGAAGGAATCTTAGTGATTCAGGGTGCAGCCCTTCCTTAGTGGAATTCCTGATCTTTGAAGCAGAAGAGTGGATTAGGAGATTGAGTCTCTGAACCACTTAAAATCCCTTGCGTCTTTTACATTCAGTCATTTACTTTCTGTCATTTACATTATGTACCTAACTGCTATAAATGTTATGTATGTATTAACTGTTTATAACTTAACTAACTCTACGAACAATGTATGTATGTGCATGAATATATCAATAAAGGGGATCTTTTACTTATTCCGCTGTGCTTGAAAAGATTCTTATGTTTGTCATATGTTAATTCATTAGCAATACAATACAAACAGAAAAAGTATTTGAAAATTAAAAGGATCTATTCAACCCCCTGTTGGGTTTTCTGCACATCAAAGCAACGCACAACGGAATAAAATTGAATAAAACAGAATAATATCCGAAACCCAAAACAGGATCCATGCGAAACATACATTAATTCAGTGTTTAAGAGATTATACCGATTATGAAAAAGCCTCTAAAACGCTTTGAATCTTCAACGCAATCCTTCACGAAACTGTGTCTCTATGGTATCCACACAAACGCACGCGAACCGTTGCACGATTCTGCAATAAAGGGAGCTGCGGTGCTAGCCACCAAAGGAACATAATTTTCGAAAAACTTTTTCTCTAGTCTCTATCTAAGAGTGGCTAGGGTTTTTAGGTTAATGATAATACCTAATATGGATGCTACATATCATATATATAGCAGTTGAAAAGAATTAATCAAAAACCTAATTTAATTAAAATAAAATCCAAATTTATATATATATATATATATATATATATATATCTTAATTAAGTCTTACTTAATTAATATACCCATATATATAAATTATCCTATTAATTTAAATTCATAATTTAAATAATATCAATCATATTGACATATTTAAATCTTTACAATTTAAATTAATTCCCTTTTGATTACGTTCTATGTGTGTGACCCTATAGGTTATTATTACGTTGGCAATAATTTTAAAATCATATTATAAAATTATAAATAGTGAGCGGCATCTAGTAATGCATCACTGCTACCCAAGTAATAATAAGATCGATGATTCGATGCAACTTTTTGTGACCAATGTTTCAATGTAATTTAATCCTTTTAACCTTGACATCCTAGATTAAACTCGAGTCATGGAATGTGTCATACTCTTCATAATTTAATCTGTGTTTTCTTGATCAATGAGTATACTATATGAAACAAATCACTATTTGAGCATGGCCATGCATTTCATAGTCCTACTCAATCAAGAGGCCTATGGATATCACCCCTAATATATAGGAGGGTTAAATTCCATCTAGATCACTCATATTCCTCACACGATTCATGATGTACCCAATAATCATCTTTATAGTCCACCCTATTAAAGGTGACATTTGATGATATCAAAGTACATAAATTCTCATGTAGTAATATAGTGATTTCAGGTCAGAGGACCATTACATCATTGTTACTATGAGAATCGCTAATGACACTTTGCATACTGTTCCATATATAATTCTCATGGTGGGTCTGTCCAGTACATCGTTCTCTAACATGTACCTATGCATTGACTTAATATCTCATATATTTATGACCAATGAGATTTGGTCATCAGTCAATCCACATATTAGTCTCAATGCATCATTGTTGTCCCATCAACAATGATACTCGACTAGGGACATTTAAGAGCAATGATGCTAATTGTAATTATATAATCTCATGTTCAGGTCAATACTTGAAACTATATAATTTGTATCACTATTCTAAGGAATTTTATTATGTTAACATTTATATAACGTAGTAAATAAAATCATAATAAAATCATTCATTTATTCAATCAAATATAATATCAAAATGTTACGCAATTATATCAAATAATTGGCCTCTAGGGCATAAACACTAACACCCCCCCCCCTTCTAGATCTATTGTGTGTCTACTGGAAACTAACAAAAAGTATCACTCTCTAGAATTTACAACTTGAAAGGTATGATAATATCATTAACTCAATTGGAACTCCAATGTTTAATGCTGCCAAATTTAATTTTTTATTGTAATAAGTGGTTATTTGGTGTTATGCTCTGTCTTTATAAACTTGAACATTTGTGTCTACCAGCATAGATTGCCTCATTTATACAGCTTAACTGATTTTCCATATTGATAGAGAATAATTCATTTGTTGTTCAATATTGCTATTTTAGAAAACTTGGTGAATTATTCTCTCACAAAATTTGAATAATGTTTTGCAATAAATTCCTTTAATTGTCCACTCATTAATCTTAGATGGCAGAGTACATCATAGTAAGAAATTCCTTTGGGTGATCTCTTAGATTTACAACCATTTGCCGATCTTGACAATAATTTATCCTTTGTAATTTAATTTTTATCTCTTAATTTATTGATTATAATCCCCTAAATCACTAATATAAACAGTTTTTAATTATATCAACTGTTTTGATATTATCCTTTGTAATTTAATTATATCAACTGTTTTGATATTATTCTTTGTAATTTAATTATGATATTATCATTTATAATTTAATTGTTATCTCTTAATTTATTGATTATAATCCCCTAAATCACTACTACAAATCTAAACTATTTTTAATTATATCTACTATTTTGATATTATCCTTTGTAATTTAATAATGATATTATCATTTATAATTTAATTGTTATCTCTTAATTTATTGATTATAATCCCCTAAATCACTACTACAAATCTAAACTGCTTTTAATTATACCAACAATTTTAATATTATCCTTTGTAATTTAATTGTTATTTCTTAATTTATTGACTACAATCCCCTAAATCACTACTACAAATCTAAACTATTTTTAATTATATCAACTATTTTGATATTATCCTTTGTAATTTAATTGTTATCTCTTAATTTATTGGCTACAATCCCCTAAATCAATACTACAAATCTAAACAGTTTTTAATTATATCAACTATTTTGATATTATCCTTTGTAATTTAATTATGATATTATCCTTTGTAATTTAATTGTTACTCTTAATTTATTGATTATAATCCCCTAAATCACTACTACAAATCTAAACAGTTTTTAATTATGCCAACTGTTTTGATATTATTCTTTGTAATTTAATTATATCAATTGTCTTGATATTATCCTCAAATCACTACTTTATGATATTATGTCTATAAAAACCAACCCAATACACAACAACTCATGCTACAAACAGTCAACTCCTCCTTATTATTTTACCTATCCCAATATTTAGATGACAACTAGGTACGATTTTGTTGATGACATCAGCCCTGTCAAAGAGACGTGGAAGATTAAAGTCAAGATAACTCGACTCTGAAATATGCCAAGCTTCAACAAAGCAAACTACATAAATAGCATCGAGATGGTATTGTTGGATGAAAAGATATATATATATATATATATATATATATATATATATATATATATATATATATATATATATATATACACACTAGATACAAACACATACATATGCAACTACAAATTACAACATCTTACCATATGCATATTATACTTTTATAGGACACCAAAATACAAGCGAGTATCAAAAGGTCTCTTTTTACAATATTTCAAACATCAGTCAAGGAACAACAAGTCTTTATAATCACCAATTTCGTTGTCAGTCAGAATGGTGGTTCTTTCAGAGCTACTTAACATCCATACAAAATTAATTTTCTGTATTCCACTTCACTACGAGAGTTAGATGAGGCTCCCATTCATACATATGGATTTCAATTCACTCCATACGACCAAATACTATCATCTGCGGTTGATAATTCATACTTAGTTGGTATGTTTAACAATAATAAATGTGACGCCCCCAAAATAGGTATACACAACCCATTCTGAGTCGCCAAATACATGGTACAAAATTTAAATACAAACTTCATTTATACAATGCGACAAAATGTAGCTGAGAGTTTTAACACGAATATTGTCTCGTAGACAATAGCCAAACTCAAATGGAGTCCTCATTACATTTATTATCACACTATTATATAAAATAGTGAGGACTACTATAGCTACCATCTCGGACCATCACTCTGCTTCCCACTAGTCCCAAATTTATATTCTCATTTCCTGAATAGAACAATGAAAGCAAAGGGTGAGCTCAACTAGCCCAGTAAAGAATATTATGGCTAAGATAATGCAGAACAAATTATCCTTAGTCCTCAACAGGGAAAATTCTGATTGAATACAATAGACAACAAGTTTAACTGTAGAGAAATAAACAATCCATTAGAAGAGTCAAGTGGAGCATAATATCTACTATCTTCTATGATTTAAAAGTTTATCATCAATTTATCGCTGAGACTCAGCTCAATAAATAATCTACATCACTAAATTATCCATGCACTACGGGCCAAGGATATTCATTATTATCACATCCACGAATCATCTATGCACTATGAGCCAAGGATATTCGTTGTTATCTCATCCACGAATCATCCATGCACTACGAGCCAAGGATATTCGTTAGTATCACCCGTGGTCATGATCATGCCAAATAACTCTCCATCTATGCATTACGGGCCAAAGAGGATTTTCACCACATCATTTGTCTGTAACATTACAAATCATGATTATACCAATACAAACTTTCCTGGTCATAATCATACCAATTAACACTACATATATGCACTATGGGCCAAAGATGACTTTTACCACAATATAAGCATGAGGATGATGACAATGATATAAGGAATTAATCAAGTGATATCAAGGATAAATATTAGAGATTTATAATTCAATTTATCCAGAGTTTAAGAATGTACAAATTGTTAACATGATAACTGCTTTGTGGAGTAAAATTCAAGAATAATATTCATGTATCAAAAATAATTTGGACAAAAAAGAAATCAATTTTTATCGTGAATAGTACCCCGGGTGAATAGTACCCGAGTGAATAGTATCCTGTGAATAGTATCCTGACATGAAAAGTACCCTGAATCCCCGAGGGAATAAGACTCGAGCGAATAGTAACTCGTGAATAGTACCCCGGCATAAAAAGTATCCCGAATCCCCGAGTAAATAGTACCCGAGTGAATACTAACCTATAAATAGTACCCCGGGTAAAAATATTGAAATTTAATAAGAAAGTTCAGACCAATATTCCAATGAAACGATAATTATAACAATCCAAGATTTTATTATTTATAATTTAAAATATTTATTAAATTAAATAAATATTTTATTGATGTGGTTGTTATTAGTAAATAATTATGAATTAAATTTATTAGATGATATTCTAATTTAATTTAAATAGTTAGAGAATTGTATAATGAGGTGTGATATTGTTTTTGTTATATTGTGGTTTTAATTTAATAATTTAAAGTGGTATGCTAAATTATTAAATAAAATTATAATGAGATTATAATTTTGTGATATTTGTTTAAGTGGAAAATTTATTTAAAATTTAGTATGTGTGATTAATTTATTAATTAATGTTGGATATGGAAATCCAAATAAATAATATGTGATTATAAATTATAAACCTTGAATTGTTTATTAAAATAAATTAAAGTAGTTTTAAATTGGTTACCAAACAAGGCTTAAAACATTAAGTCTTTATTTTAATCAATTTTATCTAAATGAAGCCTTATGACTTTTAATTTTTGAATTTGAATTATAATACATAAAATAAATAAAATAATATAAAATATATTTATAACTGATATGTAATTATTATAATAATAAGTATACGGCGGTTTCATAAGTTTGATTTTATGCGTTGGGTGTATTTTACCTTACGTGAAAAGTATTTGGCTTAAGCCTAAGAAGAGAAAAGAGAAAAGAGAAAAGGGTTTTCAGAGTAATTGAGGGAGTTTGAGAGAGGATTCCTGTGTTTTCCAAAGCAATTCCAGTGGTTAGCAAGGATTGTTCAAAGTAAGAAAAGGTATTTTCCAAAATCTTAATATATATATATATATATATATATATATATATGTATGTATGTATGTATGTATGTATGTATGTATGTATGTGTATTTTACAGTATAAACCTTCTAAGTTTTGTGAATTCAATTTGTTGAATTGTTGATATATATATAATTGGTAATTGTGATTATACGTGTTTATGATGTTAGAGTTTGCATTTAGATAAGAATTTATTATGCTAATTACGGTTAAAAAGAAAGAAAAGTATTTACAATATATATTTTTTATATGGCTTATAAAGTACCAAAGTTGGTGGTTAATTTGTATATTAATCGGTGAATTGAGTCTTGAATATGTTAATTCAGTAAGAAACGAAGAGAACGTAGTTTGAATGAAGTAATTTGGTGTAGAATTGTGATTACAGTGTTAGTTTTTGTCAACGATGTCAAAAATGGAGTTTTTGTATGAAAACATGAAATTTAAGGAATTAAATTAGTTAAAGTTGTTGTTTAATTGTTCTAAGTTGATGAATATGTGAGGAATCATGTTTTTGTTAGTTCTATACCAATTGTATATGTTAATTTTACTGTTTTGTGGGTGAAATTCGTGTTAGTTGGGCTAACAACGGAGTACTATTATAGTCTACTAGTTTCTATCTATGTACCCATAGCAATGCTTGGCTGAGTGTCGAAAACAAAACTGCCAGTATGAAGCATTCTGTGAAGTCCCGAGCTTAAGTATAAGCCTTGAGATCGCCATACCACGATGAGGCAGTGAAGTCTGTTACTTCTGCAAACTTTGAAATCTTAATGTAACCTAGTTTAGTGATGTGTTAATGTGTGAAACCTGTAATGAAGAGGTTAAAACAGAATCGTGTCGTGTGATTAGAAATTCTAAAATTATAAGAAATTAGTAAATTATGAAAATGACATGTTGTGATTTATTGAACACGAGGATTAGTAAATAAGTGTTGTGCAGTTAACACTTGGAATTTCTGAAATATATATAGTAGCGTAAGACTTGTACTAAATTAACAAGTTTAGCTAGAAATGGGTGTTATTTTGGAAAGTGGATGTTAATATATCTAATAGATATTGTGATTCCCATAAAATGTGTAGGTGAACGTGAGTTGTAAATTATAGCTTACGCACGAGGCAAGTTTTTAAACCTTACCTCTTTACATTGAGCAAGTTTCTTACTCTAAACTTTGATTAAGTAAATTCTTTTATTCTTAATCTTTATTCAAGCAAGCTCTAATTCTAACGTTATCCAAGCAAGTTTTGAATTCTACTCATGATTTAGTTGTTCTAACTTGTTTATAGTTAAGCAAGTTTTCTTATGTTCTATTCTTTTATGATAAATGCAAATTCTTGAACTCGAAGCTCTAATTGAATTATTCTATTTCATTTACTTAACGCAATTCGAAATATTATTGTTATATTGAGCAAGCTTCATTTTAAGCTCGTTATTCCTTAGTACATGTTCATAAGTTAATTCTTTTATCTCAAGAACATAGCCTTAGCTTAATATTGTTCAAGTAAGGTTTATTGTGTCATTCAATACTTATGTTTTTAGTTACTTCCAAACATGAGTTTAATAAAAATTAGTTCATCTATGATTATTCATTGTTCCATACTATGTTGTTAGTGATCAACTGTAGTGTTATCAAACTTTGTTGATTCAACTAATCCTTTAGTTGATGGTCGTTAAACTCTAAATTACCTTGAAGCTTATCCAAACCAAACTTTCTTTGGTGCGGACTTGTACTCTAAAACTGAGAAGAACAACCCTATTATAGGGGATACACAATGCGTTTAGATGTTTGTGCACAATACATGGTACGAAGGGCTGATCCCCCTAAGTACATGAAGTCCCTACAGTATAACTGTTTAGGTTAAAGTTAAAAGATTACTTGTAACCGTGGACATAGTTCGTGGTCTTATGACCCTAAGATATATTTCTTATTTTGATTCCCGTTTTTGGTTATTATTGAGAGAATATTATTTAGTTTTGATAAGCCTATTCATTGGCAGTTATTATTCTCTTGTTGATTCATTGTTATATCTAGTGAGCAATTATTTTGCTCACTCTTTCATATATACACTCATTGCAGCTAAAATTGAGAAGGTCGATGAACCTACGACTATCAAAGGAAAGGGAAAAATGTGCAAATGATGAAGACTTGTAATTTCATTTATTGTCATGATGATAGACTTTATATTTAATGATGTGATGTAATTATTTTATTTCCGCACTTGATTGATGTTTAAGGTTAGATAACCTGGGAAGACTTTTTGATTAATGATGTAACCCTTTTTAAAGGGATGATTTCTGATTTAATTTTATTATATTTGGTTAGTTAGAAATGAATGAATGGAAAGTGAACACCAAATCTTGTGGGAATGAAGTACCTGGATTTGGGGGTGTCACAATAATAAGTCAAACTTACAATAAACGCCTCATAACAAATCCCTATATTTATCTCAAAAATTGAATAAATATTTACCACAAATCATTTATCTTTAATAAATATATTTTTAATCTATTAACAATTATTCATCATTAATATTATAACTCATAATATTGACAACCAGAGCATTCTCAGGAAAGAGGGGGCTTTCCGATAAAGATTTCTCCTTATTGGCGTGCAATTAGATGACTTAACCTCTTTACTCGATAGAACTTTCTAGACATTGTCAATAATGTAAATAATAATATGAATAAATATGTTGTCTCAATTATTGACTTAATAATATAAAATATTGTGTAAATGATACTGTGACAATAATTGAATCAATAATATGAGATACTATGCAGCAATTACTCTTGCAATAATTGAATAAACTAAGTGGCTTCTTACGTAAGAATTAATGATCAGAGATACTGTGCAATGCCGTGTGCTACTGTGCAACCACGCGTATTACTGTACTTTTATCACTGGATATTTCAACAGTTAGCGGTACCACTTTTACCGTTATTTTTATAAAAAGTTATTTATGTCGTTTCTAACTCCGACAGTTATTCTGTTGTGGGGTCCACCAATGATGGTGTCGTCGTACGGATATTCCCTGATAAAAAGAATATTCTCCGACCAAACGAATATTTTATATCTACTTGCTTACTTTGTAAAATTTTTAAATATCACCCTTAACTTTAACCTTTTATCAATTTAACCATTTACTAAATAGAATAATAATTATAAGAAAATTGAATACTTTCATTTCATAAAATTTGGGGTCTTACAATCTCCCCTCCTTATTAAATTTTGTCCTCAAAATTGATGTACGTACCTGGTATGTCGAAGAGGTGAAGATACCGTGTTTTCATTTCAGATTCTAACTCTTGAGGTATAACCTTTGAACGTAGAATATATTTCTTTTTAACCAAGATCTTGACAGGTACCTCTTCATACGTTAAATCTTCTGCTATCTCGTCTGGTTCTAATTCAATAATATAGTTCGGGTCTTCCATATATTTACGTAACATAGATATATTGAAAACGTTATGAACACGAGACATACTTGGTGGTAAAACGAGTCTATAGGCCACAATTCCTACTTGATCGATGATTTCAAATAGAATAATAAATCGAGCGTTGAGATTTCCTCTCTTCGTTGATTCTTACTTATAGAATAACGCCTTTTTGCACCTTCTTCTTCACATTCATCAGCTCTGAGTCTGTAGCTTGAGCGGCTTTAACTTTATCGATTCAAGTCGGTTCTAATCGTATATTGGCTATCTTCACGTAGGTTCTTGGAGTCTTTAACTTAAACTCTATCTTTTGTAAGTCTTACGAAATGGGTCTTTGTGTTAACAATATCACACTCATAAACGCATACGATCTTCTACTCAACGCATCAGCTACCACGTTTGCTTTTCCAGGATGGTATTGAATGGTATGATCGTAATTTTTCAACAGCTTGAGCCAACGTCTTTGGCGAATGTTACGTTCGTTTTGGGTGAAAAAATATTTAAGGGTTTTGTACCGGGTTCACGGTCGATACAAAATTCAATTTCACACTCTGGGGGTAGGCTAGGAAGTTCTTCGGGGAATACGTCAAGAAATTTATTAACAATAGAAGTATCTTTCAAAACTATGACTCTCATCCAAGACTTGGATAGCACCTCACATTGATACCTACCAACTTGACACCATTATTCACGGCATCCCCTACGAAAAGTCTGGCTTCGTTGCATCCCACACAAGGAAGTCACCAGTGAAAGGCTCAGGGCTCTTTACTTATGGCTTGATATGACTGTGATTGGCTTTAGTGGTTTGGTTGCTTGAATTCGCATAACAGGTTGGTTAGGAATATGAAAGCTAACAACCTTACAAAAATAATCAATTTTAGCATGATGAGTAGTTAACTAGTCGATTCCTAAAATCACATCAAATGCAAGTATATTCAAAGAGATGAGATCTACAGGTAACGTGAGGGTGCCAATTTGAATCAAATAAGATTTATAAACAGTGGATGTAATGAAGGTTTCTCCCAACAGAGTTTTAACAGATAAGTCAAAGTCTAATTTCTCCGGATTCGAGTTTAAACGTTGAGCAAAATTAGGTTAAATAAAAGAGTGGGTAGAACTAGTATCGAATAAGGTATAGACTTCGCAAGAGTTTATGATTAACTTACCCGTGATAACTTCGTTAGGGTTCCTCATCACAAAAATGCTCTCCCTTAAACTACCGATTTTAACTTGTATGGGACGACCTTTGGTGCCTTCATTACCGCTAGAATTAACTTCTCTATAGGGCATATTTCACCCACAACTGCTTCGTCGTACTCCTGATCCATGATCTGAATCATTAATCTTTGATCCATATCGGATTGGGGTTGAACGCTCTGTACAGGGTAATTCAAAACTCGATGTTGGGTTCTCCCAATTGCTGTCCAAAAAGAGAAATACATATCATCTATTTTGGCCTTCTTGGATCAGACATCTCTTTCTACAATATCAAGGCGTCGTGTGGCTTTTACCTATGCATCCTCCATTCTCATTCGTTTAGTTGTTTCTTCTTTCAGATGATCTTTGATATTTACATTCTCAAATTTTAGCATTATTATCATATACTCTGCCAAAGAGAGCTTATGTTCAAGCATCACATATCGGGTAGCAAAATCTTGAATTGTTGCATCCCTTTGTTCCACGACCGCCTGCCATTCTTCACCCTGATCTTCTAACTCATGAATATGATTTTGCAGTTCTACATTTTGATCATAAAGTTCTCCTAATAAATCCTCCCCAGGTTCCTCTTCTTCCTCACTCTCAGCTGCTACCTCTGCGACTAGCTTGGGTACAACTATTAACTCTTCACTCATCAAGTGGATATACATCTCTAATTTCTTCTTCGCCTGACATTATACAATCAAGTTTAATAACTTAATTAGTACTCCCTAATAAAATCTTTGTAATAACAAGATATTATACTCCAATATTTATTCTTTAAATGAATCTCCTCGATTCATCACTTAAAACTCTATATGAGTTCATCTCTTGATTTACGGATGTCATTCTCAAATATTGCCACAAAATAAGGGTTAATTTGACATGTCACGTATTATCCCTATATTCTGACCGACCAATTAAATAACACATAAGCTTAGGTAGGTCATTCTAGCGAAGGATTTACCCTTCTCTCCCCTCCAAGTTTTAGTCTCAAATCTCAGCCAGGGATCATATCCCAAGCTTTGATACCAACTGTGACGCCCCCAAAATAGGTATACACAACCCATTCTGAGTCGCCAAATACATGGTATAAAATTTAAATACAAACTTCATTTATACAACACGAAAGAACATAGATGCGAGTTTTAACACGAATATTGTCTCGTAGACAATATCCAAACTTAAATGGAGTCCTCATTACATTTATTATCACACTATTTTATAAAATAGTGAGAACTACTATAGTCACCATCTCGGACCATCACTCCGTTCCCCGACTAGTCCCAGCTATATTCTCATCTCCTGAAGAGAACAATGAAAGCAAAGGGTGAGCTCAAATAGCCCAGTAAAGAATATTATGACTAAGATAATGCAGAACAAATTATCCTTAGTCCTCAACAGGGAAAATGCTGATAGAATACAATAGACAACAAGTTTAACTACAACGGAACAAACAATCCATTAGAAGAATCAAGTAGAGCATGATATCTACAATCTTCTATGATTTAAAAGTTTATCATCAATTTTATTGCTGAGACTCAGATTAATAAATAATTCACATCACTGAATTATCCATGCACTACGGGCCAAGGATATTCATTATTATCATATCCACGAATCATCCATGCACTACGGGCCAATGATATTCGTTATTATCACATCCACGAGTCATCCATGCACTACGGGCCAAGGATATCCGTTATTATCACCAGTGGTCATGATTATACCAAAAAACTGTCCATCTATGCACTACGTGTGATGCCCCCAAAACAGGTATACATCACCCATCTTGAATCACCAGATATATGGTACATAAATTCAAATACGACAAAACATAGCTGAGAGTTTAAACAATAATATTGTCATCTAGACAATATCCACACTCAATGGTGTCCTCATTACAATTATTATCATATTATTCTGTAGAATAGTGAGGACTACTAAAGCCATTTATCCCGGACCATCACTCCATTCCCAGACTAAATCCAAATATATTCTCATTTCTTGAATAGAACAATGAAAGAAAGGGTGAGCTCAACTAGCCCAATGAAATATTATGACTAAGATAATGCAGAATAAATTATCTTTAGCCTTCAACAGTATAACAATTGATAGAATACAATAAACAACAAGTTTTAGATCAACAACTGCAGCGAAAATAAGCAATCCATTAGAAGAGTTAAGTAGAGCATAAAATCTACTATCTTCTATGATTTCAAAAGATTTTCATCAACTTTACCACATCATTCATTACATTACGGTCATGATTATACCAAATAATCCATGGTCATAATCATACCAAGTCCATCTATTCACGTAAGCCGAAGATGACTGTAATCACAATATAAGCAAGATGATGATGACAATGACATAATAATTCAATAAAACAAGTTCAAGGATAAATTTTAAAGAATTATAATTTAATTTATCCAAAAATCAATAACGTCCAAATTGTCAACATAATACTACTTTGTAGAGTAAAATTCAAGAATAATATTCATGTACCAAAAATAATTTGGACAGAAAAGAAATATATTTTTCGGGTGAATAGTACCCCGTGAATAGTACCCCAACACGAAAAGTGTCCCGAATACCTAAGTGAATGATACTAGAGTGAATAGTAATTGAGTGAATAGTAACCCATGAATTGTAACTCATAAATAGTACTCTGGCACGAAAAGTACCCCGAATATCCGAGTGAATAATACCAGAGTGAATAGTAATTGGGTGAATAGTAACTCGTGAATAGTAACTCATAAAAAATACCAAAGAAAATGATATTCTATGACGAGTACAAAAGAAATGATATCTCATACAAAGTATAATAGAATATACGAAACTGCAAATGGATTTTCACCCGCCATGCGGTAATCCACGTAGACAGATCATTTTCACAATTTAATAAAGAATGAATACGAAGGATCATTCACCATGCATGTGGTAATCCACATAGACATGTTATTCCAACAGAATAATAAAGAATGAAATAACAGAAGAATTCACTATGCATGTGATGAGACGCATGACGTGTTATTCCCAACATAATAATAAAGAATGGAACCGGTCATATGCAATCACACTTGCAGACATGATATTCTAACAGAATAATAAAGAATGGAATAACAACAGAATTCACTAGGCATGTGATAGACCACACAGACAGGTTATTCTAATAGAATAACAAAGAATGGAATAACAAAATAATTTTACCATGTATGTGGTACTTCGCATAGAAAGGTTATTCCAACATAATAATAAAGAATGGAATAATAACTCTTACGAGTATTGAAAGAAAATAATTCTCTTCATGAATATGAAAGAAATAATACCCCTTACCTTAGAAGAAAATTTGAATCTTTGGAATAGTGAGGTGGCGGACTTCTTTCCTTCTTTCTCTCTATAATTTACATACATAATAATTACTCTATAGCTTTAGTGAATTGGTGAAATCAAGAAGAATGAGCTTCTATTTATAGAAAATATAGTTTAGATAATTTACGCGTTTTGGGGCTCAAAATATTATAGTATAATACCTTCCTCTTTTCTTCATTTTTAAATTTAGTCCTGCAAGTATTATCAAACTTGCACCACCTCCCCAATAGTAAATAATGTGAATCAATAGTTCAATCATGTGAATCGATAGTTATAATCATGTGAAAATCTGAATTACGTTATAGTACCTTCAACTTATACCTCCATTTTAAACTTAGTCATACAAGTATTATCAATCTTTTTACCCTCCCCTAATAGTACAAGAATGTGAATCAATAGTACACACGTATGAACAAATAGTTATAATCATGTGAATTAATAGAAATTAATTGCTCATTTATCGGAGTTAATTACGATTAGTTAATATAACCTCAGGACATCAATTATTATCAAAATAAATGTCAATTTTCACTAACACTAATAATTCCAACACAATGGAACTATCAATTTCATCTTTAATCAACACGAACTTATTCATCATTAATATTATAACTCACAATATTTAACAATCGAATTAGTTCCCGGAAGAGGGGCTTTCAATAAAGATTTCTCCTGTTGGTATGATTAGATTATCTAACCTCTCCTTGTGAAACTTCTAGACATTGTCGATATTGCAAATAATATTATGAATAACTTTATCGTCTCAATTATTGATTTAATAATATAACATATTATCTGAGATGATCTTTGTGACAATAATTGAATTAATAATATGAGAGATTTGATCACGGCAAATTCTTGTAGCAATAATTGAGTATAAGCGAGTGACTTCTTACGTAAGCATCGATAATCAATCTTGTGTGCTTTCTGCGACCATGCGTATTCTTTGTACTTTTACTCTGGGTAGTTCAGCAGTTTTAACGGTAACACTTTTTACATTATTTTTAGAAAAGATAATTACATCATTTTCTAACTACGACAATACTTGGTTGTGGGGTCCACCAATGATTGTGCTTGTCGTGCGGATATTCCCAGAAAAATAATATTCCCCGACCAATCGAATATTATATAACAACTTGCTTACTTTGCAAAATTTATAAATATTACCCACAACTATAACTTTATATCAAATCCACACCATAATATTCAAAAAATATTTCGAGAAATTTAAATCTTTATTCATAAAATTTGGGGTCTCACAATCTCCCATCCTTATGAAATTTTGCCCTCGAAATTTACGTACGTACCTGGTATGCTGAAGAGATGAGGATACCTTGACTTCATTTCAGATTCTAACTCTTGAGGTATAACCTTTGAGTGTCGAATATAATCCTTCTTATCCAAGATTTTAACACGTATCTCATCATACATTAAATATTATGGTGTGGATTTGATATAATGTTATAGTTTTGGGTAATATTTATAAATTTAGCAAAGTATGCAAGTTGTTATAAAATATTCGTTTGTTCGGGGAATGTTCTTTTTATCGGGGAATATCCGTATGACGGCACAATCATTAGTGGTTCCCACAATAGAAGTATTGTCGTAGTTAAAAAACGACAGAATTATCATTTTATAAAAATAACGGCGAAAGTGTTACCGTTAAAACTGTTGAACTACCCTAGAGTAAAAGTAAAGAATACTGCGTGGTCGCATAAGAGCAATACACGGTATTGATTATTGATGCTTACGTAAGTAGTCACTCAGTTATACTCAATTATTGCTACAGTAATTACTGCATCATATCTCTCATATTATTTATTCGATTATTATCACAGTATCATCTTCATAATATTTTATATATTATTAAATCAATAATTGAGACGACAAAGTTATTCATATTATTAAATTGCAATATTTATAATGTCTAGAAGTTATGTCAAGGAGAGGTTTGGTTAGCTAATTGCGCGCCAATAAGGAGAAATCCTTATCTAAAGCCCCTCTTCCCGGAACGACACGGTTGTTAAATATTGTGAGTTATAATATTAATGATGAATAAGTTTGTGTTGATTAGAGATGAATTTGATAGTTCCATTGTGTTGGGATTATTAGTGTTAGTGGAAATCGACATCTCTATTCCGATGATAATTGATGTGCTGGGGTTATATTGATAAATCGCTAATTAATCGGATAAATGAGCAATTAATTGCTACTAATTCACATGCTTATATAACTATTTGTTCACATGTATGTACTATTGAATCACATTCTTATACTATTAGGGGAGTTGGTGCAAGATTGATAATACTTGCATGACTAAGTTAAAAATGGATGTATAGATGGAGGTACTATACTGTAATTCGTATTTTCACATGATTATAACTATTGATTCACATGATTGAACTATTGATTCAAATTATTTACTATTAGGGGAGGTGGTGCAAGTTTGATAATACTTGCAGGACTAATTAAAAATAAAAGAAAAGTTGGAGGTATTGTACTGTAATATTTCGAGCCCCAAAATGTGCAATTATCGAAACTATATTTTTCTATAAATAGAAGCTCATTCTTCCTTCATTTCTCACCAATTCACTAAAGCTTTAGAGAAATTATTATAGAGAGAAATTATAGAGAGAAAGATGAAGTAAGTCCGCTACCTCACTATTCCAATATCCAGCTTTCTTCTAAGGTAAGGGGTATTATTTCTTTCGATATTCATGAAGAGAGCTATTGTTATTTCATTCCTTATTATTACATTGGAATAACTCATCTGATACGCTGACTACCGTATTTATGGTGAAATTCTTCTGTTATTTCATTCTTTATTATTCTATTGGAATATCCTCATCTGCTAATTAAGCATTACTTGGTTCCATTCTTTATTATTACATTTGGAATATCCTCGTCATGAGAAATACTGCATGACCGGTTCCATTCTTTATTATTCTGCTGGAATAACTCATGCTGCATGCGATTATCGCATGCACAGTGAATTCTTCTCATTATTCCATTATTTATTATTCTGTTGGAATAACCTGTCTACGTGGACTACCGTATGCATGGTGAATTCTTCTGTTATTCCATTCTTTATTATTCTATTGGAATAACCTATCTATGTGGATTACCGCATGCATGGTGAATGATCCTTTGTATTCATATGAATAGTATTTTCATTCAAAAGGGGTTTCTGCTAGGGGAAATTTCATAATTTTTCTGACCCTCAAAAATTCTAGAAATATTTGAAATGATAATTTGATGAGTTTTCTAGATTGTGTCCAAAAATGACAATTTTTTGATGTATAGATTAAGAGTTATGGATTTTATGGGAAAAGACTATTTTAAAAGTAAACCCTTATAACGCTTTGTGGTTAACTCCAAAATTGGTAAAATTTTTATTGGGAGTACATGTATATAACAGAGTATACCCTGTAAATTTCAGAATTTTTGGACAAAAGTATAATTTATGATAAATGTCTAAATATTCGGCAATTTTGACCATATGAAAAATAGTAAATGAATTTTAAAAATTCTGAGAAAAATATATGTTCAATATGGGACTATATTCTACTAAATCCCAGAAAAGAAATATTTTTTGGACTGATTTGGTATTTTTCATGAAAATGAACTAGTTATGAGTAAATGAATTAAATATGTTATGTGAAGTAACAAAATTAGAAAATAGGATTTTATGGTTTGGGAATCCTATAGAGGGTATACGCAAATTTTTGATGAGGGATTTGATCATTGGTGTTGAAATCTTATGAGTACGGCATTTTTGAATGATTAAATGCATTATTTGGTAAAGTGTAAACAATTGAAATAAATTGTTTATAAATTTAAGAAGTGATTAAAATATTGTTGTAATTTTAATAATATTAGATGATGAGTTTATTAAGTAATTGATAATATTCGGATAAATTTAAAGTCTTTAATATTTATCCTTATTTTCGTTTGATTAATGTTTATATCATTGTCATCATCCTCATGCTTATATTGTGATGAAAGTCAACTTTGGCTTACGTGCATAGATGGACTTCGTATGATTATGACCAGAGATCATTCGGTATAATCATGACCTGTAATGTTATAAATGATGTGGTAAAAGTGTGACGCCCCCAAATCTAGGTCTTTTGACCCCGGTTCGGTTATCACGATAAAATACAATCATCCACCTCTAAGCGTACGTCGTTCATTCAAAAGGTGTTACTAGTCCCAAGATATGATAAACTTAATATCATCTTACAATCATACCCTAAAATAAATATTAGGGTTCACATTATATAATCGTAATTTAAACTAAGCATTAGATAAATTCTGCTTCTCATAATAATCTTACATCTTCCCTTTACCCTAGTCCTTTCCTGAGGTCTCGGGCTTAGCTGCAATATAATTCATAATATAGCAAGGATGAGCAACAAGTTTGCTCAACAAGTTTAAGTACAACAATAAGGATATATCATGATGAATGGAAAAAATGTCTGGCAAAGGGTTCAACAGTTTAATATCTGAAGGATTCAACAATATGCATATCATAAGCAAAGATAATGATTGCTTTTAGAATAACTGCTAGTCAAATAGACTTCGAACTATAACACTCCAATGGAATCAATAGCTAATTGACCCTTTGGTTACTGGCTCGGAATAAGTACTTGAGGGGATCAGCCTCACGTACTCTATGTATATTCATAACATTTAAATCTGTTCATTGTATCTTGATTAAATACCTGCAATCCCCTATCATAGAAAGGGGTGTTCTTTCAGTCTAAGAATCCTTAACATCACTTGGTTTGGATAGCTTTTATAAAACTTCATACGCTTGTCTGACCGGACAAAGGTTCAGACTCTATTACTTGCAACACAATAAATTCGGATACTTGCTCAATATAATTTAGAGTAAGTTTAGGGAAACTTGCTTAACAAAAGTAGGGTTCAAGGAACTTGCTTAACAAAAGTAGGGTTCAAGAAACTTGCTTACGGTATGAGTCGAATAAAGTAATGCAAGAGTTTAGGATACTTGCCTGTTTGCTCAGCTATAATATAATTCTAGCTTTAATTAACTTGCGTTGAAACGACCTAACATTAACAAGTCAGTCTTTCAATTAGCATGTGTAAACTAATACGAGTCTACACTTAAAAAGAATTAAGCCATCACATAGCATGCTTCTCAACACATTATATGACATATTGTTCACATATTACAAAGTAAGTAATCATATAAGCATGCCCTAATACTTCAGACCAAAAACAGAATCTTGGCAAGATCAAGGGGATGGCGTGGCGCACTGGTCTAGGCTTAGGGATCAAGACAAATTACTGGCATCCTTGGCTGCACCAAGATTGAGCTTCTGCACTTCCTGACTTCAGTCCAACTTCAACATACACCTATATATACATTTTAACATATATATATGCTAGAGTTTCACATATAACACATGACCATACTTGAATTCATTACCACAAGTTTAACTTACGGTTTATATGTCATTAAAACATAAAAGGTCATGTAATCATCATGCTTAATACAATCTTGGCAATATAATACTTAGTAGTCATGCTCGTATATAGACAACACATGTATACTTTACTTCACATAGTTTATGTTCTAGAAATTCCCCTTTCTTTATAACTGTGTGTGTATAAGTGAAAACCACACCTTAACCAAATGATGCTCATGTCAATATGTCTATAGGCATAATTAATCCTAATACACATGCTTGAATGGTCATAACATACTTTACTCATTACTTGATGACATTTGCTTCCTCATTCTAACTTTCTTTGAATCTAACACTAAGTCAACTTAGCATATACAAGGCATCTTAACATGGAACTCTCATGCATTGACATCATATATTAAGGCCACATGCATGTTCAAATGGTCAGGTCTTATAAGATAAAGGTCTTGGTCAAGTTCTCTTTGAAAAGCTTTAAGTTTCTTATCTTTGAAATAGTCTAATCTTTCAATCATGTATGCTAATGCGTTCAATCACTTTAGTCTTGTATTTCATGTCAATATAACCTATATTATCTTACTCATAAAGTCAGAATGCTCACATGATAGGTTAATGACAAAGTTCACTTTTGAAATCACAAATCTCACTTCAATAACACAAGTGTTGTGTCCATTGTAGGTACTAACATGGTTATACTTATTCATACTACATGCACATGCGTATGTGTGTGTGGTACATTTGTTTACATGCTTGCTTTAACCATATACTAACATCTTAGCACAACAGTAAACCCGAATAAGAATTATCTTAGTGCGTGCACAGTTCTTGGCAATTGCAAGAAGATATATTGACCAAAGGCGGACAATCGCTTTCTACTTTGGCAGTTTAGCAACCCATCACCAAATTCCCCTATGGAAAGGGTTTCTATCATAACCCAACACATTTAGAAGCTTGTTAAACACTTAGCAACATAACCCAAATCAACTAAAAATCAATACATGCTTAATTCAAAGAATCAACCCAAAAAACAATTTATCAAAAAAAATGAAGGATGGGAATGGAAATTATACCTTTGTGACTCAATCTAGCCGCAAGCTCCTTAACATCTAAATCTCAGCAATTGCAACAAGGAAGATGAGGGTCTTATTTATAGAAGAATGAGTATCTAGCTAATGCCATTTCCTCACAAATCAAACCATTGGCTTTCAAGAATGCACAAGGGTTAAGGGAGAGTTGGTAATCTCCATCATGAATTCCACTCCCCACCCATTAATTGATCTAGATTGTGAGTTTGAGATGAAGCTAGGCTAGGCTTGCTAGCATTTCACGTGGAAGAATGAAATGGGACTCTTATTATGCGACAAGAGATCAATTCTTAGCATTTTCACAAAATGGAATGCAATAATTGGCTAATACCATATATACCCATAATATAAACTTTGGTTATAAAATATGTCTACACAATTCATTTCATATAACATAGGGTATAATGATTTAAAGAACATACAATGTATTTCTCAATTACATGGTACATACATATAATTCATGTACATTTTCAATTACCATGACTGTTATTATTATAATAACTTAATGAAATCATTATAAATTTAACAATGGATATTATTATATGTTAACAAGGTATACATGAATGTTTACCCACACACTTCATATCACATAACAAAATTAATATGCAATTCACATAAATGCAATTAACTCATACTATATAGTCTATATTTAATATATAGACATATTAATGTTCCACCCTGTATTATATAACATATATAGTCAACTACCATATAATAAATGTTTACTATATTGCACCAATAAATCAAGTAAACATATAATCACATGATACTCATTAATTATTATTTATTCATAATAATTATTAATTAACACATTATCAATTAATTACTCATAATTGCAATTAACTAATATGTTCAACTCTTGCTACTATATTCAAATAGATTGAATATTTAATTAATAATAATCTTATCAATTCCTTGATATTAAAATCTTAGGGTTAGTCCACTAATTTAAATAAACTATTAGTGACTCCCTTTAATCATTTCATAATTTCACATAACCACATAAGGTTTAAATAATCTCACAAAACTAACTCATTAAAATTAAATCACATATTTAATTTAATAAAGATTTTAAAATTCGTGGACGTTACATCCTTCCCCCCTTATAAAAGTTCCGTCCTCGGAATTGCAAAAATAAGGTTACTCAAATAAAAATGAATAATTTGCTCTCACTTTCTCTTCTAGCTCCCACGTAGCTTCTTCTACTGCATGATTCCTCCAGAGAATCTTAACGGAATGGATAATTTTATTCCTCAGCTTCTGTTCCTTCCTATCTAGTATCTGGATAGGAACTTCCTCGTACGATAAGTCTTTCTCGCCTTGAATTGGTTCATAGGAAATAATGTGCTTGTAGTCTGGTTTATACGGCCGCAACACTGACCCATGAAACACGTTGTGAATGTGCTCAAGTTCATGAGGTAATGCTACCTCATACACCACTTCACCGACTCGCCTCAAAATCTCGAACGGTCCTATGAACCTAGGGCTTAACTTGCCCTTCTTCCCAAAACAAATCTTCCCTTTCCAGGGAGATGCTTTCAGAATTGCATAGCTTCCTACTTCAAAATCTCTCTTCTTGTGATGTAAATCCACATACTTCTTCTGGCGATCTTGAGCTGCTACTAATCGTGCTCTTATCACCCTGATTATTTCCACCGTCTATTGTACCAATTCTGGTCCCAACAGTCGACGTTCTCCAACTTCGTCCCAGCATAAGGGCGTTCTACATTTTTTCACATACAGTTCTTCATACGGTGGCATTCTAATACTGGCGTGATAACTATTGTTATACTCAAACTCTACTAATGGAAGGTGATCCTCCCAACTACCCTTGAAGTCCATCACACAAGCTCGGAGCATGTCTTCAAGTGTCTGAATCGTTCTCTCGCTTTGCCCATCGGTCTGCGGATGATACGTGGTACTCATTCGTAGTTGTGTCCCCATTCTTTCTTGAAGACTCTTCCAGAAGTTTGACGTGAATCGCGGATCTCTATCTGATACAATAGATACCGGCACTCCATGCCTCGAGATAATTTTCTTAACATACAATTTGGCTAACTGGTCCAAACTGTACTTAATCTTAATTGGCAAAAAGTGAGCTGACTTAGTAAGACGATCTACAATCACCCATATGGTGTCGTGCCCTTTCTGCGTTGCCGGAAGTCCCACCACAAAGTCCATTGTGATGTGATCCCATTTCCATTCTAGAATTTCTAATGGTTATAATAACCCGCTTGGTCGTTGGTGCTCTACCTTGACTCTCTGACAAGTTAGGCATCTACTCACGCATTCTGCCACCTCTCTCTTTATGTTTGGCCACCAGAAGTGGTGACGCAAATCTTGGTACATCTTCGTGCTTTCTAGGTGTATCGAATATCTCGTACTATGCGCTTCTTGCCAAATTTCCTCTCTTAGTTCTGGTACTAATGGTACCCAAATTCGTCCTTCAAATCTTAGCAGTCCAGAGCTATCAATCTTAAATTTCAATTCATCACCTTCAGTCAATCACTTCTTGATGTTAATACAATCTTCGTCCTTTTCTTGTGCTTCTTTAACCATATCCAATAGAGTCGGACTCACTGTTACTGTAAATAATTGTTCGTTGGCCTCCATCGGATATCGAATCTCTAAGTCTAGTCGTTCGAAATCTTTCACCAATTCTTCTTGAATGGTCAATTTTAATAACTTCTCTCTTCCTTTTCTGTTCAAGGCATCTGCTACTACATTTGATTTGCCTGGATGGTATAGAATCTCACAATCATAATCTTTGATCAATTCTAGCCATCGGCGCTGCCTCATGTTTAACTCTTTCTGTGTGAAGATATACTTCAGACTCTTATGGTCCGTATATATCTCACACTTCTCGCCATACAAATAATGCCTCCAAATCTTCAAGGCAAAAACTACCGCTGCTGACTCCAGATCATGAGTCGGATATCCCTTCTCATAATCTTTTAGCTGACGTGAGGCATACGCAATGACCATACCATGTTACATCAGTACACAGCCAAGACCCTTGTGTGATGCATTACTATACACTATAAACCCTCCCGTGTTGTCCGGTAAGGCCAACACAGGTGCTTGACTAAGCCTCTTCTTCAATTCTAGGAAACTCTCTTCACACTTCTCCGTCCAAATGAACTTAACTATCTTCCTGGTAAGATTGGTCAATGGTGATGCTAATTTCGAGAAATCCCAAATAAATCTTCGATATTATCCCGCTAATCCTAAGAAACTCCTAATTTCTGTCGGCGTCTTCGGCTGCTCCCAGTTGATAACCGCTTCTACCTTCGCTGGATCCACCAAAACACCATTCTTGTCGATAACGTGCCCTAAAAATTGCACTCTTTGCAACCAAAACTCACATTTGGAGAATTTTGCATACATCTTCTCCCCTCTTAATGTCTCCAACACTATCCAAAGATGCTCGGCGTGTTCTTCCTTCATTTTTGAATATACGAGAATGTCATCAATGAATACGACAACAAACTTATCCAAATACTGTTTGAACACTTTGTTCATCAAATCCATAAAGGCTGCTGGAGCGTTTGTCAAACCAAATGACATTACCAGAAACTCAAAGTGTCTATATCGAGTTCTGAATGCTGTCTTTGGAATATCTTCCGGCCTCACTTTCAATTGGTGATAACTGGTCCTCAAGTCAATCTTTGAAAACTACTTTGCCCCCTTCAACTGATCAAACAAATCGTCTATCCTGGGCAACGGGTACTTGTTCTTAATGGTGACCTTGTTCAACTCTCGGTAGTCGATACAAAGTCTTAGCGACCCATCTTTTTTCTTTACGAATAAGACTGGTGCTCCCCACGGTGATACGCTCGGTCGAATGTATCCCTTATCTAACAACTCTTGTAATTGAGCCATCAGTTCTTTCATCTCTACCGGTGTCATACGATACGACGCTTTGTAAACCGGTGTTGTCCCTGGTGCCAAATCAATGACAAACTCAATCTCTCTATCCGGTGGCAATCCCAAAATCTCGTCTGGGAAGACATCAACGAAATCCCTTACAATAGGTATCTGACTCAGTTCACCCTCGACTCGTCGAGTATCAACCACGTGAGCCAAATAACCTATACAACCATTCGTAAGCAATCTCTGCACTTGAACCATCGTCAAACAATGAGATTGTCTACTTATTCGGAGTCTTAAGGTGTACACACTTCTTCTTACAGTCTATAACTGCTCCGTGAACCGATAACCAATCCATTCCAAGGATTACATCGAACTCCCCCAAACAAATCGGTATCAAATCCACTTTGAGCTTAAATCCTCGCAATTCGGTATAACAATTCATATGAATGTATTCTACGGGAATAATTTCCTTGTTCGCAACTTCTACGTTCATAGGGTGTTCTAATCTCTCACGGGGTAAGTCTAACCGTTTAGCAAATTCTTCGGAAATAAAAGAGCAGGTAGCACCTGAATTAAATAACATGTATGCATCTATATCATTGATCAGAATGATACCTGACACCACGTCCTTAGACTCCACCGCATCCTGTATGGTCATGTTGAATGTTTGTGCCGTTGGTCTGTTGGCTTGACTGGTTGACCCTCCAATGTTCAGCCCATTGTTGTTGTTGTTGCGGTTGCCGCTAACTGCATCGCTCTTTTTCTTCAGGCAATCCTTAATTTGAAGGTCCGTGGCTCCACACGAGAAACATCCTCCCTTCTGCTTATTCGGACACTGAGGAGCCATGTGCCCCGGTTGTCCACAATGATAACAAACACTCTTTCCCCTCATGCACTCCCCCAAGTGATTCCTCCCATAGTTGTTACACTTTATACTTTTCTTAGCCTCCCCTCCGGACTTATTGCCTCCAAAGGATTGGCTCTCTGTCCATTTACGCTTGTTAGGGTTGCTGCCTCCGCTGCTTCCCCCTTTTTGACCTTCCTGACCGGTCTTCTTTTCTTGTTTGAATCGAGCGATGGCTTCATTGCCTCCTTCGGCAATGATAGCCCTTTCCAAAAGATCAGAGTAAGTCTTGATCTTCAACACAACCACTGCCTTCTGCCCCCATGGTTTCAGTCCTAATTCGAACCTTCTTTCTTTTCTAGCCTCCGTGTCAACCTAATGCGGAGCGAATCGGACTAACTCGTTAAATCTTGTCGCGTACTCTGCGACAGACATACCACCTTGCTTCAACTCCAGAAACTTAACTTCTATATCCTGTTGCGTATTCTCCGAGAAGTAATTCTCGAGGAATAGCTCCTTAAATCTCTCCCAAGGAATAACTCCTTCGTCCTGCTTCAAATTTTATTGATTTCCACCAATAGTTAGCTTCGCCCTTCATCATGAAAGTGGCAAAACTCGTCTTCTATTCTCCGGCCACTCGTGCGACCTCAAACACCTTCTCCATTTCTTCTATCCATGTCTGGGCTTCAATTGGATCCAAGGTTCCCTGAAATTCTGGTGGTCCTACCAATTTAAAGTCCTTAAAGCTAGCCAAGTGTGGTCCTCGGCCGCCTGCTCACGCAAAGTGAAGTCCATTTTGCATTGCCTCAGTTAACAGGTTAACGAAGTTCTGTATTGGATCAACATTTGCCCCTCCACCATTGTTAACGGATCCTTCCTTCCTTTGATTCCGCTGAATTCTCCTAGGCGGCATGATCTGAGGAAAGGAAGAAAATTATTAGGCTTTATGTGATATGATATCCATGTTATCATTAAGAAGTTTAAGACGTCTATCAATCATTCTTGATTTAAATAAACAACTTCAGTATCATAATAAAACTTGATGGATTTCCTCAACCCATCACTTACATACTCTACCTGAGTTTTCTACTAAGGTTATAACCTATGTTTCGCATTCCTAATGTTTATAACCTACAGCTTCGATACCAACCTGTAACGCCCCCAAATCTGGGTCCTCAGACCCCGGTTCGGTCATCACGATAAAGTACAATCATCCACCTCTAAGCAACATACGATAACTAATATGCGGAATATAATAAACGTACGTCGTTCATTCAAAAGGTGTTACTAGTCCCAAGATACGATAACCTTAATATAATCTTATAATCATACCCTAAAATTAATATTAGGGTTCACATTACCTAATCGTAATTTAAACTAAGCATAAGATAAATTCTGCTTCTCGTAATAATCCTACATCTTCCCTTTACCCTTGTCCTTTCCTGAGGTCTCGGGCTTAGCTGCAATATAATTCATGATATAGCAAGGATGAGCAACAAGTTTGCTCAACAAGTTTAAGTACAACAATAAGGATATATCATGATGAATGGAAAAATGTCCGGCAAAGGGTTCAATAGTATAATATCTGAAGGATTCAACAATATGAATATCATAAGCAAAGATAATGATTGCTTTTAGAATAACTGCTAGTCAAATAGACTTCGAACTATAACACTCCAATGGAATCAATAGCTAATTGACCCTTTGGTTACTGGCTACAGAATAAGTACTTGAGGGGATCAGCCTCACGTACTCTATGTATATGCATAACATTTAAATCTGTTCATTGTATCTTTATTAGATACCTGCAATCCCCTATCATAGAAAGGGGTGTTCTTTCAGTCTAAGAATCCTTACCATCAATTGGTTTGGATAACTTTTATAAAACTTCATAGGCTTGTCTGACCGGACAAAAGTTCAGACTCTATTACTTGCAACATAATAAATTCAGATACTTGCTCAATATAATTTAGAATAAGTTTAGGGAAACTTTCTTAACACAAGTAGGGTTCAAGGAACTTGCTTACGGTATGCGTCGAATAAAGTAATGCAAGGGTTTAGGATACTTGCCTGTTTGCTCAGCTGCAATATAATTCTAGCTTTAATTAACTTACGTTGAAACGACCTAACATTAACAAGCCGGTCTTTCAATATGCATGTGTAAACTAATACGAGTCTACACTTAAAAGAATCAAGTCATCACATAGCATTCTTCTCAACACATTATATGACATATTGGTCACACATTACAAAGTAAGTAATCATATAAGCATGCCTTAATACTCCAGACCAAAAACAGAATCTTGGCAAGATCAGAGGATCTGGCCACGAGAATTGCTACTGGTCTATGCTTAGGGATCTACAGAAATTACTTTGTCCTTAGCCGCACTCAAGATTGAGCTTTTGTACTTCCTGACTTCAGTGCAACTTCAACATACACCTATACATACATTTTAACATGCTCGTATATAGACAACACATGTATACTTTACTTCATATAGTTTATGTTCTAGAAATTTCCTTTTCTTTATGACTGTGCGTGCATAAGTGAAAACCACACCTTAACCAAACGATGCTCATGTCAATATGTCTATAGGCATAATGAATCCTAATACACATGCTTGAATGGTCATAACATACTTTACTCATTACTTGATGACATTAGCTTCCTCATTCTAACTTTATTTGAATCTAACACTAAGTCAACTTAGCATATACAAGGCATCTTAACATGTAACTCTCATGCATTGACATCATATATTAAGGCCACATGCATGTTCAAATGGTCAGGTCTTATAAGATAAAGGTCTTGGTCAAGTTCTCTTTGAAAAGCCTTAAGTTTCTTATCTTTGAAATAGTCTAATCTTTCAATCATGTATGCTAGTGCATTCAATCACTTTAGTCTTGTATTTCATGTCAATACAACCCATATTATCTTACTCATAAAGTCAGAATGCTCACATGATAGGTTAATGACAAAGTTCACTTTTGAAATCACAAATCTCACTTCAATAACACAAGTGTTGTGTCCATTGTAGGTACTAACATGGTTATACTTGTTCATACTACATGCACATGCATATATATGTGTGGTACATTTGTTTACATGCTTGCTTTAACCATATACTAACATGTTAGCACAACAGAAACTGAACAACAATTATCTTAACTGGTGTAGGCCTGGCGCAATCATTACTTGTTGCCAAGACAAAATTAATTAAAATTATTGCCGTGATCTGTCGACCGTGGTAGAGACATCGCTTACTTTGGCGCGCTCAAAGAACCCATCACCAAATTTCCTTATGGAAAGGGTTTCTATCATAACCCAACACATTTAGAAGCTTGTTAAACACTTAGCAACATAACCCAAATCAACTAAAAATCAATACATGCTTAATTCAAAGAATCAACCCAATAAATAATTTATCAAAAAAAATGAAGCACGGGAATGGAAATTATACCTTTGTGACTCAATCTAGCTGCAATATACTAACTCTATATAAGCTCCTTAACATCTAAATCTCAGCAATTACAACAAGGAAGATGAGAGTCTTATTTATAGAAGATTGATTATCTAGCTAATGCCATTACTTCACAAATCAAACCATTAGCTTTCAAGAAAGCACAAGGGTTAAGGGAGAGTTGGTGAGAGTTAGTAATCTCCATTATGAATTCCACTCCCCACCCATTAATTGATTTAGATTGGTGAGTTTGAGATGAATCTAGGCTAGGCTTGCTAGTATTTCACGTGGAAGAATGAAATGGGACTCTTATTATGGGACAAGAGATCAATTCTCAGCATTTGCACAAAAATGGAAGGCAATAATTGGCTAATACCATATATACCCATAATATAAACTTTGGTTATAAAATATGTCTACACAATTCATTTCATATAACATAGGGTATAATGATTTAAAGAACATACAATGTACTTCTCAATTACATGGTACATACATATAATTCATGTACATTTTCAATTACAATGATTGTTATTATTATAATAACTTAATGAAATCATTATAAATTTAACAATGGATATTATTATATGTTAACAGGGTATACATGAATGTTTACCCACACACTTCATATCACATAACAATATTAATATGCAATTCACATAAATGCAATTAACTCATACTATATAGTCTATATTTAATATATAGACATATTAATGTGCCACCCTGTATTATATAACATATATAGTCAACTACCATATAATAAAGGTTTACTATATTGCACCAATAAATCAAGTAAACATATAATCACATGATACTCATTAATTATTATTTATTCATAATAACTATTAATTAACACATTATCAATTAATTACTCATAATTACAATTAACCAATATGTTCAACTCTTGCCACTATATTCAAATAGATTGAATATTTAATTAATAATAATCTTATCAATTCCTTGATATTAAAATCTTAGGGTTAGTCCACTAATTTAAATAAACTATTAGTGACTCCCTTTAATCATTTCATAATTTCACATAACCACATAAGGTTTAAATAATCTCACAAAACTAACTCATTAAAATTAAATCATATATTTAATTTAATAAAGAGTTTAAAATTCGTGGACGTTACATCCCTCCCCCCTTATAAAAATTCCATCCTCGGAATTGCAAAAATAAGGTTACTCAAATAAAAACGGATAATTTGCTCTCACTTTCTCTTCTAGCTCCCACGTAGCTTCTTCTACTGAGTGATTCCTTCAGAGAATCTTAACGGAATGGATAATTTTATTCCTCAGCTTCTGTTCCTTCCTATCTAGTATCTGGACAAAAACTTCCTCGTACAATAAGTCTTTCTCGACTTGAATTGGTTCATAGGAAATGAAATTTAAATAGGTACACTTAGAAGGGGGGTTGAATAAGTGTAAACACAAACTATGTCCAATTTTTATTTCTTATCAAAAATCCTTTGGATGTTTAATGCAGCTAGTTGGATTCCTAAATTAGGATATTATTGAGTTAACCAGTTTTACTGATATGAATAGAATACAGGTTGCTGGATAAACAACAAGATATTCAAGCACAGAATGCAATCACACAAACACCAGAACTTTTATGTGGTTCAACTACTACTCTCTAGAATAGTAGCCTAATCCACGTCCAATACCAACTAGTATTGGAGACTCACTTTTATTAAACTCTTTTAATTACAATACAAGTTCTAGCAATTTGAACACCTTTGTTCCCTATGCACCTATGCACTCTTAAGCACCTATGCTTCCCTCAAACTTGACTGTAATAAGTTACCAATTCAAAACAGAATTACATGTAATATTGATTGAGATAGGAAAAATAAAATACACACTAGAGGTCTAATGATCAAGCAATATATTACTCACTAACTCAAGGCTCTAGTATGAAATGAAATGATATGCAAGAAGAATATTACCATAATGTTTTCTATACGTTCTTCATAGCTGCAATTCTGTTCTTAATGCAATCAATGTCTGTCTTAGTGAAAAAGCAATTTCGTAGCTTGTATGCGATAAATTACTGTGTATGTTTTTCGTATCTTGTTATGTTAAATATCTCAGATTATATATACCTCTTCTAGGATATTATCGTTGCAAAGGTTTTGCTACTGTGATATACTGACTAAAATACTTAGCATAAATCTTGCCATTTTGTATCAATCATGATCTATGCAGCTTGATTTCAATCACAGAAATTCTATTTTCTAAACAATCACGCCATCAGTATTTAAGGCTTAATTGATTTTCATTTGCATGGGAGAGAGGCATGACGCAGATTACTAACAGTTCTAATTACATAGCCGAATTTTATTACCTTATATGCCCATAAACATTTGCTGACATGTTTCCATATATCTTAACATGCATTGGTTCGTTAGAGTGAATCAATTAAGTTGCTCAAATCATGAGGCGGGATCTTGACACATGATTTCTGCTATGCAACATGCAATCAACTAGTTACCTTAATTAATTTCCTAGATTTAAGACCCTTAATTTATGACGCATGATAGGAGCAACATGATGTCATGATTTATGCTATCCATAAAGTGTCTGCTGGCCAGTGTCCATATATCTTATCAAATATTGGACCGTTGGAAATACCCAGTCAAATTTCTTGAATCATGGGATAATACTATGATGCATTTATATACCCATATCTTTCTTAACCGTGTGTATCTATTCAACAAGATTTGATTCCTTATGTTGAGCAAATTTGGCCATGCATATTATTAATCATGCAACATCAAATATGAATGCAAGTGTATATATGTAATGCACATGTCCTAGAGTCTTATTTTGGAAAGTAATAAATGCTAAGATCTTACATGTATTCCTAGGACTCAAATTAGCTTTTCTTTCTCCAAAAGCATCTTGACTTTGGACCTTCTTCCTTGATGTTCCTGAAATGTTATATAATAGAATTAGTGAACTAATATGGTCATCATCAAAACATAGAGTGTGACATAAGTCAACAGGAAATAACGTGTTTGTAGTCTGGTTTATACGGCCGCAACACTGACACATGAAACACGTTGTGAATGTGCTCAAGCTCATGAGGTAATGCTACCTCATACGCCACTTCACCGACTCGCCTCAAAATCTCGAACGGTCCTATAAACCTAGGGCTTAACTTGCCCTTCTTCCCAAAACGAATCTTCCCTTTCCAGGGAGATACTTTCAGAAATGCATTATCTTAGTCATAATATTTCTTACTGGGCTAGTTGAGCTCACCCTTTCTTTCACTGTTCTCTTCAGGAAATGAGAATATAGGCCGGGACGAGCGTGGGAGAACGGTGTGGCGGTCCAGGATGATAGCATTAGTAGTCCTCACTATTCTGTTAAATAAAGTGATAATAAATGTAATGAGGACTCCATTGAGTGTGGATATTGTCTAGATGACAATATTTGTATTAAAACTCATAGCATATGTTTTGTCGTATATTACAGGACGTTTGTATAATTAAGTTTGTATTTATATTCTGTACCATGTATTTGACGACTCAAGATGGGTGATGTATACCTGTTTTGGGGGCATCACACCAGGTGTGTAGTTTGAGCGGCTTTAACTTTATCGATTAAAGTCGATTCTACTCTTATATTCGTTATCTTCACGTGGGTCCCTAAAGTCTTTAACTCTATCTTCATCATTTGTAAGTTATACAAAATGGGTTTTTGTGTTAACAACATCACACTCGTAACCGCATACGATCTTCTACTCAACGCGTTAGCTACCACATTCGCTCTTCCACGATGATATTGAATGGTATAGTCGTAATCTTCAACAGCTCGAGCCACTGTCTTTGGCGCATTATACGTTCATTTTGGTTGAAGAAATATTTGAGAGTTTTAGAAATGGGTTTTGTACTGGGGCCAATACAAAATTCGATTTCACGCTCTAGGGGTAGGCTAAGAAGTCTTTAAGAATACGTCAGGAAATTTATTAACAATAGAAATATCATTCAAAACTGTGACTCTCATTCAAGACTTGGATAGTACATCACATTGATACCTATAAACTTGCCATCGTCATTCACGACGTCGCCTACAGAAAGTCTGGCTTCGGTGCATTCCACACAAGGAAGTCACTAGCGAAAGGCTCGGGGCTCTTTACTTATGGCTTGATATAACAATGATTAACTTTAGTGGTTTGGTTGCTTGAATTCGCATATCAGGTTGGTTAGGAATATGAAAGCTAACAATCTTACGAAAAACATGATGAGTAGTTAACCAATCGATTCCTAAAATCACATCAAAGGCAAGTATTTTTAAAGAGATAAGATCGACAGGTAATGTGAAAGTGTCGATTTAAATCAAACAAGACTTATAAACAGTGGAGGTAACGAAGGTTTCTCCTAACAGAGTTTCAACAGATAAGTCAAAGTCTATATTCTCTAGAGTTAAATTTAAACGTTGAGTGCAAGCAAGAGAGATAAAAGAATGGGTAGAACCGGTATCTAATAAGTTATAGACTTCACAAGAATTTATATTTAACTAACCCGTGCTAACTTCGTTCGGTTTACTCGCTTTTTGAGAAGTCATGAAAAACGCTCTTCTTGAAACCACCGACTTTGTTTTGTCCGTATCTGACTTTGGTGCCACCGTCCCAGCTGGACTTGAATTTGGTGCACGAAAAAATCGGGCTAGGTGACCTTCTTTTCCAAAATTGTAACATGTTTTGGACTACATCACGCAGTTTGGACTGATATGTCCCTCCCCTCCGCATTTGAAGCATACAATTGGTGGTCATTCTCCTTCCTTGAAAACGGGTGTTGGTGCTGCTGTCTTTCCATCGTTGTTGAACCTTCTCTTCTTAAAATTTCAAATCCAATTATCTTGGACACGATTACCACCGAAGTGGTTACCATTCTTGGCATGATAATTTCCCCCATGATGGTTATCATTGTTCCGATGGCCGTTGCCACCGGTATGATTATTATCGTGTTGCTGGTCATTACCTTTTGGTTGTACTGACTCATTATCGCGCTCCAATAACTGAGCCATATTCACAACATCTGACAAAGTTTGTGAGAAATGAGGTATTGACATATTTTGGGTTTCAAACCTCTTAGAAACATTTGCGTCATTTGCTCCTCATTATCGACCAAATGGGATGCAAACCGGGATAACTCAGCAAATTTAGCCTCGTATTGCAACACAGTCATATTGTTTTGCTCCAACTTGATAAACTCCACCTCCTTCATGTGATGAATACTTTCAAGAAAGTACTTGTCGTTGAATAGCTCTTGGAACTTCTCCCAAGACATCTTGAGTGCGTCAGGCTGGGTACGTTTTACAGATTCCCACCAGTAATCTGCCTCTTCACGCAACATAAAGTTGGCAAAGGAAACCTTTTGCTCCTCGGAGCATCCCAAGATATCAAATATCTTGGTGATCTACTTTAACCACGTCTCCGCCTTAAGTGGTTCTGGCTTTCCCAAAATTTCAGCGGTCCCCTCTTTGAATCGCTTAGCGATGACCATTCGAGAGTTGCCAGTGTTTCCACTAGAATTTTGAACTGGAGTCTCTCTCGCCTGATGTTGCATGAATTGCATAAAGCCTTTGAACATCTCATCGTTCATCATCTGATCAGTGTTATTTACCTGAGGATTATTGTCTTCCTATTACACATTATCATGGGTATTGATCGTTGGCGACTCAATGGTCTCATGTGCTTCATTGCTGATCTCAACATTTTCAGATGCCATTTTCAAACACTGTCACAAAACAAGGGTTAATTGACATATCACATATTATCCCTATACTTTGACCGACCAATTAAATACCAAATAAACTTAGGTAGGTCATACTAGCGAAGGAATTCCCCGTCTATCCCCTCCTAGTTCTTGTCTCACATCTCAGCCAGGGATGATATCCCTAAGCTTTGATACAAACTGTGACTCCCCCAAAACATGTATACATCACCCATCTTGAGTCACCAGATACATGGTACATAAATTTAAATACAACTTAATTATACAACAGTCATGTAAAATACGACAAAACATAGTTGAGAGTTTAAATAAGAATATTGTCATCTAGACAATATCCACACTCAATGGTGTCCTCATTACAATTATTATCATAATATTCTGTAGAATAGTGAGGACTACTAAAGCCATTTATCCTGGACCATCCCTCCATTCCCCGACTCGTCCCAACTATATTCTCATTTCCTGAAGAGAACAATAAAAGAAAGGGTGAGCTCAACTAGCCCAAAGAAAAATATTATGACTAAGATAATGCGAGAATAAATTATCTTTAGCCTTCAACAAAGATAACAACTGATAGAATACAATAGACAACAAGTTTTAGATCAACAACTGCAGCGGAAATAAGCAATCCATTAGAAGAGTCAAGTAGAGCATAAAATCTACTATCTTCTATGATTTAAAAAGAGTTTCATCAACTTTATCGCTGAGACTCAGCTTAATAAATAAAATTGAATCATCCCTGCACCACGACCAAGGATATTCATGTAATCATCAATGGTCATGATTATACCGAATAATCCATGGTCATAATTATACCAACAATTGTCCATCAATGAACTACAGGCCAATGAGGACTTTTACCACATCATTCATTACATTACTGTCATGATTATACAGAATAATCCCTGGTCATAATCATACCAAGTCCATCTATGCACGTAAGCCAAAGATGACTTTAATCACAATATAAGCATGAGGATGATGCCAATGACATAATAATTCAAGAAAACAAGTTCAAGGATAAATTTTAAAGATTTATAATTTAATTTATCCAAAAAGCAATAATGTCCAAATTGTCAACATGATACTACTTTGTAGAGTAAAATCCAAGAATAATATTTATGTACCAAAAATAATTTGGACAGAAAAGAAATATATTTTTCGGGTGAATAGTACCCTGTAAATAGTACCTCGACATGAAAAGTGTCCCGAATACCTGAGTGAATAGTAATCGGGTGAATAGTAACTCATGAATAGTACTCCGGCACGAAAAGTACCAAGAATATCTGAGTGAATAATACCAGAGTGAATAGTAATCGGGTGAATAGTAACTCATAAAAAAAATACCAAAGAAAATGATATTTCATGACGAGTACAAAAGAAATGATATCTCATACAAGTATAATAGAATATACGAAACTGTAAATGGATTTTCACTAGCCATGCGGTAATCCACGTAGACAGATCATTTCCACAATTTAATAAAGAATGAATACAAAGGATCATTCACCATGCATGCGGTAATCCACATAGACAGGTTATTCAAACAGAATAATAAAGAATGGAATAACAGAAGAATTCACCATGCATGCAATAGACCGCATGCATGTGAGTTATTGCCAATGTAATAATAAAGAATGGAACCAGTCATGTAATCGTAATCCATACAAATGAGGATATTCCAATAGAATAATAAAGAATGGAATAACAACAAATTCACCGGGCATGCGATAGGCCGGACAGAATGAGTTATTCCAATGAATAATAAAGAATGGAATAATGTAATAATTTCACCATGTATGCGGTATTAGCATAGACAAAAGTTATTCCAACATAATAATAAAAAATGGAATAACAACTCTTACGAGTATTGAAAGAAAATAATTCTCTTCATGAATATGAAAGAAATAATACCCCTTACCTTAGAAGAAGACTGGATACTGGAATAGTGAGGTAGCAGACTTCTTTCCTTCTTTCTCTCTATAATTTCTCTCTATAATAATTGCTCTATTGCTTTAGTGAATTGGTGAGAAATGAAGGAAAAATGAGCTTCTATTTATAGGAAAATATAGTTTCGATAATTGCACGTTTTGGGGCTCAAAATATTACAGTATAATACCTTCATCTTTTTCTTCATTTTTTAATTTAGTCCTGCAAGTATTATCAAACTTGCACCACCTCCCCTAATAGTAAATAATGTGAATCAATAGTTCAATCATGTGAATCAATAGTTATAATCATATGAAAATACGAATTACAGTATAGTACCTTCAACTATACCTCCATTTTTAACTTAGTCATGCAAGTATTATCAATCTTGTACCACATCCCCTAATAGTACAAGAATGTGAATCAATAGTACACACATGTGAACAAATAATTATAATCATGTAAATTAATAGCAATTAATTGCTCATTTATTCGGTTAAATACCCGATTGGTCAATATAACCTCCAGTCATCAATTATTATCGAAATAAATGTCGATTTTCACTAACACTAATAATTTCAGCACAATGGAACTTTCAATTTCATCTTTAATCAACACGAACTTATTCATCGTTAATATTATAACTCACAATATTTAACAACCAGGTCATTCCCAGGAAAGAGGGGGCTTTCCAATAAGGATTTCTCCTATCATGCCAAATAAGATTATCTAACCTCTCCTCGATGAACTTCTAGACATTGTCAATATTACAAATAATAATATGAATAACTTTGTCGTCTCAATTATTGATTTAATAATATAACATATTATACAGATGATACTGTGACAATAATTGAATCAATAATATGAGAGATTTGATGTAGCAATTACTGTAGCAATAATTGAGTATAACCGAGTGACTTCTTACGTAAGCATCAATAATCAATACCGTGTGCTACTATGCAACCACGCATATTACTATATTTTTACTAGTGAGTAGTTCAACAGTTTTAACGGTAACACTTTCGTCGTTATTTTTAGAAAAAGATAATTCTGTCGTTTTCTAACTACGACAATACTTCCGTTGTGGGGTCCACCAATGATTGTGCCATCGTACGGATATTCCCCGACCAAAAGAATATTCCCCGACCAATCGAATATTATATAACAACTTGCTTACTTTGCAAAATTTATAAATATTACCCACAACTATAACATTATATCAAATACACACCATAATATTCAAAAAAAAATCGAGAAATTTAAATTTTTATTCATAAAATTTGGGGTCTCACACTACGGGCCAAAGAGGACTTTCACCACATCATTTGTCTGTAACATTACAAATTATGATTATACCAATACAAACTTTCCTGGTGTTGCCACTTTTATAGTTCTAATAAAAGAGCTCTAACTCATGCATGCATACACGGGTCAACAAGTAATACAAAGTAAGTAGAGTATCGATCCCACAGAGAAAGTTGTTAAATTTAACTATCTTGCATCAATTAACTCACCAAATTTATAAGCCTAGACTAATGACTAAAAGTGTTGAATTAAACTAATTGTGAATAACGACTGAAAATAAGAATACAAATGGAATAAATATAATCAGAAAATAATGGGACCCTAACTTCATTTAATATTTCACCTAATCGCCACTATCACACAAGAAATGTTCACATATCACAGGAAAATAGCCAAGAGCACGAATAGAGTTATAACCATTTTTCAATGCACTATAACCTACTTACACAGCATCTACAGATGTTAGACTCTATGTAATCACCAATACAACCAAAATCACTATATGTCTATGTGAAATTACAATTATATTGATTTTAAGCTCAAGCCCTTATTCTAGCTCATACGGTGAAACAGTATATGTCTATCTGGTTCACAAAATACGCAAGCCATATATAATATCCCCATATTCGCATGCTATCATGATTACAATCCATACCTATATGTTCATTGTCAATTCTATACAAGTACTGAGACGAATGGTGATCAAACATTCATACATGTAAAACAACCATGACAGATATTCCATATGATATGCAAAACAATCCTAGCATTTAAATGTGCAACCAAACTACATATTAAAATCCGTTAGAATCCCATAATGAAAATTAGTTCATGACTGAACCAAAAGCCATTATGGGATTAATGCTAAATATGATCAATAAACAAACAATTGAAATAAGAAAGATAGAACGATCAAACCCAATCGCTGAATAGAAATCAATGATCAATGTTTAAATCCTCATAGAAATCTAATAAACAATAATAAAAATCCACAATGGTAGATAATCCCAAGAAGAATTGGAGAAGTAGATGTTTTAGCTTCGTTCTACGTTGGAATCTCTCCCAAGGTGTAAACCCTAATTTCTATGATGAAAAAATACTTAAAGTTATCAAGTTATTCATCTGACACCAGTTAGAATCGTTTAAAAACCAATTACAATTCATTTAATAAAAATTAAAATTAAAACAAAATTACAAAGATCAAGACGCATTGCCACAAGGCCACTCTCAGCTTCCTATGTCTCGCGGCGCAAGCGAGACTTACTGAAATATCTCTGCCTTGTCCAGCCAACCTCTCGCGCGGGCGCGCGCTCCTACCTCGCGGCCGCACAACTCACATTAGATCATCAAGAAATTGGCAGGGGACTCACAGCGCGTGTTCCCCCATCTTTGATTCTGCCCGTGCACATGGTTTGTACTCTCTGAGCTTTACGGTTCCGGTTTAGCTTACGTCATCATGTCATTGCCGCTATTTGTTCTTTTCATGCTTGATCTCTTGCTTCATTGTACCTCCATGCCATGCACATCCCTGCCCGTGCCTTGCCTTCATGCATCTATTAGCCTCGTGCCCTCTAATACCACAGATAAGTCAAAGTCTAACTTCTCTAGAGTTAAATTTAAACGTTAAGTGCAAGCAAGAGAGATAAAAGAATGGGTAGAACCGGTATCTAATAAGTTATAGACTTCACAAGAATTTATATTTAACTAACCCGTGCTAACTTCGTTCGGTTTACTCGCTTTTTGAGAAGTCATGAAAAACGCTCTTCCTGAAACCACCGACTTTGTTTTTTCCGTATCCGCCTTTGGTGCCACCGATCCAGCTGGACTTGAATTTGGTGCACGAAAAAATCGGGCTAGGTGACCTTCTTTTCCAAAATTGTAACATGCTTTGGACTGCATCACGCAGTTTGGACTAATATGTCCCTCCCCTCCGCATTTGAAGCATACAATTGGTGGTCGTTCTCCTTCCTTGAAAACGGGTGTTGGTGCTGCTGTCCTTCCATCGTTGTTGAACCTCCTCTTCTTAAAATTTCCAATCCTATTATCTTGGACATGATTACCACCGAAGTGGTTACCATTCTTGGCATGATAATTTCCCCCATGATGGTTATCATTGTTTCGATGGCCGTTGCCACCAGTATGATTATTATCGTGTTGCTGGTCATTACCTTTTGGTTGTGCTGACTCATTATCGCGCTCCAATAATTGAGCCATATTCACAACATCTGACAAAGTTTGTGAGAAATGAGGTATTGACGTATTTTGGGTTTCAAACCTCTTAGAAACATTCGCGTCATTTGCTCCTCATTATCGACTAAATGGGATGCAAACCGGGATAACTCAAAGAAATTTAGCCTCGTGACAAGAACACGGTCATATTGTTTTGCTCCAACTTGATAAACTCCACCTCCTTCATGTGATGAATACTTTAAGAAAGTACTTGTCGTTGAATTGCTCTTGGAACTTCTCCCAAGACATCTTGAGTGCGTCATGCTGGGTACGTTTTACAGATTCCAACCAGTAATCTGCCTCTTCACGCAACATAAAGTTGGCAAAGAAAACCTTTTGCTCCTCGGAGCATCCCAAGATATCAAATATCTTGGTGATCTACTTTAACCACGTCTCCGCCTTAAGTGGTTCTGGCTTTCCCAAAAATTCCGGCGGTCCCAGCTCTTTGAACTGCTTAGCAGTGACCATTCGAGAGTTGCCAGTGTTTCCACTAGAATTTTGAACTGGAGTCTATCTCGCCTGATGTTGCATGAATTGCATAAAGCCTTTGAACATCTCATCGTTCATCATCTGATCGGTGTTATTTAGCTGAGGATTATTGTCTTCCTGTTGCACATTATCATGGGTATTGATCGTTGGCGACTCAACAGTCTCATGTGCTTCATTGCTGATCTCAACATTTTCAGATGCCATTTTCAAACACTGTCACAAAATAAGGGTTAATTTACATATCACATATTATCCCTATACTTTGACCGACCAATTAAATACCAAATAAACTTAGGTAGGTCATACTAGCGAAGGAATTCCCCGTCTATCCCCTCCTAGTTCTTGTCTCACATCTCAGCCAGGGATGATATCCCTAAGCTTTGATACAAACTGTGACGCCCCCAAAACAGGTATACATCACCCATCTTGAGTCACCAGATACATGGTACATAAATTTAAATACAACTTAATTATACAACATTCGTGTAAAATACGACAAAACATAGCTGAGAGTTTAAATAAGAATATTGTCATCTAGACAATATCCACACTCAATGGTGTCCTCATTACAATTATTATCATAATATTCTGTAGAATAGTGAGGACTACTAAAGCCATTTATCCTGGACCATCCCTCCATTCCCCGACTAGTCCCAACTATATTCTCATTTCCTGAAGAGAACAATAAAAGAAAGGGTGAGCTCAACTAGCCCAGTAAGAAATATTATGACTAAGATAATGCAGAATAAATTATCTTTAGCCTTCAACAGTATAACAACTGATAGAATACAATAGACAACAAGTTTTAGATCAACAACTGCAGCGGAAATAAGCAATCCATTAGAAGAGTCAAGTAGAGCATAAAATCTACTATCTTCTATGATTTAAAAAGAGTTTCATCAACTTTATCGCTGAGACTCAGCTTAATAAATAAAATCGAATCATCCCTGCACCACGACCAAGGATATTCATGTAATCATCAATGGTCATGATTATACCGAATAATCCCTGGTCATAATTATACCAAAAACTGTCCATCAATGAACTACAGGCCAATGAGGACTTTTACCACATCATTCATTACATTACTGTAAGACCCCGAAATTTTTTTAAATAAAAAGGAATTTTCTTCATTTATTATTTTGAAATAGTAAGGGTGGATTTGATTAATGTGGTTAGTTATGGGTAAAATGCGCAAATATTTTAAATAAGCAAGTTGTGATATAATATTCATTATTGTCGGGGAATAGTCGTTTGGTCGTGGAATATTCGTACTGTCGGGGAATATTCGTACGACGGCGCAGCCATGTGTGGGCCCCATAACGAAAAGCGATTGGAGGAAGAAAATGACAAGAATAAGTTGTTTATAAATAACTGGCCAGCTTGTTACTGCAGATTATCTTTGTTGGAATACCCAAAGGTTAAAACATAGTAATACGTTGTTGTTGCATAAGAAGATATGGTATTGCATCAATTATTGATTCTTACGTAAGGCATTTCCTCAATAATTGTTACGGTAATTACCGCTCGAAGATTTTATTTTATTGATTCAATAATTGCTGCATTGATATTTTATATTACTGTTGTTTCAATAATTATCATTACACAGTATTTTTTATTATCGGAGCAATAATTTATATTATCTAAATAATATTATTAGATAACATTATTGGCAATGTCTAGAAAGTTCTGTCTAAGGAGAGGTTTGGTCACCTAATTGCTAGCCAATGAAGGAGAAATCCTTATTGAAAGCCCTCTTTCCTCGGAACTACCGGTTGCATCTTCGTGATTCTGTAATATTATTTGTGAATAATTAATTATTGATTTATATGATGAGGAAAATATTGATTTTATGTGGATATAGATAGAGAAAATTTTAATGTGACAATTGTTGAAAATTTAAATTTTATCTTTTTCTGATGAAATAATTCATTTAAATATATATATTATTATATTTTTAATAATATAATAATGGTGATATTTTTATAATGAATGGAGGATATATGAGTTTATGAGGAGAAAGAGTATTTTTTTTTACAATAAATATTAAAAACAGATTTTGTGTGTCTCAGAGACCCATTTCTTGACCGAAATTTGATTATAGGGTATGAAAATCGCTTGCTTTGTGGATTTTGGTCAATTTCTGTTTGGAATTTGGAAAAACTTTCTTCTACAGTAAGTTGTAGAGAATTGAATTTCCTATAAAACCTCGAGATTCGAATTTTCTGATAAAAGGGCTATTTATTATGAATTATTGAAGTTCAAGTTCAAATAATTGATTTTGGAAGTTTAAAATAATTTAAATATGAAAAACGTTTTTGTGGGTCTAGCATGTGATTTGAATGTGTTGAATGCAGATTTTCAGATTCGAGAAGGTGCGAGAGAATTTTAATATATATATTATTATTTTAATAAATTTTCGCTTTGGTGTTCTAAGCAATTTCCTATAAATAGGTGCTTAGGTTAGAATTGAAAATCACACCAGAAACTGAAGTTTTCTCTCTCTATATTATCGAGCGTATTCTTGTGAGTATTTTGAGTATACTTTGAGTATTGCTATACGGTGCAAGTTCAAGTCATAGCCTATATCCGGTGTTTCAACTAGAAGTACTGTCTTTCGAGGTAAGGGATATTATTTTTTAAAAATGATATTATTTCTTCAATATCATTATGCCAAAATATTGGTTGAAACTTTTATCAAATTTGGAACTTTTTCATGGTCGGGGTTACTATTCATGAGTTACTATTCACGAGTTACTATTCATGAGTACTATTCACGAAGCGTGAAGATGTTTTTTTGTGAAATTTCTATCTTTTGGTGTCGGAGTTACTGTTCACGTATACGACACTATTCACGTATACGACACTATTCCCGAATACGGCACTATTCATCAAAAAATGAAATTTTTTCTTTTCGTCCAAAATATTTATTCTCAATACTAGCTTTGATTGTATCCATGTTTTGATCATTCTTGAATTTTACACCACTATGATTATTTTTGAGGTATTTTTGGACATGGATAAAACAAAGTACGAATCCTTAATCCTTGTCATTTTGTTTCACTTTGGATTCGCTTTTTAAAAAAAAATATTTTTCATCATCCTCGGTCTTAAATGATGATATTATTGAATATCTTTGGCTTTGTAGTGCAAAGATCAATGATTTCGATGAATATCTTTGGCTCAGTAGTGCAAAGATGAATGATTTCGATGAATATCTTTGGCCCGTAGTGCAAAGATGAACATGTGTTTAGATGAACATGACCAATCGGGTGAATGTCCTCGGCTCAGTAGTGCAAGGATGAATATTTGATTCCGGATATATATTGATTGATGTTACAGGATAAAATATCGACGATGAACTTTTAAATTCATATATAGAAGATAGTAGTTTGCATTCTCTACTTAACTCTTCTAATGAATTGTTGTTTTCACTGCAGCTTGTTGATTTAAAACCGGTCATTCTGTTGTATTCTATTAGATTTTTCCTGTTGAAGACTAACGATAATTTGTTGTATATTATCTTAGTCATAATATTCTTCTTACCGGCTAGTAGAGCTCACCCTTTTCTTTTTGTTCCATTTTTCTTCTCGTGAGACGAGAATGTAGCGATTACTAGTGGGGTATGGAATGAAGGTTCTAGAGAGAGTTGTTTAGTAGTCCTCACCATTTTTGTAAAATAATGTATCAATAATTATGATGGGGATTTATTTGCGTGTGGATATTGTCTAGATGGCAATATCTCGTATTTAAACACACAGCTTTATATGTTGTAATAATAAAGTTGTAGTTATTTACGCACCATGTATTTGGCGACTTCGTAATGGTTGGACCTAATGGACCTATTTTTTGGGGCGCCACAATTCATCGTCATGATTATACTGAGAATAATCCCTGGTCATAATCATACCAAGTCCATCTATGCACGTAAGCCAAAGATGACTTTAATCACAATATAAGCATGAGGATGATGACAATGACATAATAATTCAATAAAACAAGTTCAAGGATAAATTTTAAAGATTTATAATTTAATTTATCCAAAAAGCAATAACGTCCAAATTGTCAACATGATACTACTTTGTAGAGTAAAATTCAAGAATAATATTTATGTACCAAAAATAATTTGGACAGAAAAGAAATATATTTTTCGGGTGAATAGTACCCTGTAAATAGTACCTCGACACGAAAAGTGTCCCGAATACCCGAGTGAATAGTAATCGGGTGAATAGTAACTCGTGAATAGTACTCCGGCACGAAAAGTACCAAGAATATCTGAGTGAATAATACCAGAGTGAATAGTAATTGGGTGAATAGTAACTCGTAAAAAAAATACCAAAGAAAATGATATTTCATGACGAGTACAAAAGAAATGATATCTCATACAAGTATAATAGAATATACGAAACTGTAAATGGATTTTCACCAGCCATGCGGTAATCCACGTAGACAGATCATTTCCACAATTTAATAAAGAATGAATACGAAGGATCATTCACCATGCATGCGGTAATCCACATAGACAGGTTATTCAAACAGAATAATAAAGAATGGAATAACAGAAAAAATCACCATGCATGCAATAGACCGCACAGACAGGTTATTCCCAACAGAATAATAAAGAATGGAACCAGGTCATGCGTATTCCGCACAAACAGGATATTCCAATAGAATAATAAAGAATGGAATAACAACAGAATTCACCAGGCATGCGATAGACCGGACAGACAGGTTATTCCAACAGAATAATAAAGAATGGAATAACAGAATAATTTCACCATGTATGCGGTACTTCGCATAGATAGGTTATTCCAACATAATAATAAAGAATGAAATAACAACTCTTACGAGTATTGAAAGAAAATAATTCTCTTCATGAATATGAAAGAAATAATACCCCTTACCTTAGAAGAAGACTGGATACTGGAATAGTGAGGTAACAGACTTCTTTCCTTCTTTCTCTCTATAATTTCTCTCTATAATAATTGCTCTATAGCTTTAGTGAATTGGTGAGAAATGAAGGAAAAATGAGCTTCTATTTATAGGATAATATAGTTTCGATAATTGCACGTTTTGGGGCTCAAAATATTACAGTATAATACCTTCATCTTTTTCTTCATTTTTAATTTAGTCCTGCAAGTATTATCAAACTTGCACCACCTCCCCTAATAGTAAATAATGTGAATCAATAGTTCAATCATGTGAATCAATAGTTATAATCATGTGAAAATACGAATTACAGTATAGTACCTTCAACTATACCTCCATTTTTAACTTAGTCATGCAAGTATTATCAATCTTGTACCACATCCCCTAATAGTACAAGAATGTGAATCAATATTACACACATGTCAACAAATAATTATAATCATGTAAATTAATAGCAATTAATTGCTCATTTATTCGGTTAAATACCCAATTGGTCAATATAACCTCCAGTCATCAATTATTATCGAAATAAATGTCAATTTTTACTAACACTAATAATTCCAGCACAATGGAACTTTCAATTTCATCTTTAATCAACACGAACTTATTCATCGTTAATATTATAACTCACAATATTTAACAACCAGGTCGTTCCCAGAAAAGAGGGGGCTTTCCAATAAGGATTTCTCCCTATTGGCGCGCAATTAGATTATCTAACCTCTCCTTGACATAACTTCTAGACATTGTCAATATTACAAATAATAATATGAATAACTTTGTCGTCTCAATTATTAATTTAATAATATAACATATTATACAGATGATACTGTGACAATAATTGAATCAATAATATGAGAGATTTGATGTAGCAATTATCATGAAAGCAATAATTGAGTATAACCGGTGACTTCTTACGTAAGCATCAATAATCAATACCGTAATGTGCTACTATGCAACCACGCGCGTATTACTATATTTTTACTAGTGAGTAGTTCAACGGTTTTAATTCAGTAACACTTTCGGGCGTTATTTTTAGAAAAGATAATTACATGCTTTCTAACTACGACAATACTTCCGTTAGGGGGTCCACCAATGATTGTGCCATCGTGACGGATATTCCCCACCAAAAGAATATTCCCCACCAATCGAATATTATATAACAACTTGCTTACTTTGCAAAATTTATAAATATTACCCACAACTATAACATTATATCAAATACACACCATAATATTCAAAAAAAAAATCGAGAAATTTAAATTTTATTCATAAAATTTGGGGTCTCACACTACTACGCCAAAGAGGACTTTCACCACATCATTTATGCAGAACATTACAAATCATGATTATACCAATACAAACTTTCCTGGTGTTGCCACTTTTATAGTTCTAATAAAAGAGCCCTAACTCATGCATGCATACACGGGTCAACAAGTAATACAAAGTAAGTAGAGTATCGATCCCACAGAGAAAGTTGTTAAATTTAACTATCTTGCATCAATTAACTCACCAAATTTATAAGCCTAAACTAATGACTAAAAGTGTTGAATTAAACTAATTGTGAATAACGACTGAAAATAAGAATACAAATGGAATAAATATAATCTAAAAATAATGGGACCCTAACTTCATTTAATATTTCACCTAATCGCCACTATCACACAAGAAATGTTCACATATCACAGGAAAATAGCCAAGAGCACGAATAGAGTTATAACCATTTTTCAATGCACTATAACCTACTTACATAGCATCTACGATGTTAGACTCTATGTAATCACCAATACAACCAAAATCACTATATGTCTATGAGAAATTGCAATTATATTGATTTTAAGCTCAAGCCCTTATTCTAGCTCATACGGTGAAACAGTATATGTCTATCTGGTTCACAAAATACGTAAGCCATATACAACATCCCCATATTCGCATGCTATCATGATTACAATCCATACCTATATGTTCATTGTCAATTCTATACAAGTACTGAGACGAATGGTGATCAAGCATTCATACATGTAAAACAACCATGACAGATATTCCATATGATATGCAAAACAATCCTAGCATTTAAATGTGCAACCAAACTACATATTAAAATCCGTTAGAATCCTATAATGAAAATTAGTTCATGACTGAACCAAAAGCCATTATGGGATCAATGCTAAATATGATCAATAAACAAACAATTGAAATAAGAAAGATAGAACGATCAAACCCAATCGCTGAATAGAAATCAATGATCAATGTTTAAATCCTCATAGAAATCTAATAAACAATAATAAAAATCCACAATGGTAGATAATCCCAAGAAGAATTGGAGAAGTAGATGTTTTAGCTTCGTTCTACGTTGGAATCTCTCCCAAGGTGTAAACCCTAGTTTCTATGATGAAAAAATACTTAAAGTTATCAAGTTATTCATCTGAAACCAGTCAGAATCGTTTAAAAACCAATTACAATTCATTTAATTAAAAATTAAAATTAAAACAAAATTACAAGATCGGCGATCGCTAGCAGGCGCATGCGCCTCTCTCAGCCTATGTCTCATGCGGCGCTTGAGACTTCTGAAAATCGTCTTTGTCCAGCCAAACCTCTCGGCATGGCGCTTCTCCTCCCTCGCGGTGGTCGCAGAACTCGCATTAGATCATCGATGTCTCAGCTTGGGTACTCGGCGGTATGCGTTCCCATGTTGTTCTGCCCATGCGGTTTGTACTCTGCAGCTTCGGTTTACGGTTTAGCTTCGTCATGCTGCTTCTTTATATTTGTTCTTTTCATGCTTAATCTCTTGCTTCATTGTACCTCCATGCCATGCACATCCTCGCACATGCCTTGCCTTCATGCATCTATTAGTCTCGTGCCTCTAATACCACCAAAATCAATGATTCTCGCACTTATTTACCAAAAGGAGGAGTAAAGTAAATGCAATGCAAAATAACGTGAAATGCAACTAAAACACAATAAAATGTACTTGAGATGGGCACAATTCGCATGAATTGGTATTCAATAAGTAGGTAAAAATACCACTTATCACCTGGTCATAATCATATCAATTAATAGTACATCTATGCACTATGGGCCAAAGATGACTTTTACCACAATATAAGCATGAGGATGATGACAATGATATAATGAATTAATCAAGTGATATCAAGGATAAATATTAGAGATTTATAATTCAATTTATCCAGAGTTCAAGAATGTCGAAATTGTAAACATGATAACTGCTTTATTGAGTAAAATTCAAGAATAATATTAATGTATCAAAAATAATTTGGATAGAAAAGAAATTAATTTTTGTCGTGAATAGTACCCCGGGTGAATAGTACCCGAGTGAATAGTACCCCATGAATAGTATTTCGTGAATACTACCCCGTGAATAGTACTACGACATGAAAAGTACCCTGAATTTCTGGGTGAATAATATTCGAGTGAATAGTACTCGAGTGAATAGTAACCTATGAATCGTACCCTGAATTCCCGAGTGAATAGTACCTGAGTGAATAGTACCCCGGGTGAAAATATTGAAATTTAATAAGAAAGTTCAAACCAATATTCCAATGAAATGATACTAGATGAAGTGCAAAACTCAGGGATATTCTACTAATTTCATGGATTATAGAAGCAATACTTACTATAATAAGTTTAGATTTAAGAATATAAAAAGAAATAATACCCCTTACCTTAGTAGAAGACTGGATACTGTAATAGTGAAGTAGCAGAATACTCTTCTTCTTGCTCTCTATAGTTTCTCTTGTGAGTCTTAGTGAATTGGTGAGAATGAAAGAAGAATTAAGCTTCTATTTATAGGAGAATGGACTAAATAGTAACTAATTCACGGACGGTCCATATTGATTTACTATTAAAATCACAACCGACGGTCCATATTGATTTACTATTAAAACCACAACCGACGGTTCAGATTAATTTACTATTAAAATCACCACTAACGCTCCATATTGATTTACTATTAAAACCACCACCTACGGTCCAGATTAATTTATTATTAAAACCACCACCAACGGTCCAGATTGATTTACTATTAAAACCACCACCGACGGTCCATAAAATTAGTAAATCTTCCCATGGAATAATAAGTCAAACTTACAACAAACGCCTCATAACAAATCCCTATATTTATCTCAAAAATTGAATAAATATTTACCACAAATCATTTATCTTTAATAAACACATTTTTAATCTATTAACAATTATTCATCATTAATATTATAACTCACAATATTGACAACCAGATCATTCCCAGGAAAGAAGGGGCTTTTCGATAAAGATTTCTCCTTATTGGCGCGCAATTAGATGACCTAACCCCTTTCCTCGACAGAACTTTCAAGACATTGTCAATAATGTAAATAATAATATGAATAAATATGTTGTCTTAATTATTGAATTAATAATATAAAATATTGTGCAGATGATACTGTGACAATAATTGAATCAATAATATGAGATATTATGCAGCAATTACTCTTGCAATAATTGAATAAAATGAGTGGCTTCTTACGTAAACATTAATAATCAAAGATATTGTGCAATACCGTGTGCTACTGTGCAACCACGCATATTATTATACTTTTATCACCGGGTATTTCAACAGTTAATGTGGCGACCCCAAATCCGAGTACTTGAAACCCGAACTCGGTTCTCCACGATACCATTTCTTTAAGCTGAATAATACTAAATAATAATACATTCGAACTTAATTTACATACATCAAAGTTTACTTCCCAGTGCACGTGACCTTCAAATACATTCCTTACAATACCTGACAATAGATTCCATTGTCTTACTAACTATAACCATTAACTCATACTAAATCTCATTCGAACAGCTTTTCTTTTCCCTTGTTCGTGCCTGAGCCTTCAAGTCGATCGTACGTAACTGAAAACATTTAGTTTAAGCAAGGATGAGCATTTGAGTGCCTAGCAAGTAATAGCAATTATATATATAAGCTGAAGGAATATAAGTATTCTCTTTATATAACACTTCTACAACGAATCAAAAGTTGTGAAGTAATCTGTACTGATAAAAAATTCACATAACAACTCTCTTCCAAATTCTTTAAATTTGGCTCTGGCTCTACCCATGAATAGGGTTTAAGAAACATACTATGAACATTGTTTTCATTTTCGAAAGGTTAAGCGAGAAATTCATCCATAAAACTGTTTCTAGCTTACGAGTGCGGAGGGTGATCGACCCACAGTACCTGTAGATTGATCAATACTACATAACTCGAACGAAATTCATCATTTTATTACATTACTTGGGCACAAAAAATTTTCCCATATAGGGATGTTCATACATGTGTGGTTCTAAACCCAAGATTTTTAATCTTGCTCAACAATAATATGTAGTTCAACATATATATATATATATATATATATATATATATATATATATATATATATATATATATATATATATATATATATATATATATATACGGTAATTGAAAAAAGTGTATCAACATGTGAATAAATGCTATGATTATCCAAGTGGGGACACTTGTATAACCATTTAGAAATCAACTTAATGAAATATATATACGAGTTAACATGTTGATAATCAAAGCGTATATAATCATAGACAGAATAGAATAATTACGAAACTTCTTACTCATGTCCATTGCATAAAGAAAATGCAAAGGTAAGATACTTGCCTGATTTGCTGATTACAAATCTTAACTTAGGTTTTATCTCTTTATCACAACCTATCAATAATCAGATCATTCGTTCGATTAGAACAATATATCATAACACATAGTACTGTCTATTACAGTCAGCACATAGTCTAATCATGTCATCACATATATCTAACAGTCATTACATCCTAAACAATCATTAACGCTGTCAAATATCTAAGTTCGGGTTAATTTTTGATAATTATCGGTGTACCGACAGCTTTAACGGGTAAATACTGAGTCTAAGACTCTTATTCTGTATCTCAACATCAGTCATTTTATTTTTAAATGACTTAAAATAATTTTAAAGCTTTTATGATATTTTATCATGTATTTTCAAACATCGGAATCATAATTAAATGATTTAAACATCAAACAATTCTATTATCATTAATAATTAATTAATATTAAATTATTAATAAAACCATTGCCAAAATATAAAAGTTATTTATAATAACTCAAACTATTTTAAAACATTTATATTACCCTTAAATGATTTTTAAAACAATTAAAATTATTTTTAAATAATCACCATTAATATATAAATATTAATGTACTATTTATCCAAATATTAAAAGTCATTAACTTAAAATATTTTAAATCCTTAATATCCTCTTTAAATGATTTTTAAATAAATAAAACCATTTTTAAACTATTTATTTAATATAAATATTAAATAAACTTAATATCACAAATCATTAACTAAATATCATTAATATATAATTATTAATGAAATTATCTTCTAAATATTAAAAGTTATATTTTATAACTCAAAATATCTTTAAATACTTTATTTTCATTTAAAATGATTTTTAAAATATTAAAATCATTTTTAAACTAATTATTTAATATAATCAATAAATAACTTTAATATCATTAATATATAATTAATTAATGAAATTCATCACGAAATATTAAAAGTCATGAAAAATAACTTCAAATATTTTCTTATACCATAATATAATTTTTTCATGATTTTTCATGAATTAAAACTATTTTTAAATCATTTATTTAATATTATAATTAAATAAATAAATACCTTTTATATTCCAAAATATTAAATATTTATGAAATATACTCAAAATAATTAAAAACTATTTTTCTAATTTAAAATAATTTTTCGTAATTTATTTGGTATTTTTAATAATTAAAATCTAATTTTTCTAATTTTAAATCAATTTCCTAAAAAATAATAATAATAATCGTCGCTAAAGGCCCTATAGTGATGAAGCGTCGCTATAGGTGTTCTTTACCAAGCCCGTAATTCAAAAGGCGCTTAAGCGAGTGAGCATGTTTGGCCGCGTGAATAACTTTTTTCCCTCTTAATGAATTTGGACAATCTATAAATTGGGTCTTGTAGAGAAAATATCATCTTGCGCAATTAACAACAATCATAACGTTTAAATAACATCGATCCGGGATAAATTAGTCATCAAAGTAGTCATGAGATGTTCTTCGTGAAGAACAGATTCGAGGTACCTCCTTTGACCTCTATAACTTGCTAATCGTGTAACGTTTATGTGATCTATCAATTCCAGTGTGTAGACAACATGTAGCACTACAACTATAACACTTAACATCATCATAACAACATCAGATCTAACCGAAAAACGTTGGTCAAAGTAGACCACGGACAACTGTTCAAGAATTTCTGGGTTCGCGGTTTTTGGCAGTTTGGTCAATCATGTTTGATCGCTTGTATCTTGTGCTCTATAATAGCTCTAGCTTTGATTCTTTTTTCATCCTAAAGACCACATATCAGGGTACATGTTACAAGTTTTAAACATCAAAAACACTAAACACACACGAATCTATGGGGGCTGACATTGGCTTGTCAGACCATATTTTCGGTTTTTTCCAAAATTTGAAAACTTTGATTTTGAGCATTTTGATGTTATGGGTCATGAATTTAACAATCTAGAACATTAATAGACTCTCTATTACACAACTTTAAACAATCAATTGCATCAATTAACATCGAATCGAAGGATTTCAAAATTAGGGAATTTCGTACCTTTTCTAGCTTCGATTTCTGATTTTTTTGGCTTTGATGCTTCTGATTTGTTGTTTGTGATAGTTGGGCTTTGATTATGAGCTTATGGGCAAGGCAAATTCGTTTGCTAGAGGTTGAGAGAGTGTAGCTAGAGAGTTTAGAAAATAATAGAGTGTGTTTTCATTATTTCTCCTTCAATCTCTATATATAGACCCTTAGATTGCCTTGGATGCTGATATGGCTGGTAATTATAGACCTCAAAGGACAATAATAGAGTGGTTGGCCAGATTTGGTGGATTAGTAGCAATGATACACAATTATTTCACCAATAATGCACTAAAGTGGACAAAAGGGTAAAATGGTAATTTCTCCTCCAATAATTGATTTCTTCCTTTAATAATGCACAAGGGTAGTTTAGACTTCTCATGTCTACCATGAAGGGCATTTTAGACATTGGCCATAACCATTAGGGTTTATCACTTTAGATTTTAAAATTCCATAAATAATATAACTAATAATACACTAAAAGGGTATTTTGGTAATTTCACATATAATTTCATGGGCATTTTTGTACATGGCAATTAAATGTAGTATTTAATCACTAGATGGTAATTCTTATCATTTACCAATTACTTTTCATCCTTTGGTAAATTAAAACATTTATACATTAACATCGTAATTAAACCCAATAATTTTAAATTAGGGTTTTGATTGAAAAAGTAGGGTTTTAAAATTAGGGTTTCTTAACGCCATCAATTAGGGTTTCTAATTGACCATTAGGGTTCTCTACTTATCTATGTGTGTTCTAACACAGTCGTTACAGTCTCTAACTTCAACCGATTAGGGTTATAATAATTAGAGTTTGTCCTAATTATCAACGTACAACAGTAATTAGGGTTTCCTTCTAATTACCGACATTCTTATACACAATAACTTCATATACACAGTCACTACTCATTCATATCTCATAACTGAGTTTAATAATTAGGGTTTCACATCACGGTAAAATGCTATGACCTAATTGACTGTCATTGCTTAATATTATCTGTCTGCACATACACAGTACATAATTATGGTACCGTAAAATCATTATATCAATAATATAATATTATTATTCTCATCTCTTGATCACAATCCCAATCCAGGGTTTGGATCTCATATCTAACTTATTCTTCGTACACAACATCGATAATCAAGTTAAAACCATTAACTTAAATATTCTGAACAATTCATATAATAAAATATTTATTATATAAATCTAATTATCACTTCATATATTTCCAATCATGTTTTCATGGAAAATAATTAATAAAACATTTCTGCTTACAAAAATTAATTACCATAACAATATAATTTGTGGTAATTGATTATTCCAAAATTATTTCTAATTTTTCAAGTAATAAATATATTCGCATTTATCGTTCACATTACTAGACACTTATTCTCGTCATTAAATAAATAAATAAAAATTTATACGCAAAATTTCTTATTTATTTTATATAGGAGATCTCGGGTTGTCACAGTTAACGGTAAAACTTTTGTCGTTATTTTTATAAAAAGTTATTTCTGTCGTTTTCTAACTCTGACAGTTATTATGTTGTGGGGTCCACCAATGATGGTGTCATCGTACGGATATTCCCCGACAAAAAGAATATTCTCCACTAAATGAATAGTTTATATCAACTTGCTTACTTTGCAAAATTTTCAAATATCACCCTTAACTTTAACCTTTTATCAATTTAACCGTTTACCAAATAGAATAATAATTATAAGAAAATTGAATACTTTCATTTTATAAAATTTGGAGTCCTATAATTAACCTTATAGGTTTTTACACACTGAGATTTTTAATTACCTACATAATTTTTTTGCATATAACCAGATGTTATTGGATAACTAACTGCGATACGGAGTTTAGAAATCAGTTCAAGCAATGGTAAACAGAGCAAGAGAGTTAATATTAAATTAACTGATAATAGGTAAATTTTTATACTGTACGAACACTTCTTTTATTAATAACTATAATCATTTAAATTAATCTTACATTGAGTTTTTCTAAAAGTCATAATGTATTGAGTTGCACCTTGTGGGATGACTTTGCAAACCAAATTTGTTCCTTTGCTGAAACAGAAAATCAAAAAAACATTATAATTGTTTTACAGTTTGCAAAAATCAAGTTCTGTAAAGGTACTAATATGTATTCTAATGAAAAATATCTTTCTAAATATATGTTTATTAACTATGCAACATCTGCTGTAAAAACCCGGGATTTCGAATAATCCGAATTTTACGAATAAATTTTTTATTTATTTATTTTAATTAATATTGATATTGATTATCAATATTGTGTTGTGTATCTGTGATACGAGTTTAGAGAATTAGTCAATTTGTGTATTGATTGAGAAACAAGAGTAGAGTTGTGCTTAACTGAGAATTTAAAACCCTAACCCTAAGTTTAGATAGGAATTTGGTAGAAAATACAATTTTAATAATTGTGTTGATGAGTATGTGTTTGTACTATATAGAGTTATTGATCAATGATTGATCGGATAGGGTTTAAAATTAGTAAACCCTAAAAAGGGATTAGAAACCCTAATCTCAGGTTTAGAAACCCTAACGCACAGTTAGGAACTCTAATCGAATGCCAGAAAATCCTAATTTTAATTTAGGAACCCTAAGCCCTAATTAGGAAACCCTAATTCTAAGTAAGCCTTAATGTGATTAGGGAACACTAATATAATTAGGAAACCCTAATGATAATTTAGAATTCTTAATTTTCTATTTTTAAAATCCTAATTAGAAAATTCTAGAAACTAAAATTGTAAAACCTAAGGGTTAGAACCTTAAGGTTAAACCCTAAGGGTTTGGCAAGTTACCTTTATGCCCTTAAAATTGGGAATTAAATGTCTAAAATGCCCTTTACTTGTAAGCTTAAAGTTTTTCAAGAAATTGCATGACTCATCATGTTAGGTATTGACTATGTGCTGGAAAATCAATACAAAATCTGACTTAGAGTGTCATCTAACATTACTTGGATTCATTTAATCAAATTAAAGTGATTTAGGAGAGAGAAAGTCACAAAAATTAGACATTTTACTCTTTAGCTCTCAAACAACTCCCTCACTCTCTAAACATCTGAAATACATAAGTGTCACAGTCCCAAATACAACCCCTAGATCACCCAAGATCAGATTGGTAAGGCAAGATCAAAGCTTGGACAAAGAAGGTATAAAATCCTAACTTGAGTTTGATCTTACATGATAAGATAAAGTTTGTGTTTATGTGTTTAGATTCATCCTAGAAGATGTTTTATGATGATCTATCATAGATCTATAGCATCAAAGTGCCTTAAAGTGAAGTTTTCAAAAACTACTCAAGAACATTTAAAGTGGTCTGACAACCAAATGTTAGTGGCCCTAGATCTTTATATATTTATGATTTTTGTTGTTTTATGTGTTGGATCTGTAGTTTGGTATGAGATCTTTGATCTGGAAGTGGAATCAAAGTCATTCCATGTCCAGATTGTAAGATATTCGTGGTCAAAACTCGTTGACCGGGCATGACCGAATGATTTCTGGGTAACCTAGAAATCAAATTCTAGCATCTGACAAGCTTTTGCAACGTCTTGATCTGTCTGTTATTATGTGCTATGATGATGTTATGATATCTAGTTTGTAGCCTGTAATATGTATTATAGATATATGTCATTAGATCCTTCAAATCGTCAACATATCGAATGGAGTGGCTAGTCAAACTAGCCTACTCGACTTTGATGTTTGTTTTCTGGAATTTCCAGAAAAGGTATGCACGAGCCCTCTGACAAGGTTTGACCAGATTAAATCTGGTGATTGTGTTATTGTTGGACTACGATCATGTTATGTAGTTGTTATTTGTCATATGGACTACATGTGTAGACCAAAAACATAACCATTTGATGATTAGAACACCTAATTAAGTGAGCCAGAAAGTACCTAGTCGACACTGTCTGGGTTTCTGGGTTACCCAGAAAACCCATATTTGGTCTGACAGTAAGTTTGAGAGCCCAGATCTTCTTGTTATGATATGGTATGACATAGATGATGATTGATTCGTGTAGTGTTACATAAACACTACATGGTCAATGTTTAACATGGCCCAAAAACACTTTGAGATGAGAATTAATTGTGGTCAAACTTGGCATGTTGAACATTGATTTGTTGGTGTTCTTGAGCCAAGAACAACTAAGACGACAGAAAGTGTTGCTATAGCCTATAACGACAATTTTAATATTTTTATTTTCTAAATTTCCAGAAAATACTTAAAAAATAGAAATAAATTCTAAAAATTACAAAAATAGTTTTAAAATTATATTAAATTATGAAAAATAACTTTTGATAAATTGGGATATTTTTCATTAATATTTATAATTATTTGAATATTAAAAGGTATTTAATTTATCTAATTATTATATTAAATAAATTAGAGAAAAATGATTTTAATATTATAAAAATCATTTTAAATAAGAATAAATTGTTTAAAAATATTTTAAGTTATAAAATGTAACTTTTAATATTTTTGGAGAATTTTTATTAATAAATTAATATTAATGATATTAAATTTATTTAATTATTAAATTAAATAAATGATAGAAAAATGATTTTATTGATTTAAATATCATTTAAAAATGAGAAAATGATTTTAAAATATTTTAAGTTATAATTAATGACTTTTAATATTTTGATAAGAATTTCATTAATATTTAAATATTAATGGTGACAATTTAAAATAATTTTAATTATTTTAAAAATCATTTAAGTAGAATATTAGTGATTTAAAAATATTTGAAGTTAATAATAATAACTTTAATATTTTGATAAGTATGTCATTAATATTTTACTATTATTAAATATTAATGATGATGGAATTAAGCAAAGAATTAAATCATTTAAAAATGATTCTGGTGTTTGAAAAATTATTATAAATTATAATAATTGTTAGAAAATTATTAAAAGCTTCCGAAAAATATTATAAATGATATTTGACTTATCTAATATAATATTGAAGCTTTGAGACCAAGTTTAATTGACAATAAATGTGTTAATTGTCAGATAGGGGTGACCAAGACACCGAGTTGAAACCGAAGTCCAACCAGACCAAACTAGTTAGACTTGATGTGTTTATATAGGTTATAAACACTGATGTGGTTATGTGGTGATGTTTCTAGCAGAAAGATTAACTGTGAATTACAGTAATGTGTGTTATAAATGATTGTGCTAATTGTGAGATCGATATTGTTGATTATAGGTCTTACGAACGCAGATAAGTATATTGTGTAGCAGTAATCAACGCGAAAGGCAAGTTTCCTTAACTCAACCTTGAGTTAATACTTTTTAAATATTATGGTGGTTAATTATTGTTGATTAGACCACGTCTAAAAATTATTGTTGATTTTTCGCAGTTAGTGCATATTTATTAATTCAAATTGAATTAGTGATTCTGAAAATATATTTGAAGAATAACTGTTGTTGGATATTTACATCTGTAGAAGCTATTATTGACAGTATAGATAATTCTTGTCTATTATCAAATTATTTTGAAATATGTCTTAGCTAATTATTCTGGCTAGACGAACAATTATTAGAACTTGATAGGTTCGAGAAGAGAATTCAATTATTATTAACTGATCGATGCCAATTATTTTGGCTAGATCGAGAAAGTGATTAGATATTGAAATCATTGTATTTCGTTGTTATAAATCAAACTCTAATTATAAGACTGAGAAGAACAACCTTTTATACAAAGGGGACATATTTGGTTGTATATTCGGCCTTTGCGCGCGTATAAGTATTATGCATAATATAGGGTACAAGGAGTTGGCTGCTCTAAGTACTTGCAGCGGGGTATGACTTAATCTTTATGGTTATCTGATACACCTGGGTATATCAAAGTATATCTTTGATAGTTACTCGAGAAGAGAAGTTCAAGATCCTTTGTGATCACTCAACATAACTCTGGAAAATATTTCCATCCTGTTATTTGGGTATATCAAAGTAAATCTTTGATAGTTACTTGAGAAGATAATTTCAAGATCATTTGAGATCATTCAGCTTAAACTTTGGAGAATACTTCTAACTTATTATTCAATCGAATATCGTAGAAAATTTGAAAGTGTTGTACCCTTTCATTATTGAACTATTGTGTTGCATAGGTTGCGAGAAGATTGGTTAGAGAAGAACAAATTGTTCAACTATTTCAAAGTTTTTCAAACTTTGGTGTTATTCTATCAAAATAGATAGTCTATTATTCTTAATGCCTATTCATTCATTGTATGTCTTAACTTACGGGGTAAATTGTTGCTCACCCTTGCTAAATAAAACTTTTCAGCTAGGGACGAAGTGGCAGGAGGTGCTGTGAAGAGCAAAGGAAAAGGCATAGTGATAGAGTAGTTATGAATGAACATTATTATTATGGTGTATTTGTGAACCTTTTTTGTTTATCTAAAGGGTATGTTTATAATATGAAGGTTAGATAAACTAGGACGAATGTATTAACTATATCAGTTAATATGGTGTAATATTTTATTCATCAATGAATGGGTAGTTAGATGTTAATTATATTGTGGATCATGAGCACCAAACTCGGGGGTCAGGTAACCCGGATTTGGGAGTGTCACATCTGCCATTACCTAGGTACACCAGCTTTGTCCAACTCAATGTTCAGTTCAAGACTTCTTATAAATGCAGATATCCTTGAGGTTGTTACCTTTAAAAATAGGTATATTGTGTTCTTTTTTGAACCCCTTATTAAAATATATTAGTACTACAAATTAATTTACTCTTTAACTACCCTCACTGTTGTCTATCAGCATTTGTGATGCCAATTCTGATAAAACTACAATAACTCATTTATCCAGCCAGAGCGCAATATCTATTACAGATAAATTCCTCCAAATCTGTGATAGGAAAACTCTTGAAGAGATACGGGATGCAACAGAGGTAAAACCGTTTTTAAAATAACTTACTTTTTTCACAACATTAACTAATGTTCTGTTGCTCACTATTTTTTTGACACTCCAGGAGTCATCATGTGTGGTACTTGCTACTATTCTTTGTATAGAAACCGAATATAATTGGTTCTACAATTCCTGCAAAACATGCCGCAAAAAAGTAAAACCAGACAGGGGAAAATATTGGTGTGATAAATGTTTTGACCATGTTAATTCTGTTACACTGAGGTATTGTGATACAATATTTTGTTATACGTTATATCTACCTTATGTTCATACTTTTTTCATTCTGTTAATATTATCTAACTTTGTAAATGTAACTTTTAATTATAGATTTAAAGTTAAAGTTAAAGTAATGGATGATACGTCCAGTGCATCTTTTGTTCTATTTGATCGTGATGCCCAACACATCATAGGAAAATCAGCTTACGAATTTAGGGAACAATTGATTAAGGTAAAATTAAAACAGAAAAAACGCATTACATATTTAAAGTATACAGTCTTAACCTTATGTACATAACTGTGTTTAATTCATGTTTTTTAAATGCATTAAAGGATGGAGACTCTGATTGTTTTACGGATGAAATCAATTTATTATTGCAAAAGAGATTCCTTTTCAAAATACAGATAGCATCTTATAATTTGAAGACAAATTACGTGACATAAACAGTTACTAGGATGACTAACGATGAAAAAATAATTGAATCTTACACAAGTATATGTGATGAACCTCAGGTAATATTAATTTTACACATACAATTTGGTTGATGTTGAATCCTACAATAAATTTATTTATACAAATAATTGAATTCTACACAAGTTTTATTCTGTTACTACAGTCTATACATGGTTTGTCAATGCTCGATGTTGTCAACTGTGTCACACATATAAGCAAAAGGCCTATACATTCAATTAGCAATGATGATGTACAAGGATCTCAGTCAAATGATGTTGAAATGTCAACTAACAAAATGCAAAAGAGGATCAAAATGGAGAAAGATGACAACTTTACTGCTTCAAATTAATTTCAATCACTATCTCATTTTACTACGTAACTTGGTTGTTTTAAATATTAGTAACTTCTGAATACATTTAGTATAATCATCTTTGAGTTTTTAATTTGGATTATTTGGATGAAACTTCCTTATGTTATTTTGCTTATTTTTATTCATAGAATTTCCTTAGAATGTTAATCTATTGTTATCAGATAATGTAATATATTCTGTGTGACATGTATGTCCTCTGAACATGTCACTTTTTTCCCTATTTGATTATCTGATATGCAAGAATGAGAAATAGTTTCAAGCATGGACAACTCAAAGCAGAACACTTTCCTGCACATGTTAGCTGAATTTTCCAAAGCGGAACACTTTCCTGCACATGTTAGTCAAATTCGGTTTGTTCTATTTTAATGTATGTATGTCTAGAAATGTTTAATTGTACAACTTAAAAAGTCATGTTTGCTGACATGTTTATTAGCAAAAGATATGTGCGGTGCTTACAGGTAGATGTGCGGTGCTTACAAATAGACTACTTTCTTAAATTTTCCTGCTACACTTTATAACATATATCTGAGGTTGTCAATAGCATGAAAGATCTTATGGATTTATGTAGAGATAAAAAGATAGACCTATTGGTAACTATTTTGATTTTTGATATTGTTCCGTGCTAATCCTTTGGTAGGTTATCTTCTGAGTTCAATTATTTAGTGAACTTGCAACCTAATATAGTTATTAGATATCAATTGTAAAACTTATTTTAAGTTTTCTCTTCATCTTGGGAAGAAATATATCATTTTTAATTTCATATGCCAACATCTTGAAGTCATAAACTCAATATTTCTACATATGTCATCAACAATTTTATATTTGTGCTAACATGCTTTGCTCAATCATGTCAGGTGTGTACAAGCAAGAGTTCGCTTTTTGCGAGATAGTGAAAGAGAGACTGCGAAACACAGATGGTTACTAGGCATTTTTGAAGTGTCTTAATATTTATAGCACAGAAATAATTACAAGAAAGGAACTACAAGGTTTGTTATGTATCAAGCTGATCATGCTAATTGTTGCTTATTTTTGTGCTGCTTATTTAGATGTTTATTGTAGAAGTCATAACAATTTGACTATTTTGAGTGGCTCTTTCCAATCACTATGTAAAGTCTTTGTTAAGAACTTGGTTACTATCATCATTTTATTCTGTCTTTTCATTGACTTATAGATGAAACTGTTTTGCAACTTTAAGGAAATTTGGTGGGAATAACAAAGGGTCATCCTTTGCTTTTAATATATTTATTACATACTTTTGGCTCTATGCTCGCAGATCATCATTTATGGTCAAAAAAATGTTTTGTAGTCTCCTGTTTGACTGAATTTATTACTATTTTTTTGATAGTCAACTAAAACTTTATTGATGTATGGTTTTTTGTGAGTTAGCAATAGTTTTATTTGTGCTCCATAAAACATAATATATAAAAGTACACATTGGGTAAATAGAGTATAAGATCGCAATAAAACCCTATTTTATGCTTTTACTATATTTAGAAAATGTATATTCAAGATTCACCTCCCCAATTACTAGAAACCAATTTAACTGGCATGATTTCTAATCATTTCCAATTTGCTGAGTAAAATCTAAAAGCACCTATTTTTTCATTCTAATAAGGAAGGTTGGAAGATTCTGCCAAAATGTATGGTGAGGTTTTCGTGAATGGGACAAAGTCTCGCCTACCATACGGGTCCTATGTAAGTTCTAAACATGCCACATGTTTGTTTTCATCATATGAATGTCTATTTATGTTTTTTATTTATGTGATTTCCATTTGGGCTTTTCCATGTTAGTAGGTGTAGATATTTCCTGAAGCAATGTTTGGCAAGGAAATTCTAACCCTTGAAATTGGAATTGAGTGCCAAATTTTAACTAAATTTTAATTCTAGGGAATTGCAAATGTGCTTTTAATTTTAATTCAAAGCTTGAATTGAGTTTCCATGCATAGCATGAGTGTATTTGCATGGAACTGTGTGTTCCTATAATGAAATTAATATGTTTCTAATTTCTACCTAATAAAACAATATCATATGTGTCCCAATAAATTGAGTTGTTTTCTAACATCATAATGCAGTTATGTGTACCAAGGATTGCTTACATAGTGCTTTATTTCCACAGAATTATCGCCAAACAGTTAGGGATTGGGTCTCTCCAGACATTGGATTAAGCATGAGTAGACCTAGCAAATTAGTTGCATGATCAACCCCTTGCATCTCATAATTCTGGTTCTGTGGAGACTTTGAATTTGTGAGGCATCCCTATGTAACATAGAAAGAAAGTACTACAACTTTTTGCTAAAAAAAATTAAATTGAGAAAAGAAAACAATTACACTTTCTATTAATACTCTTGATACTAAATCTGTATAGGAATTATTAAATACCTAAAAAAATTCTTGATAATAAATATACTAACAAAATAATAATTGTGGGTTACTACTACCTCCCATGTCCAACAAACATTGATATATGAAAATGCCCTAAACTATTAACCATAAAATGTTTGAATAAAACAGAGGTATCATACAAATCTATGCATAACTAATCTATATATTACTCTAATAGGAATCTAATAATCAGAGGACTTGATTATTTAAAGGCCCGCCACGCAAGTAGGTCTGGATATAAGGAAAGACCAAATCTTTGATATTCCATCTTCTTTAAGTTAGCTTTTTTTTTCGAGGTTTTAATATATTGCAGCATCTAGAAGAAGTTGTGGTATATTCAAAAAATTCTTCTCATTATTAAATTATGGTTTATTATTACTATTTTAGGATTGATAAGTCACATTTTACTTATTTTAATTTCTGGATGGAAGATTTTGCTCGACACTCAACGCTTGGTTTTCACAATGAGGATGCAGTTTGTTGATTTAATAGTTATTAGAGTATTATTTTGTGGATTACAAAATTGACATTGTATTCTCTTGAAACTTCACAGGGATTTGTTGAAAGGAAAACCACACTTATTGGATCCCAAATTGTACGCGAGTTCCTTTACTACTCAGCACTTCTTCAGCTTCCTGGCTTCTTTTAGTGAGTTCAATTATTTAGTGAACTTGCATCCTAATATAGTTATTAGGTAATGGCTAATATATCTAATCCTAATTGTTGGAATATACGTTCTTCTTTTTACCCTAAGATTTTCATGTACCTTCCTTTCAATTGATGGTTCACTCATGTTTTTGGTTTAAATTCTAAGGTTTAGACGCTATGTTTGTTTTCAAGTACTATTGGGGTTTGGACTATTTACTCCTCTAATGTATTTAATACTAAGGAAAAGGAACTTGCAATTGACACAGGAAAGTGATGAAATTGAGCTCGATATTAAAGCACTGAACACTGAGAATCTTTCGAAGCTCGATAGATTCGTGACAAATTGGAAGAAGTTGGTGAGCAAAACAAAAAGACAAACTCTTATGGGGAATAATTCAATAGCTCCCACGGCCACAATCGACACTGATGAGGTATTGTTTGTCGCTTATTCTTCAAATTGGCTACATTTATAGGTACTAGATTGTTTGCTAATTATGATTTTGGAATTGTTACGCAGGCTCCAGTTAGTGACAGAAATGATGGTGCGAAGAAAATTAAGAAAGGAAATGGGGAAGAGGATGTTGACATTGGTGATGAGATGCCAGAGAGTACCTTCCCACCAGTTTGAAATTGAGAAAGATGATGGTGAGCATGGTCGTGATAATGGGACAAAGAATGGTATCACCAAGATATTTTGAGCAGCGATTCGAGCCGAGGGTGTGTAGCACTACTGGTAGTGACAGTGATTGGTGCTTTAAAGGCGATGGCTGTGACGCCCCCAAAATAGGTATACATCACTGATTCTGAGTCGCCAAATACATGGTACATAATACAAATACAATCTTAAATATACAACATGAGTTGTGAGTTTTAATACAAATATTGTCTTCTAAACAGTATTCAAACTCAAAATAAGTCCTCAATACATTTATTATCACACTATTTCATAGAATAGTGAGGACTACTAATGTTATCATCTGGACCGTCACTCCGTTCCCCGACTAGTCCCCTCATTACGCTCTCATTTCACTGAAGAGAACAATGAAAGCAAAAGGGTGAGCTCAACTAGCCCAAGAAGAAATATTATGACTAAGATAATGCGAGAATAAATTATCGTTAGCCTTCAACAAAGTTAAAAACCGATACAATATAGCAAACATCAAGTTTAATCAAGGTAAACAAGCAATCCATTAGAAGAGTCAAGTAGAGAATAAAATCTGATATCTTCTATGATTTAAAAGGTTTTTTATCACTTTTATCGCTAAGACTCAGCTTAATAAATTAACCACATCATCCCTGTACTACGGCCAATAATATTCATTAGCATCACGACCATAAATTATCCATGCACTACGGGCCAAAGAGAATCGTGTTTTCATCAACGGTCCTGATCATGCCATAAAACAATTCATCTTTGCACCCTTGGCCGAAGAGAATCTATAGCCATAATCATACCAAAAACTGTCCATCAATGCACTATGGGCCAATGAGGGCTTTTTCCAAATCATTTATAACATTACGGTCATGATTATACCGAATAATCCCTAGTCATAATCATACCAAGTCCTCTATGCACTACAGGCCACAGATGACTTTCAACATAATATAAGCATGAGGATGATGACAATTCAATAAAAACAAGTTCAAGAATAAATTTTAAAGATTTATAAGTTAATTTATCCTGAACTCATAACGTCCAAATTGTCAACATGATCTTCGCTTTGTGGAGTAAAATTCAAGAATGCTCGGAAGAATATTTCCATGAAAAGATCTTTGGATGAAGCGCAAATATCCGGATATTCTACTAATTTCATGGAGTATAGAAGCCAAAACTTTAACCAACTGAGTATAATAGAATATATGAAACTGCAAATGGATTTTCTCCGCCATGCGGTAATCCACGTCAGATGGATCATTTCCACAAGTTAATAAGGAATGAATACAAAGGATCATTCACCATGTATGTGGTAATCCACATAGACATGTTATTCCAACAGAATAAAAAAGAATGGAATAATAGAAGAATTCACCATGCATGCGATGGCCGCACGCATACGTGTTATTCCCAACCGTAATAATAAAGAATGGAACCCGTGTCATGCGTAATCGCATGATGGATATTCCAAATGAATAATAAAGAATGGAATAACAACGAAATTCACTAGGCATGTGATAGACCGCATACAAACAAAGTTATTCCAACAAAATAATAAAGAATGGAATAATGAAAGAATTTCACCATGTATGCGGTATTTGCATGACAAAGTTATTCCAACATAATAATAAAGAATGGAATAACGTAAGAATTTCACCATGTATGCAAAGATTGTGATGCATGAAAGTTATTCCAACATAATAATAAAGAATGGAATAACAACCCTTACGAGTATTGAAGAAAATAACTCTCTTCATGAATACGAAAGAATAATACCCATTACCTTAGAAAGAAGAGTATTCCGACTGGTAGGGCGAGGATATTCTTGAAGAAAACTTATACTCGCTTTCTACTCAAAAGCTTCTTAAAACTTTAAAGAAATACGCTCAAGATTATAGATGAAGAATTCTCTGAATTTTCGGTGTGTTTTCAATTCTAACTAAGCATCCTATTTATAGGAGAATGGAAAGGATACTATGCAATAAAATATAATATATTCTATTTATAATATATATATATATATATATATTTTACTTAAAATCTAATAAAACAAATAACTTTATAAAAGTATTCTGCTTTTATAAAAAAAGATTATACTATGCAAAAACTATGTAGGCACTATGCAAAAACACTATGCATAATAAAATATAATATATTCTATTTATAATCTAATAAAACAAATAACTTTATAAAAGTATTATGTTTTATATAAAAAGATTTTACTATGCAAATACTATGCAGCACTTTATGCAAATCATGCATAATAAAATATATTATATTCTATTTATAATCAAATAAAACAAAACTTTATAAAAAGTATTACATTTTTTATTACATTTATAATAATAATAAAACAAAATTCATCATCATTATTATAATTCACACTATTAATCGACGGTGTCGTTCCCGAAAGAGGAGGCTTCCAATAAGAATTTCTCCCTATCATGGCGCCTTGATTAGGTGACCAAACCTCTCCTCGATGTAACTTCTAACATCGTTAATATTGCAAATAATAATATTAATAACTTTGTCATCTCAATTATTGATTTAATAATATATATAAAATATCGACAATAATTGAATCAAATAACGTGAGATATTATGCAACAATTACTGTAGCAACAATTGAACAAAACTGAGTGACTTCTCACGTAAGCATCAATAATCAATACTGTGTGCTACTATGCAACCACGCGTATTACTGTACTTTTAACACCGGGTGTTTCAACAGTTAACGGTAAAACTTCCACCGTAATTTTCATAAAAATATTTTTGTCATTTTCTCAATCCGACAATAATTCCGTTGTGGGGTCCACCAATGATTGTGCCATCGTACGAATATTCTCTGTTAAAACGAATATTCCCTGACCAATCGAATATTATATAACAACTTGCGTACTTTGTAAAATTTATAAATACTACCCACAACTATAACATTATCTCAAATCCACACCATAATATTCAAAAAAATATTTTGAAAAAATTAAATCTTTATTCGTAAAATTTCGGGTTTTACAATGGCTATGATTTTTTTCCTGAATTCAGTTGTGTTTTCTTTTTATTCTTAAATAAAAAATATTTGTATGCTTTTAAGTGAGGTGGAGGTTATCTTTGAGTGTTACTTTTCCATTTTCTATGGTTACAAAAATTGATTAAAATCTCATATGAATATGATATCGGGCTTGTGTAGGTTATTATGTTTTTTAGCTTTTTTTACTCTGTTTGTGGTAATGTTTGACAAGGCTTAGTAATTACTGGCGACGTCCTTTGGACAGAATCCACACTGGTACATCGCGATGGTTATGTAGATTTCAATTGACTTAAGATATTTGCCTACCACAATCCGGTATCTTTGTAAACATTAGTATGTTCAATCAATCCAACCAAGTACTTGATCTCAAAAGATCCCTATTTCCTGCAGCTATTGACTTCATGATCTCCATTGACCTGAACCGGGAAGCTTGGAAAATACTGCATAAAAACAAGAAAATTAACTTGAATATAAATAAAAATTAAAAAATATAGTAAAAAATTTCAAACAATGAGTGTTTATATATTTTTTATAGTAATAGACCCTATTAAATGACATATTTATCCTTAGTTTATATACTTTATTTCATTATTTTGAAGAAAAAAAAGTGTACCTTAGTCACCTTTTTAAAAACGGAGGGAGACTTTTAATAATTTAAATATTACAAATAGGCATGGGGAGTTGAAAGTGACCTAACAACATTGAAGAACACATTGTCCATAATCAAAGCAGTCTTTTTGGACGCAGAGAAGCGGCAAACGAATAATCATGAGGTGGGAGATTGGTTAGAAAAAATTAAGGATGTCCTCTATGACATTGATGATGTCCTAGATGATTTTCATGCTGAAGTTTTTTGATGGAAATTTGAAGTTCGTGGGAAGATGTTAAACCACGTCAGTAATTTATTTTCCCTCTCAACCCATGTTGTATATCGCCTTAAGATGGGCCATAAGATTAAAGATACTAGGCACATACTAGATGAGATTACAATGGATATGAGAAACTTTCACTTTACTCAAATTTGTCCACAAGTTGAGGTCACTTACTTTGCCACTAGCCTAAATGCAATAGTCACATACTTAGAGTGTAATGCACAGACCGGTAAACTCTCACCACAACCCCCTACAATGTATATTCATTTATTTTTCTGTGTTAAATTTGATCATCGCACAACAATCTACCATCTTTTTATTATATTTTAATGTATTAATTGTACGTACACATTTATTATATTTATTATTAAAAAATTGAATAATCCTATCGCAACACACGGGTTTATATCTAGTTAACTCCTAAATGTCACATTTGGAAATGATAATAAATAAATTGTGGGAAGCTAAGTCTCACATCGATTAAGAACTAAAAAATTAATATGTTTATATACAAGAAAATTGCTCTTGGGTATGGGCCCCAAGAGGCACCCCACTTTTGTGGAAGGGAGAGAACCTAGCCAAGGCTTGGTTCGAACTCATATGCGTGTCATCGCCGACCGCCTGTCACGTGGGTTTGGGTATATAATTTTTTGGACAAAATTTATTTTAATTTAAATTTATTTTATTTAGCTCTATTATCAAAACTATGTCATTTTGATAATTGTTATATATTATCAATACTGTGTTGTTTTGGGAAGCGTTACCTGCTGAATGGATGCGCAAAACTACGTCGTTTTTGATTGAACGGACGCGCCTTTTCTGTTAAGCCTTAAACTACGTCGTTTATGGTCCGAACGGATGCACCTTTTCTGTTTAAAGCCAAAACTACGTCGTTTTTGGCTTAATCATACCTTTCCAATAGGTCGTGTCCCTTCTGATGGGTCACTTACCCTCCAATAAATAGATAGGGGGTGCTGCCATTCAAATTCATTCAATTCAAAAGCATTCAAGCATTCTAGTCTTCCTCATTTCATAATTCAGTTATAGTTTATTTTTTGAGAGAGAGTTCCTAGCATTTCTTGGTTCGTTGAGTATACTTTTTGTTGTGCTACTAAAGTATACGGTGTCATTGTATCCTGGGAGAAAAGTGCTACAGAACTCTAAGCACCGTACGAATGACATAATTGTCTTAAGGACATAGTATAAAGTACTAGCTTGACATACTATTTTTCTACATTGGTGTACAACAGATAAGTATATATATATATATATATATATATATATATATATATATATAGTTCATTCACTTTCCATAACAATCTTAAGATAATTATTATTTAATTATTTCCATATATATATATTTGAGATATGGCTACCGATGCTCTACCTATAATCGATTCTTCTTCTACACCTTTTATCCAAATGTTCCTGTGAACTATGGTGAAAAACCACAAAAGTTTAATGGAACAAATTTTAAAAGATGGCAACAAAAGATGTTATTTTATATCATTACTCTCAACTTGGAAAGATTTCTTCATGAAGAACCCCCAGTGCTTAGTGAATGAAGCGGACAGACAAGTTGTTGCTGCTATTGATGCATGGAAACATGTTAACTTTCTATGTCGAATTTATATCCTTAATGGATTGGACAACACATTATACAATGTGTATAGTTCTCTCAAAACTGCAAGAGAATTATGGGATTTATTGGATAAAAAATATAAAACTGAAGATGTTGGCACGAAGAAGTTCATATTTGGCAGATTTTTAGACTACAAGATGGTGGATTCCAAGGCTGTCATCAACCAAGTCCAAGAATTACAAGTTATCTTGCATGAAATACATGCAAAAGGTATGTCTTTAAGTGAATCTTTCCAAGTTGCTGCAATTATTGAAAAACTACCACCAATTTGGAAAGATTTTAAAAAGTATCTCAAGTATAAACACAAAGAGATAAATGTAACGCCCGAGAAAATCGGATTTTTATGACAATTAAATTTTTATTTGATTATGTGAATTAAATGAATTTAATTGATTATGATGTGAGTAAGCTATGTGAAGGTCGTTCTATGACCTAGAATGTGCTAACGTGGTTAGTATTCTGGCTTCGTGCTAGATTTATTTATTTGGAATTTCCAAGACAAAAATAATTATTTTTCGAGAAATTTCTGTAAAAATACTATTCATCCGTTTCTGTTCGGGGAATTATTTTGAAATTCTGAGAAACGTGTGATGATAGAATATTGAGATTAGATGAAATATCTGATAATATTTCATTTATGGCAAACGTAGTTTTCGCCTGCGAACATAAAATCTAAGGGTTGAGTATATTGATTTTCGAGAAGGAAATAATATGCGTAGAAGGAATGGCGTTAGGGTTAATGCGAGTGTTATACATTTATGATACTATTTAGTATCTATGTATAATACGTTGAGTAAATACGAAGTATAATATAATTATTGTACGAGTAGTATACGGAGGGAATACGTGAATTGTACGTATGGGATACGGTTCATATTATAGAATTAAGTTAAGACTTAATGACTAATTTAATTGTGTTGGATTAGGATTAGCCCAATCAATTCAATGACCAAGCCCAAAGAGATTGATGGGTTAAGCCCAAGTCAAGGCCCATTGTTAAGTTAGTTAAGCCCAATTCATTAAAATCGAACCGTGGATCGAACCGGTAGGTTACCGAATGGGTAAAACCCATGGGGCAACCCATAGGATGTCACATGGCAAGAGGTGGGCCGGCCACTTAGTGTGCAATCCAAGTTTGAGGCTTGGTCACCAAGTATTTTACTTGGTAACCACACATAAATAGTAAGGAGGTTTGTGGTTTAAAGTCCAAATTACCCTCCATTCTAGTTTCCTATAAATAAGAGGCTAGATTGTTTCATTTGGGAGTTTTACAAATTTCCAACCTAGATTATTTGAGAGAGAAAGAGAGCTAGACTTACAAATCCTTCACTTTGGAAGCTTGATCTTAGAGTTTTCCAAGAGAGTTTCATAAGAGTTCTTGAGGTAATACTTCTTATTTCTCATTTCCATCTCTTTTAGATTTTCTTTTATCTTAGAGAATCATAGAATGGGTGGTATATGTCTTGTATGAGGGATTAAAGATGACTTACCATAGATTCAATCTCTACAAGTCATGAGATTATAAGAATCATAAGGTTTAATATAGTTTTGAACCATGAAAATATTGTTTGTTGAGATCAATTATTTATAAACGATTGAACTCCATCAATACATTAATATATGCATCTTGTTTGGTTAGGATGTAGATATGAAATCCATGGAGTATTCCATGTGATTTGGCTTAGAGAACGCTAGTAACGAAGTTATGGCGGATTTCACGAAAATAGACGTTAAACGTCGAAAACGTTGAATTCTGGATTAAGGGTCAAAGGTTACAGTGAGACTTAAAAATGTTGGTTTTCAATGTCAACACGTGAGATAGGGTGATTAAAAGTTGTGGGTTCGAGATTCGTCGGATTCCGACTTAAAACGAAGAAAACGAGCATTGAACACTCATTAACGTTTACGAAAGTATAGAAAATGAACTCAATAGTGAATTTTAGATTATTGAATTCGAAAGTGTCGAATTCTTGTATGAACGCGTAGATTATGTTATTTGTGACGTGTTGGCTTTTGAACAGACCAAATCGGGCTTATAACGAAGAAGTTATGGCCCTGGGAATTTCACAAAGTTTTTCAAAAATTGTTGAAATCAAGAATCGAGGTCCGGCGCTGCCGCTGCGGACATTAATAGGTAAAATAGTCATGCCATGCAAATACCAAAGATAGGGTATTTGCTACTACTAAATGGCGTCATGACGCCATCGTCTCGTGTCGCATGCGAGACCGGAGTCGACCATCGCTAACTCAGCTTGGCCATGCGCTTAGTCTAATATTGTATAGATGCAGCTACCAAACACGAGTTCAAGGTTCTTGATAGTTATTTAGGTTTTGAATTTCAATTATTCGGGGACCTAAAGGGGTAATGTGTGTACACTTTATAAGTGTATTAAAGCTATTCCTATGCTACCTATACTTATGTATATGGTGTCAAAAACTTAGGAATTGAATGCATGTTAACAAGTTAAGAACGATGAACAAAGTTGGTACTTTATCAACGATGTTCGAGTCCGGTTAATAACGTCGGTTGACTAATAAACCGAGACAAAGGGTAATAAGTCATGTTGACTTTAATAAAGTTATTAAGTTAACTAAGACATAGAAGAGAAAGAAGTTGGTAGAAACATTTATTTGTTAGCTAATTACAGTGTGCTATGTGAATATATCATGTAGATTCTGTAAAAGTTTTTGATTAGTCGAGTAAGTTATTTGAAGATGCTAAAAGGAAAGTTTTCTTAACACTTGTCTAACTTTCAAGTTAGCCAAGTTTTATGTGATTCGTTGAACTGAATTGCAAGACTTGTTTTAAAGAAAGGGTCGATGCCAGATTTTAACTCGGCTAGACTATTCTTAATATATAGATTGATTATTATTCATATCATTCTATATAGAAATGTTAACGCTATCATATGCCAAGTAATTGGTACGGACGTGAAGGTAAGGTTTGTCTATGAACAAACAAAAGTATTTTTCATTGATTATTGGATGGGCACGCGAGTTTGCCAAAAATATTAAACGTAAATACGTTTAATGAATGAGTGTTGATCAACATAGAGTACTATAGGCTGATCACCTAGAAGTGCTCGTAAGTTATGCGGATGAACGACCTTAGTGCTGTGGACTCCTTTTCAAGTATGAAAACTGAAAGTTACTGTTCATGGTCTATCGACCGGTTCAGAATTCCTAATCTATTCTATACTTTGGGAATTGATGTTATGAACTGTTAAAGTATTATTGTTTCATAATACTTCATAACGATTATACTTTGATTGTAATAAGAAGATAGTAATTACATTCATTTTGTTGTATTTCAATGGAATAATTGTATGGATGTTAGTTCAGTGGAGCACCATATGTCGGGTTGGAAGATACCCGAATTTGGGGGCGTCACGGGTTGGTATCAAAGCCTTAGGTTATAAAACTTAAGGGGGGAAAACCTTAGGCTAATAACCTCGTAAGGAAGGTAAAGTCCGAAGTATGAAATTCAAGTCCATTGAATTAATAAGGTATTGAGATAACTCAGTATCGAAAGGATTAAAAGATGGAAATTAATCTTAAAGATATTAAATGTGATTTGTGCTTATACTATTGTATATTATGTTCTAATCAACGTGTTATGTATTTGTAGATGTCAACTGATACCTTGATGTTTAGAAACGTGGAAATGATAAGTGAGGACTCAGTTAACCAAGTTGAGATTGTACCAATGCCAGTGGCGGAGGTACCGATAGTTGTACTAGATGACTCAGATATTGAGGAGTACATCTCTGAGGAGGAATACTCTGAGGAGACCATGGGGTTAACATCATACCTTAACGAGATGCTAGACGTGGAGGAGGAGATGGAGGCGACATCGGTTAATACGGTGTTGCCTACTCAGGAGCCGACACCTCCAGATGCAATGAGACCATTTTATCTAGCTGTGTTGGATAGGAATGTGCAACTGCATACAGTAGTAGAGACACAGAATGAGGAGATAACTGCCTTATATAAGGCAAAAGAATCTGCAGAGGCAGACTTTGAGTTTGAGCACGACGAGAAATTGCTTATGACTGATAAGGCTCGTGACTATAAGGATGAGGTCCTTGAGCTACAAAAGAAACTGGTTGAGAAAGACCAGAAGATAACTAGGATGTCATACATCCACGAATGCGCTCATGAGGATTTCAAGCTGAAAATTGCTTGTTATTCTATTGAGTCAGGACAGACTCGACATACCATAAGTCGAGATATAATGTCGATTCTGGAAAATCAAAAAATATGAGAATGTCGTTCGACAGTGTTAATAGATCATTAGATCTTTTTGTATGTAGTAGTGACGTAAAACCCTCTTTTGTATAATTTAAGGGTAGTCTTTTTGTAAATCCCAATTTTTGTAGAAGGCAATCGCGGGATAGTATGTAATATCTTTTGGCTAAGGGAACATGATGTAAATAGTTTTGACTATGAAAGCATATTTATATAATGAAGTTTTTATTAAATGTGCTTGTTGTGATATGAATGGTTGTTGTTGATTGAGAATGATAACCGAGTAGTTAAATAGATAATAACGAAGCTTTATTTATTTAATCAGAATTATGCCACCGAGAAGGAGACAACGTAACCAAGAGGCCGAGTCTCATAATGAGAATCAGGGGGGTCCTAATAACCCTATGCAAGAGTTCGTTAATTTATTAACGGCTGCATTTAACCAAGTGGGGGGGTGGGATTCCTGTAGCTCCTGGGGTAGCAAGAACAACTACCTTTAAGTACTTTAAAAGTGTGGGTCCTCCCGAGTTCCGAGAAACGATGGACCCACTAGAAGCCCAGACATGGGTTAGAGAGATTGAAAAGGCGTTTGTGATAACAAACATAGGTGAGGCACAAAAGACTTCTTTTGCGACTTACATGATGAAGGGGGAAGCCAACTACTGGTGGGAGGCTCACCAGGGTGGGGCTAGGACAGTTGTTATGGGGAACAAGCTTTAAGAGCAGCTTTTCTTGAGAACTATTTCCCTACTAGCATGCAGGGTAGGATGGAAATTAAGTTCCTAGAACTTAAGCAGGGGGATATGACAGTTCCCCAGTATGCCGCCAAGTTCAACGAATTGGCGAGATTTACTCCACACCAGATGGATACAAAGGAGAGAAAGGCGCGCAGGTTTGAGCAGGGCTTAAAACCCTGGCTCTATAGTAGGATATCTATTTTTAAGAGTGTTTCCTACGGGACCATTCTGGAAAAGGCGATAATAGCTGAAGGTAGTGGTGAGGCATTGTCTCAGTACCACAAAGAGCGAAAGATCAAGAGCAAGTTAGAGGGAGGTAGTAAGGCTGAAGTTGTCAGTGGAAGCGGCAACTTGCCAAAGAGAAAGAGTTTTAACCCTGGGAATACCGGGATAAAGCAGGGAGATCCCAAACAGAGGACGGAAGCATGTAAAACATGCGGAAAGCCTCACATGGGAGTCTATTTAAAGGGAAAAGCAGTATGCTACAACTGTGGGCAGGAGGGGCATTTGTCACCCAACTGTCCTAACCCTAAGAAGAACCAGGGATGTTTTGTCTATGGGTCAATGGACCACATGGCATGAAATTGCCTGAAGAAGGGTTTAGAGGGGAATAAGAGTTCTGGTAGTGGTAAATTAGCCATTACTGGACCAACACCATCGGTGGGTAGACCCTCACCAGACGTTTAATATGATCACATCCAAGATGCGGTTGCATCAATCGGATATGGTAGCGGTATCATTAGGTTCAATAAGATAAATACTTATGTGCTATTTGACTCGGGTGCTACTTGTTCTTTTATAGCATGTGAATTTGCTAAGCGATTAGGTTTAATCCCTAAGAAGTTACCTATCCCTTTAGACATTAAGGTAGCAAACGAAGAGATAATCCCCATTGAACATATTCATAAGGATTGTTGCATAGAAATTAGAGGGAATAATTTATCGGTAGATTTGATGCAAATAAGGTTAAAAAGAATTCGATGTAATTCTTGGTATGGATTGGTTGGTTAACCATAAGGCGATTATAGATTGCCATAGGAAAAGTGTAAACCTTCGGCTTTCTAAGAAAACCAAGGTAGTGTTCTTCGGTAGTAAATCACTGAAACGCTCTTGTTGTCTATCTATGACACAAGCTAGGAAGATGTTGAGAAAAGGGTGTGTAGGTTATCTGTGCCATGTTGTGGATACCCAAAGAGTGGGAACATCCTTAGACCAGATACCTATAGTGCAAGAGTTCGCGGATGTAATTTCGGAGGAGTTATCGGGTATTCCACCGGATAGGGAGGTGGAGTTTGTAATTTATCTGTTACTGGGAACGGCACCAGTTTCAAGGGCACCATATCGGATGGTGCCAGTTGAGATGAAGGAGTTAATAGTTTAATTACAAGAACTATTAGATAGGAAGTACATTCAACCGAGTGTGTCTCCTTGGGGAGCACCGGTGTTGTTTGTAAAGAAGAAGGATGGGTCGTTAAGACTTTGTATCGACTATCGAGAGTTGAACAAGTTAACGATTAAGAATAAATACCCGTTGCCCAGGATCGATGAGTTATTTGATCAGTTGAAAGGGGCCAAGTATTTTTCTAAGATAGATTTGCGCACGAGGTATCATCAGTTAAAGGTGACAAAGGAGGATGTACCTAAGACGGCGTTCAGAACTCGTTATGGTCATTACGAGTTTCTAGTAATACGTTTGGGTTGACTAATGCGCCAGCCGCATTTATGGATATGATGAACAGGGTGTTCAAACAATATTTGGACAAGTTTATCGTAGTGTTCATTGATGATATTCTAGTCTATTCAAAGACACCAGAAGATCATGCAGAACATTTAAGAATAGTGTTGGAAACACTAAGGAAGGAGAAGTTGTATTCGAAATTCACGAAGTGTGAATTTTGGCTTGAGCAAGTGCAGTTTTTAGGGCATGTTATTGATAAGGATGGCATTTCCGTAGATCCAGCAAAAGTAGAAGCAGTTAATGAATGGGAGCAACCGAAAACGCCAACTGAGGTTTGGAGTTTTCTGGGGTTAGCGGGATACTATAGAAGGTTCATTCCGGACTTTTCTAAAATAGCTACTCCATTGACAAATCTGACAAGAAATTCGGTGAAGTATGTGTGGACTGAAAAATGTGAAAATAGTTTCCAGGAGTTGAAAAAGAGATTAAGTGAGGCACCTGTATTGTCCTTACCCGACGATACAGGGAATTTTGTAGTGTATAGCGATGCTTCACATAAAGGACTGGGTTGCGTGCTCATGCAGCATGGCAAAGTCATTGCGTATGCATCACGTCAATTGAAGGATTATGAAAAGGTCTATCCTACTCATGATTTGGAATTAGCAGCTGTAAGTTTTGCCTTGAAGATATGGAGGCATTATCTATATGGTGAGAACTGTGAGATATACATGGACCATAAAAGTCTGAAATATATCTTCACACAGAAGGATTTGAACATGAGACAGAGAAGGTGGTTAGAGTTAATAAAAGATTATGACTGTGATATTTTATATCATTCGGAGAAAGCAAATGTAGTAGCCGATGCGCTAAGTAGGAAGGGTAGAGAGAAGCGTCAATGTTAACAACTTCGTAATGAGTTGATAAAAATATAGCAAATATGGAATTAGAAGTTAAGTTACCGGAGGAAGCGGTGGAAATGTTATTTTCCATGGAAACCCAATCGACCATAGTGGAGCGGGTTAGGGGAATACAATCAAGTAATGAGGAATGCAAGAAGATGAAGAAGAGGGTAGAAGATGAAGAGAAGACTAGGTATAACCTCGATAAGGAGGGATTACTTCGTTTTGAAGGAAGAATTTGGGTTCCAAATGATCCCGACTTAAAGGAGGAAATAATGATGGAGGCTCAAAGTTCGACATACTCGATACATCCCGGTAGCACGAAGATGTATCAAGACCTTCGTCAGAACTTTTGGTGGCCAAACATGAAGAAGGAGATAGCAGAATACGTTAGTAGGTGCTTAACTTGTCAAAAAGTTAAGGCTGAACACCAACGACCTAGCGGGTTATTGCAACCGTTAGAAATTCCAGAGTGGAAGTGGGAGCACATCATAATGGACTTTGTGGTGGGACTTCCGACAACCAGAAAAGGATACAATGTTATTTGGGTGATAGTGGATCGACTGACAAAATCGGCTCATTTTTTACCAATAGGAGTCAAGTATAACTTGGAACAGTTAGCTAAGCTGTATGTCAAGGAAATTATTTCCAGACATGGAGTACCTGTTTCGATCGTGTCAAATCATGATCCACGATTCACATCGAACTTTTGGAGGAGTTTACAAGAACAAATGGGAACACAGTTAAGATTGAGTACGGCGTATCATTCTCAGACGGATGGTCAGAGTGAGAGGATAATTAAAATGCTAGAAGATATGTTGAGATCTTGAGTTATGGATTTCAAAGGGAGTTGGGACGAATATCTACCGTTGGTGGAATTTTTGTACAACAATAGTTTTCACGCTAGTATAGGCATGCCGCCTTACGAAGCGTTGTATGGAATAAAATGCCGAACTCCATTGTGTTGGGATGAGGTCGGATGTTGGGACCTGAGTTGGTACAGCAGACGGCGGACATGGTGAAGTTAATACGTACTCGATTAGTTACTGCTCAAGATAGGCAGAAGAAGTATGCAGATCCTCATAGAGAAAAGAGAGAATTCGATGTAGGATCCTTTGTTTTTCTAAAAGTATCGCCTTGGAAGGGGAAGATACGTTTTGAAAAGAAGGGAAAGTTAAGTCCAAGGTTTGTAGGACCTTTTGAGATTTTAAGAAGGGTAGGAGAGGTGGCTTATGAAGTAGCCTTACCTCCAGAAATGGAACGCTTTCATAATGTGTTTCATGTGTCAGTGTTGCGTCCTTATAAACCAGACTATAAACACGTAATAGAGTATGAGTTTATTCAGATAGAGAAAGACTTGTCCTACGAGGAACTTCCAGTTCAAATTATTGATAGGAAGGAACAAGTTTTAAGAAATAAGGTAATACCTTTAGTGAAGGTGTTATGGAGAAACCACAATACTGAAGAAGCAACGTACAGTAAAATGAAGGAATATTTTCCTCATTTGTTTATGTAATTATAAGCTAAGATTTTGGGGACAGAATCCTTATAAGGGGGAGAGAATGTAACGCCCGAGAAAATTGGATTTTTATGACAATTAAATTTTTATTTGATTATGTGAATTAAATAAATTTAATTGATTATGATGTGAGTAAGCTATGTGAAGGTCGTTCTATAACCTAGAATGTGCTAACGTGGTTAGTATTCTGGCTTCGTGCTAGAATTATTTGTTTGGAATTTCCAAGACGAAAATAATTGTTTTTCAAGAAATTTTCGTAAAAACACTATTCATCCGTTTCTGTTCGGGGAATTATTTTGAAATTCCGAGAAATGTGTGATGATAGAATATTGAGATTAGATGGAATATCTGATAATATTTCACTTATGTCAAACGCAGTTTTCGCCTGAGGACTTAAAACCTAAGGATTGAGTATATTAATTTCCGAGAAGGAAATAATATGTGTAGAAGGAATGGCGTTAGGGTTAATGCGAGTGTTATACATTTATGATACTATTTAGTATCTATATATAATACGTTGAGTAAATACAAAGTACAATACAATTATTGTACGAGTAGTATACGGAGGGAATACGTGAATTGTACGTATGGGATACGATTCATATTATAGAATTAAGTTAAGACTTAATGACTAATTCAATTGTGTTGGATTAGGATTAGCCCAATCAATTGAATGACCAAGCCCAAAGAGATTGATGGGTTAAGCCCAAGTCAAGGCCCATTGTTAAGTTAGTTAAGCCCAATTCATTAAAACCGAACCGTGGATCGAACCGGTGGGTTACCGAATAGGTAAAACCCATGGGGTAACCCATGGGATGTCACATGGCAAGAGGTGGGCCGGCCACTTGGTGTGCATGCCAAGTTTGAGGCGTGGTCACCAAGTAAAAAATACTTGGTGACCACACATAAATAATAAGGTGGTTTGTGGTTTAAAGTCCAAAGTCCCCTCCATTCTAATTTCCTATAAATAAGAGGCTAGATTATTTCATTTGGGAGTTTTACAATTTTCCAACCTAGATTATTTGAGAGAGAAAGAGAGCTAGACTTACAAATCCTTCACTTTGGAAGCTTGATCTTAGAGTTTTCCAAGAGAGTTTCATAAGAGTTCTTGAGGTAATACTTCTTGTTTCTCATTTCCATCTCTTTTAGATTTTCTTTTATCTTAGAGAATCATAGAATGGGTGGTATATGTCTTGTATGAGGGATTAAAGATGACTTACCATAGATTCAATCTCTACAAGTCATGAGATTATAAGAATCATAAGGTTTAATATAGTTTTGAACCATGAAAATATTGTTTGTTGAGATCAATTATTTATAAACGATTGAACTCAATCAATACATTAATATATGCATCTTGTTTGGTTAGGATGTAGATATGAAATCCATGGAGTATTCCATGTGATTTGGATTAGAGAACGCTAGTAATGAAGTTATAGCGGATTTCACAGAAATAGGCGTTAAACGTCAAAAACGTTGAATTTCGGATTATGGGTCAAAAGTTGTCATGAGACTTGAAAACGTTGGTTTTCAATGTCAACACCTGAGATAGGGTGATTAAATGTTGTGGGTTCGAGAATCGTCAGATTCCGACTTAAAACGAAGAAAACGAGCATTGAACGCTCATTAACATTTGCGAAAGTATAGAAAATGAACTCAATAGTGAATTTTGGATTATTGAATTAGAAAGTGTCAAATTCTTGTATGAACGCGTAGATTATGTTATTTGTGACGTGTATACTTTTGAACGGACAAAACCGGGCTTATAACGAAGAAATTATGGCCCCGAGAATTTCACAAAGTTTTTCAAAAATTGTTAAAATCAAGAATCGAGGTCCAAGCGCCATGAGCCAAACGTAGTGTAAAATTGTTGCTTGTATGACTTACCGCATAGGGTATATATACCTTCTTAAAAGCGCCATGATGCCAGCACTGCCTCATGCTACCAATAACGCCGAGACCGAGTCACCATCATGCTAACTGGCCATGCATAGCCATATCTAGAATTAGATAAGTCCGCCACAACATGAAGTTCAAGGTTCTTGATAGTTATTTATGTTTTGAATTTCAATTGTTCGGGGACCTAAAGGGGTAATGTGTGTACACTTTATAAGTGTATTAAAGCTATTCCTATACTACCTATACTTATGTATATGGTGTTAAAAACTTAGGAATTGAATGCATGTTAACAAGTTAAGAAAGATGAACAAAGTTGGTACTTTATCAACGATGTTCGAGTCCGGTTAATAACGTCGGTTGAGTAATAAACTGAGACAAAGGGTAATAAGTCATGTTAATTTTAATAAAGTTATTAAGTTAACTAAGACATAGAAGAGAAAGAAGTTGGTAGAAACATTTATTTGTTAGCTAATTACAGTGTGCTATGTGAATATATCATGTAGATTCTGTAAAGGTTGTGATTAGTCGAGTAAGTTATTTGAAGATGCTAAAAGGCAAGTTTTCTTAACACTTGTCTAACTTTCAAGTTAGCCAAGTTTTATGTGATTCATTGAACTGAATTGCAAGACTTGTTTTAAAGAAAGGGTCGATGCCAAATTTTAACTCGGCTAGACTATTCTTAATATATAGATTGATTATTATTCATATCATTCTATATAGAAATGTTAACGCGATCATATGCCAAGTAATTGGTACGGACGTGAAGGTAAGGTTTGTCTATGAACAAACAAAAGTATTTTTCATTGATTATTCGATGGGCACGCTTAGTTTGCCAAAAATATTAAACGTAAATACGTTTAATGAATGAGTGTTGATCAACATAGAGTACTATAGGTGATCACCTAGAAGTGCTCGTAAGTTATGCGGATGAAACGACCTTAGTCTTTGTGGACTCCTTTTCAAGTATGAAAACCGAAATTATCGTTCATGGTCTATCGAATGGGTTCGAATTCCTAATCTATTCTATACTTTGGGAATTGATGTTATGAATCGTTAAAAGTATTATTGTTTCATAATACTTCATAACTATTGTTCGATTATGTCGAATTGTTATATAATTCACGAATGTGGTATTACCGTTATCCTTGATTAAACTTCTTTGAAATGTCATGCTCACTTCTTGCGTGAATTATATAACTGCAGTTAAGGATGAACGTACTATGAATGCCAAGAGAGATAAGGGCAAAGCTAAGATGGATGCTTAGGCATTGTGTAATAGTTTAGTAAGTTTGTATGTATTATACATTATGAACAATGAACGATGTAACCGGTTTATGAACCTGGGAAGGATTATACTTTGATTGTAATAAGAAGATAGTAATTACATTCATTTTGTTGTATTTCAATGGAATAATTGTATGGATGTTAGTTCAGTGGAGCACCATATGTCGGGTTGGAAGATACCCGAATTTGGGGGCATCACAATAAAACTTGAAGACTTAATCGTAAGATTAAGGATAGAAGAGGATAACTGTGCCTCAAAGAAGAAAGCAGGAATGACCTTTTTGGAACATAAAGCCAATGTGGTGGAACAAGGTCCGAAATCTAAGAAAAGAAAGTATCCTGGTAATGGGCCTCAACAGGGAACAAATAAAAAGTTCCAAGGCAAATGCTACATTTGTGACAAGCCTGTACATAGGGCAAAACATTATCATAAATGCAAAGACCAGAACAAGAAGTCTGCACAAGCCAACATAACAGAAGTGAATGGTCTTCTTTAAGATGTTTCAGAAATGAACCTTTCAGCGGTTGTTTCTGAACTGAACATGGTTAAGAATCCCAGGGAATGGTGGGTAGCTACTAGAAAAACCCGCCATATGTGTTCTGACAAGAAGATGTTCTCCACATATCAAGAAATTGAGAATGGAGAACAGTTGTATATGGGAAATTCTTCTTCATCCAAGATTGTTGGACAAGGGAAAGTGGTTCTGAAGATGACATCTGACAAGGACCTCACCCTCAACAACGTGTTCCATGTGCCTGATATTAGGAAGAATTTAGTGTTAGGATCCCTTTTTAGTCAAAAGTGGTTTAAATTAGTCTTTGTATCGGACAAGTTTGTCCTAACTAAAAATGGGATGTATGTGGGGAAGGGATATATGAGCAATGGGCTCTTCAAGATGAATGTAATGACTGTTATACCTTCCAATATTAATAAAATTACATCTTCTACTTATATGATTAAGTCATCTAATTTATGGCATGGTAGATTAGGAGATGTTAATTATAATACTATACGTAGATTAATTAATATGGAAAGCTTGCAAAAATGTGTGATTAACTCTAATCATAAATGTGAAGTTTGTGTCGAGGCAAAACTTTGAAAATCTTCTTTTAAATCAATTAAAACAAGTATAGAACCTCTTAAAGTAATACATACTTATATTTGTGATTTAAAGTATATACAAACAAGAGTAGGTAAGAAGTATTGTATTACTTTTATAGATAATTGTACAAGATATTGTTATGTTTACTTATTAAGAAGTAAGGATGAGACTTTGGCAATGTTTATACATTACAAAAATGAGGTTAAAAACCAACTTGATAAAAAGATCAAGATTGTTAGAAGTGATAGAGTTGAGGAATATGAATTTCTTTTTGTTGAAATTTGTTCACAACATAGTACAATACACCAAACAACTGCACCTTATTTACCACAACAAAATGGTTTTGTAGAAAAAAAGAATAGAACTTTGAAAGAAATGATGAATACATTATTATTAAGTTCTGGGCTACCTCAGAATTTGTGGGGGAAGAAATTCTTTCAGCAAATTATATTCTCAACTGAATACCTCAAAAGAAGTAATGTTTCACCCTATGAATTATGAAAATGACGTAAACCTTCTTATAAACACTTAAAAGTGTGGGGGTGTTTCGCAAAAGTAATGGTTTCTCCACCCAAAAAGGTTAAAATAATACCAAAAATAATAGATTGTATATTCATTGGTTATGTTAATAATAGCAGTGCATATAGATTTTTGGTTAATAAATCAAAAATAGAGGAAATACATGAAAATAGTATTATTGAGTTAAAAGATGTTGAATTTTTTAAAACAATATTTCCTAATAAAAAAGAATAAGAGCCAAGTTCTAATGAACAAGAAACAAGTTCAAACAAAAGAACTTTTGACGCTGTTAGTGACAGTGATCATGAATTAGAAGATATTGATAAATCAAAAATAGAAGAAATACATAAAAATAGTATTATTGAGTCAAAAAATGCTGAATTTTTTAAAATAATATTTCCTAATAAAAAAGAATATGAGCCAAGTTCTAATGAACAAGAAATGCGACGCCCCCAAAATAGGTCCACACAACCCATTCTGAGTCCCCAAATACATGATACATAATTCAAATACAAACTTTAATTATACAACTATTAATTATCGTGTAAAATACGACAAAACATAAACTGTAAGTTCAATACAAATATTGTCTCGTAGACAATATCTAAACTCAAATAAAGTCCTTATTATAATTATTGTCACACTATTTTACAAAATAGTGAGGATGACTATAATAACCAACTTGGACCATTACTCCACTCCCCAACTAGTCCCAGCTACATTTTCACCTCCTGAGAAGAACAATGGAACCAAAAGGAAAAGGGTGAGGTCAACTAGCCCAGTAAAGAATATTATGACTAAGATAATGAAGAACAAATTATCATTAGCCCTCAACAGTGAAAAATCTGAAAGAATACAATAGATAATAAGTTTTAGATCAACAACTGCAGTGGAACAAGCAATCCATTAGAAGAGTCACGTAGAACATGATGTCTACTATCTTTTATGATTTAAAAGTCCATCAATAATATTTTATTGATGTAACACCAATCAATAAATGTTTCAAATCAACAAATTATCCATACACTAGGGCCCAAGGATATTCGTTTGTATCACCAGTGGTTATGATCATGCCAAACAACTGTCCATCTATGCATTACGGGCCAAAGAGGACTTTCGTCATAAACCTTTATCTATAACATTAAAGGTCATGATTATACTAATACACAATTCCTGGTCATAGTCATACCAATAAACAGTCCATCTTTGCACTACGGGCCAAAGATGACTTTCACCACAATATAAGCATGAAGATGATGACAATGATATAAAGAATCAATCAAGTGAGATCAAGGATAAATATTAGAGATTTATAATTCAATTTATCCAGAGTTCAAGAATGTCCAAACTGTCAACATGATAACTAATTGTGGAGTAAAATGCAAGAATGATATTCATGTATCAAAGATAATTTGGACGGAAAAGAAAATTAAATTCTGTTGTGAACAGTACTCATGAATAGTACTGTATGAATAGTACGTACCCAGACATAAAAAGAATAAAATTTAATAAGAAAGTTAATACTAATATTCCAGTGAAATGATATTAGATGAAGCGCAAACCTTAAGGAATTTTTAATCATTTCAAGAATTATAGAAGCAATACTTACCATAGTAAGTTTAAATTTAGGAACATAAAATGAAATAATATCACTTACATGATATGGAGTATGAAAGAAAATGATATTTCTTGCGAGTATTGAAATAAAATAACATTCTTTACGAATATGAAATAAATAATATCCTTTACGAATATGAAATAAATAATATCATTTACCTTAGTAGAAACTTGATCTGACTTGGAATATCAGATATTATCTTGAGAAAATCTTGCACTAAAAGATACACTCAAAGTATTCTTATACTCAAAAGAAATACTCACCATATTGTAGTAGGAACGTTTGTGATTTTTGGTGTGTTTAAGAAAGAGGTTGCCTCCCCTTTTATAGTGAAACCTCGGAGGAAAAATCAAATAAATATGCCTAACTCTGCCAAACTTTTTTCTCCGCCTAACTTCCTGCAAATGCCTAAATTTTCTCTTTCTTTTTATTGGTTGAAGGCCCACACTTTGGAAATGAATGCAAGAGAAAATTTCAACCAATCAACTTAGGAAAAAAAAGGACAATGTTACACCGCTTTTGAAAACAAAACATTCAAATACAATTTGCTTACTTCCGTCCCTTTAATCACATGCTTATATATAATATAATAATATTATTATTTAAACAATTATAATAATATATTTGAATAAATATTTTAGAAGATAATTGTGATTCCATAGAAAAATATGCCAAACTTTCAATAAATGTTTCATGCTGAATTCCTTCATTTATATCAAAATTAACCAATATCCAACACATAATAATTATTCACAATTTATATTATAAGTTCATAATATTAACAACCAGATCATTCCCAAGAAAGAGGAGGTTTTCCGATAAGGATTTATCCTTATTGGCGCACATTTATATAACCTAACCCCTTTCCTCGACAGAACTTTCTAGACATAGCCAATAATGCTAAATAATAATATTATTCAAATAATATAAAATATTGTACAGATGTTACTGTAACAATTATTGAATCAATGATATGAGATACTATGCAACAACTACTATGTCAATTATTGAATACTGAGTGACTTCTTACGTAAGAATCAATAATCAGAGATAATGTGCAATACTGTGTGCTACTATGCAACCACGCGTATTACTATACTTTTATCACCGGGTTTTTCAACAGTTAATGGTAAAAGTTTTACCGTTATTTTTTATAAAAAAAAATTATTTCTATCTCTTTCTATATCCGACAGTTATTCCGTTACGTGGTTCACCAATGATTGTGTCGTCGTACGAATATTCTCCAACAAAACGAATATTTTATTACTGTTGGATAAAATCTATATACACACAATACGCAAGTATACCTGGTCAACAAGTAATATAGTAATGAGTAGAGTATCGTTCCCACAAAGACAAATTAGTAAGAAACTCAACCTTACAAGTATCAATTTCCTATTAACCTAATTTTATTAAACTATCCAATTCAATGATTATAATTATAAAAACTAAACTAAGAAATAAATAAATAACCACAAAACAATCACAAATATCAAAACATGGAATTTTAAACAATTAATGGAGAATTAGACTTATGATTTCACCCTAAGCTTCACTTTGATTTTAACCCCTTTATTCCAATTCAATTCACTATCCCAGTTTATTAATCAAGAACACGAATGTAGTATTAACCACCTTTCGATGCACTAATACCGTATTAACTTAAATCCACAAATTAGATAGAAACAAGTTAAACACCTTAAATCAACTTACTCACTATATCTCTATATGAATTACAATTAAAGAAGGTTTAAGATTAAGTTCTCTATCCAATTACATGCGATGTCAAGCATATCTCTACCTTAACATTCATCAAGATTCTGTTATTCACAAAATTCATGAACATATGCTATATTAACTAAGTCTAGATTCGAATATCCTCTCTAGATTCCATATAAATCCACCCAGAATTGTTGATCAGGCAATTCATAAATTCAAGCTCAAATTAATATAGATAAACTGAAAAATAGCTTATTAAACTGGAAATCAAAGTTTACAAAATCATCGTTTCACCTAAGGATCCATTATAAGCCTAAAAAGTGAATTAGTTCATCATAAATGAAATAACTATTGAATAACTCAAAGATAACATTCTTTCAATTACAAATAATAGTCTAAGAAGAAGAATATTGAAAAACACCCTTCACGTAGCCTAGAATTGCAATTGTCCCGAAAATCTATTCAAAATCTTCCTCCAATGTTGCTGTGAAAAATCTGGAATTAATCTTCGTAATATGTCTTGTGCGTTGTTTAATTCGTAGTTGATAGAGTAATAGATGTCCAACACACGTTTTTCTGATCAAATGCCATCTCTCTAGAGTTCCATTGCCATCCAAAATATTAGAATTCATGCCCCAGCAAAGTTCCAAACTCAACAGGAGACTCCAACATTTGAGACCCCCCGCCTCGACGGGGGTGTATGCCTTAAAAGGGCCCTCCCCGGCGGGCTACCATTCTACTAAATCCATATGAAGACCCCCCCGCCCCGGCGGGGGTATACAAGCCAAATAGGCACACCCCAGCAGGGGTCTATTCTGCTAAATGATTTCTGTTGCTTCATGAATTCTTCCAAAACTACTCCAATTGACTCCAAATGATTCCAAATCTTCGTTAAATGCCGCAACAACCATCCTACACATAAAAGAACACAAAACAAGTAAAAGCGAACATGAACACAAGAAAATAGCAACAAATAATCATAAAATGGACAACGATTCATGGATATGAAATCTACTTATCAATTACAACTTGTTTACTTTGCAAAATTTTCACATATCACCCATAACTATAACATTCTATCAAATCAACACCTTATTATTCAAAATAATAATTAGAGAAATTAAATCTTTATTCATAAAAAGTTGGGGTATTACAAGAAACAAGTTCAAACAAAAGAACTTTTGACACTGTTAGTGACAGTGATCATGGATTAGAAGATATTGAAGAACCTAGACGCAGTAAACGTGCTAGAACATCAAAATCTTATTATTCGGATTTTTTAACTTATCTGTTAGAAAATAACCCTCAAACTAATAGAGAAACAGTGTCGAGTACCAAAACTCCATATTGGAAAGAGACTATTAATAGTGAAGTAAAATCCATTCTGCACAATCATACATGGGAATTAGTAGATCTCCCACCAGGCTCTAAACCTCTTGGATATAAGTGGATATTCAAGAAGAAAATGAAAACAGATGGATCTATGGACAAATATAAAGCAAGACTTGTAATCAAAGAACACAGGCAAAATGAGGTTTGAATTATTTTGATACTTATTCTCCTATGACAAGAATATCCTCAATTAGGATGTTAATAGCCATTGCAGCTATATATAATTTAGAGATACATCAAATGGATGTAAAAATAACTTTCTTGAATGGAGATTTAGAAGAAGTAATCTACATGGAACAACCAGAAGGGTTCATTGTTCTAGGACAAGAAAAGAAAGTATGTCGGCTTGTGAAGTCCCTTTATGGATTAAAACAAGCGCCTAAACAATGGCATGAAAAAATTGATAATGAAATATTGTTAAACGATTTCAAAATAAATTAGTGTGACAAATGTATGTATGTCAATGACACTGAGAAAGGGTATGTCTGTGATAACCTGACCATTTATAAAAATAGAGGATTTGTTAAAAATTTAAAAAGAACCTATATGGTTAAATATCTGAAAGAATGTAAAGAGAATTAATGGTGGATCATAGAAATATTTAAGGAATTGATACCTAAGATTATAAGGTAATCAAGAACTAAAATAAGACAGATAAGATTTGGGTTAAGAATGAAATTCTATCCATGAATGGGATAACAAAGGATAAAGGAAATAGAGGGAGATAATACCTATGATGAGGTAAGTTGATGAGATAAGTTGATTAAGAGAAATTGTGTAAGGGTTTAGTAGTAAACTAAACTAGCAAGTTGTAATAATAGTGATTCCAGTATGGAATCCTTTTAAATGGGAAGAAAGTATAACTAAAGGATGAACAGATAAACATATATGGTTAATTAAGTCAATTATATGAGAAACAAGATAAAACTATGTTATAAATTAACATAGCTTGAATGATGGCCTTGAACGGCAATTGAAATAAATAATAATCAATAAATGATGAGCTAATATGATTAATCAATAAAAAGGAAATAAGTTAAAACTCAAAATTTGAGTTAGAGATAGAATCTTGTAGCATAGACTGCTCGGTTGAATCCGGAGCGTCGAGATTAATAAAAAAAGGATGTAAACACAAAATGTGTCAGGGTTGACTTTTTGGTCAAAGTCAATAGTTGACTTTTTATAGAGAAAAGTAAAAATCGGAGTTAGGAGTGGAATTTGAAGACGCGAACAAGATATTTAAGTCTGAAACGTCGAAATTAGTAAGAATGGACTCTAAACACAAGATGTGTCGAGGTTGACTTTTTGGTCAAAGTTAACAGTTGAGTTTTTCGGAGAAAGTCCAACTTGAAATTCAAAGATGAATTTGAAGAAACGGATGTGTCCGCGACGTTGTGTAAGACCCCAACTTTTTGAATAAAGATGAATTTTTTATAAATATCATTTTTAAATATTATGGAGTGAATTTGATATAATGTTATAGTTGTGGGTAATATTTATAAATTTTGCAAAGTATGCAAGTTGTTATATAATATTCGATTAGTCGGGGAATATTCGTTTAACAGGGAATATTCGTACGAAGGCACAATCATTTGTGGGCCCCATAACAGAATAATTATCGGATGAAGAAAACGACAAGTTTGAGTTTTATAAATAACGGCGTAGTTGTTATCGTTAACACCGTTGGAATACCCGGTGGTTAAAATATAGTAATACGCGTTGTTGCACAGTATCACACGGTATTGCACAGTATTTTTGAATTATTGATTCTTACGTAAGAAGGCACTACTCAATAATTGTTACGATAATTACTTTATTCGAATATTTTATTTTATTGATTCAATAATTGTTTGCGTTGATATTTTATATTATTGTTGTTTCAATAATTGTCACTGCACAATATTTCTCATTATCAAATCAATAATTCATATTATTTGAATAATATTATTAGATAGCATTATTGGCAATATCTAGAAAGTTCTGTCAAGGAGAGGTTTTGTCACCTAATTGCACGCTAGTAAGGAGAAATCCTTATCGAAAAGCCCCCTCTTTCCTGGGTACGGCCTGGTTGTCATTATTGTGATTCTGTAATATTATTTGTGAATAATTAATTATTGATTTATATGATAAGGAAATATTTATTTTATGTGGTTATAATTGAAGGAATTAATGATGAGGTGTTTTATCAGTATTTTTATCGGAAGAGAGGTATCAAAAATCAAATCGGTGTTCTTAAAGCTATATTGCGGAGTTATAATTTTGATCCGACCGTTAGATCATTATGATTTTTGATATGTTATACATATATAAGTTGAGTATATGTCCACAAATTTTGAATCGTTAAAAATTAACGTATGATTTGTTATGAATTTTAAGAGGTGTTGAAAATCGTCTGTTTGTGAATTTCGGATATTTTCTATTTGGAATTTGGAAAAACTTAAAGCTACAAAGTTGTACAGAATTCGATTTCGTGTGGAATGGACATCAAATTCGTATTTTTCATATATAAGGGCTATTTATTATGAATTTTTGAAGTTTCAGAAATTAAAATATTTTTATTAAAATTATGGGTGGGACCCACTTTTGTTTTTTTCAAAACATGTGCTAGAATTTTTGGTTTAATTGTGGAGGCTGGTTTTGGTTTGTTTTGGTAGGCGTAGAAATTTTGAAAAATAATAATATTATTTTATTATTTAGTCTCCTATGGCGTTTTAGCATTTTCCTATAAATAGGCGCTTAAGTTAGAATTGAAAATCACATCAGAATCAGATAATTCTTTTTCTATAATATTGAGTGTATTTCTTTAGAGTTTTAGAAAGCTTTGAGCGTAGAAAATGGTGAAAGTTTTCTTCAAGAATATCCCCACTATACCAGTTGGAATACTCTTCCTTTCAAGGTAAGGGATGTTATTTTTGTTCAATATTCGCTTGAAATAATATTTTCTTTCATACTCTGTAGTATGTAAGTAATATTATTTCGTTTCAAATTTTAAATTCTATACTCGTTTTGTTAAAGTTTTGGCTTCTATACTCCATGAAATTAGTAGAATATCCTTGATATTTACGTTTCATCTAGTGTCTTTTCATGAAAATATTATTTTGAGCATTCTTGATAAGTTTTAACTTTTTATGCCAGAGTACTATTCACAGGGTTACTATTCCTGAAGTACTATTCACGAGGTACTATTCACTCAAGTACTATTCACTCAGGGTACTATTCATAATAAAAATTGATTCGTTTTCGGTCCAAATTATTTTTGGTACAATATTATTCTTGAATTTTACTCCACAAAGCAGTATCATGTTGACAATTTGGACATTATTGATTTCTGGATAAATTAAATTATAATTCTTTAAAAATTTATCCTTGAACTTTTTTTTATTGAATTCTTATATCATTGTCATAATCCTCATGTTTATATTCTGTTGAAAGTCATTTGTGGCCTGTAGTGCATAGATGGACTTGGTATGATTATGACCAGGGATTATTCGGTATAATCATGACCGTAATGTTACAAATGATGTGCTAAAAGTCCTCATTGGCCCGTAGTGCATTGATGGACAGTTGTTGGCATGATCATGACTATTGATGAATACACGAATATCCTTGGCCCGTAGTGCATGGATAATTTATGGTCGTGATACTAAAGAATATCCTTGGCCGTAGTGTAGGGGTGATTCGATGATGTGGATTATTTATTAAAAATTTGAGTCTCGATTGATAAAAGTGATGAAAACCTTTTTAAATCATAGAAGATAGTAGATTTTATGCTCTACTTGACTCTTCTAATGTATTGCTTATTCCGCTGCAGTTAAACTTGATGTTTGTTATATTTTATCAGTTTAACACTGTTGAAGGCTAACGATAAATTATTCTACTTTATCTTAGTCATAAGTTTTCTTACTGGGCTAGTTAAGCTCACCCTTTTGCTTTCATTATCCTCTTCAGGAAATGAGAATGTAGCCAGAACTAGTCGGGGAACAGAGTGACGGTCCAGATGATAGCATTATTAGTCCTCACTATTCTATGAAATAGTGTGATAATAAATGTATTGAGGACTCCATTTGAGTTGAATACTGTCTAGAAAATAATATTCGTATAAAACTCTCAGTTTATGTTTTGTCATATGTCACACGACAGTTGTATTATTAAGTTGTATTTGAATTTTGTACCATGTATTTGGCGACTCAAGATGGGTGATGTATACCTATTTTGGGGGCGTCACTGTTGGTATCAAAGCTTAGGGATATGATCCCTGGCTGAGATGTGAGACAAGAACTAGGAGGGGAGAGACGGGGAATTCCTTCGCTAGTATGACCTACCTATATTTAATTGGTATTTAATTGGTCGGTCAGAGTATAGGGATAATATGTGGCATGTCAATTAAACCTTTTTTGTGGCAGTATTTTAAAATGACATCTGAGAATGTTGAGAATAGCAATGGAATATAGGAGACCGTTGAGTCTCCACAGATGAATACCTAGGATAATGTGCAACAGGAAGAAAATAATCCTCATATAAACAACAACACTAACCAAATAATGAACGATGGAATGTTCAGAGGCTTTCTACAATTCGTGCAACATCAGGCAAGAGAGACTCTTGTCAGAAATGCAGGTGGAAACATTGGCAACTCTCGGACGGTCACTGCTAAAAAGTTCAAGGAGCTGGGACCACCGGAGTTTTTTGGAGAGCCAAAACCACTTAAGGCGGAGACGTGGATAAAGCAGATTAACAAGATATTTGATGTCTTGGGATGCTCCGAGGAGAAAAAGGTTCCCTTTGCCACCTTCATGTTGCGGTCAGAGGCAGATTACTGGTGGGAATCTATAAAGCGTACTCAACCTGCCGCACTGAAGATGTCTTGGGAGAAGTTCCAAGAACTGTTCAACGACAAGTATTTTCCCGAAAGTATTTATCATATGAAAGAGGTAGAGTTCATTAAACTGGAGTAAAACAACATGACCGTGTCGCAGTACGAATCCAAGTTTACCGAGTTATCCTGGTTTGCGTCCCATTTGGTTGATAATGAGGAGAGAATAACGCGAATGTTTCTAAGAGGTTTGAAACACGAGATACATCAATACCTTATCTCTCATAAACTGTTTTTGTATTCAGATGTTGTGAATAGGGCTCAGTTATTGGAGCGCGATAATGAGTCAACCCAACCAAGAGAGAGTAATCAGTAAAATGATAATACCAGTGGTAGCAGTCATCGAAGCAGTGACAACAAGCGTGGAGGGAATCAACAGGCCAGAAACGGAAACCACTTCGGTGGTAATCATGGCCAAGACAATAAGAGTGGACATTTCAAGAAGAGGAGATTCAACAATGATGGAAAGACGCGTCGACCAAAGACCCGTTGTTAAGGAAGGAGAACGACCACCCATCATATGCTTCAAATGCGGAGGGGAGGGACACATCAGTCCAAACTGCGCGATGCAGTCCAAAGCGTGTTATAATTATAGAAGAGAAGGTCACCTAGCCCGATTTTATCATTCACTGAAGACAAGTCCAGCTGGGATGGAGGCACAAAAGGCCGTCCCAAAAAAGTCAAAATCAGTTGTTCAAGGGATAGCGTTTGTCGTGACCTCCCAGAAAGCAAAAAACCTGAACGAGGTCATCACGGGTAAGATTATCATAAACTCTAGCGAAGTTTATACCTTATTTGATACTGGTTCTACCCATTATTTTATTTCTCCTACTTGCACTCAATTTTATTTCTCCTACTTGCGCTCAACGTTTAAATTTGACTCCGGAGAAATTAGAATTTTACTTATCTATTGAAACTCCGTTGGGAGAAACCTTCATTACATCCACTGTTTATAAGTCTTGTTTGGTTCAAATTGGTACCCTCACATTACCTGTCAATCTTATTTCATTAAAAATACTTGTATTTCACATAATTCTAGGGATTGATTGGTTAACTACTCATCATGCAAAAATTGATTATTTTCGTAAGGTTGTTAGCTTTCATATTCCTAACCAACCTATTATGCGAATTCAAGAAACCAAACCATTAAAATCAATTATTGTCATCTCAAGCCATAAAGATATTCGTTTATTGAAAAATGGATGTCAAGCTTTCTTAGCTCATATCACGGATTTAAACAAATATACGTCAGTTTTGAATGATATTTCTATTGTTAATAAATTTCCTGACGTATTCTGTGACGCCCCCAAATCCGGGTATCTTCCAACCCGACAGATGGTGTTGCACGGTACTCATAACTATACATTCATTCTATTGAAATGACCTCAAACTGTACATCTCAACGACATTCTTATTACATTAATAATATTACATCTCGTTCCCAGGTTCTAAAACCATTACATTCTTTGTTCATCATACTATAATATATACAACTTACTAGTTATTACAAGGTAAACTAATCGTTCAGCTTCCTCTTGCCTCAATCCTTGTCAGATCCCTAAGTTCGTTCGGTCCTAGCTGCATTCATATGGCTCAAGCAAGAGTGAGCATAACAAGCTCGGTAAATACAACAATTTCTTTTAAACAACATGCTTGAAACATAGGAATCGTATATCTTCAGTAACTGGATAATAGTTACGAAGTAATATCAATAATTCAAAATAGCACTTCTTTTCCTTCAAAACGTTTTACAATAACAATATTCAGTAAAACATTAATTATGGCTCAAGACCATGAGCAGTTCATAATTTCTTTGAAAAGGACAACCCGGCACTAAGTCCGTAAGTCCGATATATCTTACTAGCACTTTTGGGTGATCAGCCCATAGTACTCTATGTTAATTAACACTACATCCATTAAATGTATGTACGTTTAAGTTTTGGCAACCTCGCGTGCCCATCGAATAATCAATGAAAAATACATTCGTTTATTCATACTCAGGCTTACCTTGAATCCATACCAAACAATTAGCGTAGGATAGTGTTAGCAATTTTATATTGAAAGACTTGTAAATAAATCAATCAACTCTTCAAGATTGTTTAGTCGAGATAAAACTGGCATCGACCCTTTTAGTAAAACAATTCATGCATGTCATAGCATGAATCACAGAAAACTTGGCTAACACGAAGGTTAGACAAGCGTTTAAGAAAAACTTACCTTCAACGTCTGCTACAGTATAATAACTTTTCCTTTCAGTCTTTACGCTCTCTACAACACATAACCACATAACATACCACATTAGGTCATGAATGAACATACATGGTCCCTAATGAATCTTACCCTTCATCTCAATCAAATTATATATTAGTTTTGTTACTATTGGTTCTGGCTTGCCATTATATTTTACATTATTCTTACCAACTTCTTTCTCTTTTATGTCTTACGTAGATTTACTTCATTAATCCAACTCATTTCGAGTTAATCATCCTTCCTCACGGCTTACTAACATCCTTACATTATTAATCGAAACTCGATCGTCATTGGTTAAGTACACTTACTGTATATCGTTCACGTTCAATTACTTAACAACTTTTAGTTGTAACTCTTAACATTATAGTCATTATTGAATAGAGTTCACGTTCCTTATACTTTACGTTCGTCGTTTAACTACTCATTAAACAACATTAAATTCCTAAAGTCATCACTATAACAGTGATTTAGGAAAGGTCTTACATGTTCATTAAGTAATTACATAACCCATACTGGTATTGCAAACCATTGGATTCATAATAAACTTGGTCTACAAATTTCTATAGCCGGCTTAGCACATTACGTTGTTCTCATTACGTTCATCTTCAATTGATTATTAACCTTCAATCATCATACATTAAGTGTCTAACAATGCCTTATTAAATGTTATATTAACACCTTATTTCATTATTAATGAGTTATCTTTCCTCTTATACTTGTAAACATTCTTGTCGATTGAAAACTTGACTGAAATAGGCGTGGCAAGGCTACACATAGCTCTTCATCTCACATGCATGCGATCTTGAGTTAGCGATATGCCACGACACACATTATACAATATTTGTTGCCACCCATTTAGCCTTGGGTTGGCACCGCAATGCCAACTCTGTGCCTCAGCTAGTTTGCAAAATTTGAAAATTTTACGAAACTCCCGGACTCATAACTTCTTCGTTATAAGTCCGAATTGGCTCATTCAAAAGCCTACGGTTCAAAAATTACATACTCTACGCGTTCATGCAAGAATTTTATCTAGTTGACTTCATTTGCTAAAAATTCACCTATTAGTTCATTTTTAACGAAAACGATAAATGTTCGTGAACGTTCAACGCTCGTCTCTTTGTTCTAAGTCAGAATCCGGTCATTTTCGAGTTTGCAACTCTATAATGCCAAATATGACTTGTCTCCATCAAAAACCAACATTTCTGACTTCAAACACAAAATACGACTTCCATTCCGAGAATTTCACGAATTCGACGATTATCGTCTAATCGTGAAAATTCTGGCATAACTTCGTTACTTATGATTTGTTCATCGTTTCAAATGGATTCAATCCATCGAATTAACATCTTAACATACATACTTCATTAACTTATTGACATGATAAGTTATTACTTGTTCTTCATTAGTCTATAACTTATAAAAGTATGAACTACTTATGAATTCACTTTGCATGACTTATCATAGCTTAAATCATTTAACCATCATCCTTACTTCTTATTATCATATAACCTTATTATTTCAACATAAAACAAGTTCCTACAAGTTCTTCCTTGTTTCATAACTTATATGAATACGAATAGCTTATTCATGACTTATACGGCTTATTAAGACTTAAGCTCTTTGATTACTCATTCTTATCATTCCTTAGCATACATGTTCTACCACTACCCATCTCAGTACCAATGGAAGAGAAAGAGATTCATGGTTTAAGTTCTTACCCTTGAATATCACTTGACTAAGCTTTAATCTCCTTCTTGCTTCTTGAAAATCTCATAATGGAAGTTTGACTTATAAGTGCTTATTCTCTCTAACCAATAAGTTGCTTAACTTGAGAGGAGTTGGGAGAAATTTTAATCAAGCCATCAAATGAATTGAGAGCTCTCTATTTATAGGCAACCCAAAGTGAGGGCATCTTAGTCCAAAGCCAATCCCACCTCCTTAATCACCTCCTTACTATTCCTAGCTTAAGTACTAAGTTAACTTGGCCACCACACTCATTGCTTGGCCATCACAACATCTATCCAATACTTGGGCATCACATATACTTAACCATTAAGTATACTTGCTAATCACATAACTTAGCCTTTAAGTTTACTTGTTAATCACCTAGCTTATCCTTTGCTTGTTGATCACAACTTTTACTTATTCACCACACATAAGAACTTTACTTGCTTATCACATTAATTACTTGCTCATTACTTTGGATCACCCATGGGTTTCTCCAATGGATCAAGCTTTACCCTTTGGATCTTACCTTGGGCTTTACATTCAATTAGCTTAATTAACTTATCTTATACATTGGGCTTACAATTAAACAAACACTTGGGCTTGTTCAATAATTTACATAGGGCTTAACATTACAAATAATTGGGCTTTAACATTATTTCGTATTGGGCTTTATTATTATCCCAATTGGACATTACAATCTCCTACACATTCCTACAAATTTAATACATTTGGCTTAAAGTCTTATAACGTATAAAATACGTATTAATCTCGTATTCCAACTCGTATACTATTTTATATAGGACATTTCATCATTCATACATACTCGTATAATACCTCGTATTATACTCATATTCATTACCTCGTACAATACTTACGTATTATACGATCATCGCTTTAATTCATTATAAACATTTAAATTCCTTCTCGGAATTCACTTTCCCTAACCGTTAGATTTTAAGTCCGCAGGCAAAAAACTGCGGTTGCCATAACTAAATTATTATTGGATATTCCATCTCGTCTCAGAGTTCTATCATTACATATTTCTCGGAAATTCAAAAATAATTCCCGAGCAGAAATGCGTGAATAGTGTTTTTCAGAAAATTTCTCGGAAAGCTTTTATTTTTGTCTTGGAAATTCTAACACTTTAATTCTATCACGTAGCCAAAATACTACGACATTCCGATATGTCTAGGTCATAGAACGATCTTCAAGTAGCTTACTCCCGTAAATAATTAATTAAATTCATTTAATCCACATAATAAAAATAAAAATTTAATTCTCAAAAATCCAAATTTTCTGGGGCGTTACACTCTTCCCCCCTTATAAGGATTCTATCCCCAGAATCACGCTAATAATACATACACCATTTGAGGAAACCTTTTCCTTTATTTTAATCTCAAGTTCCCACAATGCTTCTTTGACATTGTGGTTCTTTCATTTCACCTTCAACGAAGGTATTATCTTATTTTTCATGACTTATCACTTCCTATCAATAATTTGAGTTAGAAGTTTAAATACTTATTGACACATTACGTTATTACCCTTTCATTAGCTTTTAACTTAGAATTATTTGGAACTCAAATTCTTCCTTCAAAACAAGATTATACATGATCTTCTCTTCATCATGCATCCTCTTCTTCATTCGCTTGCATTCCTCATTACCTAGTTATACTTAACTCGTTCAAGTATCGTGGATTAAGTCTATGCTATGAATAACATTTCTACCACTTCATTCCACAATTTAACCTCTAACTCCATTTTCACCATTTCCGTTATTAACTCATTCTGAGTTGTTAACATCGATAGCTTTTCCCTACCCTTCCTACTTAACGCGTCGGCTTCTACGTTAACTTTCCCGGATTGATATAACATATCAACGTCGAAATCTCTTATCCATTCTAATTACCTTCTCTACCTCATATTCAACTCCTTCTGTGTAGAGATATATTTCAGACTCTTAGAGTCCGTGTATATCTCACACTTCTCCCCCGTATAAATACTATATTCTGATTTTTAATTCTAAAACTACAGCTGCCAATTCAAGATCATAAGTAGGGTAGGCCTCCTCATAATTCTTTAACTGGCATGATGCATACGTAATAACATTGCCATGCTACATGAGTACATGAACTCAAAAGTTCTATGTGAAACATCGAGATACACTATAAAATCCCCGTACCACCCGATAAAGACAATACAGATGCCTCACTTAACCTTCATTTTAGCTCCTAAAAACTATTTTCTCACTTCTCATTCCCAACATACTTCTTAATAACAAATTTGTCTATCTCTTTAAAATATAATTCACACGTAGTGAATTCCGTATCCAACTTCTCCCTTCGTAGTGTTTCTCACACTATCTCCAAATGTTCAACGTGATCTTCTGACGTCTTAAATTAGACTAGAATATCACCAATGATCATTACAACACCCTCATCCAAATATTAATTGAACATTCTGTGATGCTAATAGTACTTTCAACCATAGCACCTCACAAGAGTACTTATCAATTTGCCACCGACTTACTCGGCACCCATTACGGAAAGTCTAACTTCCGCACATTAGTTAACCCAAACGACATAACCAAAAACTCATCATAACTATAACGATTTCTGAACGTCGTCTTAGGTACCTCCTCCTTCTTACTTACTTTCATCCGACTATAGCTCGTACGCAAATCTATCTTAGAAAAATTCTTTGCCCTCTTCAACTGATCAAATAGATCATCGATCCTGGGCCATGGTATTTATTCTTAACCGTTAACTTACTCCTATTATAATAGTCGATACACAACCGTAACGACTCATCCTCTTCCTTAACATCCTCCTAACTTGCGTCATCGTTAGACAACAAGAACATCGCGGTATTTTATTACCGTAAATTACTACCTTGGATTTTCTTTGAAAACTGAAGATTCATACTTTTATTCTAACAATTTATTAAAGTTCTATGATTAATCAACCCATTCATACCGAGAATTACTTCAAATTCTCTCAACTTTATCGATACTTATCTACCGATACTTGCTTACATTCCATATTCATGAAGCCATTTCCACGAATATAATTAACGAAAGTTATTTCCTCCTCCTCTACCGTAATGTTTAAAGGTACTTATAATCCCTTTCAGACAAACTCCTAGATGAATCTTTCCACATGTCTTACACACTTCGATCTTACGCTTAGGATCCCCTTGTCCCACTCTAGTATTCTCGGAGTTAAAATTCTTTATTTTTGGCATGATACCACTACCACTGGCATTCTCTGCCTTAATTCCTCCCTCTTCCTTGTTCTTATCTTTTCTCTCTTTGTGGTATTGAGTCAACGCCTCACTACCACCCTCTATTATAATCACCTTTTCCAAAATGGTCCCACAGGAAACATTCTGGAACACAGAAATCCTACTATAGAGCCAGGGTTTCAAGCCCTACTCAAACCTACAAGCCTTTCTCTCCTCCACTGCATACTTGTAGGGAAATAATTCTCAAAGAAAACCTTCTTGAACTGTTCCCACATTATCGTATCTGTTCTAGCCCCACCCTGGTGAGCCTCCCACCAAAAGTTGGCTTTCCCTTCTTATTATGTAAGTCGCAAAAGAAGTCATTTGCGCCTCACCTACGTTTGTAATAACAAACGCCTTCTCTATTTCCTTTACCCATATCTGGGCCTCTATGGGGTCTGTTGTTCCTTTGAACTCTGGTGGACTTACGCTTTTAAATTCTTTAAAGGTAGTCATTTTGGCTAGCCTAGGTTCCGCAGGTACTCTACCCCCGGTTTAGTTAAATGCGGCCGTTAATAAATTAACGAACTCTTGCATAGGGTTGTTTTGACCCCCTTGATTTTCATTACGTGACTCCGCTTCTTGATTACGTTGTCTTCTCCTTGGCAGCATTTTCTGATTAAATAAATAGAATTTTATTATTATCTATTTACTTACTTTATTATTCGCCACATAACAACTCATACCATAACAAAATTTATTAAATGAAAACTTCATTATATTCATATGTTTCTTCATAGTTTGAAACTATTTACAATTTGTTCCCATAGCCAGAAGCTATTACATTTCTATCTCGTAATTGAACTTCTCAAAAGTTGGGATTTACAATAAGACTACCCTTTTATACAAAAGAGGGTTTTACGTCACCACACACATATTTATAACTCTAGATTTCTAATAATGCATAACAGCGTCCTCATGTTTCTCATTCACAATCTTCGCTACAGTATCCCGACTAATAGTATGTCGATTTTGCCCCAACTCCATGGAATAACAAGCAACTTTAAGCTTGAAATCCATATGAGCACTCTTCTGGATGTAAGACATCCGTGCTATCTTCTGGTCTCTCTTAATTAGCTTCTTACGAAGCTTATCGACCTCCTTCTTATAGTCCCTAGCCTGCTCTATCATAAGCACAGCACTTTGCTCATCGTGTTACGACTCAAAATCGCTTCAGCATACACCTTAGCTTCATGGAGATAATTAATCTCTTCACTCTCGATTACTCAGCACAATCAGATTCATTTGCACTCTGTCAAACACTGCCAGATACAATGCTCTCATTGCATCTGGAGGTATTGACTCTAGTGTAGGTACCACCGTATTAACCGATGTTACTCAATTTCCTCTTCCTCATAGACCATCATATTAAGATATGATGTTATCTCCATATCTCCCTCGGAGTAGTCCTCCACAGAAAAGTACACCATTGTCTCCGACTCCTCTAGAATCACTAATGGTACCTCTGCCACCGGCATAGGTACAGGCTCCACTCTGTTCACAACTTCTTCGTTCACCGCGTGTATATCTCTATACATCAAGCTATCGATCGACATCCGACAATAACACATAACATGTTGATTAGTACATAACACACCATAGTATAAGCACAAATCACATTTAATTTATTTAGGGTTACTTTCCATCTTTTAAATCTTTTGGTACTGAGTTTCCTCAATACCTTAATAACTCATTCGACTGAAGTAAAGCTTGAGTTTACTTCCTTCGGACTTTTCTTCCTTAACGAGGTTATTAGCCTAAGGTTCTCCCCCCTTAAGTTTTATAACCTAATGCTTTGATACCAACCTGTGAAGCCCCCAAATCCGGGTATCTTCCAACCCGACAGATGGTGCTGCACGGTACTCATAACTGTACATTCATTCTATTGAAACGACCTCAAAATATGTGTCTCAACGACATTTTTATTACATTAATAATATTACATCCCTTTCCCAGGTACTAAAACCATTACATTCTTTGTTCATCATACTATAATATATACAACTTACTAGTTTATTACAAGGTAAACTAATCGTTCAGCTTCGTCTTGCCTCTATCCTTGTCAGATCTCTCAGTTCGTTCAGTCCTAGCTACATTCATATGGTTCAAGCAAGAGTGAGCATAACAAGCTCAGCAAGTACAACAATTTCTTTTAAGCAATATGCTTGAAACATAGGAATCGTATATCTTCAGTAACTGGATAATAGTTACGAAGTACTATCAATAATTCAAAATAGCACTTCTTTTCCTTCAAAATGTTTTACAATAATAATATTCAGTAAAACATCAATTCTAGCTCAAGACCATTAGGAGTTCATAATTTCTTTGAAAAGGACAACCCGGCACTAAGTCCGTAAGTCCGATATATCTTACGAGCACTTCTGGGTGATCAGCCCATAGTACTCTATGTTGATCAACACTACATCCATTAAACGTATGTACGTTTCAGTTTTAGCAACCTCGCGTGCCCATCGAATAATCAATAAAAAATACATTTGTTTATTCATACTCAGGCTTACCTTGAATCCGTACCAAACAATTAGCGTAGGATAGCGTTAGCAATTCTATATTGAAAAACTTGTAAATAAATCAATCAACTCTTCAAGATTAGTCTAGTAGAGATAAAACTGGCATCGACCCTTTTAGTAAAACACTTCATGCATCTCATAGCATGAATCACAGAAAACTTGGCTAACACGAAGGTTAGACAAGCGTTTAAGAAAAACTTACCTTCAGCGTCTGCTACAGTATAATAACTTTTCCTTTCAGTCTTTACGCTCTCTACAACACATAACCACATAACATACCACATTAGGTCATGAATGACCATAAATGGTCCCTAATGAATCTTACCTTCATCTCAATCTAATCATATATTAGTTTTGTTACTATTGGTTCCGGCTTGCCATTATATTTTACATTATTCTTACCAACTTCTTTCTCTTCTATGTCTTACGTAGATTTACTTTATTAATCCAACTCGTTTCGAGTTAATCATCCTTCCTCACGGCTTACTAACATCCTTACATTATTAATCAAAACTCGATCGTCATTGGTTAAGTACACTTACTGCATATCGTTCACGTTCAATTACTTAACAACTTTTAGTTGTAACTATTAACGTTATAGTCATTATTGAATACAGTTCACTTTCCTTATACTTTATGTTCATCGTTTAACTACTCATTAAACAACATTAAATTCCTAAAGTCATCACTATAACGGTGATTTAGGAACAGTCTTATCATGTTCATTAAGTAATTACATAACCCATACTGGTATTGCAAACCATTGGATTCATAATAAACTTGGTCAACAAATTTCTATAGCCGGCTTAGCACATTACGTTGTTCTCATTACGTTCATCTTTAATTGATTATTAACCTTTAATAATCATACATTAAGTGTCTAACAATGCCTTAGCAATGTTATATTAGCACCTTATTTCATTACTAATGAGTTATCTTTCCTCTTATACTTGTAAACATTCTTGTCATCAAAACTGGATCAAGGCGCTGGGCGCCACACATAGATCTTCATCTCGTGCATGGCATGAAAGTTAGCGATATGATGCTCGACAACATTACGGCGCTATTAATACCACCCATTTAGGTTGGCGCGCCAAGCCAACTCTGTGCCTCAGCTAGTTTGCAAAATTTGAAAATTTTATGAAAATCCCGGACTCATAACTTCTTCGTTATAAGTCCGAATTGGCTCGTTCAAAAGCCTACGGTTCAAAAATTACATACTCTACACGTTCATGCAAGAATTTTATCTTGTTGACTTCGTTTGATAAAAATTCACCTATTAGTTCATTTTTAACTAAAACGATAAATGCTCGTGAACGTTCAACGCTCGTTTCTTCGTTCTAAGTCGGAATCCGGTCATTTTTGAGTCTATAACTCTATAATGCCAAATATGACTTGTCTCCATCGAAAACCAACGTTTCCGACTTCAAACTCAAAATACGACTTCCATTCCGAGAATTTCACGAATTCGACGATTATCGTCTAATCGTGAAAATTCCGGCATAACTTCGTTACTTACGATTTTTTCATCATTTCAAATGGATTCAATCCATCGAATTAACATTTTAAAATACATACTTAATTAACTTTTTAACATGATAAGTTATTACTTGTTCTTCATTAGTCTATAACTTATAAAAGTATGAACTACTTATGAATTCACTTTGCATGACTTATCATAGCTTAAATCTTTTAACCATCATCCTTACTTCTTTTTAACATAAAACCTTATTATTTCAACATAAAACAAGTTCCTACAAGTTCTTCCTTGTTTCATAACTTATATGATTACGAATAGCTTATTCATGACTTATACGGCTTATTAAGACTTAAGCTCTTTGATTACTCATTCCTATCATTTCTTAGCATACATGTTCTACCACTACCCATCTCCCTACCAATGGAAGAGAAAGAGATTCATGGTTTAAGTTATTACCCTTAAATATCACTTGACTAAGCTTTAATCTCCTTCTTGCTTCTTGAAAATCTCATAATGGAAGTTTGACTTATAAGTGCTTATTCTCTCTAACCAATAAGTTGCTTAACTTGAGAGGAGTTGGGAGAAATTTTAATCAAGCCATTGAATGAATTGAGAGATCTCTATTTATAGGAAACCCAAAGTGAGGGCATCTTAGTCCAAAGCCAATCCCACCTCCTTACTATTCCTAGCTTAAGTACTAAGTTAACTTGGCCACCACACTCATTGCTTGGCCATCACAACATCTATCCAATACTTGGGCATCACATATACTTAACCATTAAGTATACTTGCTAATCACATAACTTAGCCTTTAAGTTTACTTGTTAATCACCTAGCTTATCCTTTGCTTGTTGATCACAACTTTTACTTGTTCACCACACATAAGAACTTTACTTGCTTATCACATTAATTACTTGCTCATTACTTTGGATCACCCATGGGTTTCTCCAATGGATCAAGCTTTACCCTTTGGATCTTAACTTGGGCTTTACATTCAATTAGCTTAATTAACTTATCTTATACATTGGGCTTACAATTAAACAAACACTTGGGCTTGTTCAATAATTTACATAGGGCTTAACATTACAAATAATTGGGCTTTAACATTATTTCGTATTGGGCTTTATTATTATCCCAATTGGACATTACAATCTCCTACACATTCCTACAAATTCAATACATTTGGCTTAAAGTCTTATACCGTATAATCTACGTATTAATCTCGTATTCCAACTCGTATACTATTTTATATACGACATTTCATCATTCATACATACTCGTATAATACCTCGTATTATACTTGTATTCATTACCTCGTACAATACTTACGTATTATACGATCATCGCTTTAATTCATTATAAACATTTAAATTCCTTCTCGGAATTCACTTTCCCTAACCATTAGATTTTAAGTCCGCGGGCGAAAAACTGCGTTTGCCATAACTAAAATATTATTGGATATTCCATCTCGTCTTAGAGTTCTATCATTACGTATTTCTCGAAAATTCAAAAATAATTCCCGAGCAGAAATGTGTGAATAGTGTTTTTCAGAAAATTTCTCAGAAAGCTTTTATTTTCATCTTGGAAATTCAAACACTTTAATTCTATCACGTAGCCAAAATACTACGACATCCCGATATGTCTAGGTCATAGAACGATCTTCAATTAGCTTACTCCCATAAATAATTAATTAAATTCATTTAATCCACATAATAAAAATAAAAATTTAATTCTCAAAAATCCAAATTTTCTTGAAATGCTACATATTCCTCGAAGAACTTCCCAGCCTACCCTCAGGCGCGAGAAATTGAATTTTGTATCGACCTTGAACCCGTACAAAACCCATTTCCAAAGCCCCATAATGAATGGCTCTCTTGAACTTCGAGGAGTTAAAGACCCAATTACGAGAATTGTTAGACATCGGTTTCATTAGTCTGAAATCGTCTCCTTGGGGTGCTCTGTTCTATTCTTGAAAAGAAAGATGGGAGTATGTGACTTTGTATTGATTATCGGGAGTTGAACCATGTCACCATCAAAAATATGTACCCATTGCCACGTATTGATGACCTGTTTGACTATTTGCAAGGTGCCAAATTCTTTTCAAAGATTGATCTTCGTTCCAGATATCATCAGTTAAAGATTAGAACTGATGACATTCCAAAGACGGCTTTCAGAACTCAGTACGGGCATTATGAATTCCTAGTCATGTCTTTTGGATTGACTAATGCTCCTGCTGCCGTCATGGATATGATGAACTGAGTATTCAGGGAATATTTGGATCACTTTGTGGTCGCCTTTATTGATGACATCCTCATATATTCCAAAAGCCGTGAAGATCATGAGCAACACTTGAGGCTGATACTCAAGAAGCTTCGTGAAAATAAGCTTTATGCCAAGTTGAAGAAATGCGAGTTCTGGCTTGAGGAAGTAGCATTCCTTGGGCACGTAATATCAATTCATGGAATATCTATTGACCCGACAAAGATTGAAGCTATTCAAAGCTGGGAGCAACCTAAATCAGTGACCAAAGTACATTGCTTACTCGGCTTAGCTGGTTATTATCAGAGATACGTAGAAGGGTTTTCTCGAATCGCTACTCCATTAACTCAGCTAACTCAAAAAGATACAAAATTCGGTTGGATCGTGGAATGTGAGAAGAGTTTTCAAGAACTCAAGAGGAGACTCATTTCAGCACCTGTTCTGACAATACCATCTGGGTCGGAGGGATTTATCATCTACAGTGATGCTTCGGGCGAAGGGTTATGATGTGTTCTCATGTAACATGGGAAAGTCATAGCCTATGCCTCTCGGCAACTCAAAGAATATGAGAGGAATTATCCTACTCATGATCTAGAGTTGGCAGATGTTGTCTTCGCACTTAAAATTTGGAGGCACCATTCAATACCATCCTAGTAAAGCGAACGTAGTAGCTGACGCATTGAGTAAAAGATCATATGCGGGTACAAGTGCGATATTATCAACGCAAAGGCCCATTTTGTATGACTTGCAAAGGATGGAGATAGAGTTAAAGACTCCAGGGACCCATGTGATGATGGTGAATATATGAGTAGAACCGAGTTTAATTGATAAAGTTAAAGCTGCTCAAGCTACAGACCTGGAGCTGATGCGTATGAGGAAGAAAGTGCAAGAAGGTGCTATGCCGAAAGCAAGAATCGATGAAGAAGGAATACTTTGAGTCAACTCCAGACTTTGTGTTCCTAACGACCTTGATTTAAAGTATAAAATCATGATGGAGGCTCACAACACACCGTTTGCAATCCATCCTGGGAGTACCAAAATGTATCATGATCTTCGACATACATTTTGGTGGAGCAATATGAAGAGAGAGATAGCGGAGTTTATCTCAAGGTGTTTAACTTGTCAACGAATCAAGGTAGAGCATCAAGTACCAAAAGGTCCATTACAACCACTTGAAATTCCAGAATAGAAGTGGGAGCACATTACCATGGATTTCGTTACTGGTCTTCCCAAGGTTTCTTAAGGCGTTGACGCAATTTGGGTCATTGTTGATAGATTGACCAAGTCTGCTCACTTCTTACCTATACGAGAAACTTATACACTTGAAAGTCTTACTCGTATATACATAAACGAGATTGTAAGATTGCATGGTATGCCAGTATCCATAGTTTTTGATCGAGACCCAAGATTCCTTTCAAGATTTTGGGTTAGTTTGCAAAAATCTATGGGCACGGATTTAAGATTTAGTTCAGCTTATCATCCTCAAACAGACGGGCAGTCAGAGAGGACTATTCAAACTCTTGAAGATCTATTAAGACTCTGTGTCCTTGACTTCAAGGGAAGTTAGGACAAGTTCTTACCATTGGTGGAATTTTCCTACAACAATAGTTATCAAGCAAGTATTGGCATGGCTCCATTCGAGGCGTTGTATGGAAGAAAGTGTCGTTCTCCAGTATGTTGGGATGAGGTGGGTGAAGCAACGTTGTTGGGACCGGAGTTGGTACGCATGACTACAAAAAAGATTCAAACGATCCGACAACGTATAAAAACCTCACAAGATCGACAAAAGAGTTATGTTGATCTTCATCGAAAGGACATGGAATTCAATATTGGAGAACATGTGTTGTTACGTATTGCTCCATGGAAAGGAGTAACGAGATTTAGAAAGAGAGGAAAGCTCAATACTTGATTCATTGGCCCATTTTTAATCCTCGAATGAATAGGAACTATGGCCTATAAACTCGCCTTACCGCCAAGTATGTCTCGTGTTCATATTGTTTTTCACATATCTATGTTATATAAATATGTGAAAGACCCGAACCACATTATTGAGTTAGAACCGGACGAAATAGAGGAAGATTTAACGTATGAAGAGGTTCCTGTTAAAATCTTGGATAAGAAGGAGCATATTTTACGCTCCAAGGTTATACCTCAAGTCAAAGTTTTGTGGAGAAACCACGATGTTGAGGAAATGACATGGGAGTTAGAATTTGAACTGAAATCAAGGTATACATACCTCTTCGACATACCAGGTACGTACCCTAATTTCGAGGGCGAAATTCATAAGAAGGGGAGGTTGTAAGACCCCAACTTTTTGAATAAAGATGAATTTTCTATAAATATCATTTTTGAATATTATGGAGTGAATTTGATATAATGTTATAGTTATGGGTAATGTTTATAAATTTTGCAAAGTACGCAAGTTGTTATATAATATTCGATTGGTCAGAGAATATTCGTTTTAACAGGGAATATTCGTACGACGGCACAATCATTTGTGGGCCCCATAATAGAATAACTGTCGGATGAACAAAACGACAAGTTTGAGTTTTATAAATAACGACGTAGTTGTTACCGTTAACACTGTTGGAATACCTGGTGGTTAAAATACAGTTATATGCGTTGTTGCACATTAGCACCTTTGTATTGCATGATATTTTGAATTATTGATTCTTACGTAGAAGGCACTACTCGAAGATTGTTATAGTAATTATTGCTCAATATTTTATTTTATTGATTCAATAATTGATGCGTTGATATTTTATATTATTGTTGTTTCAATAATTGTCACTTTGATATTTCCCATTATCAAATCAATAATTCATATTATTTGAATAATATTATTAGATAGCATTATTGGCAATGTCTAGAAAGTTACATCGAGGAGAGGTTCGATCACCTAATTGCGCTACCAAGATGAGAGAAATCCTTATCGGAAAGCCCCCTCTTTCCTGGGAACGGCCTGGTTGTCATTATTGTGATTCTATAATATTATTTATGAATAATTAATTATTGATTTATATGATAAGGAAATATTTATTTTATGTGGACATAAAAATATTTATTTTATGTGGTTATAATTGAAAGAATTAATGTTGAGGTGTTTTATCAGTATTTTTATCGGAAGGGAGGTATTAAAAATCAAATCGGTGTTCTTAAAGCTCTATTGTGTGACTTATAATTTCGATCCGACCGTTGGATCATTGTGATTTTTGATATGTTATACATATATAAGTTGAGTATATGTCCACAAATTTTGAACCGTTAAAAATTAACGTATGATTTGTTATGAATTTTAAGAGGTGTTAAAAATCGTCTGTTTGTGAATTTTGGATATTTGTTTTTGGAATTTGGAAAAACTTAAAGCTACAAAGTTGTAGAGAATTCGATTTCGTGTGGAATGGACATAAAATTCGTATTTTTCTGATAAAGGGGATATTTATTATGAATTATTGAAGTTTTAGAAATTAAAATATTTTTATTAAAATTATGGGTGGGACCCACTTTTGTTTTTTTAAAAACATGTGCTAGAATTTTTGGTTCAATTGTGGAGGCTGGTCTTGGTTTGTTTTGGTAGGCATAGAAATTTTGAAAAATAATATTATTATTTTATTATTTAGTCTCCTATGGCGTTTTAGCATTTTTCGATAAATAGGCGCTTAAGTTAGAATTGAAAATCACACCAGAATTAGATAATTCTTCTTCTATAATATTGAGCGTATTTCTTTAGAGTTTTAGAAAGTTTTGAGCGTAGAAAACGGTGAAAGTTTTCTTCAAGAATATCCCCGCTATACTAGTTGGAATACTCTTCTTTTCAAGGTAAGGGATGTTATTTTTGTTCAATATTCGCTTGAAATAATATTTTCTTTCATACTCTGTAGTATGTAAGTATTATTTCGTTTCAAATTTCAAATTCTATACTCGTTTTGTTAAAGTTTGGGCTTCTATACTCCATGAAATTAGTAGAATATCCTTGATATTTACGCTTCATCTAGTATCTTTTCATGGAAATATTATTTTGAGCATTCTTGATAAGTTTTAACTTTTTCATGTCGGAGTACTATTCATGGGATTACTATTCCTGAAGTACTATTCATGGGGTACTATTCACTCGAGTACTATTCACTCGGGGTACTATTCATAATAAAAATTGATTCGTTTTCGGTCCAAATTATTTTTGGTACAATATTATTCTTGAATTTTACTCCACAAAGCAGTATCATGTTGCCAATTTGGACATTATTGATTTCTGGATAAATTAAATTATAATTCTTTAAAAATTTATCCTTGAACTTGTTTTATTGAATTCTTATATCATTGTCATCATCCTCATGTTTATATTCTGTTGAAAGTCATATGTGGCTTGTAGTGCATAGATGAACTTGGTATGATTATGACCAGGGATTATTCGGTATAATCATGACCGTAATGTTATAAATGATGTGGTAAAAGTCCTCATTGGCCCGTAGTGCATTGATGGACAGTTGTTGGCATGATCATGACCATTGATGAATACATGAATATCCTTGGCTCGTAGTGCATGGATAATTTGTGGTCGTGATACTAAAGAATATCCTTGGCCGTAGTGCAGGGGTGATTCGATGATGTGGATTATTTATTAAGCTGAATCTCAGCGATAAAAGTGATGAAAAACCTTTTAAATCATAGAAGATAGTAGATTTTATGCTCTACTTGACTCTTCTAATTGATTGCTTATTCCGTTGCAGTTAAACTTGATGTTTGTTATATTTTATCAGTTTAACACTGTTGAAGGCTAACGATAAATTATTCTACTTTATCTTAGTCATAATATTTCTTATTGGGCTAGTTGAGCTCACCCTTTTGCTTTCATTGTCCTCTTCAGGAAATGAGAATGTAGCCGAGACTAGTCGGGGAACGGAGGGACGGTCCAGATGATAACATTAGTAGTCCTCACTATTCTATGAAATAGTGTGATAATAAATGTATTGAGAACTCCATTTGAGTTGAATACTGTCTAAAAGACAATATTCGTATTAAAACTCTCAGTTTATGTTTTGTCGTATGTCATACGACAGTTGTATTATTAAGTTGTATTTAAATTTTGTACCATATATTTGGCGACTCAAGATGGGTGATGTATACCTATTTTGGGGGAGTCACACGTTGGGAGCGTCAAATTTAGTAGGAATCGACTATAAACTCAAAATTTTGAGTTTTTGGGTCCGAACATCAAAGACAAGATTAAGCACGCAAAACAAGACAATAAAAGCGGGACTCACTTGACCAAAATCTGCTGGAAATTCTAACACATGGGCAGCCCAATAAACCTCACCAACTACCCCAAAAACTTCCCCTAAAAAGTGGATCTAGTTTCCCTTTATATAATATTAAACCTCTAATTCATTTAACAAAAGGAAAAGGCAAATAAGAAGCATTTTCTCTCATTTTTCTCTCACACACCCGACCAAATAGGGAGAAGAAGATAGAGAGAGAGAGAGGGCTGCCATGGATGGAAGAAAGAGAGAGAAGGAAAAGAAAAGAGAGGGAAAAGGAAGAAGGGAAAGAAGAAACCATGGATTCATAACTCTCACCCAAAAACCCTAGTGAAAGCTTGAGAGCTTGAGAGGGAATGAAAGAGGGGGAGGTCAGTCATGGGAAGAGAGGAAGAAGAAATCAAGAGGAAGATCAAACACTAAAGGTATAAAATCTCCTATACTCAAAACTCTAGCTAGTTTAATGTGTTTTTGTTATGTTTGTTTTAGAGCAAGTGTTGAACTTATGATCTTGAACCATATGAGGGTAGATCTACATAATATATGATGTTTTATGTTTAGATCTTACCATTTTTAGGGCTGACGAGCTTGAACAAAGAAGAAGAACCAAAATAATTTTTATACTCGAAAGCCCTAAATTTTAGTCCACTTTGGACCTTCACAATTTGAAATATACAGCTTATTTTTGAAATCTGTCAAAGACATGTGTTAGATCCATGAGATATCTAACATCTCCAAATGGAATCACTAAAAAATTCTTTGAAGATTTCCGTATGGACAGTTTTTAGTAAAGTAGGCAAAATTTGGAAATATCAAAAAATAATCTGTCAAATATTTCCAGGGGCATTTTTGGCAATTTAATTTTTGAAATAAATTCAGGCCTTTTGGGAAATGAAAATATATGATATAAAGTAGTTCCTGTCCAAAGATGAACTTGTTCCGATTTAAATCGATCGAGTTATGGCCATTTCAATTTTTGGGTTTTTCTGATAAAAACTGTTATAATTAGAGTGTTATAAATCTGATGGCCACAAAATTTAAACTGGAAGTTTATGTTACTACGTGTAAGTTTCTGCCAAGATTTGAGAATTTTTGGAGTTGATAATGATATAACTAATTTTCTTAACTTACGAACTAAAAACGGACTATTGAAAAATAATAACGAAACTGAAAAATTGCAAAAAAAAATTATATGTTCATAAGGGTAATATTAACTGATGTTTACCTGAAAATTAGAATTTTTAGAACTGTTTTTGTATTTTTGCATGTCATTGATTGAGTTATGAATAAATGGATAAAATAAGTTAAGTGATGTTATAAAGGGTAAAAATGTAATATTTTTGACAAAAGACCCTAAAGATGATGTAATCAGATTTATGGAGGCTATTTTGGTCATTTTTGATGAGATGTTATATTTATGGCATTTTAGGGTTGTTAAATAAAGTAATTAGTAAAAGGTAAACAATTAAAATAAATTATTTATAAGTTTAATAAATTATTAAAATATTATTAAATAATTAATAATATTAGATTAACATGTTATTAATAAATGTTAGATTAAAATATTATTAGATAATTAATAATATTAGATAATAATTTAAAATATTATTAAATAATTAATAATATTAGATGATTAAGATATTATTAAATGATTAATAATATTAAAGTGTGATTAAAATACTATTAAAAGGTTAATAATATTTGTAAATAGTTAAAATATTATTAAATAATTAATAATATTAGTAAGTGATTAAAATATTATTAAAGGGTTAATAATATTTGTAAACGATGAAGATATTATTATATGATTAAAGTATTATTAATTGATTAATAATACTAAGAAGTGAATAAAATATTATTAAGATTAATGATATGAAATGAGTTTAAGATGATAGTAATATTATCAAGTTATGATAATATTACTAAGGACTTAATGTAAGATCTAATATTTATTATGTAGCTAAATGTTAGATAATATGTTATTAAAATAGTATTGTTATGAGATAAAGTGTATTATGCTAATTGGAAGATCAATCTTAACAATGATAGGTCTTTTCAATAAAGAGATTATAATATATTGTGTACCAGTAATCGACGAGCAAGGCAAATTTCCCTTACTCAAACTTGAGTTATATTTTCAAAGTGTGTTAGTGAATAATTATTGTTGATTATTCACATCTATATTGATTATTGATTCACACTTGGTGTATGTTGCATATGTTCATCAGGTATGAAAGGCTTATCACCTTCATTACCATAAGGTTCAGTTAAATTGTTTATGGTCATTGTTGACCTCCAAATATTATTGATTCAGTCATTCAATTATTGAAATTTAATTCATGTTATTTCACAATCATTATATTGTTGAAAATTTAACAGCTTATTCCTTTTCAATCATGATATATCTTCATTGTACTTAAATTTGCTAGGCAAAATTTTTGCTCACCCTTGTTATATCATGGTAAAATTTTCAGATTAAGATGAAAGCTCGAATAAAGACATAGGCAAAGGAAAATTCTAAGATTAAATTATTATACAGTTAGAACTATTAAATTATCTGATACAAATGACATTGTAAATCTTTTAATATATTGAAGGTATGTATTAATTTAAGGTTGTAGACCTTGGGGATTATGTTGTAAAAGTTTATTGTATAACCGATTTATGTTTATATCTTCTGTAGTAGTTATAAAAATGACGTATCGTAACGTACCAAGTCTGAGGTAAAAGGTACCCGGATTTGGGGACGTCACAGTTGGTATCAAAGCCAATAGATTATAAACCTTGGGTAGGAATACCTTAGGCTATAACCGCAGGGATGAGGATAAGGAAATGTATTATTAAGTAAATAAGATTCAAAGAAGAATCTTGAAAAGTTATAAAGATAAAAATAAAATAAAAATTCAGAGTTACCCAACTCTGATGATAAAGATGAAAAGTAATAATGAATAGATAGAGTCTCTAAGAATAAAAGTATAAAGGAAATCATAATACAATATGATTAAAGATAAGAAGATCGTAAAACAAAACGATCATAAGATAGAAAAGAATCTTAGTATAACACGATTATAATAAGAGATCACAACGTGATCTGATGAGGTCATAGAGGGATAGAGGATCAATCGAATGATTGAAAACTTCATAGCAGAATTGTTGTACAAAAGTTGTACTATGAAATTATACTATGTAAACTCAGGAAAGAGTTATAGATGATGAGATACATATTAAATAAAATTCGTATTAAGTTAAGAGAAAGCTAGGATCATGTGGGATTTCAATTGAGGACTCGTGTCAACAGCTATGTTGTATGATTCCTTGTATGGGTGGGGAATTTGTAATTGGTTTGAGAACCACTTGGCTTCCTATATTGATATAGTGGTTGATTTGAACAATTCCTTGTATGGGCAGGGATTTGTCCTTGGTGTAACAACCGCTTAGCTTCCTATATTGAGTAGTGTCCAAGTTGACCAATTCCTTGTATGGGCAGGGGATTGTATTTGGTTTGAGAACCACTTAGCTTCCTATATTGATAATCATTGGAACATGGTGTCGCGTTGTTCGCTACATGCATGTTGAGAAGGTGATTCTTTTCTCATGTGTATAACGGATAGGTAGAAAATATAAGATTAGGTGCGAGTTCTTAAAACTCATATTTATGGTAAGTTTGTGACACATAATCGTATGGTATATTTTTGAACCCCTAAGCGTATGGACAGTTCCTGAATTGATTCTTGGACTACATATTGTTAGGACAAGTTCCTAAACTCATATTATTGTGGTAAGTTCCTGAAATCATGATGTGTGGCAAGTTTGATGAACTATACTGGGGTATAGAAAAATTATGGATGAAGAATGGAGGATTTTTAGTGTAGTAAGTTTTAAGGATGATAGAAATAGATAGAATTATTAAGAAATGGATCATTAGAGAAATTGAAGTTGATGGTGGAAGCATAGGTATTGCAAATCTTCTAGCTATGCTAGACTTCAAATTTTTTAACATCAAGCTAAATTCGCACTATCGTGCCTTTAAAAAAAATGAAATGAATTTTGTTATCAGCAATATACGGTGACAAAGGTGTGTAGGTGGACTGTGAGCCACTAACACTTCGTTATCTGTTGCGGCATGATAACACTAAAACTGATTTTTAATGATTTTGAACCGTTTAAAGAAGAGTCTATGCTAATTATTTTGGCTAGACAAGAATAATTTAAAATATATCAAAATATATTTTATATATCATCAATGCATCATGGAACCTGTTGAAAAGATGATAAAACAAAGATGGAGTCATCAATGCAGTATTACTTAGTGTTGGATGTGATCTAAGGATAGTCAACCCACTATGGTATGATGTAGTATGATAAAGTCACAAAATGGCAGAATCCTCAAGCGGACTATAAATACAGTGCGGTATCATGACGTCATAAAATGATTTTTAAAATTATAAAGATAAATTATTGCCAACTGAATTTGGCCTGACATGTTTTGATTGATATTCGAATTATTGGTATGAGTCTAAGCTATTTGATTCAGCTAGATAAAGGTTTATGAAATTTAAAGTATTCTTTGAGAATTTATCCCAAACTAAATTGTTTTGGTGCAGAATCGTATGATAAGTCTAAGGTGAACAACCCTGAAAAGGGGGGGATATGCTGATTGGATAAAATAATCCAATCTAGTAGCGCAAATTTTCGCTAGACATGATTGATACATTGTATATGATATAAGCGTACGATAGGCTAATCACCTAAAGTACTAGCAGCGGTAGTTTACATTCTTCGTGATTGTAAACATACCTATTAATTTACCATTTTCTAGTATAAATACCGTTAAAACTATGTGTTCATGGTCTATATGACCCCTCAGCATAATATGAAAAGTTTCAACTCTGTAGAGTGAAGTCATGGTAAGATGTGATGATGGATATGAAATAGCATGAACTCATTAAGTGCGAGGAGAATCTGATATGATTGGATAAAGGTTATATTAAAAACCTATTTTTGGTGAATTGAGGAAGAAGAGATTAGTATGCAATAATTTCGAGGATGAAATTCTTAAAAGAATGGGTGAATGTGACAACTCAAAAATTTATAAAATCTTGAACGATTAAATTAAAGGTTAAAGAATAAAACCTAGACTTGAAATAGAGGGTTTGTTAAAAATTTAAAAAGAACCTATATGGTTTAATATCTGAAAGAATGTAAAGAGAATTAATGGTGGATGATAGAAATATTTAAGGAATTGATACCTAAGATTAGCAAGTAATCAAGAACTAAAATAAGTCAGATAAGACTTGGGTTAAGAATGGAATTCTATCCATGAATGGGATAATAAGGGATAAAGGAAATAGAGGGAGATAATACCTATGATGAGGTAAGTTGATGAGATAAGTTGATTAAGAGAAATTGTGTAAGGGTTTAGTAGTAAACTAAACTAGAAATTTGTAGTAATAGTGATTCCAGTATGGAATCCTTGTAAATCGGAAGAAAGTATAACTAAAGGATGAAAAGATAAACATATATGGTTAATTAAGTTAAGTATGTGAGAAATGAGATAAAACTATGTTATAAATTAACATAGCTTGAATGATGGCCTTGAATGGCAATTGAAATAAATAATAATCAATAAATGATGACCTAACATGATTAATCAATGAAAAGGAAATAAGTTAAAACTCAAAATTTGAGTTAGAGATAGAATCTTGTAGCACAGACTGCTCGGTTGAATATAGAGTATCAAGATTAATAAGAAAAGGTTGTAAACACAAAATGTGTCATGGTTGACTTTTTGGTAAAAGTCAACAGTTGACTTTTTATAAAGAAAATTTCAAATCAAAGTTAGGAGTGGAATTTGAAGTTGCGGACAAGATATTTGAGGCCGAAATGTCGAAATTAGTAAGAATGGACTCTAAACACAAGATGTGTCGGGGTTGACTTTTTGGTCAAAGTCAACAGTTGACTTTTTCGAATAAAAGTCCAACTTGAAATTCAAAGATTAATTACAAGAAACGGATTTGTCCACGATGTTGGGAGCGTCACATTTAGTAGGAATCGACTATAAACTCAAAATTTTGAGTTTTTGGGTCCGAAAGTCAAAGACGAGATTAAGCACGCAAAACAAGATAATAAAAGTAGGACCCACTTGACCAAAATCTGCTGGAAATTCCAACACAAGGGTAGCCCACCTAACCTCGCCAACTCCCCCAACAACTTCCCCCTAAAAAGTGGATCTAGTTTCCCTTTATATAATATTAAACCTCTAATTCATTTAACAAAAGGAAAAGGCAAATAAGAAGCATTCTTATTTGTAGTAATTTAGTAGTAAACTAAACTAGAAATTTGCAGTAATAGTGTTCCAGAATGGAATCCTTGTAAATGGGAAGAAAGTATAACTAAAGGATGAAAAGATAAACCTATACGGTTAATTAAGTTAAGTATGTGAGAAACGAGATAAAACTATGTTATAAATTAACATAGCTTGAATGATGGCCTTGAATGGCAATTGAAATAAATAATAATCAATAAATGATGACCTAACATGATTAATCAATGAAAAGAAAATAAGTTAAAACTCAAAAAATTTGAGTTAGAGATAGAATCTTGTAGCACAGACTGCTCGGTTGAATATGGAGCATCAAGATTAATAAGAAAAGGCTGTAAACACAAAATGTGTCAGGGTTGACTTTTTGGTCAAAGTCAACAGTTGACTTTTTATGGAGAAAAGTTCAAATCAAAGTTAGGAGTGGAATTTGAAGTTGCAAACAAGATATTTGAGGCCGAAATATCGACATTAGTAAGAATGGACTCTAAACACAAGATGTGTCGGGGGGTTGACTTTTTGGTCAAAGTCAATAGTTGACTTTTTCGAAGAAAAGTCCAACTTAAAATTCAAAGATGAATTACAAGAAACGGATTTGTCCACGATGTTGGGAGTGTCGCATTTAGTAGGAATCGACTATAAACTCAAAAATTTGAGTTTTTGGGTCCGAAAGTCAAAGACGAGATTAAGCACGCAAAACAAGACAATAAAAGTAGGACCCACTTGACCAAAATCTGTTGGAAATTCCAACATAAGGGCAGCCCACCTAACTTCACCAACTCCCCCAACAACTTCCCCCTAAAAAGTGGATCTAGTTTCCATTTATATAATATTAAACCTCTAATTCATTTAACAAAAGGAAAAGGCAAATAAGAATCATTCTTCTCTCACACACCCAACCAAATAGGGAGAAGAAGAGAGAGAGAGTGTTGCCATGGATGGAAGAAAGCGAGAGAAAGAAAAGAAAAGAAAGGAAAAAGTAAGAAGGAAAGAAGAAACCATGGATTTCTCCATAACTCTCACCCAAAAACCCCAGTGAAATCTTGAGAGCTTGACAGGGAATGAAAGAGGGGGAGGTCAGCCATGGGAAGAGAGGAAGAAGAAATCAAGAGGAAGATCAAACACTAAAGGTATAAAATCTCTAAACTCAAAACTCTAGCTAGTTTAATGTGTTTTGTTATGGTTGTATTAGATCAAGTGTTGAACTTATGATCTTGAACAATATGAGGGTAGATCTACATAATATATGATGTTTTATGCTTATATCTTGTCATTTTTAGGGCTGATGAGCTTGAACAAAAAGAAGAACCAAAACAATTTTTATACTCGAAAGCCCTAAATTTCTAGTCCACTTTGGACCTTCACCATTTGAAATCTACAACTTAATTTTGAGATCCGTCAAATACATGTGTTAGATCCATGAGATATCTAACATCTCCAAGTGGAATCACTGAAAAATTCTTTGTAGATTCCCGTATGGACAATTTTTAGTAAAGTAGGCAAAATTCGGAAATACCAAAAAATAATCTGTCAAAATATTTCCAGGGGCATTTTCGGCCATTTAATTTTTAAAATAAATTCAGGCCTTTTGGGAAATGAAAATATATGATATAAAGTAGCTCCTATCCGAAGATGAAATTATTCCGATTTAAATCGATCGAGTTATGGCCATTTCAATTTTTGGGTTTTTCTTACAAAAATGGTTATTACTAGAGTTATATAACTCTTATGGCCACGAAATTTAAACTGAAAGTTTATGTTACTACGTGTAAGTTTCTACCAAGATTTGGGAATTTTTGGAGTTGATAATGATATAGCTAATTTTCTTAAGTTACAAACTAAAAACGGACATTTGAAAAATAATAAACGAAACTAAAAAATTGCAGCAAAAATTATATGTTCATAAGGGTAATATTAACTAATGTTTTCCAAAAATCTAGAATTTTTGGAACTATTTTTGTATTTTTCATGTGAATGATTGAGTTATGAATAGATGGATAAAATAAGTTAAGTGATGTTATAAAGGGTAAAAATATAATATTTTTGACAAAAGACCCTAAAGATGATGTAATCAGATTTATGGAGGTATTTTGGTCATTTTTGATGAGATGTTATATTTATGGCATTTTAAGGTTGTTAAATAAAGTAAGAGTAAAGTTCAGATCACCACCTAGGGTTTGGGGTTTTTCCCACTTAACCACCTGTAAGTAGTAAAGCTACATTTAAACTCCCAACTTTTTAAGTTGAAGTGAAAACGTCACATTTTCCATCCAATTTAACCGTGCATGTATGTCAGACGCCAAAAAGCGCGTGAGAAGGGACTGTAACGATCAAAAAATTTTGGTAAATGTCTGAAATACCCCTCTTTTCTTCTTCCTCGTCATTCCCCATTTTCAACCCCTCTTTCCTTCTTCCTCGTCATCCCCATATTCACTTCTTCTCCAGAGTTGAAATTTCCTCCATTTTCAAGAACACTCATTAACTAATTTTTATAGTTGTATGGTTTTGATTGATCAAATTTTCTTACTCTAGAAGCAACAATGCTGCTGCTTCTTCTATCACTACTTTTCATTCTTTCTCCTCCTACTCCCACTTTGTCTCTGAACCAAGAAGGCCTCTACCTTCAACGGGTCAAGTTCGGATTCAACGACCCAGATGGTGTATTGGCAAACTGGAACGACCGAGATGACTCACCTTGCAACTAGTATGGAGTTTCCTGTGACTCGGTGACTCGTTCAGTGACCTCAACCAACTCGTAGATTTGTCAGCGGAACACTTCCCCCAACTCTACATGATATTCCGAATCTGAAACTCGTAGATTTGTCAATTTATTTCTCTATTTGTGATTTTAGGTCTTTTTTAATTGTTAATCCGAATCTGGAACTCGTGGATTCTTATACCCTTGTGGAAGTTGGACATACCCTTGTGGATTCTTATACGAGGTTTTATTCTGATCTAGGGATTGCGAGACATTTATTTGATGAGATGTTTGAGAGGAATGTTGTGTCTTGGATGGCTATGATTTCTGGGTATACAAGAGTTGGGGAGATGGGTAATGTCGTGTTGCTATTATACAAAAAAAAAAATCAAAATTCTCAATCATTCTCAATCATACGTATTTTCAGATGATTTGTCGGGTCTTTCGCCGGATCGACAAATCAAGTTCGTGATTGACTTACTACCAGGAACGGCCCCGATATCTAAAGCACCATACAGAATGGCTTCGGTAGAAATGAAAGAGTTGATGGTGCAATTGCAAGAATTGCTCGACAAGAAGTATATTCAGCCAAGTGTGTCGCCATGGGGAGCACCGGTGTTGTTTGTTAAAAAGAAAGACGGATCGATGCAGCTCTGCATTGATTATAGATAATTGAATAAGGTCACGATTAAAAATAAGTATCCATTGCCTAGAATCGATGATCTGTTCGATCAGTTGAAGGGAGCGAGATATTTCTCGAAGATAGACTTAAGAAGTGGTTATCATCAGTTGAAGGTGAGGCCGGAGGATGTACCAAAAACAGCGTTTAGAACTCGATACGGTCATTACGAGTTTCTGGTTATGTCTTTTAGTTTAACCAACGCACCTGCAGCGTTCATAGATTTGATGAACAGGGTGTTTAAACCATTTTTGGACAAATTTGTGGTGGTGTTTATTGATGATATATTGGTATATTCCAAAACCAAGGAAAAACATGTGGAACACTTAAGAGTGACGTTAGAGACATTTAGAAAAGAGAAGTTGTACGCTAAGTTCTCAAAATGTGAATTTTGGTTGGAACGTGTGCAGTTTCTCGGACACGTTATTGATAAGGATGAAATTTTGGTAGATCCATCAAAGGTTGAAGCTGTAATAAATTGGGATCAGCCGAAGACACTGTCAGAAGTGAGGAGTTTCTTAGGATTGGTAGGTTACTAATTTTATTCAAGACTTTTCCAAGATCGTGACTCCATTGACGAACTTAACAAGGAAAGCGGTTAAGTTTGTTTGGACAGAAAAGTGTGAGGAATGTTTTCGAGAATTGAAGAAAAGGTTGAGTTCAGCACCTGTGTTGTCATTGCCTGATGATACAGGAAATTTTGTTGTGTATAGTGATGCATCGCATAAAGGACTAGGCTGTGTGCTTATGCAGAATGGCAGAGTTATTGCGTATGCATCACGTCAGCTGAAAGATTACGAGAAAGGGTATCCGACTCATGATTTAGAGTTGGCGGGGGTGGTGTTTGCCTTGAAAATTTGGAGACATTATCTTTATGGAGAGAGGTGTGAGATATATACGGATCATAAAAGTCTGAAGTATATCTTTACACAAAAAGATTTGAATATGAGACAAAGAAGATGGTTGGAGCTGATCAAAGACTATGACTGCGAGATTTTCTATCATCCCGGAAAGGCGAATGTTGTTACTGATGCTTTAAGTAGGAAAGGACGAAAGAATTTAATGTTGTTAACTGCTCAGGAGAAGCTAGTGTCAAAAATGGCTAAGATGGAGTTGGAAAATAAATATCCAACAGAATCCGATGAAAAGTTGTACCAGATAGGTAACAGTTCAACGTTGGTGGATAAGGTGAAAAATGCACAACTTCATGATGAAGACTGCGAAAAGATAAAACAGAAAATATCTGAAGGTGAGAAAAACAAATTCAAAATCGATTCGAAAGGGTTACTTCGGTTCAAAGGAAGAATTTGGGTTCCGCCAATACCAAAGGTTAAAGAGGAAATTCTGAGTGAAGCTCATAACTCAAGATATTCGATTCACCCTGGGAGTACAAAGATGTACCAGGATCTCAGACATCATTTTTGGTGGCCGAATATGAAAAAGGATGTAGCCAAGTGCGTGGCAAAATATTTAATGTTTCAGAAAGTTAAAGCTGAGCATCAAAGGCCAAGCGGATTGTTACAACCGTTGGAGATACCAGAATGGAAGTGGGAGCATATCACAATGAATTTTGTGGTAGGTCTTCCAACGACCCAACAAGGTTATGATGCCATTTGGGTGATTGTCGATCGACTGATGAAGTCGGCATACTTTTTGCCAATCAAGCTTCGATTTACCCTAGATCGAATAGCAGAACTGTACGTGAAGGAAATTGTGTCAGACACGGTGTACATGTGTCCATTGTATCATACAGAGATCCACATTTCACATCTAATTTCTGGAAATGGTTACAAGAGTGCTTGGGGACACAGCTAAGAATAAGCACAGCGTACCATCCTCAAACCGATGGACAGAGCGAGAGAACCATCCAAACACTAGAAGATATGCTCAGAGCATGTATCATGGATTTCAAGGGAAATTGGGATGACCATCTACCATAGGTGGAATTTGCTTATAATAATAGTTATCACGCGAGTATTGGCATGCCGCCTTACGAAGCGTTATCTTTGAAAGAAAATCTGCGAACTCCGTTATCTTTGGGATGAGGAGGTAGGTGAACGTCGACTATTGGGTCCGTAATTGGTACAATGATTTGTCGAGATCATCAAGGTTATTCGAGTGAGATTGATAGCCACACAAGATAGACAGAAGAAATATTCTGATCAACATCGACAAAATAGAGAATTCGATGTCGGTAGTTATGTTTTCTTGAAAGTGTCTCCTTGGAAGGGGAAAATTCGGTTTGGTAAAAAGGGGAAATTGAGCCCTAGATTTATAGGACCTTTTGAAGTGCTTCGATGAGTTGGTGAAGTAGCGTACGAGGTAACTTTACCTCCGGAGTTGGAGCATATTCATAATGTTTTCCATGTCTTGGTATTGAGACCATATAAGCCTGACTATAAACATGTTATAGAATATGAGCCCTTACAGTTTGAGAAAGATTTGTCATATGAAGAAGTCCTTGTTCAAATTGTTGATATAAAAGAGCAAGTACTGAGGAATAAGGTGATACCTTCTGTTAAGGTAATCTGGAGGAACCACAATGCTGAAGAAGCTACGTGATAACTTGAAAGCGGTATGATGAAGAATTATCCTCAGTTATTTTCTTGACCTTGTATAGCGATTTTGGGGACAGAATCTTGTTAAGGAGGGAAGAATGTAACGAATAATTTTTTTGAGTTGTGATTCTGGGGACAGAATCCTTTTAAGGAGGGAAGGATGTAACGATCGAGAAATTTATAAATTAATTTAAATATTTATTGAATTAAATAAATATTTTAAATAATTTATTTATTGAGAAAAATAAATAGTTGATGAATTGTGGTGAATTAATTTAGTAACTAAATTGATTAATGTTAATTAAATTGAATAGTGATAATTTTATTTGAAGGATTTAATTTAAGGAAATAATTAAATTAAATCAATTGCTTAATATTTAAGGAAATAATTAAACTAAATTAATTGTTTAATATTAAAGGAAATAAATAAATTAAATAAAGTGGTATGTCTAATTTATTAATTAAATTAGATATATAATTATTTATTATTCATAAATATAATTATAATAGAAATTATTTTAATTACCATTACAAGTTATTTAAATTAATTAAGCTAAAGTTATTTAATTAACTAGAGTGTGACACATGAAACTATATAATAAGAATAATATAAAAATAAATTAGTTTAGGGGATAAAGTGGTAACCAAACAAGGCATTGTGGCCTTTGGCTTATTCCAAGTGTCGTCTTTTGTTTTTTTTAACTAAAAGAGAATGTAGGAATTAAGCCATATCAATTTATTTTTCTCTTTCGCGTCTTATTTCTTTTCTAAGGCCTAAGAGTAGAGAGTTGGGAGAGAAGAAGAAACACAGTGATATTGGGGGGGTTAGAGAAGAAGGGTTTTGGGTAGAAGGATTACTCTCAATTTTGCTAGCATAAAATCAAGGGTTTAAGGTTTAAATTTCTTCTAACTTATATGTTTTTATTTCTTTGAGGTTATTCCCTAAAAACTTATAGTTATGATTGAATTGATATATATACTTGTATATATCAATTATAAATTGATAATCATCATATATGGTTGATATTTATACATGATTTTAGCAAGAGAATCCATGAAAATTATGATTGGTATTCTTGAGTTTTTGGGAAAAGGGAAGAAATTAGGTGGATGATTTCTTAGAATAATTGGTAATTGTCTTGTAAAGGGTTTATAATCTGTTATCTATCATATCATATGTAAGTGTTATTTGATGATTAAAAATATGAAATTGGGTTGTAGAAAGAGTTCATATAACAGTGTTTATGTTGTTGGATATGTCTTAGAAAGTACAAAATTTCATATTCAATATGTGTTGTAATCTGCAAATTTAAGTTGGATTGTGTTAATATGTGAAGAAACGAAGGCGGCGTAGTTTAAATCATATTAATTGGTTAAGAAACGAGTTCGTGGCGATCGAATTCGCTAAATATGTGAAAATGATGAAATTTGAAAAAATTGGGGTTTTGATCCCTTAAACTTGAATATATATGTTGTTTTTGTATATAGAATGGTGTATAACATGCTTAACTATGTAATTACAGAGTTTTAGATGATTAGTTTTATAAATTTGGTAGTGTTTAGGTTGAATTGGGTGATCACTATGTAATGTAGTCTGCTGCAGTTTCATTGTCACGCACAAAGACAACAATTGCTTAATCGGGTTTTCTGCAGTCGAGCACCATCGCATTTGCGTAAGTGCCAAGGCAAGGACAACAATAGCAATTACCAAGTGCCTCGAGCCCAAAGCGATGACTTCTCGCCTATTTGCGTGTCATGTGTGTAATGGACTTATGTTAGCTAAGCAAGCATGTTAATGATGTTAAGACATAATAGAAACTACAATAACAGATTGTAAGGTGTTATAATACAAAGTGTAAAAGATTTTTTTTAAGTGATTGTTAATTGAGTTATATAATGAAACTAAAAGTGATGTTTTCAAAACTTGTAGATAAACGATAAGGTTTATGTTGATTAATGTGTGATTTCAGAGGCGTTAAGTATGTTAACCTACATGGTTAGGTGCTAGGTTAGGGTTATGACCTAATTGATGGTTTAAACCCTAAAGATAATATTTATACAACTAATTGTTGTTGCGATTTCAATGATATATGTAGGGTAATTGGAGATTATTTTACACTTGTGTAGCTTACAAACAAGGCAAGTTTCTAAACCTTAACTCTTTACATTGAGAAGTTTTCTAACTTCATTCTTTTCATATTGAATGCAAGTTCCTATTACTAAATCATTATCGTACAAGTTTCTAAAATTTTTTGTAAAGTTGAGCAAGCCTAGTCTATCTTGAGTATGTTTGTACAAGCTCTTGTAACCTAATTCGTTACATCGAGCGAGTTTCACTTTCCTAATTATTATACAAAGCATATATTGTTCTAATACGTCGATTCAAATGAGATTGTTCTAACTCTTTTGGATATAGCACTTTGCATGTATATCATGTTTATTCAATTATATATTGTTGATATCCGATCTTTGACTTTGATAGCCTTGTTCAGTTATATATTCTTGTATTAGACCTTCGATTAGTAAGCAAACTCTTATTGATTAAATTAATCTATAACTGAATAGTGTTCTAAAATTCTAGAAACACTGATAAGCTAGTTCCAAACTAAACTTTCTTTAGTGCGGAAATTCTAAATTCAAACTGAGACGAACAAACCTAACATAGGGGATTTTGTACGTGTAACATTTAGATGTTTGTGCACAATACATGGTACAAATGGCTAATCCCCCTAAGTACGTTAAGAAGGGTCCGTATAGTCTAAATGACTGTTAAGGTTGGGTAATAATACCTAAAATCACGGGACATAGTTAAATGGTCTTAAGACCCTCATATATTAAAGTTCGAACTTATTTTCTATTTTGATTCGTGGAACAAGTTCATTATTGTTCAGCTTTCGTTATTCATTCTCATGTTGTTGTCATTACTATTTTCTATATCAGTGAGCATTTGTTTGCTCACTCTTGAAATTAACATTGCAGCTCAAGTGGAGAAAGTTGATGAGCCATCTTCTAGCAAAGGAAAGGGCAAAATGTCCAAGTGTTGAAGACTTATGAGAAATTTATTTAAATGTTTTATGTTACCAGACTTGTGTTATTTTATGATGTATTCCGCAAACTGATGTAATAAATTCAAGGTTAGATTACCTGGGATTATTTTTGAGATGATGATGTAACCCTTTAATGGGAGAGATTATTGTTTAAGTTATTTAAATTATGTCTTTATCCTTTATGATGGGTAGTTAGATGTAATGGTTTTGGATAGTGAGCACCAAATTCTGTGGGAATGGAGTACCCGAATTTGGGGGTGTCACAATTAATTGATTAATAATACTGAGAAGTGAATAAAATATTATTAAGATTAGTGATATGAAATGAGTTTAAGATGATAGTAATATTATCAAGGTATGATAATATTACTAAGGACTTAATGTAAGATCTAATATTTATTATGTGGCTAAATGTTAGATAATATGTTATTAAAATAGTATTATTATGAGATAAAGTGTATTATGCTAATTGGAATATCAATCTTAACAATGATAGGTCTTTTCAATAAAGAGATTATAATAGATTTTGTACCAGTAATCGACGGGTAAGGCAAGTTTTCCTAACTCAAACTTGAGTTATATTTTCAAAGTATGTTAGTGAATAATTATTTTTGATTATGATCACATCTATATTGATTATTGATTCACACTTAGTGCATGTTGCATATGTTCATCAGGTATGAAAGGATGATCATCTTCATTACCATAAGGTTCAGCTAAATTGTTCATGGTCATTGTTGACCTCCAAACATTATTGATTCAATCATTCAATTATTGAAACTTAATTCATGTTATTTCGCAATCATTATATTGTTGAAAATTTAACAACTTATTCCTTTTCAATCATGATATATCTTCATTGTACTTAAACTTGCTTGGCAAAATTTTTGTTCACCCTTGTTATATCATGATAAAATTTTTAGATTAAGACGAAAGCTCGAATAAAGACAGAGGCAAAGGAAAATTCCAAGATTAAATTATTATATAGTTAGAACTATTAAATTATCTGATGCAAATGTCATTGTAAATATTTTAAGATATTGAAGGTATGTATTAAGCTAAAGTTGTAGACCTTGGGGATTATGTTGTAAAATTTTATTTTATAAACAATTTATGTTTATATCTTCCGCGGTAGTTATAGAAAGGATGTATCGTAACGTACCAGGTCCGAGATAAAAGGTACCTGGATTTAGGGACGTCACAATGTCATTATTTGTCTTTATGTAGATGATATGCTCATTATGGGTAGTAATAATAAAATTATTAAAACTACTAAGAGAATTTTAAAAATATATTTGACATGAAGGACACGGGTGTTGCTGAAGAAATATTAGGAATTAAATTTATAAAACATCAGATGGGTTAGTGTTATCACAATCACACTATATTGAGAAAATACTCAAGAAATTGAATCAGTATGATTGCAATCCTGTGGGAACACCGGTAGATATAAATCTACATTTGTATAAAAATAAAGGAGACAACATATTACAACCTGAGTATGCACAAATAAGTGGAAGTCTTATGTACGTAATAAATTGTACATGTCCTGATATAGCACAGGCTATCAATAAATTGAGTAGATTTACAAGCAATCCAGGACAAGATTACTGGAAAGAGATTATAAAAGTTTCAAGGTATTTAAAATACACTCAAAACTTTGGATTGCACACTTAAGATATCCAGCAGTACACGAAAGATACTGTTGTAAGACCCCAACTTTTATGAATAAAGATGAATTTTTTTTGAAATATATTTTTGAATATTATGGTGTTAATTTGATATAATGTTATAGTTGTGGGTAATATTTATAAATTTTGCAAAGTATGAAAGTTGTTATAAAATATTCAATTGGTCGGGGAATATTCATTTTAACAGGGAATATTCGTATGACAGCACAATCATTGGTGGAACCCACAACGGAATTATTGTCGAAGTTAGAAAACGACAAAATATCTTTTTATAAAAATAACGGCGAAAGTTTTACTATTAACTATTGAAATACCCAGTGATAAAAGTACAGTAAAACGTGTGGTTGCATAGTAGCACACGGTATTGATTATTGATGCTTACGTGAGAAGTTACTCAGTTATATTCCATTATTGCTACAGTAATTGTTGCATAGTATCTCACGTTATTTGATTCAATTATTGTTAATATTTAATATTATTAAATCAATAATTGAGATGACAAGTTATTCATATTATTATCTGTATAATTAACAATGTCTAGAAAGTTCTGTCGAGGAAAGGGGTTTGGTCACCTAATTGCACACCAATAGGGAGAAATCCTTATCGGAAAGCCCCCTATTTCCTAGAAACGATCTAGTTCTAAATAGTATCATTCCATTTTCCTATAAATAGGATACTTAGTTAAAATTGAAAAATCACACCAGAATCAGAGAATTCTTCTTCTATAATATTGAGCGTATTTCTTTAGAGTTTAAGAAAGCTTTGAGCGTGAAAAGCAGCTTCAAGTTCTCTTCAAGAATATCCCGTTATACCGTTTGGAATACTCTCCTTTTTAAGGTAAGGGATATTATTTTTGTTCAGTATTCGTATGAAATAATATTTTCTTCCATACTCTGTAGTATGTAAGTAATATTATTTCTCTTCAGATTCCAAATTCTACACTCATTTTCTTAAAGTTTTGGCTTCTATACTCCATTAAATTAGTAGAATATCCTTGAAATTTGCGCTTCATCCAGTACCTTTTCATAGAAATATTATTCTGAACATTCTTGATAAGTTTTAACTTTTTTATGCTGGAGTACTATTCACGGGTTACTATTCATGGAGTACTATTCACTCGGTTACTATTCACCTGGGGTACTATTTATGACAAAAATTGATTTCTTTTCGGTCCAAATCATTTTTGATACAATATTATTCTTGAATTTTACTCCACAAAGCAGTATCATGTTGACAATTTGGACATTATTAAATTCTGGATAAATTAAATTATAAATATTTAAAAATTTATCCTTTGCTTTCTTTTAATTGAATTCTTATATCATTGTCATCATCCTCATGCTTATATTGTAATGAAAGTCCTCTGTGGCTTACGTGCATAGATGGACTATTGATTGGTATGATTATGACCAGGAATTATTCGGTATAATCATGACCGTAATGTTACAAATGATGTGGTAAAAGTCCTCATTGGCCTGTAGTGCATTGATGGACAGTTGTTGGCATGATCATGACCATTGATGAAAACACGAATATCCTTGGCCCGTAGTGCATAGATAATTTGTGGTCGTGATACTAATGAATATCCTTGGCCGTAGTACAGTGGTGATTCGATGATGTGGATTATTTATTAAGCTGAGTCTCAGTGATAAAATTAATGATAAACTTTTTAAATCATAGAAGATAGTAGATAGCATGCCCTACTTGACTCTTCTAATGGATTGCTTGTTCCGCTGCAGTTAAACTTGATGTCTATTGTATTTTATCAATTTAACACTGTTGAAGGCTAATGATAATTTATTCTGCATTATCTTAGTCATAATATTTCTTACTGGGCTAGTTGAGCTCACTCTTTGCTTTCATTGTTCTCTTCAGGAAATGAGAACATAACCGGGACTAGTCGGGGAACAGAGTGATGGTCCGAAATGGTGCATTAGTAGTCCTCACTATTCTGGGGAAATAGTGTGATAATAATTGTAATAATATTGAATTTGAGTTTGGATATTATCTAGAAGATAGTATTCATGTTGAAACTCCCAGCTTATGTTTTGTCGTACTTTACACGACAGTTGTATTTGAATTCTGTACCATGTATTTTGGCGACATAGAATGGGTGATGTATACTTATTTTGGGGGCGTCACAACTGTGATGCGAATTGGATATCAGATACAAAAGACTCTAAATTCACAAGTGGTTTTGTGTTTACACTAGGTGGAGGAGCAGTATCACGGAAATCTTCTAAACTAACATGCATTGTTCGATCAATAATGGAATCTAAGTTTATTATATTAGATAAGGCTGGAGAAGAAGCTGGGTGGTTTCGTCACTTTTTAGAAGATATTCCTATGCGGCCTAAACTTGTGCCGCCTATTTTTATCCATTGTGACAGTCAATAAGCAATTAGAAGGGCACAAAGTCACATGTATAATGGTAAGTCTAGATATATTCATCGTAGACATAATACCATAAAATAATTGCTCTCTAATGACATTATGTCTATTGAGTACATAAAATCTAAAGAAAATATAGCGGATCTGTTGACTAAAGTTTTGACTAGAGAGCAAGTAAAAATAACTTCGAGGGAAATAGATTTAAAGCCTATGAACAAGGATTGTCATGATGGAAACTCAACCTAGTTGACTGGAGATCCCAAGATCTAGGTTCAAAGGGACAACTAAATTGTGAACGAGTCAACCAAATCACTATGAAGAAATTAATTTCTTCTGCTCATTCATATGATACGAGATAGTGATACCTGCAGCGTTTACAGGATAAGCTATGCTTTTAATGATTCTTAAATCTTGATAAACAAGTGGAGTATAGTAGGATACTCTTATTAAGAATCACCTATGTGAATGTGAACTGGACCAATTCTATGAGAAGGATAAGGCTATACTTCTCTAAAGCACTCATAAATCTGGGATTTTTCGGGATCGAAATGAACAAAATCCAGATAACCAAATAATGTCTGAAAATATTTTGTGTGAATGATTATTGTCTCATTTTACACAAATGGTTGGACAGTTCAAGACATCACATTATCTAGACAACCAGTAAACCCGATAGTCTTTCACAAGGGAAGGTTCAAAGCCAAAAACTACCTCTCTATACAGATGATTTCCAATTTCATCTCTCTCTCTCAGATTCTGCATAACATTTGCATAAGGCTGGTAATCAATTTCATTCATGTGGGGGATTGTTAGAATTTGAGCCTAAATTAATGTGGGTGTCATTAATTATTTGTAATAATTTCAAACATTAATATATTCTACTCCATGAGTAGATTAAATTAAGTATTTGAAAGCTCAATTCCATGGAGTAGTGAATGAAAAATTAACTCCCAAAGATCACCTTTAGAAACGATAATAAAAGAACTAAAAGTTTAAATATGTTTATATATAAGAAAATTGCTCTTGGGTTTGAACCCCAAAAGTGAGAGGACCGAGCCAAGACTTGATTCAAACCCACACGTGCACCGTCGCCGACCGGCCGGCTTAGCTCGGGCATGTGGCACGAGGCTTGAGGGTCTGGGTCTGGGTCCTTGTATATAATTTTTTGGACAAAATTTATTTATATTTTATTTTATTTAGCTCTATTATCAAAACTGTGTTGTTTTGATAAATTTTATTTATTATCAATACTGTGTTGTTTTGGGAAGCGTTACCTGCCGAACGGACGCGCAAAAGTACATCGTTTTTTATTGAACGGACACACATTTTTTGTTAAGCCTTAAACTACGTCGTTTTTGTTCTTCTATGCCTAAAACTACGTTGTTTATGGTCCAAACGGACGTGCCTTTTCTATTTGAAGTAAAAATTACGTTGTTTTTGGCTTAATCATACATTTCCAATGGGTTGTGTCCCTTCTGATGGGTCACTTACCCTCCTATAAATAGATAGGGGGTGCTGCCATTCAAATTCATTCAATTCACAAGCATTCTAGTCTTCTTCATTTCATAAGTCAGTTATAGTTTATTTTTTGAGAGAGAGTTCTGAGCATTTCTTTGGTTCATTGAATATATTTTTTGTTGTGCTGCTAAAGTATACGTTGTCATTGTATCCTGGGAGACAAGTGCTATAAAACTCTAAGCACCGTACGGAAGACATAATTGTCTTAAAGACATAGTATAAAATACTAGTCTTGACATACTAATTTTCTACATTGATGTACAAGAGATAAGTTAATATATATATTCTGTTCATTCACTTTCCATAACAATAGGTGCATTGCCCGAGGATTTTTACTGGTTACTCTTGGGCTCCCAGAGGAGCAAAAAATGAGTATATGAAGCAATGTTTGCAGCATCACCAGTGCACGCTCAGATGAACACGATGACATTTTACAATTTTTTGCTGCTCTATCACTTGTCATTCGTTCAAGGTTCTTGAATCGATATCAAACTGGTGATATCTGATGTAACAATAGAGGGGGCTGACATAATTGGGGGCTAAGTGAGATTAATTACAATGTTATGGCTGAAAATGCAATTAAAACATTCTTTAGGTGCTTTACGGAGTATAAATCATTTGTTGTGTGTTTTTGAGTTGTATCTTGTTTAACATTTTTGCCCATTTTGGAGCTTTTCTGCAACAGATGGAGCTAGAAGTAGTAAATTTATGTCTAAATAGTTTAACTTTTGGATTAAAATAATATTTAAAGACATTTATTTGTATTTATACTACAAATAAATAGTTGTGTGGAGCTTAACTCACTTAATACTGGGGCTAAGCAACTAACCAAATTAGAACTGAAATCGCACCAAAAATCGCACGAACCGCACCAACGGTTCCGGCGTATGTGACGGTTTTAAGTGGGTTGAATAACCAAATTTACGGTTTTGATTTGGTTACTAGCCAAAACCGCACGCATAAAACCGAAACCGCACCATGTGTGTGTGTATGTATGTATTCTCTCTAGTAAATTCTAAAGTTACTTTTCACTTGAATACGCTCAGAGAAAACCCCAGTCTTGCATTGTCATTTTTTCACCAATTAAAAGAAGATTGTTAGAGGTTATAGAGTCAAAAATTAAGCAATTGGGTTTTGGAATTTCAAATTTATTTGATGCGTTATTGGAGGGGCTTGTAGCTGAGGGGCCAAATTCGTTGGTTCGAGCACTTGATGCATTGATTAAGGTCAATACTATTATAGTAATAGTCTAATAGATTATTTTTCAAATTAGGTATAGTTAGGATTATATTCTATAAGTCCTCCCTGCAATATATAAGATAGAATTTCATTCTATCTCCAGTATATACTGTTAATTTTTGGGGAACTAGATAAACCTTCTTGCTTGTTATCGAATATATGGTCTCCGTTGTTTTATATAGCATATGTTTTAGTTTTAAAGCATTATTCTTTTATTATAAACTAAAACTATTTTACGTGTCTCACTGTTCTATGATTTGATGGTGAAATTTTTGACATGTTTGGCAAAAGGAACTTTGGTTCTATGCTTGATATAATTCTCATTGTCGACTTTGTCACTAAGTTAATTGCTCGATGTAAGTTCTATGTTAAATTTTATTGAAGGCTTAAACTTTCTTGTTGTTTTAATTGGTTTTAGAACCGAAACTGCACCAATTAAAACCGCATCGCACACTTTAAAACCGCACCGCACCAATCGCAAGTGGTTTCGTGTGCAATTTTGAATTTTTCAAACCGCACTTAAGCGGTTTCGGGTGCGGTTTGGACTTCAAACCGCACCATGCTCACCCCTACTTAATACTCTCATCCACACAATAGTTGTGCGGATATAGTTGTGCGGATGATTTTGGCTCCCCGTATAATTATTATGCAGATTGTATAGATTAGATTTGAATGGTAGGATCACTATCCGTATAACAGTTATACAATTATGCAAATGTATATATCTTAACATTTAAATCTTGGAACAGATAATTGTATTACAATTGGATGAATAAAAGTTCTCATCCAACTTTAGATCTAGATCATTCCCATTATATATATATAAAACTCATTTTTCTCCATTGGATGGAGGAATGAATTAAACAAACTAATTATAGCAATAGTTTTTTCCGTCGCTATTATGCTATAGTCGGTTCGTTTCTAATTCATTCCTTCCTCCAGATCACGCAGAATTTTTTAGATTACATTTGTTAAAGAAGAAAATATTAATAAAATAATGAAAAATAATACCAGGAGGTGAATTGTAGGGCTGTCAACTTTAGTCGGGCCAAGGATAATTCAAATATATAACTGGAAAACTAAAAAGTCAAATCCAACCAAGCGTATAGAAAATTCACTCAAATTAAACCCAAGGCCATTTGATTTAATGGGCTTGGTTTAGGCACAAGCCATCCTATCAGAAAAATGATATTTTGTAAATTTATTTTGAAAAAATACATAAAATGGCTTGATATTTAAGAAATTTAAATTAAATGTCGAACACAAACCTAAATACTTCATAAATTTCATCAACCATATACTCAAATAGGCAAACACCAAAATCAATAAAAATATAATTCTTACATACAAAAACAAGTCAAACAACAAAGATATAAGAAAAATAAAGGAAACCGATATTTCCACATTATTTTTTGATATTTTCACACGTAGTATTTACATATTAGCTTATACATATGTCAAATTTTTATTAGTAATATGTGGAATCTACGTGTAAAAATATTAAAAAATGATGTAGATGCAATTTATTCATAGAAATCAAAATATTTAAAAGTAAATATATCTATTAAGGTGAGCCGAACTTGAAGCTGGCCAAAGAAAATTAACAACCCTTGTTAAAGTGTAGACAGTAGTCAGTTCCTCTTACTTTAAAATTGTTGATTTAATCTTGGAACATGCTATTCAATTATTCCTCCATCATAACATTAGAAATACATTTATTTTTTAAATTCGCATTCATAAGTAGAGATATATTTTTATTTTTAGACTATAAAAAATTATCTGAAATTCCTAACATATCATTAATTATATACTAAGTAGATTAGATCGAGTACTATTATATCATCAACATTTCTGATACATGTTAGGAATCCGAATATATTTAGAAAAATAAAATTTTTCTTTAAATTTACTATGTGTCATTAATTTTGAAATAAATAAATTTATAACTATGATTGCAATACAAGTAATGCATTAATCTTGGGTGAAGAAAATAGGAACATATTTAATATGTTCCACAACTTGGTCAAAATTATGAGCCAAAGAAATGGACAAAAACCAGAACCTTTGTGGACAAAAGTATTATACCCCAAAACCCTAAAAAGGGCCCAACCCTAAAGTGCCCTAAATTAGTGAAAACCAAATAACATGGGATGCTGACCCAAACACATGGGAAGGGGACAATACTCACATGTCAGAAACATGGGCATCTATTTCCATTGCTTCCTAAATTTAGGGCACTCTGTTTGGATCCACTTTATTTAGTCATATAAGTTTTCCTTATCCAATTATCTCAATCTAATCATATTTACAATGTTTTTAGGATAAATGAGGGATAAAACTCTATCCATTACTAAATAAGTTTCGTTTGAAGTTTTTACACATAAATTAAGAAGTTATTTAATATTATCATTTAATAATTAAAATTAAAATTTGTGTAAAATTCTATCATTACCATTTTATGGGAAGTTGAAAATTATTAATATAAGAGAGATAATTTTTTAAGATAATGAGAAAAGGTAGGAGTAATATATGAAAAATAATAATTTATTCTCTTAGGAAGTTAAAAACGATAAAAAAAACTAGAACAATTTTTTTTTTTAAACTTCACTTTTTTAGAAACGAATGGAGTAACATTAAATTTGCACATGAGACATTAAATAGCTTAAGAAAATTAATTGGACCATGGTTTACAATGCCATAATTGTCCTTTCTTGATCTTGAATAGAGCTGTATGCTATATATGTTGAGTTCACATGATATAACAGACATAAGAATATACACAGTAAATAAATATTTAAAATTATGGGACATTTTTTTTACTGTGTTTAAGGTATAAAAAATTGAATGATATATAATTTTAATTTGACAATTTCTTAAAATAAATTTACGGATGTTTTCACGAAAATTTTTCAAAAGCAGCAATTTAATTAATAAAAACAATGCGCCCCATCAAAATGTTATATAACCTTTTTTGAAAATTAACTTTTATTTAATTTATTGTTAAATTTAAAACTTGACAGTGACATTCTTTAGGATTAAAATTTCACTAAAATTATACTCCCTCTGTTTTTTTTACATGTCGTTTGGTAGTTATTTTTATATTTTTATTTACATGACGTTTTATTTTTCCAAAAAAAATAACTTATAATTTCTCCTAAACTAACCCTACATTATTATTGTGAAGTAATAACTCTTTCTCTTTCCTTATATATTCCTAAAATAGTGCAATTACAACACCAGTAAATATCTTCTTCCTTTTTCAATACTCTTCCTCTATTCCAATGTACGTGCAACTACACCACATGTAAATATCTTCTTCCTTTGTTCATGCTCATTATTTATTCCAATAAAAGTTTAAACTAGATAACAGCTGCACACATTATCATGTTAAGAATATATTAGACAATTATTATTGTTAACGTGAAGATCTTTTCACGCGCCTCAATCACGTAATACGTGTCTATATTCTGTAGAGTAAACACAACAACACCAAAAGCTTGACAACTTCGATCGTCGGGGGATAGCTCCGGCGTGAGAGTCAGTACAAGCGATCACAAGGTTAACAATGGAGGATAAAATATCTAGTGTATTGAGAGATAAAATTATCAGTTATGTGTGTGTACTTTTTTCTTGAAGACTTCCTTGCTATGATATGCTCTCTAGCCTTATGCATACCACCCACTACCTCGACCACACCCCCGATCCGATGGTTTCGCTTAATCGATGCACCACCCACTACCTCGCCACTGCTTTCTCACCGCCACCGTAGTCCCGAATCCACATTAATGCATGACAGATATAATAGTCAACTGTCATGCTTTTTCATCATTACCAGTCAAAGTAGTAGATATTTAATATCTAATGGGTTAGTCCACATACCCGACCCAATACTTTAGGGATTTAATCAAGGATAATACAAAGACTGGGCCCAATAGCTTTAAGCCCCAATAGTGGAGACCTAATGGACCAACCGAATAATTAGGCCCAATCCATTCGACCCAATAGGTGGAATATCATGACCCAACATTGTCCCCTAGTTTTTTATTAAGCAAACTGTTTAATGAGAAATTATAAGTGGTCACTGATATTGTAGGATCTGATAATACAGAAAGAGGCCCAAACTGAAATTCACCAAGGCCCAAACGGTATAGGATTGGACTAATGAGGCAAATTAAAAACCGGAAGTCCAAAGGAAAGATCCAACCTGATAAATGCTTGAGAGTTGAGGCTTCTCTTGGACGCTATCCCTTTGAATTCCTCATCATTTCTAGCAATTAATGCGCCGCCCTCGTGTAGCGTAAACTACTGAAGAGACAATTGACAGTATAAAAGGTAATTTTTCCAAATTGACGGTTTTACTTGGCATTTCAAATTTTCAGTCTCTTGAGCTCTGGTCTGTTCTCTCGAATCTTCTTCTTCTTCTCTGCAAATTCTCAACAATGGTGACCCTGAACTCGAACCAGAACTCTCCTCTTCGAGTGACCCCTATCAATACTGCTCCGCCCAATCCAAGCCCTAATAAAGAGGCTTCGAGTTCAAATCCCAAATCGGCCACTGTCACGGGTAAGAATCCACCATCGATGCCTTCTCTACCGCCCACTACCTTCTTTAAGGATGAGGAACAGTTTCTTCATGCCAATACCCCTTCCACCGTCACAGAGGCTGAGATACGTATCCTCCGGACTCGCTATTAGATTCCAGATACTTATGCGACAAGGGCTCCGGCTCCTGAGGAACGTATGTACCATCGACCTGACGGTTGGATTGCCATGCCGATTACCCTACTTGAAAAGGGGGTTCGCCTACCCCTTCATGCCTTCATCATCACTCTTTTAGGGTTTGTAAGAGTAGGATTCGCCCAATTAGTTCCTAATTCTTACATCCACATTCTGGCATTTATTGCCTTCTATCACGAATTGGGGATTCCCTCAGCTGTCGATATCTTCTTCACCCTCTTCTCAGCTGGTAAATCCCGAGAAAAAGGTTTTAAAATGTTGAGCAAACAGTCTCCTTGTCCCAACACCAGATTTGAGAGGAGACCCCTGATGGATACCCCTTCAAGCAACAAGGGATGGCATGAAAAATGGTTTTTTATTACCGGACCTAAAATTTCTTCTCTCCCTGATTGGACTATCTCTGATCAAATTCCTGCTGACTTCGGAGATATCTCTGAAGAACGTCTAAGAGAGATGGCAAGTTTTCTGGAGAAGATACCTCATAAAGAATGGAGCTTCGGACTTCTGAGCAGACAAGCATGGTTGTATAACCATAAATGTAAGCCTTAGATTCAATTTACTGTGTAATTGTGCTAATTTCTATCAGTATTCATCCTTAAGAATTACCATTTATCTGTCATAGTGTCTTTAATCAAGCCAACCTCCACTGATATAAAGGATCTTGAGGAGTTTCTTTCTGGGAAAACTTCAACACGTGTATGCAACCACTCTACTGCCAAGCTCACCACCGACCTCCTCCCCAATCAAGAGATTCCTCCTACCACAGTAGAGTCATGATAACGCTTCGGTTCAAGAAAAGAGCCGTTAGAAAGACTAGACCAGTACCTCCTCCTTTAATTGATGAAAGTTTACTTGATCTGCCTTTGGACGAACGATCACAAATCATTCGTACCAAAAAGAGAAGAACAAAAATAACTCCTCTTACTACTGATGACTTGCGAGTACCTTCTTCTAAAGCCAATCTGCCCCCTACCATTCCCGAAGAGATCATTGTTTCTGAAGAAGAATTAGAAGAGCAAGTAGAATCCACACTCTCCCTTACTCGCAAAAGGAAACATTCTTCAAGTGATCAACCTGAGATGATACTTGAATCTGCACATGATCAGTCACCTCCACCTCAAACTGCATATACTCAACCACCTCCACCTCCTGATCAACCCCCGACCTCTTCGCTAAGACCATCTTCCTCGAAAGTCGAGCCTAAAACCATGGGTTCCCCTACTCTCTGGCCTGATTCGAATGAGCCCTTTCCTTTCCAGTTGTACAATTCCTTTGTTCGCGAGACCGATGATCACCGGTTCGGGAACAGTTCTATCGGAGATTTAATTGATGAAGGCATGAAATACCAGGCCAAAGTAAGTTGTCTTATGATGTTTGTATATCTTTATTTCATTTTGTCTGAAATTGGTGGATTAAGGCTGAATTTATATAGGCAAATGCCATATTCGGGCATCTCCGTCCTAAACACAAAGAAACTGAAGCTGAGGAGGAAGCTGCTCGAAGAGAGAAGGTCATATTGGAGTCTGCACTGGCGAAGGAGAGACACGATCTTGACATCGTCCAGTACAATAATGAACATCTTCGAAAAGATCTGGCCCAGACCAAGGAACAAATGGAGAAGATGAAGGCAGAGCATCAGGTGATCACTAAGTTGAATGAGGATTTGGTCATGAGGAATGAAGTCCTTGTGCAGAAAAATGAATCCTTGGTCAGGACCAATAAAAGTTTAGCTTTTCAAGTGAATGATTTAGAGGCCCATCAACTTCGTCATTTCAAGGAGCGTCAAAAGATAGATGAAGAAGTCGCAGAGCTTCGGGCACTCAGAGATCGGGGTCCACCCTTGATTGAAGATCTTCGAAGGGAAATCCAACTGGAATACCGAAAATCAACTGAACTTAATGGAGAGATCGTTCGGGTATTTTCGGAAAGATATGAAGAGTGTCGAAGTAAGGACAAGGCAAAGCTGGTTGAAGCCAAAATAGATCCATCTCTCCTTGACTCCTCGGATGGCGAAGAAGATGATGCCTGATTATGGTCTTTGTCTTTTGTTTTAGGATTTATTAAGAACTTTTTGGTGAACACTTTTGTATCTGTTTAAGTAAACTTGTTTAAGTATTAATGAAATGTTTGTTATTATGACTTCTGCATAATTCTTTTTTTGTCAATAATTCAGTATCAATGATCTTGAATGAATTTAACTAAAATTGTGAATCAGATAAGGGATATAATAGTTAAGTTAAGAAAGGACATAAACTGAACTTAAGGAACCGAACTCAACACTTGAACAAAATAAAGTAATGTATACTTATCGTTTCCAAAGTGTGAGACAGATTAGGCATAAGGTGAATTCGGTTGATCCTCCTTGCACCATCAGGATCTTGTTTACCACTCGGGATAAAACAAGTATATAAGGACATTTGTCTACCATGCGGGGTATAACAAAGATATAAGGACATTAGAATTTGTTTATCACACGGGGTGAAACAAATTTATAAGGACACTCTTGACAAAAAGGCTACCATTGAATGGCCAGCGAGTCCGACCATACCTCCTTACTTCGGTGCATATTGATTTACCACTCACGGTAAAAACAATATTAAAAGGACCATGGAATTTGTCTACCACGCAGGGTATAACAAACCCATAAGGACACTCCTGTCGATAAGGCTACCATCGAATGGTCAATAAGTCCACCCCGTCCTCCTTACACTGATGAAGTTTGCCTACCACGAAGGGCCTGAGAAATTTATAAGGACCACCTGCCAAAAAGGCTACCATCGAATGGTCACGAGTCCCCGGCCCCTCCTTACACCACTGTGATTTTAGGACCAATAGGAAGAAGATCAGTTGTGAAAAAGTGACTCTTTTATTGAAGATGATCCAATATTTATAAACTTCCGATAAACTGACTCGATCCCTACTGAAAATATTTCCGAAGCCTGCCAGCATGCCAAATATTCTTGATTTCGAATTCGTCCAATGCCTTCAACCGATAAGTTCCTCGGCTTCTAGTGATTTAATTACTTCATACGGCTTCTTCCCATTCGGCATCGACTTTCTCTCGTGTTCGTAGGCGTAGATGCTTCTTTTCTTTGAGGACGAAGTCCCCACTTCAAATCTGCAAGCTTTACCCCTTATTGTAATGCTTGGCTACTCTCCATTGATATGCTGCCAGTTTGATCAAAGCCACCTCTGTAATAACCCGAGATTTTCTATATAAAATAAATAAGAAATTTTATGATATAAATTTTTTTTTTTATTTATGATGACTAGACTAAGTGTCAAGTAAAGTGAACGATAAATGCGAATATATTTATTACTTGAAAATTAGAAATAATTTTGGAATTATTAATTACCACAAATTATATGGTAATAAATTTCTATAAAGTAGAAATGTTTTTATTAATTATTTTCCATGAAAACATGATTGGAAATAATATATGAAGTGATAATATTTTATTATATGAATTGTTCGAAATATTTAAGTTAATTATTTTAACTTGATTATTGATCTTTGTGTAACGAAGAATAAGTCGAGATATGAGATCCAAACCTCGGATTGGGATTGTGATCAAGAGATGAGAATAATAATATTATATTATTTATATAATGATTTTACAAAGACCATAATTATGTATCGTGTATGTGCTGATGACAGATAATATTGAAAGCAATGGACGGTCAATTAGGTCATAGCATATTACCGTCTTTGTGAAACCCTAATTATTAAACTCGGTTATGAGATATTTCGAGTAGTATTCGTATATATGAAGTTACTTGTGTATAAGAATATCGGTAATTAGAAGAAACCCTAATTATCATTTGTACGTCGATAATTAGGACAAACCCTAATTATTATAACCCTAACCTATTGAAATTAGAAACCGTAAAATAACTGTGTTAATAACATACAGATAATTAAAGAACCACTAATGGTCAATTAGAAACCCTAATTGATGACGTTGAGAAACCCTAATTATAGAATCTTAATTTTTCTATAGAAAACCCTAATTTTAATTACCGGGTTTAATTTCGATGTTATTATATAAGTGTTTTAATTTACCAAAGGATAGAAGTTAATTGGTAAATTATAAGAATTAAATCTAGTGATTAAATATTACATTTAATTGCCTTGTACAAGATTGCCCATACACTCTTAAACAAAGCCCAACCATCACCCATAACAAATCAGAAGCAAGAATCAAGAATTTTTTTGGCAAAAAGGGTATACGAACACTAAACCTAGAAATCCTTTGATTCGATGTTATTTGATGCAATTGATTGTTTAAAGTTGTGTAATAGGATGTTAATTGATGATATGGGTTGATAAACCAAAGACCCATAACATCAAAGTGCACGAATTTGAAGATTTAAGCAAGTTGAAAAAACTAAATTCTGTTATTTTTCACCAAATGTCAGAGACCATAACTCTTTGCTCGATCATGAGTTTTGTTCTTTAAAAGTTGTTATATGTATCCTGATATGTGGTCTTTAATCTTCAAAAAGAATCAAGTCCATATCATGTATAGATTAGAAGTTATAGATGGTCAAACATGGTTGATCGATCATGATAAACCCGATTTTGGGCGCTTTGTAATGGGGGCATTCTCGTATACTTTTTTGTACTTTAAAAGGTCTGGGATTTTGATATGTTGTAGTACACTGAATAAGCTTTCCATAGACACCGAAACGGACTAAATCCGATATCGGAGGAGAGAGTTATGACATTTCAAAGTAGTAGTGTCAAACTGTCCAACAAGTCAAGGTGCGTGATCCACTTGAACGGAATTTCTGGGCTGATGTGTTCGAATTTGGAAATAAGTCAGTAGGGAAGAGTTGTAGTATCGAAAGATAGATTCAAGCGTGGGCTCAAGAATCGTCTAAAATGTTTTAAAACGAAAGAGTTATGATTGCTTTTAGCGAAAGAGGGTAAATCTGGGAAATAGATAAAACAGTTGCAGTGGACATTTTTGAGGTCTGCTTTAGGCTTCCTAAGAGGTCGAAATTATCGGGTTATATTTTTTAAAAATACTACGGTATACCATGTATAACATATCCAAATTTGGGAATTTTCTGATAGATGAGCAAGGTGTGAGAAAATCGCAAAGTGAGCTATTGAAAGATTAGTTTAAACCAAGTCCCACATCGACTAAATTGAGAACTTCACCATTTTCTAAACCTATAAATAGAAGGGCTTGGCCTTTGTTTCATTCACCAACAATAAGGCCTCCAATTTTTGAGAAAGGCTTTGCTGTGGGAGGACTTTTTATAAAGATCTCCTTAGTTAAATTTTGGAGTGGAAGTGCGTATTCAGTTTGTGGAATTCGTATTTTCGGGTATGTTTCTTATTTAATTTTTGTAATGTTATTATTTTAAATATTGTATTTAATTGTTAGTTAAAGTTTGAATTTTTGAAGTTTAGTTAGTTTTATTATGTTTATTTTGGCTTGGAATTGATTATGTAAATGAGTTATTTGTGATGACTTTTAATATTTTGTGATGAATTTCATTAATTAATTATTATTAATGATATTAAAGTTATTTAATGATTCTATTAAATAATTTAGTTTAAAATGATTTTAATATTATAAAAATTATTTTAAATGAAAATAAGGTATTTAAAAAATTTTAAGTTATAAAATATAACTTTTAATATTTAAATGATAATTTCATTAATAATTAAATATTAATGATATTAAGATAATGTTAATGATATTTAGTTTATTTAATAATTATTATTAAATAAATAGTTTAAAAATGGTTTTATTTATTTAAAAACCATTTAAAGACTTAAGGATTTAAAAATATTTTAAGTTATAATTAATGACTTTTAATATTTGGATAAATAGTACATTAATATTTAAATATTAATGGTAATTATTTAAAATGATTTTATTATTTTAAAAATCATTTAAGGGTAATATAAATGTTTTAAAATAGTTTGAGTTATTATAAATAACTTTTATATTTTAGCAATGGTTTCATTAATAGTTTAGTATTAATTAAACTATTAATGATAATGGAATTGTTTAATGTTTAAATCATTTAATTATGATTCCGATATTTGAAAGTTATAAATAAGCCAAACTAGTGACTTGAGAACCGATTATGAAGTTACGAATTTGAAGAAGAACACCTATAATAATAATGATTATATCACTATAGGCCCTTTAGTGATGATTTGAATTATTTTAAATTTTTAATTTACAAAAATTTTGAAAATGATTAAAAATAAGATGTCCGATATTTACAGATGTTGAGGTATAGAATAAGAGTCTTAGACTCAAGATTTACCAAATAAAGTCACATGACGATGCGGCAAACAATGTCGAGACCTTATAAAAGAAAGAAAAGGATACTGTAAGAGCAGCATGGATGAGATATTTGAAAATGTATAAAAATATTTCAAGTATAGAATATGAACTAAAAGTATGATCACCGTGATTATGTGATTAGACTATGTCTTTAATTGTAATAGGCGGTATTATATGTGTTAAGATATATTGTTCTAATCGAATCGAATGATCCGATTATTGATAGGTTGTGATAAAGAGATAAAACCTAAGTTGATATTTGTAATCAAAAATCGGTGTAAGATATCCTACCTTTGCATTTCCTTTATGCAATGGACATGAGTAAGAAGTTTTAGAATTCTTTTCTATTCCTGTACAGATTATGTACGCTTTGATTATCAACATGTTAGCTCAAATATATATTCTGTTCGTTAATTTCTAAATGGTTATATAGTGTTCCCACTTGGATAATCATGGCATTTATTCACATGTTGATACACTTTTCAATTACCCATATATATATATATATATATATATATATATATATATATATATATGTTGAATTACATATTATTGTTGAGCAAGATTAAAAACCTTCGGGTTTGGAACCAGACATGTATGAACATCCCTATATGGGAAAAATTTTGCGCCCAAGGCGGATAGTGTAAGCGATGAATTTCGTTCAAGTTATGTAGTATTGATCAATACAAGGTACAACGGGGCTGATCACCCTCCGTGCCCGTAAGTTGTGACGGTTTGTGAATGGATTTCTGCTAAACCTTTTCGAAAATGAAAAGAATGTTCATAGTATGTTTCTTAAACCCTATTCAAGGGTAGAGCCAGAGCCAAATTTAAAGAATTTGAAAGAGAGTTGTTATGTGATTTTTTATCAAGATGATTACTTCACAACTTTCAATTCGTTGTAGAAGTGTTATGTAAGGAGAATACTTATATTCTTTCAAATTATATATATAATTGTTATTACTTGTCATTGGCACTCAAATGCTCACCCTTGCTTAAATTAAATGTTTTCGATTATGCATGAGCAACAAGAAGGCTCGAGCACAAACAAGGAAAAAGGGAAAATTCGTTCGAATGAGTTATATTATGAGTTAATGGTTATAGTTAGTATTGGTATCTGCTCGTGTATGGTATGGAATGTATTTGAAGGTCTCGTGCACAGGAAGTAAACTTTGATGTATGTAAATTATGTTTGAATGTAATATTATTATTGCATTATTCAAATTTTATATAAAATGGTATCGTGAAGCACCGAGTTCGGGTTTCAAGTACCTAGATTTGGGGTAGTCACAACCTCTCTGAATTCTTCCAACAGATCCAAGTTGACCTTCAGTCTTTCTTCATTATAGATCTCTTTGAACTGACTAACCCGAAGACTTGGAGATTCAATCTCGACTAGGACTAAGGCATCAGTACCATAGGCCAATCTGAAAGGTGAATCCCCTGTGGTTGTCCACGGTGTAGTCCGATAAGCCCATAACACGCTGAGAAGCTCCTCTAGCCATCTTCCTTTAGCTTCATCTAGTCTGTGCTTGATCCCATTCAGCAGCGTTCTGTTGGTCACTTCAACTTGCCCATTTAACTGTGGATGAGCCACCGAAGTCTTCTTGTGCTGAACTCCAAGCTCTTTCAGAAATCCTTCAAATTTTGATCCCACGAACTGGCGTCCGTTGTCCAATATCACCACTTTAGGAATTCCGAAACGAAACACTACAGACTCCTTCATGAACTTCAAGCACTCTTGCTCCATTATCAACCGAAGTGGCTTCGCTTCTACACATTTGGTCATATAATCGATAGCAACTATGACAAAACTGACCTGACCTTTAGCTTGCGGCAACGGACCCAGTATATCTACCCCCCAGACAGCAAAGAGTATAGGATATAATATCGAGTATAGCTCTTCTGGTGGCTGATGTGGGATCGGACTGTTGAGTTGGCACTTCTCACACTTCTTCACATACTCTATAGCTTCCTTGAAGATCGTAGGCCAGTAGTACCCCTACCGAAGTACTTTGTAAGCTAATGACTTAGCAGCCATATGGTCGCCACAAATACCCTCGTGAACCTCCCGAAGAGCATACTCAGCCTCAGACGGAACCAAATACTTCAACAATGGTGATGAAAATGCCCTTCGATAAAGATCTTCATCAATAAGAACGAAGTTGGCACTCTTGTACTTGATCTTCTTTTCCAGCATCTGATCCGAATGAAGGACGCCATCTGCCAGATATTCAATGTAGGGAGTCATCCAACAGTTAGAACGTTAAATGCACATCACTGCTTCATGCTGGATGCTTGGCTGCTGCAAAACCTCCAAATAAACTGACCCATTGAAAACATCAGCATCCGTAGTGGCCAGCTTCGACAATGCATCGGCAATGGAATTGTCATTACGCTCTATACCCTGAAACTCATAAGAGACGAAGTATTGAAGTCGGTCTTTCAACTCTGCCAAATACTTAATCATCCTCGCCCCACGAGCTTCATAATCTCCTGATACTTGCTTGACGACCAGCTGAGAGTCACTATAAATGATCAGCTTCTGAACTTCTAGACTCTTTGCCAGTCGAACTCCTACTAGCACTGCTTCGTACTCGGCCTTGTTGTTCGTGGCTCTGAACCCAAACCTGATGGCCTGCTGCACCTTGAACCCCTCCGGACTTGTTAAAATAATCCCTGCTCCACTGACATCCGCGGTAGAAGACCCATCTGTATACAACGTCCATGAGTTCCGATCTTTGAAGAACTGCAAGAATCGCTCAATCGGACGTTTTGACAACAGGCGCCAAAGATTCGCTTTTGGAGAACGAACATTCTACCATGAAATCGGCCAAGGCTTGACCTTTGATAGCAGTTCGGGGATGATACTCAATAAAAAAATGAGTTAATTCCATGGTCCATGTTGCTAATCTCCCCGAAACCTCTGGCTTGCTCATCACCTTCTTCAACGGTTGATCCGTGTAGACGACCAGGAGCCGACCTTGAAAATATTGTTGAAGCTTTCGACTAGCAATTATCAAAGCAAAGGCAAATTTTTCAATATTTGGGTACCAGGTTTCGATATCTCTTAGGACATGGCTGACATAATAAACCGGATGCTGCTTTCCACCGACCTCCCGAACCAGCACTACTCCAACTGCCAACGAACTAGCTGCCAGATATAAATACAAAGTTTCAGTAGGAGCAGGCTTCACCAATAAATGAGCCGAAGACAGATACGTCTTTATGCCTTGGAAGGCGTCTTCACACTCCAAATTCCACTGGAACGTCTTCGCATTCTTCGGCCCCTTCAACATATCAAAGAATGGCAAGCACCTTTCTGCTGACTTGGACATGAACCTCCTCAAAGCTGCAATCCTACCAGTCAAACGTTGAACATCTTTGAATGACTGAGGAGTCTTCATGTCTAGAATAGCCTGGATCTTCTCTGGATTGGCCTCAATGCCCCTTTGACTGACCAGATAACCCAGGAACTTCCCTGCATCGAGCCCGAAGGTACACTTTGTAGGATTGAGCCTCAACTTGTGATGAAGGATAGTCTGAAAGCATTCTTCAAGATCATCCAGGTGCTTCTGAACAACCATGCTCTTCACTATCATGTCATCCACGTACACTTCCATATTCCTCCCTAGCTACCTCTCGAAGATGAAGTTCATCATTATCTGGTAAGTGGCCCCAGCATTTATTAAGCCAAAGGTCATCTTCTTGTAGGCGTAAACCGAACGGTGTGTGATGAATGCTGTCTTCGGAATGTCCTCCTTGCACATAGATATTTGATGATAACCTAAAAAAGCATCCATAAAGCTTAGTAGTGCATACCCCGAAGTGGGATCGATGAGCTGATCAATGTGGGGTAGGGGGTAGAAGTCCTTCGGGCAAGCTTTGTTCAGGTCGGTGTAGTCAATGCAAACTCGCCACTTTCCATTCTGCTTTTACACCAGCACCACGTTGGCCATCCACTCCGGATAGTCGATTTCAAAGATGAAGACAGCAGTTATCAGCTTGGCAATCTCTTCATCAATGATCCTCTGTCGCTCAGGTGCAAAGATCCGCCTTTTCTCGCGGAATCGCTTTCTTTGATGGATCTACATCTAGTCGGTGCTTTCGAAGAATCTTTCTACCGATTCTGTGCATGTCTTGTGGCTCCCATGCAAAGATGTCTGCATAGCAGTGAAGAAGTTCCATAAGGTTTGTCCGGAGAGGTTCCGGCAAACCCGAACCTATCTTCACTGTTTTGTCTTTCTTCCCAGGAACTAGCTCGATCTCATCTGTCTCTCCTGCAGGAATAACCAATGACTCCGAACTGCTTTCAGTGAAGGGCTCGATCTCAGTCGTCATGGTTTGTTTCTGCTTGTTGACCCCTACTCCCAAGGCAATCACAGCATTCCTGTAGCATCGTCTGACCATATCCAAGTCCCCTGCTACCTCTCCAACTCCATGTGCCGTTGGGAACTTGATCTTGAAGTGAGGGATGGAAGTCACAGCTTGGAGAGCTGTCAGAGTAGGTCTACCCAGTATAGCGTTGTAGGCCGAATCTACATGCACAACATAAAATTTATATGTTATTTCTACCTATTGAGGAGTTGTGCCGAAGATTACTGGTAGTTCAATAGTGCCTGCAACTTTGACTGGATCGTTGCTAAAACCATATAGGGGAGCCTCCTGCCCTACCTCCATCTTTCGTCCATCAAGATGCATCCTCTGATAAGCATGAGCGTATAGAATGTCAACAGAAGACCCGTTATCGATCATCATACGCTTCACATCCACCGAACCCACTTGTGCAGTGATCACCAATGCTTCTTCATGGGGTTCGATGGGCTCCGAAGGATAATCTACATCACTGAAAGATATAACAGTCCCTGGAAATGGTATGTTTGTCTTTGGGGGAACACCCGCCACGGACATGACTGAATCCAGAAATCCCCTCCCCTTCTTCTCTACCAACTTCCCTGCTGTCCCACCGGTTATTACATCAACGACGTGCCTTGGTGGCTGATTTGGATCAGGCTGCACGTGTGGAACCGTTTGAACCGTCTGAATAGTACGGTCAACATTCTGCTGATCTTGTTGTTGGTCCCTCCCGGCCACATATTGAACTAACAAACCGCTTTGAACCTTCCTCTCCAAAAAGTCCTTCAAATTGCAACACTCATTAGTGTCGTGCCCTGCAGCTTGATGATAGCCACAATATTTTCGAGCATTGCCCTGTCCTGGCTTAAAATTATCACGAGGTGGTTCGAAGAACGGCTGGTTACTGATCTGATCCATAATCATCGACCTATCCATATACAGTTTGGTGTAAACCTTGTTCACCATCAGGGTAGGAGCAGGTGGGCGATTACTTCCCTGTCACCATGTGTTGTTATACTTTTTCGAGCTGCCCTCCGGCCGATCATTAAACCCCCCCCCCCCCCACCTTCTTCTGATCTCCATCAGCCTTAGAAGTGTCTGCCTCTTTCATCCTATCCGAAAAAGGGTGTTTCAGGCTATTCATTGCCTCCTCCACCACAATATAGCCCTCTGCTTTGTCAAAAGCTTCGGCCAAGCTCTTCAGATGGTGAAACATCAGCTTCTTCACCAACTTTTTGGACTTCACCAGATCTAACCCGTTCTGAAATAACCCTACAGCCTGAAGATCATTAAGGTCGGACACTTGGCCAACGGCTTCCCTGAACCTCTTCACATACTAGCCCAAGGACTCATTGGTAAACTGTCGGACCTTTGCTAAAGAACCCGTAGGCTTCCCTCTTCTTCGATTGCTCCCGAAATGAGTGTGGAATTTGTCACACAGCTCGGACCATGATGAGACCGAGTCTGCAAGTAGAGTCCCCATCCACTGCCTTGCATCCTTCCGTAATGTTGTGACAAACGTATGGCACTTAGCAGCATCGGTGAAATCATAATAATCCATCAGTCGGTCAAACGCCTGGCTATGGTCATAAGGGTCTTCAGACCCGTCGTAACTCTCCATATGAGGCAACTTCTTGGTGATGTATGCCTTCTCCTTAAGAATATCCGAGGAAAAAGGAGACGCCTTCTTTCCCGGAGTATCTTTCACCTGTTGAACCTCAGCTAACTGCTTTCGGAGCTCTTTCAACTCCTTCACCAAGAAATCTACGCCTTCTGGTTTGGAGGAGACTTCTTTCTTTGGTGATTCTTTCCTCTTCTGAACGGACCGGCCCCCTCTATTAGAAACCACTGCCTTTGATGGGCTTCTGGACTTACTTCGGCATGTGGCCTTGTCATCGCGGTGAGAGTGCTCATGACGCTGCTCTCCCCTTCTACTCTCTGGCATGATCTCCCTCGACCTACACCTCTGTCTGCCACCATCTCGACCTTAAGAACCAATGACAATAAGTGCTCTTTTCGATGCCTCGGGAGTTCTGCTCCTCGATCTCCTTCGGTCGTGAAAATGGCCTCGAGACACATGCACGGAATACTCCGGCTCTTTCCCCTCTCGCCGTTGTACCTCCTTATGCCTACTACGCCTCTCGGACTGGACATAAGTAGACGCCTCGTCTTTCAGATCGGCCATCCGAAGCATCTGCACAGCTATATCTTCCCTCTACTTCAGAAGGACCTCTAAAGCTTTATCTGCCTCTTCTGCCATCTTCGCCAACCTGGAAGCTTTGTCATCTCGACCACTTCGGTGGTGAGTTTTAGGCGGAGAACCCTCCACCTGTCTCCGATCCTGATCACGGCCTTTGTCATCAGCAAACGCCAACCTCCGTCTGGCCCCACCATGAGCTTTCGAACGAGAGCCCTTGGAAACATGCTTGAAAGCAGTGCTCTCACTCTTATGAGCACTCTTCGAAGGATCCAGACGATCCTTGACAGAAATGTGTTGGATAGATGAGCTTACAGCCCTCGGCTGTCCTTCCATTGTATCTGCTTTACTCCTCACCATCTTCTGAAGTAGAATACATGGAAACTTGTGATTGAAAACTCAATGAAACTAAAACACACCCCTCCTTCTAGCGCCAATGTTAACGCCAAGATCTTTCCATGCGCTTCAATCACGTAACACGCGTCTATATCCTGCACAGTAAACACGACAACACCAAAATCTTGGCGGCCGACCGTGTGGGGGATAACTTTCAAGGCGAGAGTCAAGACAAAGCGATCACAATGTTAACAATGGAGGATAAAATATCTAGTGTATTGAGAGAGATAAAATTATCAGTTATGTGTGGTACCTTTTTCTTGAAGACTTCCTTGCTATGATATGCTCTCTAGCCCCGGTTTACCGTGCCACCCACTACCTCTTACACAGCCCCTTAATCTGATGGTTTCTGCCGACTAGGTACAGTCCAACCACTACCTCTGGCCACTATTTTCTACCGCCGACCGTCCCCTGGATCCCACCCACATTAATGCATGACAGATATAATAGTCAACTGTCATGCTTTTTCATCATTACCGGTCAAAGTAGTAGATATTTAATATCTAATGGGTTAGTCCACAGGCCCGACCCAATACTTTAGGGATTTAATCAAGGATAATACAAAGACTGGGCCCAATAGCTTTAAGCCCCAATAGTGGAGACCTAAGGACCAACCGAATAATTAAACCCAATCCATTCCGCCCAATAGGTGGAATATCATGGCCCAACAATTATACTTTTAATTATTTATAAATAATTACCTTAATTATTGTGCATGTCTAAAACGTTATGTATAAGGGTGTAAATGAATCGAGTCGAGTTGAGTATTGAGTTGCTCAGATTTGGTTCACAAAATTTATCGAGTATAAAAAAAAGGTTTGATTGAAGTTCGTTTAGCTATCGTGTCGAGCACGATCTTGAATCGAGCCCGAGTAGTTTGAACTTTTCGAACGAATATGATCCAAGTATCAATAGAAAATTATAATTTGAGGATGTTCGACTAATTTATCGAAATTTAAAATTTACCCATATTTGAATCATTTATATTTCGAGTCGAGCTCGAATTGAACTTTTAGTCGAGCGAGTACGGATCGAGCCCGAACTGTTTATTTATTTTATAACATTAGTTATACATGGTTGTTAAACCTGGATCGGACCGCCGGTTCAACTAGTAAAAATTGGAACCGGTCTACACTCCGGTTCGAATTGAACCAATAATCTATTTTTTGTCAAAACCCGGTAGAAACAGTTGACCACCGATCAAACTGGTGGTTCAACAGGTAAAATCGGTTAAGTTGATCTAATAAACCTGTTTTAATTATTTTTTAATATTTTTTTGTACTAAAAAATTAAATATTAAAATTAATTATTTTAAGTAATATTATAACTCAATTTTATTATGTTTTAGTTTATAAAAAACGAAATTTTTTAAAATTTTATTAATTATTAAATAATATATATTTTTATATATTAATAATATCATTAAGTTAATAACGATTCGACCACTGATTGAATCAATCAACCATCTACTCAAAATCTCTTTCGATTCAACGACCGGTTCGAGTATGGAAACATTGACGTCATGTATATATGAAGGGAGGGAGTAGAAAGCAAAATTAGTAGACATCATATACTCCCAAGTTGGCCTCGATATGATTGATTGTATTGGGATGTTTTGTCCATGAAAGGCCCATTACATGCTCTTCATTAATATATATGTCTAACAATGTCTTCTATATGATTGGCATTAAATGAAGAATATAATTCAGCTCAGATGTAATACAGACGTTCACCAATCAGGATACAGATGGGGTTGGATAATCTACTTTATTATTTAATCTTGCAGTTAATTAGATATTTTATTCGGTCCTTCTACGGAGACCGAACTTTGGCGAACGGTCCGGTGATTGGTCAATTTTTTTTATGATTTTTAAATAATTTATAATATTTATTAAAATTAATTTTTTTTATAGAATCTAGTAATTACAATCTTATTTTTTACATATATTCAAATGATACCTAAATTATTGAATTCTATAAAAAATTTAATTTTAATAAATATTATAAATTATTTGAGAGTCATAAAAAAGATAAAAAAATTTGACCAATTGCTAGACCGTTCGGTCCCCCAAAACTTTTTCTATTTTATTATCCTATTAATAAGTGAATAATATACCTTATTCATCCAATTTTGATCTAGTGGAGTATATTACTGATAAGGATGATGAATTTCTTAGAAACTGAAAATTTGATTACCTTAATTTTTTTTTAAAAAAAATGAGACGATAATTAATGAACTGAAAATTGTACAGGGTCATGTTCAATGTCACATGGGTAATGTTAGTCAGATCTTGATTTCAGATAATTCAAAATAGATCTTATTTGGACAGTTTATAAAAATAAATTGTATTTTTATATATCAATAAAATTATAATTGTATAATATTTATATAACAATAATTATATAAAATACAAATTATTTTTATAAACTGCTCATTATAAACTGTGAAATCAAAATTCATTTCAGTCGTGTGATGTTAATGGGAGCCTGGAGTGGTTTGAGATGGTGCACTTTCAAGAGAAAAAGTTAATAAGAAAAATATTTATTAACCTACTCAAATTATAAACTCTATGATTTTAAAACTCTAACCCAACCCTCTTCTACCATATCTCCATTATGAATAATTAGACAAGTTAAGCTGGTTGTTCAACCCCTCAATCTTCTAATTGAATATTCTCAACTGCAAAATATTACTTAAACATTGTTCTAGACCAAAGTGACAACTGACAAGTTATCTTTATTTAATAAGTAAGTAGAAATAATTAATATTTACTGAATTACTTATAGTTGTTTGAATATCTTATCATCTTGGGTCAACTCACAACAAGATACTCCTTCCGTCCCTTAATATAAAAGACGTTTTAGAGAATTTTTTTTAATTTGTCTCTTAATATATAATATTTTAGAATTTTAAATAAGTATTAATTGTTTAGTTTTTATTATTATCACAAATAATAAATATAATTTTAGTTCTTTCATTATTTTTTGCCCAATAAATAATAATCTCTTTTTCTAATATAAGGATAATATAGATATTTGATATTATATTAATGCTATACAATTATTTTCTTATGCACAACTTTAAAAAATCTTATATTAAGTAACTGAGGGAATATCAACCAACCAGGTTATATATTTTAATAGAACTCTGTATTAAGTACAATGTTTAGAATATGTTCATATATGTGTATATATGGAATCCAAAGCTATAAATTTTTTTTTTTAAAATTGATATTTTTATGAAGAAAATTGATATTTTCACAAGATTCTCTCTACTTAAATAGTGAGTGAGTTTCACTTTCATCTGAGTGAAATATTATGGAAATGTCATTTTTTTATGTGGAAATAGCAACCCTCTTTTTTCTATTTGGAAGAGTGGTGTATGAATTAAAAGTATTTTTTTTAGTCAAAAAAGAATTTGACAGTATTTGTTAGTATTACAAAATCTCTTTTAACGATAGAAATTTGAGTGAGTGTCAAATAACTTTTAATAAAAGTTTTAAAAAACAGGTTAAAAATTATGGTCGTTTAACCTAAAAAACTCGAATACACGGATGTGTAACTATTTTTAATAATTCATAATAGGATAATATTACAAAGTGAAAAACCCAAATCTAGAAAAATTACGAAGAAAGCGGAAGAAATCCACTAAATAAATATTTGAAGAGTATAAGATGTATAAGATAAAGAGGGAGAACTATGAGAATGTTTATGAATATATCTGAATGTATCTTCTACAAAATCCTAACACCTATACTTATAGGGCATAGGAAAATTCATAACTAAATAGGATTAAAAATATTAAATTGAGTATAGATAGAAAAGATAACTTTTCTAAAACAAAACAAATTATAGGTAATACCTAAATCCAAATTCAATAAAAATTCATATTATACTTGTTGGGCCATAATATTTCACATATTGGGTTGAACGGATTGGGCCAAATCATTTCATTAGTTTGTTGGGTTATTATTATTGGATCCTAAAGTTGTTGGGCCAAGTCATTGTGTTATCCTTGTTGAGTCTTTAAAGTATTGGGCCGGATCAGTGGGCTGACCCATCAGATGACTAATTATCTACAACTTTGACTAGTAATGATGACAAAGATGACAGTTGACTGTTGTTTTCTGCTATGTATTAATGTGGATGGAATTTTTAGTCGGCCGGTGGTGGAGAACCGTGATTAGTGGAGCAGGTGAACTGCCTGTAGTCAGCTAAGATGACCAGGTGGTGAAGGGAGAGGGTGAGGGTCATTGGGTGTCACAGGAAACCGGGAATGAGAGTATATGATAGCAAGGAGGTCATATAAGAAAAGGTAACTGATATTTTATCTCTCTTAATACACTAGATATTTTTATCCTCCATTGTTAACCTTGTGATCGCCTGTACTGACTCTCAAGCCGGAGCTATCCCCCGACGGTCGAAACCGTCAAGCTTTTGGTCTTGTCGTGTTTATTGTGCAGGATCGGACGCGTCTTACGTGATTGGGACGTGTGAAAGGATCTTGGCGTTAACATTGGCGCTAGAAGGAGGGGTGTTCTAGTGTTCTTGAGTTTTCTATCACAAACTTTCAGTTTTTCTACGTCGAAATCTATGGCGAGGAGTAGAACGGTTACACCGGAAGGACAGCCAAGGGCTGTGAGTTCGTCCGTGCAACGTATTTCTGTTAAGGATCGTCTGGGTCCTTCCAAGAGTGCTCATGGTAGCACGGCTTCTAAACACAACTCAGAGGGTTCTCGTTCGAGAGCTCATGGTGAAGCCAGAAGGAGGTTGGTCTTTGCTGCTAACAAAGAACATGATCATGGTCGAAAGCGGGTAGAAGGCTCACCGCCTAGGACTCGACACCGAAGTGGTCAGGATGACAAGGCTGCCAAGCTGGCGAAGATGAAGCAGATAAAGTTTTGGAGGTTCTTCTGAAGCAGAGAGAAGATATAGCCGAACAGATGCTTCAGATGGCAGAGTTGAAGGATGAAGGGTCCAGTTATGTTCAGTCTGAAAGACGTAGCAAGCCCAAAGATGTACAACACAGAGAAGGGAAGGAGCCTGTGCATTCCGGACATGTATCTCGAGGCCGTCCTCATAATCGAAGGAGATCGAGAAGTAGAACTCCAGAGGCATCAAAGAAAGCACTTCACCTTATTGATTCTCGGGGTCATGGTGGTAGTAGGCGAAGAAGTAAGTCTAGAGAGTATATACCGGAGGCTACGAAGAAGGAACATCATCTCGAATATTCTCATCATGGTGACAGGGACCCGCGCCAAAGTAGATCTTGAATTCCATCGAGAGCAAGAGGTTCTGATGGAAAAGGTCGATCCACTCATAAGAAGAGGATTTCTCTGGAGAAAGAAGTTTCCTCACAGCCGGAAGGGGTAGAGTTCCTGGTTAAAGAGCTGAAAGAGCTTCGGAAACAGTTGGCTAAAGTATAGCAGGTGAAGGACACTCCGGGGAAGAAGGCGTCTCCTTTTTCTTCGGATATTCTGAAGGAGAAAGCTGATCCTACCAAAAAGTTTCCCCATATGGAAAGTTATAATGGATCTGGGGATCCCTATGACCATAGTCAGGCATTTGATAGGCTGATGGATTATTATGACTTTACTGATGCTGCCAAGTGTCATACGTTTGTAGCAACGCTCAAGAAGGATGCAAGGTAGTGGATGGGTACTTTGCCTTCGGATTCAGTCTCGTCGTGGTCTGAGTTGTGTAACAAATTTCATACTCTTTTTGGGAGCAACAAGCGGAGAGGAAAGCCCACGGGTTCTTTGGCTCAAGTTCAATAGTTTTCGAGTGAGTTCTTGGGTCAATATATGAAGCGTTTCAGGGAAGTAGTTGGCCAGGTGACTGATCTTAACGATCTTCAGGCTGTTGGTTTGTTTCAGAGTGGTTAGGATTTGGAGAAGTCTAAGAAGCTGGTGAAGAAGTTGATGTTTCACCACCCGAAGAGTTTGGCCGAAGCTTTTGATAAAGCTGAGGGTTATATTGTGGTGGAGGAAGCTATGAATAGCTTGAAGCGTCCTTCTTCGGACAGGCTGAAGGAGGCAGACACCAATAAGGCTGAAGGCGATCAGAGGAAAGGAGGAGGGAATAATGATCGACCAGAAGGCAGCTCGAAGAAGTACAATAATAACTGGCGTCAAGGAGGAAATCGCCCACCTGCTCCTACCCAAAAGGTGAATAAGGTATACACTAAACTGAATACGGATAGGGCTGTTATATTGGATCAGATCAGGAATCAGCCGTACTATGAACCACCTCGTGACAATATTAAGCATGGACAGGGCAATACTCGAAAATTTTATGGCTATCATCAAGCCGCAGGTCATGACACGAATGAATGTTGTAGTCTGAAAGACTTTGTGGAAAGGAAGGTTCAGAGTGGTGTGTTGGTTCAGTATGTGGCCGGAAGGGATCATCAGCAGGATCAGCTGAACGATGATCGAACTATTTAAATGGTTCAACCGGTTCAGCCTGTACAACCTGTTCCAAATCAGCCACCAAGGCACGTCATTGATGTAATTACCGGTGGGACAACAGGAAAGTTGGTAGGAAAGAAGAGGCGGGGGTATCTGGACTCGGTTATGTCTGTGGCGGGTGTTCCCCCGAAGACCGACAAACTGTATCCAAGGACAGTCATATCCTTTACTGATGAAGATTATCCTTCGGAGCCTATCGAACCCCATGAAGGAGCACTGGTGATAACTACACAACGGTAGACATGAAGCGGATGATGATTGATAATGGTTCTTCTGTAGATATTCTGTATGCCCATGCTTATCATAGGATGCATCTTGTTGCGCTAAAGATGGAGGTTGGGCAGGAAGCCCCCTTATATGGATTTAGCAATGATCCGGTCAAAGTTACAGGCACTATCGAGTTACCAGTCATCTTCGGCATAGCTCCTCGGCAGGTAGAAATAATGTGTAAGTTTTATGTTGTGGATGTAGATTCGGCTTACAACGCCATACTGGGTAGACCTACTTTGACTGCTCTGTAAGCTGTGACATCAATTCCTCACTTTAAGATCAAGTTCCCAACGGCACATGGAGTTTGTGAGGTAGTAGGGGACTTGGATCCGCCGAACGCTATTATCTAATGTCATGATTGCTTTTATAGGGGTCGACAGCGTAAGCGGACTATGGCGATAGAGATTGAGCCCTTTACTAAGAGAAGTTCAGAGCCATTAGTCATGCCAGTAGGTGAAACGGAGGAGTTCGAGCTGATCCCTGGTAAGGAGGATAAAATGGTGAGGATAGGTTTGGGTCTGCCGGAACCTCTTCGGACTAACCTTATAGAGCTTTTTCGGTGTTATGCGGATATCTTTGCATGGGAGCCTAAGGATATGCCCGGGGTAAGTCGGAAGATTGCGGAGCATAGGCTGGATGTGGACCCATAGAAGAAGCCAGTTCGGCAGAAAAGACGGATCTTTGCACCAGAACGACAGAGGATCATTGATGAAGAAATTGCAAAGTTGTTGGCTGCAGATTTCATCTTCGAGATCGACTACCCGGAATGGATGGCGAATGTGGTGCTAGTCTAAAGCAGAATAGGAAGTGGCGGGTCTGTATTGATTACACAGACTTGAATAAGGCTTGCCCGAAGGACTTCTATCCTCTACCTCATATTGATCAGCTCATCGATGCGACTTCGCGGTATGCATTACTTAGCTTTATGGATGCTTTTTTAGGTTATCACCAGATCTCTATGTACAAAGAGGATATACCAAAGACAACATTCATTACCCACCGTTCGGTGTATGCCTACAAAAAGATGACGTTCGTCTTGATAAATGTTGGAGCCACCTATCAGAGAATGATGAACTTCGTTTTCCAGAAGCAGTTGAGGAGGAATATAGAGGTATATGTTGATGACATAATAGTGAAGAACATGATAGTTCAGAAGCACTTGGACGATTTAGAAGAATTCTTTTAGACAGTTCGTCATCATCACTTGAGGTTAAATCCCACCAAATGCACCTTTAGGCTCGGTGCAGGGAAGTTCCTAGGCTATCTGCTTAGTTAAAGGGGCATTAAAGCCAATCTAGAGAAGATCCAGGCTATTCTGAACATGAAGACTCCTCAATCATTCAAAGATGTTAAACGTCTAACTGGGAGGATTGCAGCTTTGAGGAGGTTCATGTCTAAATCGACAAAAAGATGTTTGCCGTTCTTCGACACGCTGAAAGGGCCGAAGAATGCAAAGACGTTTCATTGGACTTCGAATGTGAAGACGCCTTCCAGGGAATAAAGATGTATTTGTCTTCGGCACCTTTACTAGTGAAGCCTATTCCTGTTGAGCCATTATACTTGTATATGGCAGCTAGTTCGTTGGCAGTGGGGGCGGTATTGGTTCGAGATGTGGGGGGAAAGCAGCATCCAGTTTATTATGTCAGTCATGTCCTTAGGGATGCTAAAATCAGATATTCGAATATTGAAAAATTTGCCTTTGCTTTAATGATAGCTAGTCGAAAGCTTAGGCAATATTTTCAAGGTCGGCTCTTGGTGGTTTATACGGATCAGCCTTTGAAGAAGGTAATGAGCAAACCTAAAGTCTCGGGGAGATTTGCTGCTTGGACAATGGAACTATCTCAATTTTTTTATAGAGTATCATCCTCGAACTACTATAAAGGGTCAGGCTTTGGCTGATTTTATGGTGGAATGCTCGTTTTTCGAAGCTGATGAAGATTTGGTAGAAGCTGAAGAGTCCGATCGAGCAGTTGCAATACTTTAGCACATTCAGAGTTCGTGGACGTTGTATGCAGATGGATCTTCTACCTCGGACGTCAGTGGAGCAAGGATTATCTTGACGAGTCCAGAGGGATTCAAAGTGCAGCATGCCATCAGATTTGGGTTCAGAGCGACGAACAATGAGGCAGAGTACGAAGCGGTGCTGGTAGGAGTTCGATTGGCGAAGAGTCTAGAAGTTCAGAAGTTGATCATTTATAGTGACTCTCAGCTGGTCGTCAAACAAGTCTCGGGGGAGTATGAAGCTCGAGGTTCGAGAATGATCAAGTATTTGGCAAAATTGAAAGATCGGCTTCAGTATTTCATCTCCTATGAGTTTCAGGGCATTGAGCATAATGATAATTCTATTGCCGATCCATTGTCGAAGCTGGCTACTACGGATGCTAACAACTTTGATAGGTCAGTTTACTTGGAGATTCTGCAGCAGCCTAGTATCCAACATGAAGCGGTGATGTGCATTGAACGTTCTAACTGTTGCCTGACTCCTTATTTGGAAAATCTGGCAGATGGCGTCCTTCCTTCGGATTAGATGTTGGCCAAGAAGATTAAGTACAAGAGTGCCAATTTTATTCTTATTGATGGGGATCTTTATCGAAAGGCTTTTTCGTCGCCGTTGTTGAAGTGTCTGGTTCCATCCGAAGCCGAATATGCTCTTCGAGAGGTTCACGAAGGTATTTGTGGCGACCATATGGCTGCTAAGTCATTAGCCTATAAAGTACTTCGGCAGGGGTTCTATTGGCCTACCATTTTTAAGGAAGCTACCGAGTATGTGAAGAAGTGTCCAAAGTGCCAGTTGAATAGTCCTATTCCACGTCAGCCACCAGAAGAGCTATATTCGATTCTATCTCCTATACCCTTTGCCGTCTGGGGGTAGATATACTGGGTCCATTGCCGAAAGCTAAGGGTCGGGTCAGTTTTGTTATTATTGCCATTGATTATATGACCAAATGGGTAGAAGCAAAGCCACTTAGATTGATAATGGAACAAGAATGTCTGAAGCTTCTGAAGGAATCTGTAGTGTTTTGTTTTGGCATTTCAAAGGTGGTGATATCGGACAACGGATGCCAGTTTGTGGGATCAAAGTTTGAAACCTTTTTGAAGGAGCTGGGGGTTCAGCATAGAAAGACTTTGGTAGCTCATCCACAGTCTAACGGACAAGTCAAAGTAACCAACAGGACGCTTCTAAATGGGATTAAGTGTAGATTGGATGAGGCTAAGGGAAGATGGCCCGAAGAGCTGCTCAGTGTATTATTGGCTTATCGGGCTACAGCGAAGACTACTACGGGAGATTCACCTTTCAGGTTGGCTTATGGTACTGATGCCTTAGTTCCTGTTGAGATCGAATCTACTAGTCTTAGAATTAGTCAGTTTAAAGAGATCTACAATGATGAAGGGCTGAGGATCAACCTGGACTTACTGGAAGAAGTCAGGGAAGTAGCTTTGATAAAGCTGGCAGCCTATCAATGAAGAGTAGCTAAGCATTACAACAAAAGGGTAAAGCTTCGAAGATTTGACGTAGGAGATTTCGTCCTCAGAGAAGTTGAAGCATCTATTCCAAATAATTTGGGAAAGTTAATGCCGAACTGGGAAGGTCCTTATGAAGTTATTGAAGTACCGAAGCCAGGGACCTATCGATTAAAGGCATTGGACGGGTCTGAAATCAAGAACACTTGGCATGCTGGTAGGCTTCATAAATATTTTCAGTAAAAATCGAGTCGGTCTCCCGGAAGTCTGTAAATATTTGGATCATCATTAATAGAAGATTCATTTTTTCTCAATTGATCTTCTCTTTATTGGTCCAAACTTCATCGGTGTAAGGAGGTTCGGGTGGACTCGATGACCATTCGATGGTAGCCTTATCGGCAGGTGTGTCCTTATGAATTTGTTAGAACCCCGAGTGATAAGCAAACTTCATGGTTAAAAGGAGGTTCGGGTGGACTCGCTGACCATTCGATGGTAGCCTTATCGGCAGGTGTGTCCTTATGAATTTGCTAGAACCCCGAGTGGTAAACAAATTCCATGGTTGAAAGGAGGTTCGGGTGGACTCGCTGACCATTCGATGGTAGCCTTTTTGGCATGTGGTCCTTATGGATTTGTTAGAACCTCGTGTGGTAAACAAATTCCATGGTCATTATAAACTTGTTATATCCTGCGTGGTAAACAAATTCCCGATGATGCAAGGAGGATCGACTGGATTAACCTTTTACATGATCTGTCTCACACTTCGGTAACGATAAGTATGCATTACTTTATTTTGTTCAAGTGTTGAGTTCGGATTATCTCGTTATTATTCTTAACTGTCATATCATCTATTTGTTTATTTAACAGTTTAAGTTAAGTTCAAAAGAAGCTTGTACATTTTTCAAGATTAATTGGTACTGAATTATTGACAAGAAATAAATTATACAGAAGTCATAAGGGATGAAGTCGATATTTCATTAATATTAACTAATTACATAAAAAGATATAATTTTTTTGCAAAAATTCCTAATAATCCTAAGAAAGGCAGAAGCCATTATCAAGCATCATCTTCTTCGCCTTCCGATGAGTCAAGGAGGGACAGATCTACCTTAGCTTCAACAAGTTTGGCCTTGCTTTTGCTTCGGCATTCTTCATACCCTTCGAAAAACATCCGAACTATTTCTTCATTCAGCTCAGCTGACTTTCTGTAGTTCGTTTGGATGTCTTTCCGGATCTCTTCAGTTAGAGGAGGACACAAGTCTCTAAGGGAACGAAGCTCTCGAACCTCATCATCAACCTTCTGGCGTTCCTTCAGATGACGAAGCTCTCTGGTCTCGAACTCATTTACCTAGAGAGCTAGGCTTTTATTGGTTTTCGCCAGGGTTTCATTCTTTTGAACGAGGATTTCGTTCCTTCGAACCAAATCCACATTCATATCAGCAATCGCCCGGTGATCTACCTTCATTTTCTCCATATGTTCCTTGGTCTGAGCCAAGTCTTTCCGAAGACATTCATTATTGAATTGGGCGATATTGAGATCACCTCTTTCATTTGCCAACACAGAGTTCAAAATAGCATTTTCTCTTCGAACAACATCCTCCTCAGCTTTAGCTTCTATGTTTTTGGGATGGAGACGCCCGAAGACAGCATTTGCCTATATATGTTCAATAATTAGTCTGTCAGTTTCAGATAAAATAGTATAAGGATAAGTAAAAATATCAAAATATCACTTACTTTGGCTTGATACTTCATGCCTTCATCGATCAGGTCCAAGATTGAGATGTTGCCAAATCTATGATCATCTATATCACTGACAAAAGAATTATAGAGTTGGAAGGGGAAATGCTCATTTAATTCCGGCCAGAGGGGAGGGGAAGCCACAGTTTCCAGCCTGGCTTCAGAAGAAGATGGCCTTGACGGCGATAGTGGGGGTTGCTCGGGAGGTGGTGGTGGCTGAGTATATGCAGTTTTGGCTGGTGACGGTTGGGCATATACAACTTCGATTATCGGTTCGGATTGGTCACTTGAGGAGTGTTTTCTTTTGCGAGTTAGGGATGGAATAGGATCTGCTTGCTCTTCTGTGTCCTCTTCAGAAGCGACAATCTCCACATGTATGACGGGGGGAAGATTGGCTTCGGTAAAAGGCACTCTAAGTTCTTTGGTAGTGAGTGGAGTTATTTTAGTCCTCTTCTTTTTGGTACGAATGACTCGACTCCGTTCATCCAAAGAAAGGTCAAGTAGACTCTCACTAAAAGTTGATGGAGGTGTGGGTTTGGCTTTTCGAACTGCTCTTTCCTTTCGGTGAATAGGAGCAGGTTCAGTTATGGAAGGAACGTCGGTTGACTGAGGGTCGGTTGTAGGAATTTCAGCCGTTGGAGGCTCTTCGGTAGGAGGTTCAACAGTTGAGGGTTCACCGGGGGATTCTAAATCTTTTCCAGATAAAAACTCTTCAAGATCTTTCGTGTCTGAAGAGGTTGGTTTGATCAAAGACATTGCAAGAAGTAAATGACAACAATTCAGAACTAGTACTATCATGAAATTTCAAAAATTATGTAAAAGAATAGCTCAATGCTTACGTTTGTGGTTGTACAACCACGCCTGTTTGGTAAGAAGTCCGTAGCTCCATTCTTTCTTTGAGAAATTTTCCAAAAGCATTATCATTTCATTTATGCGTTCTTCGGAGATATCCCCAACATCTGCAGATAATTTCTCAGCAATAGTCCAATCCGGGATAGAAGTTATCTCTGGTCCTTTGACAAAAAACAATTTTTCGTGCCATCTTTTGTTACTCAAAGGAGTATTTATCAAAGATCTCCTCTCAAAGTTCTCGCCGAGTTTCGAGGATTGTTTACTTAGGGATTTAAACCCCTTTTCACGAGATTTACCAGCATAATAAACAGCAAAGAAAAAATCCAAGGTAGGTGTAATCCCTACCTCGTGGAAGAATGCGACAAAGGCTAAAATGTGGATATATGAGTTAGGGACAAGTTGGGGAAAACCATCGCCGATAAACCCTAAAAGAGTAATCAGAAAGGGGTGAAGAGGAAAACGAACTCCCTTCTCCAGGATGGTCAGTGGAATGGCGGTCCGACCATCTGGCCTTTGATACATCTTTTCAGAGGAAGAGGGCACTCTCAGTTGGTGAGTATCCAAAATTTGGTACCGCATCCGAATATTGCGCATCTCGACCTCGGTAATTGTGGAGGGGGTGTTGGCGTGAGAGAAACGTTCTGTTTTCTTAAAGAATTCAGAAGGTGGAAGAATGGGTTCTGGAATTGGATTTTTGCTGGTGATAGGGTTTGATTTGGGATTGGAGCCCGAAGCCCCTTTGGTAGGGCTTGGGCTAGGAGGAATGGAAGTAATGGGGGTTACCTTGAGAGGACTCTCTCGATCGGATTCTTGGGAAGTCATTGTTGAAGATTTGCAGAGAAACATAGAGTTTGAGAAAGAGGGGAAGAGCTCAAAAGGACGGAAATTTGAAATGTTTGGTAAAGTTGTCAAAATTGGGGGGAAAAGGGTTTTATAATAGTTGTCCCCTCAGTTGTTCATGGTGCACGAGGGCGGCGCATTAATTGATAGGCATGATGAAGAATTCGCATGGGTAGCGTCCAAGTTAAGTCTCATGAATTAACCGGGTTGGGCTTCTCAATTGAACTCCCAATGTTAATTTATGTTGTTGCATACAAGTTGTTGGTTGGGCCTCGGTGAGTTTCATTTTGGACCTTTGATTATCTTATCATATTCCTTTATTTGCCATGGACTGAAAGCCTTTATACTCTTTCATTAAACAGTATGTTCAATAAAAGACTGGGGGGCAATGTTGGGCCATGATATTTCACATACTGGGTTGAACGGATTGGGCCAAATCATTTCGTTAGTCCGTTGGGTTATTATTATTGGATCCTAAAGTTGTTGGGCCAAGTCATTGTGTTATCCTTATTGAGTCTTTAAAGTATTGGGTCGGATCAGTGGGCTGACCCATCAGAAGACTAATTATCTACAACTTTGACTGGTAATGATGACAAAGATGACAGTTGACTGCTGTTTTCTGCTATGCATTAATGTGGATGAGATTTTTAGTCGGCCGGTGGTGGAGAACCGTGATCAGTGGAGCAGGTGAACTGCCTGTAGTCGGCTAAAATGACCACGTGGTGAGGGGAGAGGGTGAGGGTGAGGGTGATTAGGTGGCACATGAAACCGGGAATGAGAGTATATGATAGCAAGGAGGTCATATAAGAAAAGGTAACTGATATTTTATCTCTCTCAATACACTAGATATTTTTATCCTCCATTGTTAACCTTGTGATCGCCTGTACTGATTCTCACGCCGAAGCTATCCCCCGATGGTCGAAACTGTCAAGCTTTTGGTCTTATCGTGTTTATTGTGCAGGATTGAACGGGTTTTACGTGATTGGGACGTGTGAAAGAATTTTGGCGTTAATAATACCCAACACCCCCTATCAAATTAAATGATCAAAAAGGAAGGCGAGTGCTCTAGCAGTTAGGAATTGAACTTTCAAGGTTTGCATATATAGTCTAAATCATCTTTTCAGTTTTTCTACATGCTCTCACTTTTAAATTTTAATTATATTGAATGAATAAATATAGTTATAACAAGTTCTTAAACCTAATCATTTTTTTTAAAAAAAAAACCCAAATTTGCTTTAGAAAATGACAAATTTTCCAGTTTCAACCCAAAAATATTCAATATGATTATCCGAAAGAAAAGATGGAATAATTAACCCAATCACCATGTTTTTGCATTATGTGTTAATACAGATTGGCCAAGACGCCAACCAACCAATTATGCAATTTGTTAAGAAATAATTCATTGAATTATGAAAAAGAAGGAATGTTCCAATAATTTAATTGTTCGGTTGAGTTGGTAATGGAATATATCCGATTATTATTATTAAAGATTAATGAAATAACTAAGGAAAAATACTTCGACATATCCAATTCTTGATTAAAAAGAATTCAAATTAAAAACGGATTCGCCGTAATTTCATCTATATGCCCTTAAAAACATATTGAAACTTGAAACAATGAGCTCTTCTATATGAACGCAAAAATTAGATCCAAATCTATTTGAATTTTACTTATTAAAAATTTTAGCTAGCCACATTTTCTAGAACTTGTTAAGTACGGATCATAATCATCCCTGTTTATTTAATGTTAAATTAAATATTTATTAAAAATAATTAGCTAATAAAATAAAAAATCAGGGAAATTTATAAACACGGCATGATGAAATGATCCACGCCTTTAAACTTTGAAATTTATGTTCATGCATTTATCGTCGTCATCTCATATCATAATTTAAAATTGACTAGAGCTCAAGGCCCAACTTGCATCACCTCCAAATATAATAAATTCGTTTGTAAGAAAAGTGTTCAAAAAATATAGTCATCAGTCATTCTTTGCAAATTCTATCTCCTAAAAGCTTAGAATGCGTGCGAGACACGGACTATCTTTTTTATATATTTTTTGTTTATGAAAGTAATTTAATTGTAAATTTTTTTAGATTATATATATATATATATATGAAATTATAATTATATTCATTGAATTTAAATATTGATATTTATTATATACTTTTTGCTTATTAAAATAATTCAATTGTAAGTTCCTCTCTTAGATTATTTTATTATTATTATTACTAATATATATATATATATATATATATATATGATATTAATACTTTTATAATTTTTATTTTATTTTATTGTAAGATTTATGCATACATGTATATATATTAAATTATAATTGTATTCATTGAATTTGAACATATATTATTATAATTATATAATATGTATTTGAGAATTATAAATTAATGCTCAAATTACCTCAAAACATGGGCGGATCTACCTTAGGGCGGTGGGGTTTGAATTATTTTTTTTTGGAAGTTAATTTTTAATTTGATTTTGATTTTATAAAGTGTTTAGTGAAAATAAAAATTGCATTAAAAGACTATTAAATGTCTCAAATTTTTACTAATACCAACACTCCATTCTTTTATATTGTTTAGTAACTTACATTGAACACGATATTTTTTGCCGCTATTGAAATGAGAAATTGGGGGGGCGTCCGATGCACCTTAACGACCAATTTGCGTCAGAGTCGGCAAGTTTGAACAAAAAAAAAAAGAAAGAAAAGTACTTGGTCCGTACCTTTGTTATTTTTTATTTATTTTTTTTACCACAATTATGAGAAAAATAAATAAAAAATAATAGAGCAAGTTTGAACAAAAAACTGTAAAGGAAAGTATATTTTTGATTGAAAATACACTGTAACTGTTTACAGTGTATTTCAAACCCTTGTTTGATCCAAAGAGCTAGAAGAGCCTCTTGACTTTGAGTTAGAGCTGCTTTAGTGGAACAGAACGTCAGGCTTCTTCTTATTGCTTTCCTTGAAGGACTTTCTCCCATCTCCGAATCGGTTACCCATTTGAGCCCACTTGATTGAAAAATGAGCTAAACCCCAATGCCTCCGCCCGCGTGGGAGATGATGCTTGACTTTCTATTCGGGCATTTACCGTCGAGTAAGTTTTTATATCTTTTAGGCGATCCGGGTAAGATTCTCGCTTGCGCTTTCTTACTATCGTACAACTGCCTTGTAGCCATCCAATGAAGTAAGCTTTTAAACTTTACTCGTTAACTTTGGTTTAGCCAACTCCCAACCTTCCACTAACTTTCGCAGAATACTCAGGCGCTTCTTCTATAGCTCTGGACCCCACCGATAAGCATACGATGGTACCCTTTAGTTAAGTATTGTCTTGTTTATTGGGTTCAAAATGAACCGAGTTAAGTACAGATCAAAAGAAGCATTATCCATAAGCAAATTCTTTGGGAAGAGATTTATATGAGCACCGATTGAAACAAAAATATTAACGATCGCCTCAAAACGAACCACCATTCTAGTTTGGTGGAACCACCAAGGCCAGAATATGCGTTTTACTTGCGAAAGGCCTTGGCTACTACAATGACAGGGCCAAGAAATCGGGCCGGAATAGCAGCTCTTTCGAAGGAAGACGCTCCTGTTTCAATGACAAGATCATGATTAGACTCTTGCGGAGGAGTGGAAGAAGGTTCAAGCAACATATCAGAAACTCTACTCGCAAGAGAAAGGCCTTAGCTACGACAATTCAAGAGAGTATACCAGATTGGAAGCTTTTTACAGAGGAAATGCCCTGGTTAAGCCTGTTTTTAGGGCATTAACGAGCGAAGTGCCAACACCACTTGTCTTTTCAAGAATTACATCGGATTCTCTGCTTTTTACGAATGGGATGCCTCACTTAAACTTGGCTTTTCGATTGGTGAACATCGTATAAGAGATGCCTATAGGTTGGCGTGATATTCAATCTATTCTGTTTCAAAGCTTGACTCTCTTTTCTTTCTCCTCTTCTCTTCGTGTGCTACGTCCATTCCAGTTCTTTGTTCATAACACAACCAAGGCTCCCTGCGCACTTACCTTTCTCATGCCACAGAAAGATCACTCCTCATCCGTTCTCTTATATGCGATACCGCCAAAAGAAAGAATTACTCATTCTAGAGATGGACCCGTGACCTCTCCACGGTGCGGTGCCCTCTAAACTAAGAACGAAGGAGAGATTGAACAAAGACTTACTTCTTTCTATAAATAATTATATAGAATAGTCCATTCGAGTGACTCACTTCATAAAGTGGGGACTTTGTGGCAAGCCCGAGGGCCTTATATATATAGGCTTCTTTTTCACAGCTAAAGCTGTCTCGGGTGTTGTGAGCCGAATATCTCTGTCTCGTCAACCATTCTAATTCCTAACCCGGAGGTTGGCTTGAGAAAGCTCGCCCAAGAGAAGGGAAGGGACCTACTCCTATAATAATTAGCCACTCAGTCATATCCTAGTTAGAGAATCTGGTCTTTAAAAGGGGCGTAGCGGTCTCGTAAAGGCAAAGAAAAAAGGGATCCGCCTCGTCATTAGCATTAGACCGATAAGCTGAACTCGTTGGGGGTGTGCAGTGGTTTATGAATCGGTGTCCCTAGACTACTCCGTGGAGCGAGGTAAGCCTCTTTGAATAGTTGAAGTAAACGATTGATTTGTTCCCTACTCTGCTAACGCTATTTTACTCACTAGAGGAACCACCAGGACGAGTCAGATCTTCCAACCTTCTCTTTCGTAGAAGCCTTGAAGCAGCAAATTGGGGGGTGGAAGATGGCTTTTCTTTACGAACAAATAGAAAGGTGTTATGGTTGTTCCGTTTGTTCACACAGGCAGCGTAATTGTGGGGGCGTCTTCCTTCGCAAGGTTGCTTGCGTTTAGGTATAACCCATATGCGGTTATAGTACTTGTCTTGCTACCTATACCTAGTGAAAACTTAGTAAGAACTCAGTGGCATTGCGGGTAAGAAGTAGTTCGATGCCTAATCGATCTACATTTAGATACTCACTTGCATCATACCTCGTATAGAAGCGAGGCTCTCGATTCAGTTATTGGCTATCGACGACTTTGGTCGCTTGCAGGGTTGGATCTTCAATGCAGTAGTTGTTTCTTTGAAAGTGCGGTGTGGACAGTATCCAACGAACCACATTTACCCACCTTTCTCTATATCGTTAGTCGGGATGGTTTCCTCTCGATTCGTTGGGTCGCTGCTTCTTTCACCGGTATGCCATTTCTGATATGTCCCCATAACATTCAATACGGGTGTGATACACCAGATCCACGTTCTTTACTTAGGCCGCCTATCTGTAACGCGGGTAAATTAAAATGGGAAATTGACTGATTTCGGCTGTTATGCTATTGTTTATTTGTCACATTCCATACCTTTCCAGTGTGATCTACTACAATTCGTTATTGTAGACCTTCTTAGCGGTGACACTTGACCACATACTTCTTTTGCTTCAAACCCAACTCTTTGAGGAAGATTTTTAACCATAACATCTCCTTGCAAGCTTCAGTAGCAGAAAATAGATTCTGCCTCTATGGTCGACAACGCAACACACTTTTGCAACTTAGATTGTCTCCATAAAAAGTTAATAGATATCCGGATATAGACTTTATCCGGTTATGATCACCTGCCATATCTGCATCTGTGAAGCCTTTTAGCGTAGGCGATGCCTTCCCTCAAACACACTTTCGATGTGCCTCTTAGGTATGATTCTTCCCAATGTTGTTTACCTAGATTTAGAAGAGACCCGCTTACCACACCAACTGCATGTGCAATATCTGGTCTTGTACACACCATGGCATACATGGAGCTCCCTACCGCTGAGGCGACTGTTGGTTCGAGAAGGAAATTTGGTACAGGCTTAGAAAAAAGCCCTTCCAAAGGGTTTGACTTACTTGGGGGCAGCAGGGCTAAAGGATAAAGGAAGACCGCCTAAAAGTCGATATACAGGAGATATTTAATAAAAGCTGCTTTCATAGAAGCATGAGATTCTCTTTTGACTCCAGCTGGCTTTTTTACTATTTGACTGTAAGGAAAGAGATCTGTACCATGGATAAAACCTATTTTCAAGATGGAACCTAGTCCATGTCCCTATTCTATATAATTAAGTCGAGTAACTTCGTACCTCTCTAGAGGGCGTGATGCCTTTTACCTCTTCTATACCCTGCTGTTAGCAAAAAGGGAGTGACCAGGGGGGAACTCAAGACGTGACTCAATTGCTAGCTCAAAGGTTCTGACCCCAGGAAAGACAACTCCAACCGGACAGTTGGGAACTGTCAATACATATCTCACAGGTCTTATCACAGGCTGACAATATGATATGGATTGATAAAGTGTACTTCGCCTGATGGATTACCCTCTAACTTGCTTGCGTAAGGGCCTAGATCATACGTACCATCCTGTGGTATTCGCCGTGAGATGGACATAGACCAATCAGGGGAAGGTCTGAGTAGGAATTATTTAACATAATTGCCAATAGCGAAGACCCGTCGTTTTCTGCCACTTTCACAGCCTTCGTTTCGTACGGGTTCGATTCTTGGGTTGCGAGGGAAATGAATGTCAACTAGTGTTGAACAGCCCATTTTCCATATTCGTTTCTTTGTCCTGGGAGATCCAATTACCGGAGGAGCTAATGATCATAGACCAATGACCAGCCAACTCTCCTGGTGATGCAAAGCTGGTGATATTGTCTCTTCATTTTCAAAATCGAGAAATCAAGCCATCATCAAAGGAACCTGCGCATGGAAGGAGCTATACAAGTAATGAAGTCACCGGCACGTGAGTCCTTTAGCTTTTCAAGTTCTAGCCCACCCTCGGACGCTACCGGGCACCCTTGGCCTACTGTCCTTATATAATCAAACCGCAATCGGTATAGAAAACTTTCCACCCTGCCCGAAAGGAAGGTACGTAAGTACATAAGCAGGAAATTCCAGTCATTTGAATTAGTTTCGACAGCAAGCTAAGCTTGAGCAGTTTTTGAATTGAATTCCAGCCCAAGGAGCGGTGGTTTGGACATCGAGACCAAAGAAAGGAGATGGCTAAGCGGAGGACCTGCAAGGGTTAGTGTTTCGAAATCAAAGGTCCGCTTCCACGATTTCATCTATCTTGAATCTCTTAATATCATAATAGCTTATATAGTCATGATTCAATTCAGGTCCATTAACTTTTGATTTTTTTTTTTCGTTTTTCGGATCTGATTGGAACAATGGAGAAGTAGGAAGACTTTGGAGATTCATAATAGGCTATCTAGAATATCTATGTCCCAGGACATAAAATATGAATAATGAAACATGAGGATGAGTATACCCTATAGTGACATAGCAGTTCTCCTAATCGACTACTTATCATTATAATGAACATTCCACTTAAAAACTGAAAAAAATTGACTCGCCAGGTGGTTACCTTCTTTTTCATATCTATATCCTCTGCTTAAAAATGAAGACTAAGACAGGAGTTTCGTGGAAAATAAAGAAGCCTTGAATCGATGACTTAAGCCTTTTTCTTAGGGCGTTTAAAGAGCGTGACTCTTTAGTGAAAAAGGCCCATTTGATTCCATTCATGAATTAGCCCACTATGAGTCTACTGCATTTAAAAATATATATAATTCTATAAGAATATATTCTATCATTCGTGTTTCTGTTACAACACGGCGAAAGTAAATATTTCGAATGAAGAGAAAAAAAAAGAATTTTTAGGCTTTACACCTGGGATTGTAGTTCAATCGGTTGAAACCTTTATCCTCAAAGGCGGAAGTCATGGTTTCAATCCGTCGTTCGCCCATAAAAAATGGACCATTTGTTACGGAGACACAAGACAAACCTAGAAATCTTTTTTCTGCAAGTCATCTCGAGGCTTTCAAACGCATCCAAGCAATTGGTATCCGATTGAACATAGAAAGCATAGATTCGCGTCGCCTACTTGCTGAAAGCACAAATGGAATGGCCGATCATTCATTGTATTTTTTAAGACCTCACCTGAAAATAGTTCATAATGAATGAAATGAACCCCCGGATGAAGAGAAAATCCCCCTACTACACCTATGGAAACAAGATCAAAGCTCAAGGCACTCTAATTCCGAAAGAATAGGGCCATAAAGAAAGATACTAAACAACCGAGTCTCACGGCCGAGGCTAATCAAGCTGTACAGGGAAGGGTCAACCTCAAACCATACCAACGGGGCAGTCGTTACACCATTACGGTATGGAGAGCGGAGCAAAGCCCGGTGCAGACCTATCAGCAGATACAGAAAGAGCACGAACCATAAGCCGAAAGGTCCTACCTCCGAACCGGCACAGAGAAGGGGGGCAACTCATCTACCTAAAGAAATTCTGGCCTTACAAGTCATATACTCGAAAGCGATGCTACGGTCTTCCCATGACGCATGCACTCTTTAACGAGCGATTCAGGCTAAAGACTTGTGTCTACGCCTTGGCCCAGTATCCACCGGTTCAAATCTAATGGGACCAATTCTCTGCGTATCCAACGCGTATGATCTAGGGGTTGAAGGAGAAGCACTGGTCGTGTGTAGTAGGTTATCCCTCTGTCTTTACGCGTTTGGAGGTGAGATCACCCCGAAGGGTAGAACTCCGATTGTACCGTTCTCAATCCTTAGATTGAAAGTGATAATCCAAGATTGCCGCACTTGATTCAGAATTCTCTGTCTGATTTTCCCCTATCTCCGAAAGCGATTCCAGATCCCCAAGCTCTTCAACAAGCTAGCATTCACTCTCTCCAGAAGGTGACTTCATAGTAGTATATTCTAATATTCCCTGAAACTGCTGTTAGAGTCAGAAGGGCTTTATAGCTAAGACGAGGAGTGGGCAAGCAAGTGTTTTAGCTAAGGTTCTTTCTATACTTGGGAATAGAATTCCCTTTAGTAGATCGCGAGGGAGGCTTCCACTCTATCCTACTGGCTAGGTAGAGTGGAATCGCATTAGGCCCCCTCTCACCTTTCGGTGAGATTTTTTTTCCTTAGCACGAAAGGAGGTAGACTTCCCGAAGGAAAATATTGCCTTTTTCGGTACTAGGACAACCCCTAATACGATGAAGGGGTGCCAATTTCACCACTTCCCTTCTTCTTTTCATGGAAGTAAAAAAAAGAAGAGAGTCAAAGAACCTACTTCTCTTAACCAGAAATGTGATTGGGAATGAGTGACTTGAAAAAGTACCAATCAAAGGAAGAAAGAGCAATGTGGAAAATAAGTAATGCCATCTAACTCGATCAGATAGAGGAGTAACCCATGACTAGTTCTATTTCCGAGAGATAGTGGTATCGAAGGTAATGTTTTCCCATAAGAGAGCAATGTGGAATCCACCTTCCCACATATGATTTTTCTCATTAAGCCCATCTTAGGTCCCGAGCAAGGGAAGTGGAGTGACAAGAGATGGCCCATAGGATGTTTTCAAACACCGCACTTAAGTCCCTGCTTCCATTCCATTAGTCGATTAAGCCCATTTCGCTTTGCGAGCTAAGCGGGCGGTAGATCAAGATGGTTGTAGTGGCCAAGAGAGAGCGATTCTTGGTAGTAGTGTTTTTTCAAAACCAATGTATGTATAAAGTATTCCCAAGCAACTAAGTGCGGAGGAACGCGAGGTAGTGAAGAAGGCAAAGGTAGACCCACAAAGACCCTTTCAAACCTTAATGCCTGCGTCTCTTACTTAGTTTCTTAAACCTTAGTAATTCAACATGGGACTAGGCTTGTCATGGCGACAAAACTTGGATGAGCTACCGGATTAAACCCTTGGTAGTAGTGTGCTTATGGGGGGCACGTAGAGGATAGATTGTAGTTAGGCGAGATAGCGACTCTCGAGTAGTACCTCTAGATTGGATCTTCTCTTGAATGCGTTTGGGATTAGAGACCCCATTCCTCGACCTCTTAGGGCATACTGACTTGTCTTCACATCTGCACGATAACTTCTCGGAAGAAGGGTACTTGCTTAGGGGGCATTAATCGGGTCTAATTTTCAAAGACCTTACGTGTTACGGGTGATAGCCTTTTCTTGTGTAGATGCCAAACCTCCGAAAAATATCGGAATAGCCACCCCACCTACGAAAGACAGATAAGACATAGGAGTTCGACCCGCAAGAGCAACACACATTTGCCCTTAGACCTTAGCTATACAGCTGTCCTTCAACTCTATTGTATGGAAGCTGGGTTCACCGAACCTAGACCCAAAATCACTTACATAAATGAATCTAATCTCTTACTTATGGCTTGGCTCGAGAAAGTACCCTTCTTTTCTAGTCTACAGAATAGAAAATATATGGATTCGATTCTGTGTATTAGTGATAGTAGATTTTGATCTATCTTTCGTGAAAGGGGAAACACAGTAGTAAAGAAGCATATCCGCTGTGAACAAGATGACTTTTATTTTATCTTTGTTCCTACCACTAGGTAGTGCCGTTCTTCTCTAATGCTCGAGACCCATAGTTGGAAACATCTATTAATGGAGATCATTATAGGAAAATCCCCAATTGGAAAAATTTATATAGGTAGAGCCTTTCATCCATCCCCGAAAGAAAGCACTTGAGGGAAGTGGATTTAATCTTTCGATCGCTACTCCATGGCAATCACCCCTCTCTTGAAGACTAAAACTTCGATAGTGATAGATAGAAAGGTCAATCAATCCTTTTGGGATTGGAACCGTGAGCCCAGGCGCAGATAGCCTAACTCGATCCTCATACGGATCGATTCAAGAAAGGTGACAGTAACTTCATCCCGTGAAAAGCGGCTTCTCTATCTTCAACTAGTAGATTGGCTAATAACATGTGCTCTCTCTTTTGCTAGGAGAGTGGATAGCGAGACACAGTTAGCGAGCTTGTTATAGCACTCTCAATATGGAAGTGAGTCAATGGAAGCAACTATAGTGAAAGGGCGAGGTTCAAACGAGGAAAGACTTCGCTCCGCAACTCCCACAGGCAGTCCTGTTTCCGCCCGTCTTCCTACCCGCTCCTCTGGTTGTAGCTAAAGAATATTTCTTATTTTTCTTGCTAGAGTTAATGTCTATTTAGTAGAGATTATGAAATAACTCACTTAGATAGACTTCCAGCTGAGAAGAGGTTGTGTAACAAATAGAGTAGCGTAGCTAATACCAGCCAATGAGAATAAATTTCATTGCCTCTTCCTTCATTCCCTGGGAACAAGCAAGCTTTGAAGAGAAGTTCAGAGTTGGATTATGAGTGAAGGTGAAAGAGAGTTAAACCTGGGAATGAAAGAGCAAATGAGAAAGCAGTTGATTCAAGAGTCTCGAATTTTGATTCAAGGCAATGTTAATTGCTAGAATGAATTCCCGATAGCTTTGAAGGGCGAGGTTGTATAAAAAGTAGTGAGGTAATGAAATAGCTCTACCCTCATTTCCTGGGGACGAGCTACTCTTGTGTTGACTTATAGTGCTATAGAGTTCTTTCTAGGGTTCCTGTAGCTGTTGAGTTAGTCTTCTTATAGTCCTTCCTCTTATTAGTAGTTCTAGAGTTCTGAGTTCGAGGGACAGATCCGGAGGACTCACCCAATAGTCCTACCTCTAAAGCGATAAGACTAGGTGCATAGCGAAGAGCAAGGTGCAAAACAATTAACTCTTATTTTCTTAAAAAAAGTAGATTCCATATCAGAGGAAGAGCCAGTCTAGTTAGTAAGTTAAGGCAATGTAATTAAATTTCTCTTGTTCGCTTAAAGTTATTTTAGAGTTCCGATAGCTATGAGTTCTTCTTGCTGGAGTTCCTTTCTTCTGAGTTCTGTTCTCTAGTTCTTGTTCAAGGGAGTGAAACCGGGAGAAGGAATCGAGGAAGGGAGTCTTACTCACAATAATGAATTCCTATTCACAACCAGCTCTTTGGAGACAGTCCCATAGTCTCCTCTCTGCGTGCATCCCATTAGATGCATCTATTTTATTGCTTTAAAAAGTTCCACTGTAGATGTGCCATTTTCTTTTTATTCTTTCTTCGGGAAAGGTAATGAAATTAGTTGTTCTTATTGTTCCAGTTCCTCTACTTCTAGTAGTTCCCGAGGAAAGGAAATCTGATCTTATCAAATCTCATCTCCTGCAGGAAAAGCCTTTAGAAAAGACTAAGTTTTCCAGCTATATGAGAAGGAAAGAAAAGAAAGGGCCATTCCATATAGCTTTCCTTTAATTGCATTACCTACTTCTTCCTATGAATAGAATTCCGAGCCTGTCACGAACTCTTCCCTTCCTCTATAATTCCCTTCTTCCTTCTAGAATTGGGAGTTAGAAGTTAGCTCTTCTTTCTGGATGATCTTTTAGATTCCTTTCCTCTACTAGTCGCTAGAACTTTCGACTAGCAAGAACTAGCAACAAGAGAAAGAGGATTAGCTACTGAGTCTTAATCGAACTCGCATCGAAAGACCAAATCGATGAACTGGTTGATTCATTGATTGCGACTTTCCGATCCTATATATTCTATTTGGTCGAGCAGGGTAGAGTAATGGTCAACTCATCAGTCTCATGATCTGAAGACTACAGGTTCGAATCCTGAACATCTGGAGGGGTTGATACGAGGTTACTATTCAGTAGTTTGTTGATGAGCTTTCTTTATCCCTTTTAGTAGGATAAAAATAAGGACACAAGTCGTATAAACACCGTATTTTGGCTGTAATTACCGATATTTCATTCATTAAAAAGATTTTTGTACCGGATTTTCTTCACTAGCCAATCAAGCAAATAGGCGCGGTTGGCTTATACATTTCCTTATTTCTTTGATTGCACGTTCATTAGAATAGGAAGGAAGGATAGCAGACTACATAAGATAGAGCTGGCGGAGAAAGCGAGTGGAACTCTTCTGACCAAGCTAGCTTTTTTCTCTAATTATTTCGATTCAAACACTTGAAAAAGAACCAGGTAAGGGCGATCTAGGAGGGCAGGTAAATTCTATCTCTATCTCCCTCTATCCCGGATAAAGTACTCTAATAAAGAAGGAAAGCTCAGTTGTCTCTATGAGGTAAAGATACCTGATTAAGACGGTGCCGGAATGTTTTGAATGTTAAGAGGAAAGTCCTGACCTTTTGTTCTGAAACATCCTAAAGCGGAGCGCATTAATAGATAGGCTTAGCCAACTCATCGCTTAACTCCCAAGAAAACATTTTCTAATGCTAGAGCAGCAGGTATAGTTTATGCTTAGAAACCATATCATACCCAGTTCCCCTTCTTTTCTCCGGTGCACTCGCTTTATCTCTCCGAAACAACTAGTAGATTGAGTTCAACATCGCAGATCCCATCCCAAACTAATATTAGATTATGCTTTCTAGATTATTGATGGTGCAGAGCGAAAGCATAGCCTCCATGGCAAGTACATTGATCGAGACACCAACAAACTATCATGGGAACTTTCTGGAAGATTTCTTCTTCGCGGAGGAGCGGGTTCGTCCCCCCGATAGCATGTAGGTGGTGAACGAGGATTTCTAACCATGATAAAGAATAATTATATATATTGGGAAAGTGGCTTCCTGAAGGCTCTTTTATCTTCTTTCTTTAGGAAGTTTCCTTCCGGCCGTAGAGAAAGAGACAAGGAGGAAGAAGGGGGCACTACGGGAAGAGCATCCCTACGCAACGACAGAAATCGTGCCACTTGAAGTTCGTGCTTTACTTTGACTATCGGGCATGAAAATCTCGCTTTCTATCTATTACCGTCTGTGATCAAAGATCGTTCTGAATTCATCGGTCAGGAGTGAATCAAGCTTTGGGGGCTCGGTAAGAACCATCAACTAATAAGGCTAAGCGCTTTCGACTTGGACTAAAGGGCAAAGCTCCCCCTGCAAGAAAAAGATAAAGCCTTGGTAATGGCTGAAATCCGCATGCATTTTGAGTTTATAAAGATTTGATAGGATTCGATTCATTTTAGTAATGAACAAAACAAATAGGATTGATTATGTATCACAATTTCATCACTACATCGAAGGCTTTTTTGTAAATATATTGAGAAGATAGCTTGGTATCCGTCAAAATGATTGTGATCCTCATTGTGTACATAATTCGTGTTAGGATCTACCAAAGAAATTGGGTGGGGATAGGGCATATAAGAAAAAAGTTTCCATTTCTATCGGTCATAAAATCAAAGCAGACAGGAACATTTTTATTCTCTAAACAAGCAGGTTTTGGGTTATTTTCTTGTTTTAGCACCCTAGTTCTCTTGTTGGCTTTGATACCATGAAATAAAATAGAGAAAAAGACCTTCAAGAGAATAAAGAAATCAAAACATTTTCAAGAGAAAAACTCCAGTGAACCACTTTCCTCCTCTCTTCTTTTCTGCATTCCCCTTTGAAAGAAGTAAAAAAAAAGAATCTAACGCTCTAGGTCTAATTGAAGACTTTCAACGCTCATGCTATTTGAAAGAGCTTTCAACATGGAGTGGAGACTCCATAACGTACACAAAGAGTAACCGATCTATGAATATCATCCTAATTCAGGTCTTGTTCCGCACTTAAATGGATAACTCAAACCCTTACCTTGACCAGTTTGTAGTGGAAAACCTCGATGACATAATCGTTTATAGTAACTCGGAACCCGGAGTACAGTGTTCCGGGTGTAGC